>OZ021731.1:51496741-52741741 GCA_963978545.1 Linyphia triangularis | reverse complement strand
TTTATTGCAAAATTACATTTATAATCATGTTAATTATTATATGTAATTATTATAAAGTTGAATTTGCAAAAACACTTATGTTTCAAATTTCGAAATTCTGCAGGTATGACTTTGGATTGTATGGCTAAAAACATACAAAAAAAATTTAAAAAATGAATAAAAAAATTAATTAAAATTTTGACAATCTGGTTTGCAAGTCCGGAAATTAGAAGACCACAACCACAGATGTACAAAATTTCAGAGCTCTATATGGGAAGTTGCTTTCTATAGACCCTACAACTCTGTTATTATTATAGATTAAACTTCAATTCGGAAAAAAAATGTGATCGCATTTATCAATAAACGATCAATCATGTAGTAAAGTACTAGACAAAACTTTAAAAAAAACAAGTCAGATTGAAAACTGTCCACATAATACATATTTAATTATTAGATACATTAAACTCAATTTGAAAAAAAAAATCTAATGATCTCGATCGGTCACTTGATCAAGTACTAGACGAAATTCAAAAAAATAAGTTCAGATCGAAAACCATCATAAAACCATATATTTATTGCTAAATATAAATTAATTTAAAAAAAGCTGTTTGCATTTATTTACAAACGATCTTGTTCGGTCAAGTACTAGACGAAATTTAAATAACGCAAGTCTAGATCAAAAACCATCCATGAAACTCCATATTTAATTGTTAGATAAAAAAACTTTGATTTAAGTGTAATGCTATTTTTAAAGTCGCAAATTTTAAATGAAACTTTTATTTTAACACATAAAAACCTAGCTATATTGTCGAAGAAAATCAAGGATTCGACTCTTGAAAACAAAAATCAAAGAGTTCTTATGGAGTTTCAAGGACCAGTGGGAACCCTCATATCAAAAGAAAAAGCGTAGTCCGCAGAATCTGTGATGGTTACGAGCTACCAAACGATTACATGACCTTTGACTTTGACGAAATGGCGCATGCTGATTACGTGGTACAAATATATTTTAAAAAAAGGGACTAAAGGGACCAAACGTTAAAAAAAGGGGACAAAAGGGACCAAAATAAAAAAAAGGTACTTTAAGGGACTAAGGGACCAACGCTAAACGCCCTGTAATTTATTTCCTGTATAATAATATTATATATTTCCCCCTTTAATTTAACACAAAAAGTAAACTACGTAAGTTTGCACAAAATATATTTGTTTACCCATCACAAACTAGTGAAAGTATGCTAGTACAAAATGGTGGTTAATATTTTAAACAATCAAACCAACTCTGATTCCAAATTCTAAAGGTGGTTTTCTTCTTATTGAGGGTAGTAATTTCACCTTAGAAGCAAACTGGACAGAAAATATATCATTTTTTTAAACTTAGGGGCAGTTTAACCCAATCTAATTCAACACTCCAAAAACCAATGACAGTCGATTTAATCCCACTTGATACATAAAATGTGAAACAAACTATAATTATAGAAATTAAAATTAAGACTTCATCAAAAATATTTAAGACTTATTAAAATATAGTCAATAGTATAAAAAGTTGATCTACGATAAAAAAAATGAACTTGCCTTAGAAATGCCAGTTGCAGTAGCTTTAATATAATTAGCCTCTATTTCCTTTTCTGAAAGCTTAGGCGAGAAGGGAGCTTCTGAATTCAAACCAAACGCAATATCGTAAACTAAGTATGGGCACACCGCATCTGCTCCATATCCTAACAGAACGCATATATGATGAACCTCTCTTGCTTCGCCAGTCTCCACAATAAGGCCAACCTTCATTCGTTGGCGTTCAGTGATGAGATGGTGATTGACAGCTCCCAGTGCAAGTAATGCACTGTATTAGATAACAAAATAAAAATTTAAAAAACACTATATATGTTTGAATCTTATTTTGAATAAACAATGTTAATGAACATGTATCTGGACAATTCTCTGCTGTAAGCACAAGACATTTTAGCTCTTTTTTCTACTCATAAGCAAATTAGAATTCTAAAATTATTATGAAACTAGCAATTATTTTTTTTGTTTTGTATAGCTCTACTTGGTGACAAAGTTATATGGAAAAAGAATTATTTTAACTAGGTCAAATATGCATTTATATACGGGACACGTCCGTGTCCTGTGCATCAGACGATATAAATGCATATTTGACTTAGTTCAAATAATTATTTTTCTAGATAACTTCGTCCCCACGTAATATGATATAAACAAAAAACATAACTATTAGATTCCTCTTAATTTTATAATTCTTATAAGTTTACCAGAGAAAAAAGAGCTAAAATGTCCGTTTGTAAGTCAGAGAATTGCCCATCTTATGAATATTTTATGCTTTATTAAGTCTTATTAGAGAGGTTTTATTAATTAATAATCTTAAGTATAGATAAGTAAAATTAAGGTTCTGTCATGTAAACTATATTTTATACTGAAACAAAAGAAAAAAAACGTTTTTATTCACAAGATTAAGAATATAGAAATTGAATAAAAATATTACAATATGTTTGACAGGCTAAACTTCTTTTACGAAATTTTTCTATTGCATGTGATAATGTTAAAGATAGATCACAGTATAACCTCATAAACAGCAAATGTTTCAACAACTCTGAAACATTTAAATCTCAAATATGACATTTCTGGGACTTTACAATATTCAGAAATGGCAACTTTTCTATGGATTTTCCAGAGTTTTTATGGATTTTTACTTCTTTTAACTGTTTACCCATAGCCAATACCGTTACATTACGATGAATAAATAGGAAATACAATAATGTCTATTACCTTGGCATAACACACAACAACATAAATCTCGGCACTAGCAAAAGTATTGGTGAATTTCAAGAGTATTAGCAAAAGATCGTAAACTATATTTCGTTTAGATCTTTTCTATAGGTTTCAAAGAAAGTCCATAAAACCTTAAAATGTACCTCAAATATGCAAAATTGCAGAAAATAAGTAAAATTTATGCAAAAACCATAATAAAGTTGACACCTCTGAATATTGCAATGCCATATTTCTGCTACATTCCAGAGATGTCACCAAAAAAAAAGTTGATTTAGACACACATACCTGACAGGCACATGGTATTTATCGGCCTTTCTATCGGAGAGCACAACTAAACTGTAGCCTTCTTTGGCAGCCAAAGCTGCTTCCAAACATATCTTCTCAATAGCACTGATTAAACCGCTAGTTCTTTCTGTTACGAGGTATACAGTATCTATGATTTTTGTCTATAAATGAAAATATGAGTTAGAACAATTATTTGCAATTGTATATTATTTATATATACATTCCTAATTTACAAACAATTAGATACAAAAGGTCTTTAACTACAATTGCAGAATATTTATTAAATAGTCTCCAGTTCTCTTAATAGAAAACAGGTTCAACAAAATAAAAGGCAAAATAGTAAGGCTAAATAGTTTAAATTTTTACAGTCTACAGCAATTTAGAAAATCACAATTACCTTCCAGCCTTTGTAGTTAGTATTTTTTATCATTTCTATATCTGTTAGAGTTAAAATAGGTTGTTCAAGCCACAATCTTTGACACTGCTTTGCGCTAGGTTGAAGCATATTGAATGTAGGACCCATAGGACAAGCCTGTGTAAAGAAATAAGCATAACTGAAATAGCAAAAAAATTCAACTATATGTGGAATTATTTTATTACACAACCCTAAATTAACTTATTTTTATAATAATTTTTAAGAAGCATAAACTGAGCTTGTAGCTATTATTCTTATAAGTAGCATTAATTGCAATTTCATTAGTTAGCACAATGAGGAATGGTCTAAAAAAGTAATTATAAATAAATAGGAAAAAACTTCGATATAATAAAATAAATAAATTTTGTACTCACCAAAGACATTACAATATCTTCTCTAAAAGGATCAATAGGTGGATTGGTAACTTGGGCAAAACGTTGTTTAAAATACTCATAGAGCAGTGGCTGATACTGTGATAAACAGGCAGGTGGAGCATCATTACCCATGGAACCCAAAGCCTCTTTTCTAATGCAAAAGAAAGCACTTTATTGAAGCAATACTATTGGAGAACTATTTAGATGAATTTGGATAAAACAATTGGTAAAAATATTTTTTTTTTAAATTATATATTTATATTTACCCTGTCTGAAACATTGGCAATAATAGTAATGAAATTGATTCTGCTGTATAGCCAAATAAAGGCAGACGTCTATCTTTCATTATCTCATGTGATGGAAGGATCTTCTTATGTTCTGGAAATTTTGAGGAGGATTTCAACTTATCCAAAGTTATCTGAAAACCACCATTGTAAAATTATCTTAGATAAACTTGATAATAAGCAGGGGTCAAAGTGACAAAATAAAAATATATAGGATTTTTACAAAAAAAATATAGGACAAAAACATCAAATAACTGCACACAGTCTCTACTGAACTTTAAAATTAACTCGTTACATATTTCATTAATTAAAACTTTAAATGAAACGTCATTGAAATGAACATAAAAAGACAAACTTAGGAGGACTTTCACACAGTACCAATTAACATAAATTATCCTTTTTAACAGAGGAATATCTATAATTAAGTACTTAAAAAATAACTGCCTCCCTTTAAAACTCATTATACTGAATTTAAGAGACTAGAAAACACGCCATTAAAAAAAGAATCGCCTGATCCTGAATATGTCATCCTTTATTCGTTATTCAGGGGTCAAAGTGACAAAATAAGAATATATAGGATTTTTTTTAAAAAAATATAGGACAATTTAAAACATTAAATAACTGCACACAGTTGCTACTGAACTTAAAAATTAACTCGTTATACATTTATATATGCGTTATATTGTATTTAAGAGAATCAAAACACACCTTTAAAAAAAAGAAATCGCCTGATCCTGAATATGTCATCCGTTATTGTCTCAATATTCCATTCCTAAATGAAGTTTTATTAATTACATTATTTAAGTCTTTTGATTATTAAGTTATTTGAGTCTTTTGATTCCAGCATCTATAACTGCTTGAACTGCTCCAATTTCTTTAAGTGTTTTCTTTTTATCTCTGTTTGCAGTCTTTTGTTGGTTCAGATTTATTGTTCAGTGTCGGTTGGATTGGCGAAATTCGGGAGATTTAGCGCCGAATGTGGCGAACCGGGGACTTGGTTTTCCAGAAACCCTAGTGACCGTTTGGATTTGACAACACAACGTAATGACGTCATTTTCAATTTTGACGACTTTTATAAAAAAATCGTGGCTAATATTCCGAATCCGGCACTGATTCTGCTCCACGGTGATTTGACTGTGATTGACAAAAAATGGCAGCCCTGCCATTTTTTAAGAGCAAGAGAACTGCCTATGGTTGTCATAATTAGGCGCGGTTTGATGTAAACAATTCGTGGCGCAGAATCCGTATCGGATTTGGAATAAAAAAATCTCCATCCGACATCATACAGTAAATCTTAAACCTTTTGTTTCCTTCATCAATTATTGACTGAGCACTCAAAATGTTCTATAGTAGTCCTACAAGTTAATCACAAGTTGTTTTCATCCGTTTTTCTCGAGGCAGAGTTTTGTTGCTGCACCTCTCTGTGTATTATGACCAATTAATTTACTATGTTGGAGGAGAAAACAAATCAGAAATTCAAGACTGCATGCTATGGAAAAGTTCACATGTTTACACTTTACAACTCCCGCCGGTCCAGTAGAGTTGAGTTGTACGTTATGTAGCACGTGACATCACAAGAGATAAAACGCCGCCGTTACCAAACATTGCTTTTGTCAGATTTTTTTCACCTACGATCGCGCCAAAGAATACGAAATATAAAAAATGGCAACAATCGGCGCCGTAATTAAGAATTCAAAGAAAATATAGATCGAATCAGTATAGAAATATAGGATATATAGGACAATTGTAAAATATAGGACAATATAGGACGTTTTTGCCGATTTTTAAAAATATATAGGATTTATAGGACATATAGGACGTCTGCGACCCCTGGTTATTACCTCAATATTCCACACACACACATCCTTAGTATTCATCAATAAATAAGTTTTATTAATTACATTATTTGCAATCTTGAGTCTTCCAGCATCTATAAATGCTTAGAACTGCCCCAATTTCTTTTAAGTATTTTCTTTTTATCCCTATTTCCTGTTTGGGTTAAGATCAACTGTACGGTCCTCCTTGGCGACTTTAAAAAAAAAAAAAATCGCCAAATTGTAAATGACATCATAAGGCTGTGCCGCCAAATCCAAAATGACGTCAAAACTCATTCGGCGTCGAATCGACAACTTTCAAAAAGTCGCCAGGGGGGACCGTGCAGTTAATCTTAACCCTTGTTAGCTTTTCAGTCTTTTTTTGGTTCAGATTTACTATTTGGTGTCAGATAGATTGGCGGCGAAAAGTGGACAATTTAGCGCCGAATGTGGCAACCCATTGACTTGGTTTTCCTGCACTTGGACAACATAACGTTTTGACGTTATTTTCAATGTTAGTGACTTTTTTGAAAATATTGCTATCCGACACCGAACAGTAAACTTTAACTCGTTTGTTTCCTACATCAATTACTGACTGTGCATTCGAAATGTTGTTTTTTCAGTCCTGCAAATTTTTTATATCCGTTGTTCCCGAGGCAGTGTTTAGTTTCTGGATATCTTTCTTTTTCGCTATCTTGCGGCATTATTACCAATTAATTACTACATTGATGGAGAAAACAGATCAGAAATTCAAGCCTGTGCGCTATGAAAAAAAAGTTTCCATGTTTACACTTCACAAATCTCGCGGTCCAGTTGAATTGAGTTGAGTTGTAGGTTGTGTAGTATGTGACGTTACAAGAAATAAGGCGCAACCACTTGCAAACATTGCTCATGTCTCTTTTACTTACGATCGCGACAAAGAATCCGAAATATAAAAAATCACAACAAACGGCGCCGTTATTACAAATTCGAAGAAAATATAGGTCAAATCAACGTAGAAATATAGGATATATAGGACAATTAAAAAATATAGGACAATATAGGACGATTTTTCTGATTTTTAAAAAATATAGGATTTATAGGACATATAGGACGTCTGCGACCCCTGTAATAAGCCAAAATAAGTATATTTTAGTGACATTAAATCAATGTGCAATCAATTTAAAGAAAAAAAAGTGTGACATTAGAGGAAGTACAACTATATAAGTCAAGATACAGCACTTTTTAGCCATAAATGATGCTGTCTTAAAATTATCATTTTAAACATTTGAAAGGATTTAATACACAACAATTCAGTTAAAAAGGTTGTTGATGTGCTTATATTAAATATTTACTTAACATGATTAGGGTCCAAATTTAAGAAATAAAATATGTGTCATCCTAATACCAATAGCATTTAAGTTAGGAACTCTACTTTTGACTAGAACTGAAGTAGATGCTTTTTAGGGGGAAATTTAGGGGAAAATGAAACTGCATCATAGTTGTGTATTATTTAGAAGAAATGAATTTTGTTTGATTTTTTTTAAATATATTTAGCACATATTCAATTGGGAGTAATTAACTAGGAGCATGTTCACATATGAACCACAGGTCAGGTATAACGATAAAGAGTATCATCAGATATATAAAAATAAGTTCATCATATTAATACCAGTTCTTCCAGCCACTTTTCTAAAGGTCTTTGACGAGCAATGTTTACTTTCACTTCATCATCTCTTAGAAACAGATGTTCCTGTGTGTCAACTAATAGCATGCGGCCTGGTCTCAAACGAGCCTGAAAAATAACTATTGAATTACATTTCATGTTGGAGACATTACACATAAAAAATATTTTTGCACCTATAATAAGCTTTGAGATTACTGAATAATTCTTCAGAAGACAGACTCACTTTTAGTTTAATATTGTGCTTTGAAATGTCAACAACTCCAACTTCACTAGCCATAATCACTTGATCGTCCTCTGTCAGATAATAGCGGGATGGGCGAAGGCCATTACGATCGAGAAGAGCTCCCACGAAACGTCCGTCAGTAAAAGTTAGCAGGGCTGAAATAAATATGAATACTGTATAAATTTTTAAATATTAACCCCTCAAAAGTAGCATTCATATCTCAAACATCTCATATGGAATGTGCAAAAAATTATTAATGTTTGAAATAAAAAATTTCAGAATACCAAAGAAAAATAAATGTTTAGGGTCAATCTCCAAATATGAAACACTTGCCTAAAAAAAAAAAAAAAAAAATACATGTAACAACAAATTATTTTCCTTATTGCATCTAATTTTTTTTAAATATAAAAAGGTTATGTTTAATTTTTCTTCATACTTTAAGAGGATAAAACCTGCAAAAAATTAATTTTATAATAAAATTTTAGTCCTCAGATATGGCAAATCGTATCCGTGGCCTGTCTCACCAAGACTTTTTACCTGATCTTTGGTTTAGAAACTCACAACAGATCACATTTCTTCAGTAATATACATTTTTTATTTATATGTTGTTAAGGTATCAATAAAAAATGGAGATTAATCATTTGTATGAATATACAGTCGACTCGCGGTAGCTCGAACTTCGACAACTCGAATTTTTTGATATCTAGAAAAAAAATAGTTTCCCTGCACCTTCACTTCTTGTTTAATGCAATTTTATCTCTTTAATTCGAGGTTTTTCTTCCTTATTTCTTGGTAACTCAAAGTTTTCTCGGAAGCAACTCAAATTTTTTTCCCTCGATTTTGAAAAACCTAAAGAATATTTTCTCCCGTTCCTATAGAGCTTTATTGGAATACTCCGCAACACACACTTCGATGTTATATATCTTGTCGGCAGCCAATGGTAGAAATGGATTAACAATGAATTCCGAGAAATCGCGTTTAGCTGAAAGACACGTGTCAACTCTGATTGGCTAGGGTATACGGAAGAGCGAAGATCAAATAAAGGTCACTAGCTAACGACTCATCGGATTTTGGTTACACCATCATAAGTTGATTTTTCGTAGAGATGGCTACAAAACGTAAGTACACTACACTTTCACTAGCAGAGAAAAAAACGAGTCATAGAAGCTGTAGAAAAGGGAGGAAAGAAAAAGAGTGAAATTGCTAAGGAGTTTGGTATTCCAAACAGCACATTGTCTACAATTTTGAAAAATAAAGACACAATTCTCAAGAACTTTGATGATCATCATGGAGACAGAAAAAAGATGAGAAGTGGCGATTATCCTGATGTTGAGAAATGTCTTATGAAATGGATGACGCAGTGCTGGACCCAGAACTTTCCACTTGGAGGGAACATCTTAAGAGAGAAAGCTGAGGATTTTGGAAAGCAATTGGGATACATGGAATTTAAAGCAAGCAGCGGCTGGTTTGAAAATTTCAAAAAAAGGAACAACGTAAGTTTTCACAAAATTTGTGGTGAAAGTGGAAGTGTGAGTGAAGATGTATGCCAGGAATGGGTCAAAACATTGTCCCCCATTCTGAAACAATATGATCCTATTTAACGCTGATGAAACTGGACTTTTTTTCAAGTGTCTGCCAGACAAAACCCTGTCCATAAAAGGAGAAACCTGTCATGGCAGCAAAAGAAGCAAAGAAAGGGTTACTTTACTTTTATGCTCAAACATGGATGGAAGCGAAAAACTGAAGCCTGTTATGATAGGGAAATCAAAAAAGCCAAGGTGTTTCGCTGGTATCAAATCGTTTTCGATGGACTACAAATGTAACAAAAAGGCTTGAATGACAGCAGTACTCTTTGAAAAATGGTTAAAGGAACTCGAAAAGAAAATGAAACGTCAAAAGCGCAAGATTGTACTGTTTATAGATAACTGTACAGCACATCCCAGCACTGTCACCTCACAATTGAAGTTTGTAAGAGTGGAGTTTATGCCGCCCAATACAACTTCGAAGTCCCAGTTCGACCAGGGAATCATTCAAAACTTTAAGGTGAAGTATCAGCACAAAGTTGTCAAAAAGATTGATGGAGGAACCAACCCCTCTGTTAATTTATTGGAGGCCATGCGAATGGCCTATAAAGCATGGAATTGCGTGGAACAGAAGACAATTGCAAATTGTTTTAGAAAGGCAAGATTCGTGATTGCAGAGGATGAAGCCAGCCAACCTGATGAGGAAGAGGAAATCGAAAGGCAACCTGGAACCAGCTTAAGGAATCTGTGGAAGAAGAATGGCGTTTGATTTCCAATTCTCTACATTTGGACTCTGGAACAACATTTCAGGACTTTGTTGATGTAGACAACAACGTGGAAATTTGCGGAAATTTAACGGATAAAGAAATCCTTGAAGAAATTCGATCCCCTTCAGAAGAAGAAGATAATGACGATGAAGAGTTTGTCCCTCCAAAAAGGATAACTTTTAAAGAAGCTGAGAGTGCTATGGATGTTATGCGGGCTTTTATTGAATCCCGATCCGGCATGACAACAAAGACTTTTCAAGCCATTGCACATCTGGAAAATGTTCTTGATGCTGAAAGAACATCGAATGCTTACCAAACTGTTTTAGATAGATATTTGATATAAAATATGGTAAGTTATTTTTGGTATTCCTTTTTGTACGATTCACTTTTACCAAAATATTTTTTTTCTAGATTTTTGATATTTCGAATTTTTGGTATCTCGAAATTTTATTCACATCCCTTCGAGTTCGAAATACCGAGAGTCAACTGTAGTTTAAACAATTCACTTAAGAATGTGTCCCGAACATTTGGCCATCGTAAACTAAAATATATCTAAAAGCAAATTAGAAAACATATTTTGTAATTAGAATAAATATCATACCAGGCCCATCCCAAGGCTCCATAACACAAGAACTCCACTGATAGAAAAGCTTCTTATCATGGACCATGAGTTTATCTTTCTGCCATGCTTCTGGAACCATTGTTATTACAGCCTAAAAAGTGAATTGAACATTATATAGCAATAAAGTTGAAATATTTCAAATCTATCCAGCAAGCACCAAGAAATTTATAGAACTTAATTGCTAATTAAATCATATTAAACATGTTACTCATCATTTTGCATTTTTTTTTTAAAAAATAAGAGCCTATCATATGAGAATAAGGAAACCCATAACATGCACGTCGTACAAGAAGCTATATGAAGTAGCAGAACAAAAATAATTTTAAGTGGTTTCAGTAAGTGCTTACCCCAAAAAAACACTTTTGAAAAGTAGAAGAACCACCAACCTCAAAAACACAAAAAACTTTCTTACAATAAAAAAATCATAAACATGATGAAAATTTTCAGCCACAAACACAGTGATATAAAAAAATGGCCAACCTCTGATTAGAACTCTCGGTTGTGACTCGCTTAAGAATGTATGCTTACTTAATTTATTTTTAACATTTAAGTTCCGCTCCCATAAAAATTTACGCTGCTTGAGGTTGGCGCCCGTCATAGGAATATTAACAATGCTTGCGTTTAAACTAATTTATGGATGTTTGCACGAATATTCGAGTTTATGATTTCATTTGGATGGGTAGGAAATACAAAGTGGTGTAAATATTCATGCTCGTGTAATTTTCAAAATAGTATAGAGAAACTGTGCTTAAACGCTTGCATTTGAATCGTTATTAAGAATTTTTTAAGTGGGAAACTAAAGGCGTTTCTGGTAAGCTTTTGTTTGGTTGATACATACATTTTGGAAAGTTTTTATGTGTGGGGGGGGGGGTTTAAAGGTTAGTAATTAAGATGGGCACCAACCTCAAGCAGCGTAAATTTTTATGGGAGCGGAACTTAAATGTTAAAAATAAATTAAGTAAGCATACGTTCTTAAGCGAGTCACAACCGAGAGTTCTAATCAGAGGTTGGCCATTTTTTTATATCACTGTGTTTGTGGCTGAAAATTTTCATCATGTTTATGATTTTTTTATTGTAAGAAAGTTTTTTGTGTTTTTGAGGTTGGTGGTTCTTCTACTTTTCAAAAGTGTTTTTTTTGGGGGATATCATACATTTTTTTTAAACACTGACGACTTCTCTTTTTTGAATTTGTCCGTTTCATCGTTTTTCTATTTATCCCCTATGGTAAACTTGTTACCAGGGATATTCATAATTCTTCAAATTGAGTTCGACGATACCTTACATGCAATAATTATCTTTAAAACTGATAAACCGAAAGTGGTACCAATAGCATACCTGGTACTTTAAACATTCATAATTCATCAAAACATAAGTCCAACATGCCATATTTATCTTGGAAATTGATAAACCGAAAGTGGTACTACCTTTGCTATACCTGGTACCTTAAACATTCATAATTTTTCAAGACAAGCCTAACGACACCCAACATGCCATATTTATCTTCAAAATTGATAAACCAGAAGTAGTACCACCTATGGTACACCTGGTACCATGAATATTCATAATTCTTCAAGTTGAGTTCAATGATATCTTGCATGCCAAAATCTACTTGAAAATTGACAAATTGGTTGAATGCGGACGGCAGTAACCATCAAAATCTACCACGAACGAGTACTAGAAACTTGTGTATGGCAACTCAACTCCCAAAACTTAAAGAAATACGTTGCCATTGACAAAGATCCTGTCTGCCAAGTTTCAGCTCGATTGGTTAGTTTGTACACACAACAACCTATTTTGGTGCATAATAACGACTAATCAGTCCGGGACCCACAGCTTAACGTGGATTCCGAATCACAACGAACATCCACACCTAACACAGGAATCAAATCCGGCACCTTTAACTTACAAGGCCAGAGCGTGCATCCCATTGAAAGTTTATACTAATAAATTGTTACAAAAAAATATTACAAGTTTTTTACAGTCTAATAAATATTGCAGTATAAAATATTTTTATTATACCAAGCATTATTTTGGTTCACATAATAACCCATTGATATTTGACAAAATTTAAAATATTTTCTTAACAACAGTTTTAAAATTCACTATGAATTACAATTTTGATGATATATGATTCTACAATTTCATTTTACAACGGAAAGTAAAAATCAACACATCTTTAAAAACGAATGACATTTTTGCAAATTCCATTAGCCAATCGCAATGCGTGGTTCATTTAGTCCTCTGTAATGAGTTGACTGTGACGTCAGCCCGTATAACCTCCACATTTATATTTTGCCAATAGTATCTTGCAACAAAATGTGATTGCTTTCATTTTTCAATGGAGATTTCCCGAAATTAAAATGTTTTTGAAAGTTAACTCTCTCTAAATTGTCATACAGTTCAAATAACACATGCAACTTAAAGAACAAATATTTCTCTTTAATTCTGTCTCTTCAAAAATTAAATTATTTAAATTTTAAAGATGATATAAGCCATATAATTATAGTCCAATTCATTCTCCTATACTTTAACATTACGTTAAAACTCACTTAAGCCTAACATGTCGGAAAAACTAACTTCCAAATGATAGCAAACCTGTTTGGCAACTTTTGGCACATATATCTGAACCTCAATTACAAGCTGATCGCCTTTATCTGTCGCCAAATTATGAAATGAAAAAAAGTGTTTTTAAATTAATTAAAAATAGAAAGAAGTATTTAATGAAGTTCAAACCAGCGTAGGATTTTAAGTTGAAATATTCCGCATCCTATAATTCAATCCGTTTGAAGATCTATAGATTAGTTAGGGCTGTACGTTTGTCTAAATTTTTACATCAAAATCGGGCTAGAACTCGTTTTTTTATTTCGTTTTGGAATTTTCAGTATTTTTTTTCTTCGTTGTCTTTTGTCCTAAGTACTCAATTTTTTTTTCTTTGAAAGATATCACCGAGACGAATCTATGGTATTTTTTGTATAATTATGTGAAGTTTCGTAAGCGCGCTAGAAAATAGTCAATTTCGGCTTTTTCGCTGGAAGTTGTGCAGAGAATAGATACTTACTGTCGTTTCTGCCTTTTTCAAGGTTGGAGGCGAAACGACCGTTTCGTCTGATAAAGAGAGATTGTCGAATTGGGAATCACAGATAGTAACAATGGAACTTAAACAATAACTTAAGTTGAATAGAACATTATCATTCTACTTCAGTACTTATGTAGCTATTATAAAACTAAATATGCTATTAAAAAATAAAGTGAAGGAAAGAATAAGAAAAATAATGAACTAAAAAAAATAGTCTACACTTTTGTCATGAAGATTAAATTTTTTCAATACTGAATAAATATTTACTGTTTTTAACATTTCAACTAAATTGTGTACATAACATTCTTTTATTAGAATTAATATAAATATTTCTTTGATATGGAAAATACAACTTATTAAAATTTTGTTTTTTCCTAAAATGGAAAGTTAGGTGGAACAATATCTGTCGAATATGTGCCATTTAAAAAAAAAATTAATTAGGGTGTTTATTTGTAAGTAAACGGTTGTATAAACTCACTGGAAGCCAATAATAAGCAGCAGATTATCTTAAAATGTTGTTTACATACTAGTGAGATCATTGAAACAAATCTATAAAACACCTTAAAAAAAGTTATAAAATTCAATTTTTAAAAATGACACTTCAAAGATAACAAATATAGGAAAGATATTCAAAATTTTATTGAATTAGGTTTTTTTATTTTAAAAACTCTATTAACTTTTTTGATAAGGATTAGCTTGTAAAGCTAACTTCAGAATAAGTCTTTAACGCTCCATATTTTCATGGTGGGGAAAATTAGAACTATGATGCTCATTTTTAAATTCAGCTACCATTTCCATGACCTCAGAAAACATAAAATTTATAAAACAAATCAACAGACTAGCAACTTTAAACAGGTAAATTAAAAATTACAAATACCCTGTATTAATTATTATTTTCCCAGAATTTTAGTATGCTCCCACACTAAATAGATGCAAGCACACAACACATGCTATTCTGATAATACAAGACAAAACATTGCAATTCAAAGCTACATAACATCAGGAATGTTAAAAAAAAAGTTAATAATAAATGAACTATCATTAAAATGGTAGCAAAATAATTTCTAGATTATTCTAGACTACTGTCACTTATAAATGTTTACAAGCATATGGAGGGAAACCAAGAATAGGTTGCATATCCTTAATAAACCAATAGAGTTCATAAGGAACCATTCTTGAGAATTGACATGTTTAAAATTCTTGATACAGAATGAAGCAAATTGTTTATATCATTTCAAAGATTTTTTTTCACTGCAGATAATTATTAATGAGAGACCTTTATAACTACTACTGCAATATGACAATATTGCATTTAAGGAACTTCTCAAAATATTTATAGCTCGAGAAGCAACTGAAAGCTTAGGAACCTCAGCGAACATCATTCTGCATTTTTTACTGAATGTAGAGAAATGTTAGTAGATCATGAAGCGACTGATCTGCCAAAGCAAAAGTGGTCAAAACTGCTCCAAAATCAACTTTGAATGAGTTGAACTAATTCCGATTGTCAAATATGTCATAACTTGGCAAATAATAATAACCCACTGTTCTCTAATTTTCAATGAAGAAGAGTGCAGATGATACTTATTCTCTGACAAAAAAAACATTTCGATCTTTGAAAAGTGAGCCAAGTTAGCAATAAATATTACGTCAATGATGATGTAATATTTATTGCCAACTTTGCTGATTTTAAAAGATGAAAGATCTTGGCTCCAGGAAAGTCAAGCTGTCTGCAATCTTCTAAATTGAAAATTAAAGAGTGATGGGTTTTTGGACAAAAGAGGATATCCATATTTTGGTAAGTGATAACATATTTGACAATCAGATTTAGTTCAACTCCTTCAAACTTTATTTTTGAATAGTTTCGGCCCATTTTGCTCCGGCAGACCAGTGGATTCATGATAGACCATCATTTCTCCACATTGCATAAGAAATTCAGAATGATGCTTGATGAGCCTCTTGGTCTATTACATTTAATGAATTGCTCAAAATACTTATACTCAAGCATATAAATTTTAAGATAAGGAAGCATGCATACTTCTGGCAAAGATCTCTGTCCAGCCATAACAAGAAACTCTAATACGTTGTCCAAGCTCCCCGAATCTGACATATTTTCTTCAACTACTGGATAAAGCTTCTTCAGGTCATCTCCATAGATTGAGCTTTTCATGACTCCTTCTCTGGCTTTCATAAGATTAACATTTCCCTGTAATGTGTTTATCTCACCATTATGAGCCAAGCACCTATGAAAAAATTGTGTTCATAATTATTTTTAATTGATAAATACATTAATAAAAATAAAAATAATAAAAAACCTTTTCTATCTTCAAACAAGTGGAAGAAATTATACAAAAACCTTACAAAAAAAAAAAAAAAAGTAGCTTCAGAGCTCAGTACAAAATACAAGTTTTTGTGAAATTAAGGAAAACCATTGAAAAATACTAGACATATTGGTTACATGTAAGTAATTTAAATATTTATTTTGCACGTAATTATTAAATTATTTATTCAAGAATTTATTGATAAGTTGATTTAAAATAGTTAAATATTGAATTACTTTTTCTCATAAAAACCTTTGTATTTCTCCACTAACAATCATATGAATTTACCAAATCCAAAAGAAAATTTCCAATAAATATCTTTTAAAAGTCAGAACTTTTACACGTTTGATAAAGATTAATTACCTAACCAATTGAAATTCATTAGTGTGAAAATTTAAATTAGTGACAAAAAAATGGCAGATTTAAAATAAAAAAATAACTGAAATATCAATTTCATACTAATGTACAGTTCGAGCGTTTTTTTAGTAAAGTTAAAAAACAGAAGGAATAACTAATAAAACTTCATAAATATAAATTTAATACATTCTCTGAAAACAATCTGCAGACTTTGAGCACACAATTCTGATCCCTAGGTCTAAAATGCTAAATGGCATAAATATTAAACAAATAAAACTAATTTGTGAAGAAATTATCAGAAATATATTTCATTATTTTTATATTTGGTAATTTATATACCTCAAAGGATGGGCTCTCTCCCAAGTAGGAAAGGTGTTAGTGGAGAAACGTGCATGTACAATAGCAAGGTAACTTTTATAATTGGGATTCTGAAGATCTAGAAAATACGTCCACAACTGTGTTGACGTTAACTGACCCTAAGAGAGAAGGATATATGAATTATACATTTTATTTGTTAGATTGTTGAAAAATAACAATACAGAAGAATATTCACTTACTTTGTAAACTATAATTTCAGTAGATAAACTGCAGATATAAAATTTACCAAAATTTTTCTGCAGACAGTGTGTGGAATATTTACGAAGTAAATATATCTGCAAGATCAATACAAATCATTAAAGATCTATGCATACTATAACTTTGTCTTGAATAAATTTAAAATAACAATTAAGACAATCACTGCATATATCATACAGAATATCTGAAGAATGTAAATTAAGCATAAACATGAAAACATTTCTTTTAATATTAAGTATAACTAATTGAAAACTAATAAGGGAATTAAAGAAAAAAAGCCTTTTAAATTATAGAGACTATTCCCAAGAATTTCAAAAAACTTAAACTTTTACCTTCTGCTTAAAAATATCGGGGCTAAAATGATCAGCGGTAATAAAAACTTGTCGCATAGATGGCTCAGTTGATTTGGACACAGATCCCAAAGAACTATCATCTACTTCAATGAGTCTCCAGCACAAAATCTAAACATAAAATAGCTAATTGGCATGTATTGTATCACCATAATATCTAATTAAGAACATTAATTAATAAATTATTCCATATAATTCCAATTTGTCCTTCATTTAAGAAAGAGTTTGATTTAAATATCACAAGACTAAGATATCAAAAGAATTACACTCATGTTTAAATGTTAAAAGGTCTTCACTTGATGCTGTTAAGACTTTCAAGTTCTTCATAGGTATGACCTTCATATAACAAAGATAGATGGGCATGATTTCTATATAATAATAGTAATAGAACTAAGCACAAGAAATTTTAAAATGTTGAGTTACATTGAGCTAAATACTTTGTAGATGTTTCATATGCTTAAAAATGTAATATTTTGTGACAGTCAAAAGATGCATATATATCTTATTTAAACCTGCAAGTTTAAATCTTGTGCAATACTCTGAAAATACAATTTCACTTCTTCTTCTTTAGTTTCTTCTAGAAATATGATTCCTGTTGCATATTTTCCTTTTTCTGGAAGCTCAATTTGGTAGTCCTTCCTAAAATGAAATTGCATGCTTAAATAAACTCAAGATACACTATAGACTAAGCAAATACAGCAAATACATTTGTAAAAATCCTGAACATCATGCGAAAGCAAGGAAAACCAAAAAAAAAAAAAAAAAAAAACAGCAATTTTTTTTTAAACTTCAAAAGTTAAACAGCTTTAAAAAATTATATTATACTGAAGTTTCGGTCAAAAGACTGAAATCAGTGTTTCCACTAAAATATACCATGCCTGAACTAAAATAAAGCACTCTATTAACCTTTTCGGCAAATTTAAATTTAAGCATTGGGGAAACATAAACCATAATAACATATGAAAAATATCTAAATTAAATTAGTACAATAAAAAATACTAACTTTAATACAACACATTACATTTAAAATATTTATAAAAGCGATGCCATGTAATCGAATTTTATGATAAAAAATGATAGGATCAAACCAGATTGATTGAGTATACAAAATTGATTTTATCAATACTTAATTACAAATTGAGGTTGCACTAACTTTATTATATTAGGTTTTAGTTTTGTTGAAGAAAATTACTAGAAATTTGTAATATAATGAACAAACAAATTCCTAACTACAATAATTGTATTAAGAAAAAATTAATGAGGATAAGAAGAGAAAATCTAATAGGACTAAACGCTACTCTGAACTTGATAGATCTAGGGAAAAGAACGAGGTAGGCTAAATGCCTTTCTCTCTGAATATGGACCATGACTACTGACTTTTTATACACATTAACTTTTTCTTTTACAAAATTTAATACATATATGAATATCAAAAAATACCACAAGCAGTCTTTGTAAAACTCATGAGGAATGGAAGTCATGATTCCAGCTCCATCCCCAGTGTTGTTATCACAAGCACATGCTCCTCTGTGCTCCAGGCGTTTGGATATAGTTTCAGCATCGTTAATGAGCTACAAACAAAAACAACAACAAAAAGATTAAAATTTAAAAAAAATCACAATTTAATTGCTCTTCCGAGAATTTTAAATTTTAAAACAATGGAACTTTGCTGAATTTTTTAAAAGGAAGTAGAGTATTTGTTGACAAAAAAGTTAAGTAACTGAAAATAAGCAGTTTTTATAACTTTTTAAAATCCCAAAAAGATGTCAATTTAAGGACATAAAATTTATTTTCAATTTACTTTAGAATAAAATACAAACATTCTTTCTCCAGTTACCAAAATACACAAAATTCAACAGTTTAAAAATGTAACATGAATTGTGAATATGAATGCATATTGATACTATTTCTATTTTAAAAAGAATTTCAATAGAGAAAATAAAATAAATTAAAAAAAAAAAAAAAAATTACAACATAATAAAGTTAATTTAAATACTTTTCATTCTTGTTTTTATTTTTAAGGCCTTAGTTAAGAATATTGAAAACCTTGGGGACTATCTTGGTGCCTTTGAGATTAAAATAACAAGTTTCTAAGGTCTTATAGGGAATATTTTAAACTTGCTAAATACTTATGTACATTCCTACCTTGTGAGATGTTATTCCTCGAAGATTCACAACAAAGCCAACACCGCAAGCTTCTTTTTCTAATTTCGGGTCATACAGGCCTTGCTTTAATGGAAATCCAGAGGAATCCATTGCAGTTTTGAAAAGGCTACGAAGTTTGAACACATTTCAAATATCATTACAACATAAAAAATTTAAAACAATACAAAAGTTTCAGAAAAGTATAAATTATGTTAACTCAACTACTGAAATGCCAAATACAATTAAGACCCTTGCATTTTTAAATTTGGAAAAAACCCATACTATGAAGGAAATAGCAACATTTTCAGAGAGCATAGCAAGGATCACTTTTGTTTTGATTGAGACTTTAACCCCTTGGATACAGATTTATTTGGGAAAATTCTTGCGTTTTGAACGTTTGGTTCAAAACAATAAAGGAACTTTAAAGGAACACAGCCAAACAAATTATTTTTTTAAAGTATAGGTAAACCAACCGATGTTTGACTTAACTAATCATGGCTCTTGTGACATTAAAATCCATTCAATCAACCTAGTTTGAATGACGAAATAGGTTCGTCATTATTAACAAGCAAAACAAGTGCATGACGAATCTCAGCCGTCAAATGTACCCAAAGGGTTAATAAATAGTATTTTTGATACTTAAATACCAAAGTAACTACTCCGGACAGCTTGCAATGACATTATCATGTACTTCAAGTCGCGAGAATGTGGAAGAGCTGTAAGCTCAGTGTTCTACCATCTGGTTCTCTATGTGGCATAAACATAGAAGACATCAATATTCTTGAAATAATTTTAAGTGAGTTTTGTAGGCAGATCAAAGATTTAAGAGAAAAAAACTAACTCAAAAGTGCAAATAAATGGCCTTTTTTACATTTCAAAAAATTAAAACGATATCATTCTTATCAGGAAAAATAATCAACTAAAAACGTTTTCATTTAATCAATGCAGATTTAAGTTACTAGCTGTATGCATATTTAATACTGCTATTTTTAATTCACATCTTCATTTTTGCAACCCGCATCTTTTCCCTTGCAAGTTCAAATTGATGTAGAGCGTAAACTGCTTTGAATCTTTTCATGTCTTTTTTTTAATCGTTGATAGAGTGCTGTCGGTAATTCTATACTTAGCAGCAATTTCAATTTTTTTTTTCTTACATACTTTATCATCAATTTCATTTCAAATTGTTTGCTTCATTTCCAACAATAATGATTACTGCTTCTGACTCATATTGACAAGATTCAACATGCAAATGCAACAAAGTTTAGTTTCTAAACTTAGTGTTGAATACAGGAGGGGAACGTGATGTCACAAAACCAGTTTACGGGTGGATGTTATCTAAATTCGCATCGAAATCAGCTCACTTTACAGCAATTTCTGTGAAATTTGATCACTCTTATTTTCCTTGTTTCCTAAGATTTCAATTTAAAGAAGGTTTTAATAACATTTTTAAAGTTCATCCCAAATAAAGAAGTATTCCTCTAAAAAGTGTTTGAAAGAACAATTCTTTTTTTTCCATCTTAAGCAAGATATTATGTTATGCAATTTTGTGTAAGACGAATAAATTGATGTTACATTTAAGCTTCATCGCACAGAAAACTGAATTTATTTTGTGTTTAATGGAATTTCATTAACAGGGTTCTGCATAACAGATAATGCATGAAGTATTTATTAGAGAATGATAATAAAAAAAATCCTTCATAGGAAGAAGGTGTTTTAGAAATGGCCATTATAAAGTAATCTTCCAGTTTAAACAAGCTATTTTTTTAAAAATGTTACAAAATTAACACTGTGTAACAAATATTAAGCAAAAAAACAGCACTGTCTGGGTATAAAAGCAGTATAGGACACCATTAGCGACTTTTCCCGAATTGAACTGGTTAGATTGACGCTTTTTTACACTTCTAGCTACCCCTTTTTTCTACACAATCTCCTATGGGCTTCAATCTGACAACCCTTGCAGTTTTGGCGGTTATAATTGGTTTTGGTGCTTTGCACTTGTAGGTCCGACCAATTCAAACTGGGAAAAGTCGCCAATGGGTCTTATACTGCTTCTGTTCCCACTGTCTGTTATCTTTAACCTAAAGTCATTTAACTCAATGTGATGGTGGGGGGAGGGATTTACTGGGACAAAACAATCCAGTATCCCACAACGAATAATTGAGAACTTTCAAGTGATATTTTTAAAAATTAATATATTGTAACATACTACAATATTGGTACAGTATAACCATAGAGAAGAGGTTAATTTTTGGTAAATTTCTACAGCATTATTTAAGGGATAAATTACATTAAAATTACAAATTCTTAACTTCACTTTCTAAACAGTATTATTAGTGTTCAGTTGTTTCCCTTTACCAATAAAACTAGACATAGATCACCAGGTTCCTCGCACCATAATTTTACAACTAACTTCCGTGCAAAATACGAAAAATTCTAGTACTACTTATATTGTAGAAATATATTAAACAATTTATAAAGAAATACAAAAAAAAAAGTCTCACCTCCAGAACAAAGTTTACGCTAGGTAATAATTGGCTGACCCTCAACAAGAGATAGAAAGGTATAAAATCTCTCACGCACAAATTTATTTCGTAACTCATTTTTTACGCAAGTACTTTACGAGAGATAAGAGAGTCTTTAGATAACGCCAAAGAAAAAAGTAAGAACCTGTAATATTTCAGTAGCTTACCGCTTGATAACGATAACACTTTTTTTTTAAATCCGAAAAGATAAAACTGAAAATTAAATAAAAAAAATTAGCATTTGGTTGAGAATTACAACTGAAAACACGTACAAAAATGCAAGTAAAAATAGAAAAGAAAATTTTCTGTTTCTCATCTCCCATTCTCATACGCTTTTTGCAAATAAATAATAGCGATATAGTACAAGTTTTTAAGAATTACTGATTGTCATGTAACTTGTTTTATATGATTTAAACACAGCTATTTTATGAAAGCGACATAAATCAAAACAAATTGGCCGCCTTTAATCTTTCATAACCAGAACCAGATTACAAGCAATAATATTTTTATATATAATTTTATGTAGAGGTTTGTGCAGTGTCACTAGCATTAGACTCAATCAAATATACATATGTAAGCTTTAAATATTTGCTATTAAAATAAAATTAAAGTAAATAAAAAATAGAACAATTTATTTATTTTAAATCTCATTGATAAGAAAAAAATCTTCTTGCAGCCAGTCTTCCAAGAATTAAAGTAAAAAAAATTTCTTAATGAAACACTAATGTTAAAAAATTAGTGTTGTAGTGCGAAATAAAATTTACAAGCATTGTAATGTTGTATTTTTGTTGGATTTTGGAAAATAAAGTTATAATATTGCAAAATATATTAATTACTTAGGGCATCACATCTCCACCACTCATGAACTTATACGTATTACATTTTATAATCTTAGAAATTGGCAACAACTTTTACACAGCTGCTTTTCTACTTCTTGTTTTGATAATTTTCCTAGACCGTAGGGTTTTTATTGCTGATCAGTTACCGAAGCTTGTTAGTGTGCATAATTTTCTCATTTAGCATACTATTTAAATTCTTTTAATATTTATTGCAATAAAAAGTTCCCTTTTTTTCAAAGGTTAGTCATTAATTTCTCTCCATGAATATTTATTTGTATTCATCTCTGTTTTTATACTGTGGTTAAATGCTCGATTGTGACCTTTTTTTAGATTTGGCAAGTGTGTCAAAATCGTTGTTGTTCTGCTTTTCACGGTGCGCATTAATTGTTTGACTTTCACAGGCTTTCACTTTCTTTTAATTAAAAGAGAAAGGCGATATGAATCCTTTCCTTCAAGTTCCGAAAAAAGTGCATGGCTTTTAAACTAAATGTTGTTTTTTTCCAGATCTCCCGATTTCTGTTGAAATATATTTCTATATATTTGTTTACTTCTCCAAGAAAGGTTGAGTTTTTATTGAAACATCTCAAAATCCACCAGGTAAGTGACAATTTTGAATTTATTTTTCTAATAGTGTAAAATATAATATAGAAATTTAATTTGTATTCATTTTCATTCAAAACAACACTAGATAAAATGAAAATGGCCAAAAGGAAAACAAAAAAAGTTTTTTTTTTTTTACTCTTTAGTTTTAGAATTCGTTTTGTTTTTGCAGATTTGGTTTTGTAAGATTATACATTTCTTACTTAATAAATTGCCCAATTGAAAGCTACATAAACCGCTATATATTTTCTTTATAAGATTTAACATGAAATATTTTTAAAATACTGATTAGTTTTTAACTAGTTGAGAATGCATGTACTTTGATCATTTAAATGAAGAAAATTTAAGACTTATTAAAAAGAGTTTGGAAGGATTAAAGATGAAAGTTCTTAATATTTAAGTAATCTAATGAAAGATATTTTACCTTTGTATTTATATATAGTACAATACAATTTATATATACTAACTTAATAGAGTTCTTTTAGAAATAAGCCAATAATGATATTTGTCTTGCAAAAACACCTGAATGTAAGTTTTTAGAATTAGTTGTTCAAATTTATTATTAAATGTTTAATATTGTTCGATAAGTCTTGTTAACTAAGAAGAACAGAATCTAGAGAACAGTAATTGCAATCGTTACAATTTGACATTGATTCAAAACCATCTTATTTTTCAAAATTTCTTTTTATTTGTTTTAAATAGTTTAGTTCTATTCATAATAGTATATGATACCAATTCATATTACCACTGCCTTAAAATTAAAGCTGCCAATATAAGTATGATTGTAAAGCAATAAGCAAGAAAAGAACTTAAGACTAATTTTTATGTTAAATAATTTGCAGGATCTTAAATGTCTTAAAAGAATAAGGCATTTGTTACTGCTTGATTTACTGTTACGAGCTTTTAAACAGAATTTTAAACCAAATACATAATAAGGTGATTTTTCAAGCTCTTCTGTAATCATTTGGTTTATTCTTATTTATTGGATTGTAAAAACCTATTTAGCTCAGTCCTATTACTGCTCACAAAATCCCTTTTCATCCAATTGGTGTGTCTTTCATTTTCAAAATTGTATTAGATAACAATCTTAGAAATTAAACCATTTTGATGACAGAACAAAATAGCTTAGTGTTACAGATGTGTACTAGTGACTTCTAATTATTACCCATCCAATTCAACCAATAGGTTTTCATAGTATACAAAACCATCTGTAGCGTAATGTCTAAAATGATTTTTCCTAATACTTTACCCTATATATTACGAAAATTGTTGCTATTTGTTATAAATTCGTCTGAATTGGATATAAAATTGTCGGAAATTTTTTTAAAAATTCTGTATTTTTAGCAGCAATTTTTTGTTGTTCAGTATTTATTTCTTGGGTAAAAAAAAATTTCTCAAGCTTTATTTAACCTGGCCAGGGGCGTACTGGCCATAGAGTTGTCCGGTGCAATCACCGGGCCGGTCAGTGTCTGTGAAAAATGGGCTGGTCAGGGAGGTTTTTTTTTTTTTTTTTTTTTTTTTTTAATTTTAAATATAAGTAATTACCTTCCTGAACGTTTTTTTTTTTTTTTTTTTAAACCCAATGAATTTAAATCCTAAACATTCTCTCCAGCCAATTATATAATGGTACTAGTTGCATGGCTCCATTGTGTAAAAGTCCCAGTTGTTGACGCTTCGCGAACCAGGCTGGCTGTTTAGAAAAAAAATGCATTTATTGCTGTTTGTGAAAAGCAAAATTGGAAGGATAAGACTACTTATGTTTGAAATTTAGAGTTATATGCTTAATAGAAGTCACTTTGCAAAAAAACTTAAAAAAATTAAAAAACCTAGGTGTGTGGAACATCGCATAACTTTCAATTACACTTAATGCTGACCACAGCAATCAAATTTGACATGAATTGGTGTAGTTTAAAGTTTTTGTTTTCTCTTTTCATTATTATTATTATTATTTTTTATAGGGCTAGTTAGGCGATATTTTTGGCTATAATTAATGCATTGGTAAGAGAAAAAAATACTGGCAAACGACGAATTTGGGGACAAGTTTTTCGATAAATATTACATTATTCTTTGTTGTAAATGAAACAGAACAAAAACAGTTGTTGATGGGTGATGCTGAAGAAAGAGAACTCTGGATTAAAGACATTCGTATTTAAAATTTTTACACCTTTTTCGAATTTCTACGAAAATTTCGAAGGTGGATATATTTAGAGAAAAGACATTACCACATTGATTTTGGTCAAAAACATTACAGCCGTTTTTTGGCAAATGCTGAAAAACATATTTTTCAATGCAGATAATTGTAGTTACGTACTTGACATTTTAAACATTTCTTTGTGTGTAAATAACAATGTTTTTCCATCGTAATACCAAACAAAATTACGAAATATCGCCTGTGTAAACATCTATTGAAATATCAGGGTATATATCAAGTATGATATAAAAAAAAAATTAGAGAAATATTCCACTGGATTTTTATACCACCCTTTTTTCAAAAAATTATAGTAAATTTTTCAACTCAACTTTCAGTTGAATGATCAACAATTTCGAAGTTTTCTGAGTTGGTAAAACATAAATAAAATATTCCGGTTTTTTTTTTTTTTTTTTTTTTTTTTTAAACAATGTTTTATATATTTTTTTCTCCAAACTACGATATATTTGAAAAGTGTAAAATCTTGAAAGATGTTTGCTAGCAAACCAAACATTTCCCATCGACTATTTCTGTATAAAAGAACTATTCCACGGCGCAGTCAAACATTTTATTGGATGCACTTGTGGTTTAATTATTCTCAACTCTAATGAAATCATTTCTTATTAAATAAACTAATTCATAGATTTGGTTTATTTTTAAAAGTAATTTTGCTATGGGAATAAAGCATTTTTCTATAATAAAATAATAATAATAATAAAAAAACATGTATCTAAGATCATAAACTTAATTGTTAGCTTTTGACTGCGGTTATAAGAAGTGCTATATATTTTATAGAGAAATCTGCAATAACTTTTTTATGTTATGTTAAGAGTAGGCTTGGGCGATGTTAACATTTCTGCATCGCGATATATCGGAAAGCAAACATCACGATATATCGCGATGTTAACTATATATATTGTAAAATTTTATTAAATTCATGTATGGAAGATTATTTAAAATAACATGAGCAGCGACAAAATTATGGAAATTTTACTTTGTTATTATCCAGCAGAGGGGAGTGGGGGGGGTCAAGTGCACCTCCTTTCACCCTCCTGGGGGCGCCCATGTGGGTAATTGCCCTATCGCCTGTCTTCAACTAATAAACAGTTAAACTCCGTTAATGCGAAATTGCTTAACACGAAGTTAAAACAAGTCTCTGTAGTTAATCATAACATTAATTTATTCACTTAACACGAAATTCGGTTAAAGCGAACAATTTCAGCGGCCCCATTGATTTCACGTTAACGGGGTTTGACTGTAGCATATCACCTAAGTTGAATTTGGATTTGAACCGGACGTATCAAGGACAGCAGTGTAACGTAGTCAAATGGAGTCCTTACGCAAATCATTTTTCGATCCAAAAAACTTTTATGCTTAGCAATTAAAAAACATTAAAAAAAAAAATTAAATTTTGGATTGAGTAATTAATCTCATGGAAATAAATAAACTTTATTCAAATTGTACTAACTATAAAAATTTATAAAGCATTTATTTACTTACCAGTCAGAAGAGAAAATCTTTCAACTGGAAAAAAATCGTTTATATGTAATCGTTTATACGAACTAGAGAAAAAACTATCCATATGCTAGTTCACATTGATTTTGGCAGATATAACAAACAGCTCATAGTAGTAAATAACCAGATTAACTCAACTGGGTAAATACTAGACATAAATTACCGCGCCCGAATGGTGCAATCTCCTTGTTACTTGCGTTAATAAATAAAGCAAAATAAAATAATAGCAAGATAAAAAAAATCTTGGAAGTTAATATAAAAGATTGCAAAATACAAAAATGTAATGTTTTATTTCTTCCAAGTTAGAGAAATAATAAAGGGGGGAAAAATCAAAAAAGGGGGGGGGGAAAGTGTAGGAAATGCTCAATTGAATTCCGAAAATAGACATCAAGGTCTTATATCTGATGACTATTAAATAAAAATCAAAACGTTTTCCAAGTGTTGAGAGAACAACATAAATAATGTTCAAACAATAAATTGAATACTTCTCAAAAGCAAATGGAAATCGTCTCAAACGGACCGATGTCGACGGTATCACTATATTTCTATACAATATTGGGAACATCTCTCATATGCAAGGCAGGGTGGATACGATTAGCACGATGTGAGCTTGCCGATGAAGTACCGCGCAAAAGCAAATGGAACTAGTTTCAAAAGGCGCGGCGCGGTGTCAACGGTTTCAATACGTTTCTATAGTGCTTTAGAAACACCGGGCATGAATCGTTGCCACGGTTCTTCGTCCTTGAAGTGCTAGGCAAGTATCATTCTCTCGTCAAAAGAGATCGCGATGTATCGGTTTGGAGAAAATAGTGACACCGGTTTGACGATGTTGATTTCATACCGGTTTTTTCCGATACATCGCCCAAGCCTAATTAAGAGTTAATTTAATTAAAAAGAAATTATTTTGTTAAAATTCATTATCATTTAATCACAAGTCTATCCATTAAAAATACTTGTGCCTGTGGAATTGTCCCGAAGGAATTTACTTTTCTATCAATTTTATTTACAAATTCTTTGCTGAATATGCTACCACTATACATATCAGTTTAAACAATGTCATTGTCTACCTATTGTGATGATTTGGTGTAGATAAGAGTAGGCTAATAATTAAAATAAGATTTAGAAAATAAAAACAGAAGTTTGAAAATTTTATGATTACCAATTACGCAATACTTGCATTTGTGAATTACGAGTAATATAATGTGAATTTACACAGATGTCCCATAAAACAAATTACTATTATAAAACGGAAAATTTAACATAATTTTCAAATTCTTAACTTTAAATTTTAATAAATATGCATGCTATTATTAAAAAAAAAAAAAAACAGTAACGTAATTTAATTCCACCTCATTTTGTCGAAAGCTGTTTTTAAACATAAGGCGAACAAAAAAAATCTTCAATTTTATTCAACGTAATGTGATCCTTTTTCCCATCCAATTAATTAAAAAATATGTATTGACATTGAATGGCATTAGCATGTTTCGACTAAATAGCTTCGCCCTTGAACGGATCGCAGCGAATGCGACCTTTTCCGAAATGTAGTGTCTTTTTACACTAAAACGAATTCTCAGTCCTGTCATTATATTTCACGAGCAATATCCTTTACTTTAAGGAAATGAACCAGAAACAAAAGTTTGCGAAACTAATTGCCAATAATATTATTTTATGTTTTTTTTTTTTTTTTTCTCTTTTTTTTTTTTTCTTTCTCCGCCCAGAATTCACATGGTTGTTATTAATGACTTAGAAATATTTGATTTGTGGGGCAAACCGCAACCTCCGATACTAACAGGCCCTCTCACCTCAAAGTGACGTCACACATCGTCGATCCGCAAGCACACATTTCCCCTGCTACAACGGAACTTCTTTCAGCTTTCAACTTTATACTTTGATTAGCAAACCACGGCCTTTTATTCATTAAAATAATTATAATTTTGAGAATTGTTTAGAAATTACTATTATTATTACTTTGAATTATTTTCAGGCAACTTTTAAAATTGAATAAAATATATATCTTATACAACTCTTAATTTTCAATTATTATTTTATCCCTTCATAATCTCTTATTATTTAACTTTTAAATTATCATATACATTTAGACTCTTGGAAAACATTAAATGTTGCAGTTAAGTATGGATAATGGATTCTTTACTTGCTGGGCCATTCTGTTTATAAGCAATGAAAGAAGGTTACTAACTTAAAAAAACAATTTAAATAGATCAATACAGTATAAAAATCATTTATTATTCATTTAAAAATAGCATACATATAACAATATTATATAATATCACTTAACTTAAGTGGACAATTTTCTTTTTTTAGTTTTACAGCCATTATTTTCTGAACTTTTACTTCCCTCCCCAATTTCATTTTTACTTCGATTTGCTTTTTGTAAATCATCATTTTTTTTCTTACAATAATTATTCAGAAAGATATTAACAGAGGAACCAATTATTTTACTTAAGATATCGTCTCGAGTATGACCATTCCTGCAAATTTCATCATCAAACAATTCCTTGTTTAGTATATTATTGTAACTTATTGTACATGCTAGATTCTTTTGGCTGGGATCATGTAAAAAATTATCCTCAAAATCTATACAGAGTTTATTTACTACAATATATGTATAATAAACAGCATTAATCACATGATCTTGAGCATAGCAGAGGCTGCCTCTGTCTAATCTTTTCAGATAAGTGAATTCTTCATCAAGATAAACATTTTGATCATTTACAGTTAAAGATTGTTGACAGTGTATACATTTGAAATATTTTATAACTATGCACACAATAACCTGCTACATAGGTAATGACAGGATATACGCCAATGTGATTCATGAAATCAGTTTCCAAAATAGTAACATTATATGCACTACAATTTATAACACAATCCATAAAATCAATATCTGGGTTAAAATCGAATGATCTTGCATCAAATTCTTTCATTTCAGAAGAAAGTTTCAGCACAGAATGCGCTCTAACCTTTGACTCGGCTTCATACAATTGCCTGGCACTTATATTGTACTGGCTGCCACATAGTTGTCGATATAAACCAAACCTAAACTCTAAATCATCAGTTTGGAATTTACCGGGCAATATGAAATGCAAATGTAGTTCATCTGCGCAGTATGATGTCAATTCCAGTAAACAGTGAGTGGTTGAAGCCAATGCCTTGTGTGTTTCTTTTGTAAAACAACCAGCATCACAATTCATGGCTACCCAGTCATCTAGCCACTTGATGAAATTGTTAAGGAAAATGTATTTTTCATCATTAACAGAATTTGTCAAAGGAGTTTGAAATACATTCCTATGATGCATTCCTTCATGCAAGGATTTTACATTAACAATATTCCACCAGATCAGAATAATGTTGATAAAGTCTGATGAATCTTTGCAATGTTTAATTTTGTCCTCAAATTCAAGAAGCCCTTTAACAACACTCATTAAACACTTGAAGTACCAATTTAACGTTTTGTTTTTCTAAACTAGTTGGATGTAGAGATTTATGTGTTAAGTTAAAAGCAAATTTTGCTAAGGATTGCGATTCTAAACTGTACATATCTTTCAAAGACGACCATGAGGCAGTTCTAAAGTTAACGATATCAGTGTTGGGAAAAGGGGGATAATACAAAGATTTATTTTCAGTTTTTTGATTGAACCAGTTGTTTCTTATACATTTTAAAAGGTGGACACTATCTGCTAAATAAAATAATGGACGAGATTTATTACATGGATGTTCATATAAAATACTTTCTTTAGGAGAATCAGCAAAAAGTTTCATACATTTTCTATTAATTACATTATTATCAGATATAACACAAAACACAAAGAATCCTATGTCTTCCAAACACTTGATAATTTGGACAGTAATATCAAATAAGTCCTCAGCTTTGATAGCTTGGACAGGTAAAATATGTACAACATCTTTGAAGTTAGACAATAAACTCTTAATCATAAATACATGAGCACTGTTAGCTATATTTTCTGAATTGTATGCCATACCCAACACATTGCCACCTTTGTAGTCGAAAAACTGCTTTAAATGAATTTCATCCATGAGTAGCATTACTTTTTCGTCGTTTTCTGTAAGGAAGTTAAACTTTTGTTTAGAATAATTTAGAAAATTAGAATCGAGTCTTTTTTGGCATCAACTTTAAGATGAAGATAAAGGCGACGAATGGTACTTGGATGTGGCATTACAATATTTCCACTGTTTCTAACAAAATTGAATGCATTTGGAGCCATACTATACAAAAGTGATGCAAAAACTAACAAATCAGAAGAATATCTACTGGCATGTTTATTTACATTAAATAATACCATTTGTTCAATTAAAAATCTCATCCTATTATCTGATATTGGATCATCGAAAGACATGGTTTTCAGAATACTGCATACATAATTAATTTTATCCAAATTTTCAAGTTGTTTACTTCTTGTTAAATCTAAAATTTGGTCTATTATGTCAAGGCTATTAATTTGAAGTGGAAGATTATAATTACCAATGCATTGCAGTTCCACTTCATCAATGTATATTTTCAGAAGAAGTTGATCATTAATGACGACTGAATGGGTGATTCGTGGCACATTTACATTTAACTGTATGATCAAGAAGAGCATCACATCAGGTTTCTTTACGATGGTCCACAAGTCATTGGAAGTATCCATTTTAGATTGAAGCTCCTCAAATGAATTGAAACTTCTTGCCATGTCATGTTGAGCTTTTTCTTCAATACTGATCTGTATGGCCTCCGTTAATGCTGTCTCTTCCAAACGTTGACGCCTGCTGTCTGGACATTCTCGTGAAGAAACATTGGTAGACAGGCGGTCAGGAAGATTTGAAAAGACCGTTGGGTAACTTCCTTCTCTCAACTTTGGAAACTTGTATGGGACTGTAATTCTTTTGCAGGATTTTTCGTCAAACTTGCTTACCTCCAAATCAAAGTCTTACGGCCTGAAGTGTAGCTCACACACCTAAAAAAAATTATTTTAATATTCCAATTCACAGCAGTTGGTTTTACAACATGATTTTAAAAATTATCACAAGTTCTACCTATTCTAAGCAAAATTTGCAAATGCCCAATTGAATATCTGATTATTAGGTAAAATTCATAATTTTTCAGAAAAAGTTTATTATGTTATTAGTTTTCGGAGTTAATTGATATTTGCGAGCGAACTTACCAAAATAATTGAAATTTAAAATATTTAATAAAATATTTCCAATTTCTTTTTAACATATTTTTTCCTCATTATAATTTGAATAAGTTTTTTATTGTTTTACTTTTTTCGACTGCCCAACTTGCAATTTAGAATAGCCTGCATGAATACACCCTGATTAATCAGATCAAATTACTTAAAACAAATCCATATTCACAACTAAGTAAAATATTTATAACTTAATATTTTTAATTACACTTAAAATTAACGTAATTATATGTAATAATAACTACACTTAAAATTAGCATAATTATATTTAATAATAACTATCTGCATATCTAATGTACATTTGTTCACAGAAACATAAAATTAACAATATAAAAGCTAATTTTTTTTCCTTTTCTGTTTTTGTTTACATTCTAGTGCAAATGCACTTTACACAACAGGCAACACATTCTAGTAAAGATGCACTTTACACAACATGCAACTTTTTAAAGCCAAAATTAAAGATATAATAAGCGACAAAAATGCCTAAATATTTACCCTGCTTTGACGAGTAGGAATGAAATGATCCCTTTTAATGGCTCGTAACCACTTCAGTCTTGCAGTGTTGTTCTTGGGAAAGTTGAACACTCGAACTTTCGGCCCGTTCTTGTAATTTCCGTTACAGGACGGCACACAACAACTATGAGGCATCGCTATTGAGTCATTTTTGTTGAAATATAAAATAAAATTTGACAGAACGAAGCATTAAAAAGACGTGAACATAAGCGTTGCGCGAAAGCAATCTTGATCTTCTAATCTACGGGGTATAACTTAGTGGTTTGGTGGGCTGGCGATCTAGATCGACGATAGGTGACGTCACTATCTTCATGTCACATGGTCCACAGGCCTTGTTAGTTTCGGAGGTTACGGGCAAACGCACCTTTGATAAGTAGTTCCTTGCTTGCTTCAGAAATTCATGCATGTTTTTTATTGATTTCTTGAGTGATAGATATCGTCCTATAAATTTTAATTTTGTGGTTGCATTCTGAGGTCACAGTCAACTGCTAATGGACACGAGGAAGGAAAACACTCGTTTATGATTGATTGATATAATTCTTGCATAAAGTTAATTAAAAGATCAATGGTGGTAAACCGGGTTGATATTAAGGGTGATTTTGGATGCTTAAAACAGTTGATTTCATAAGATTTATATTTTTGTATAATTTTGTTTGTCCGGAAGAGGTTACTGTTAGCAATTAATTTAATCAGTATTTAAAAAAACTGTTTTCCATTTCTCTCTAGGGTTTTGATTCGTGTCACAATGGTTACGCAAGTCCCATTCATTAAATTATTATTTTCTTGCAAATGTTCATACAAATAAGCAGTTTTATTTCTTATTTTTAAAAATATAAATTGTTCCTGTTAGCACCGAAAATCAGGTTAGCTGGTCAGGTGCTAAATATATTTTTACTGCCTATTAAAATTCGCCGACCAAACGGTATAGTGGTTAGCGTGCTAGCTTCTAGACCGCGAGGTTGCGGGTTCCGAGTCCCGTGTTAGGCATGGGTGTTTGTAAATGTATGTTGGCTTGTCTAATGACGAATGTTTCGGCGCATTATAGCCCTCGTGTTGCTGACGGCGCCAGATAATCTGAAAACAACCAACCAAGCCTATTAAAATTCATTAAGGATTCAAAATTTGTAAATGAATTAGTATTTGTAATTACATAGTTGGAAACTACTTTCGAGTGTTTTCATTCGCTCCACCATTCCTCACTTTTCGTTATAATCCTGAGTTTTATTATATTATAACATTTTATATGAAAAAGGTTACAAAAAGTAATGAGTATGCCAATGAAACGCCCAGGTTGGTGGGATTATTTATATTCCATGAACTATTTACTATTAATTAAAGTGTTTCGTGAACATGTAAGTATATTTATAAATTATCTTTAACTCGCTAGCCAGGGTAACTATTGTTTTAAGAAACAAATCATCCCTTTCCGAGCAATCGATTAGTACTTCAACCCAAAGAAATACTATTTTCAATCATCCGCTCTTACTATTGTATAAAACCATATACTAAATACTGTTTTCAATCTCAGCTCTACATTGTGATTAAATAAATTTCCAGTGGCTCAGAGACCGAATGCTCGTGCAAGAAGTCTCGGGATCAAGTCCTAACTAGCACTTAGCAATTTCTGATATCTGGAAGACTCGGCAGTGATTGTGGCAACTGCTCGATTGATGATCTTCTTGCTGCGAGTTTTCCAGAATTTCATACTCAAATTTGGTGCAGTTCCTTCGAAAAGACCTTCCGGGTGGCGTTATTCTCTTAAGAATCATACTCTCAATTGTCCAATTTTGTTGTGACGATTTTCCGATATAGTATAGTCCTCGTTTAGATCTTGTGCCAGAATATATCAATCAGCGAAACGTTCAGCAGAAGAAGAACGTTGACAACTTTACAAAAAGTTAAAGCAAAAAATTCACTGAAAAAAAATCTGTCTGTACCGTAGTTCTTCAGATAAGTGATACGGTCTGGGTTTCAAAGAAAGGAGAAAGTCATATAAATGTATTTCAAATACAGAATTTTAATGAATTTTTATTATTATCATTTTATCAGAATATTAAGCTCACATTTATTAAAGTCCAAGCTTTACAAAAATATATCGTGGTCGTGCATCTCATGTAAATAATCCGCCCTTGCCCACTGGTAGGAGGGGGGCCAAACTGCAATATAGTTTAACAAAATTACCACTGAATAGCAATGAATATTTGCAGCCCCCCCCCCCCCAGAAATACTCGTTTTTTGGTGCTAATTAACACCCAATCGCCTTCACTGTAGATTTCCCACCTTTTGTGTAACAGGAACTTTCAAAAGTAGTAAAGAAGAAATCTTAAAATTCTTTTGCTGTGAGTACTATCATTTTTAACAGTTTCACAAACAACGGTTTCATTTCCCTAGTTGCTAGTACGCCTCTTTTGAACGATGAAAGACTGCGATGGCCCTTTGCGCAACTGCACTAACAAACCCTTTGTTAAGACGCTTCAGACTTTATATTCGTTGTCATTTGTTTTCTCATTTCACTTTGAATGAATGCTTCTTCCCGATTGTGTCTGTGGATGATAATTACATTTTTTATATAATCCATCAACTTTATAATGGAGGTACGTTAATTTTGATATATTTTTTGAAAACTAATGCCAACTTCCAAAGTCAAACATTTTTATTTATTTTTTTAAACGTTTACACTGCAGGGAAGTAAATATGTATCGCCTTATATGACCAGGCCTCGTAAAATATTCCATATAGCATGAACCATTTGTTTTTACTTTCAATTAAAAGTATTGCATTCCATTGGGGAAAAAAATCGATTTTTCTGTATTTCTACACGTTTTGAAACGTGCTGAGTTAAAAAAAAAAAGGATTTAGAAAAAATGTCTGTGGTGAGCAGAACTCCAGAACGGATTGACCTACCAATAACGACAGATTCCCATGAGACCAGTCATTAAGGTTTTCGTGAAAATAACGGTTGCTCTGAGGTAGATTCAGAATTAAAAAAATTCTTGCATTTTATTTTATTTTTTGAAGTAAGAGTTATAATCTTACACCATTTTCTTAAATTAATGAAAATATGAAAACTAAAATAGTAAATTACACCAATGTATGTCAAAATTAAATGCAGTGACCGGTATTTAAGTGTAATTGAAAATTGTGCTTTGTTCCACACTCCTAGTTTTAGATGCTTATAAAAAAAACTAAATTATATAAAACTAAATTTTTCATTTTCATATATTTCCAACTAATTTCTTTAAAGGTTATATTTTCGTCGCACTACTGTATTTAAGAGATCAGTTTTGCAGATTTATTAGACACAGTGCTAAAATGAAATAAATATGTTAAGGCTGTAAACTTTTGAGAAGGGGAGGGGCATGTAGTATCTTAGATTACGTGTGCGATCACAGACATTTTAGGGTTAAACCTTCAAAAAAATTTCATTGAACAAGTTGTACATTGCTATATTTAATCTATAATCATTACTTATTATTCATTTAAAGACTTAACGTGTAACTTTTCAACTAGTTTTCATTTTCGTATAGTTAACTTCATATTGCAAGTACAGGCAATAGTTGTAGAATCACTATGAAGTGAAACGTCTACGTCGTGGTGAAGTCTCGTAGTTTGATCAAATCAAGTCACTAAAGTTACCATGTCCAGTATCGAATCCTTTATAATTGAAACTATATTTTGCTCTCATACCTATGTTATTAATTTATCCTTATAACAACTTTTAATTTTCAAAATGTTACATATAACTATATATAATCTCAGACAATGTAATACTAAAATTTTGAGCTCTATAATTCCTATTAACCGTTTGCTGCCCGCTCAAAAAATAAATGACGACTTTTAGGATATCAAATAGCCATATATATGCAGTAGCGTATGCAGGGGAGCGCTAATAGGGCTTCTACATCTCCCCCCCCCCCCATATCGAAAAGAGAAAAAGTTACGTTAAAGTTCCTACGTTGAAATTATTTGAGGATAACTAATAATGTACTCAAATAAACATTTAACAAACTTTCCAAATCAGTTTTTTTTTTTTTTTTTTTTTTTTTTTTTTTTAAGTGATCATAACAACGACGAACAAACACAAACATCTACTTTATCACTAACTCGCAATTTTACACTACTTTCCCGTCTGTAGACGTATTTCAAAGATACGTTAATCATTAAAAATTGTGTGCATTCTGCCTGTTTCAATCATAACTGCTGAAAGAAGCCTCCCCTCTCTCTCTCCCCCCCAATGATATGTCTGGATACGCCACTGATGGATATATGTATAAGTTTCCAGCTCAATGTAAATGTAAAATAAATCAGACTTCCTGCTGCTTCTGTTCTACTGTCAGCGATATATAACAGTGGTCAACGACGCAACTAAAGCTTTTTAGCCAAGTGTATTAAAAGGTTTAGGAAGGATTACTGAATCATACTACTAACTACAACTTGAGAAAAATGAGTCATAAAATAGCAAGGTTACCATGGGCGCTGCCATGAAGGTGGAAGGGGGTGAATCGCACCCCCGTGGGGTTTTTAAAATTACAACTGGACAATTCTCTGGCTGACGCACGAGACATTTTGGCTCTTTTTTTTCTACTCGTAAACAGATAAGAATTATAAAATTAAGATGAATCTAATAGTTATGTTTTAATTCTATATCATAATACTTCGGTGACAAAGTTAGACGGAAAAATAATTATTTTAACTTGGTCAATTCCATTCAAATAAGCATTTATATCGTCTGACTCACGGGACACTGACTTATCCCGTGCGTCAAACGATATAAATGTATATTTCACCTAGTTAAAATAATTATTTTTCCATATAACTTTGTCACCAAGTAGAGCTATATAAAACAAAGGCATAATTGCTAGATTCATAGTAATTTTAGAATTCTAATTTGTTTACGAATAGAAAAAAAGAGCTAAAATGTCTCGTGCTTACAGCAGGGAATTGTCCAACTAATATGAGAAAAGTGTTATGATTCTCTGGAGATAAGACATATAATACATAAGTATTAATTAAAATGTCATTAAGACAGCCAATTGAAAAATCAAGGTCAAAACAAAAATTATCCTCCTTGCATCCCCTTAGATGCCATGAAATTGATTTATCGATTCGAAATTGTTGTATGTATTGAGATGGAAAGGACATCATCCTGCCGCCAAAGCCAAAGAAAATTGCCATGGAGACGTTTCTTATCGTCATCTTTTATAATGCCGAAATTTATAAGGATGTGTTAAATTCAAATTATATTATAACGCTAGCTTTCTATAATTTTTTGGCTGTATCGTCAGAAAATTATCCCCCCCCCCCCTTCTCCATCCCTTCCTACCTCGCCTTCTAACGACTATCTTGATTCCCACATGACAATTTTAATATCACAAAATGCCGATTTGTAATGCAATCTGGGAGATTTCTTTTATAAACTAAATACAGTCAAACCCTGTTAATGAGAAATCGACTAACATGAAATCTCGTTTCTTTTATAAAAAGCAGTTCTCCGCACTTAACATTAATGTATTCGTTTAATATGGAATTCGGTCAACACGAACAATTTCGGCGGGCCCATCGACTTCACGTTAACGGGGTTTGACTGTCATTCCATGAGTTTCTCCAAATTTTACAATTTGTAAACGCTTTACGTAAAAACTAACCGATGTCAAAAATTCTTTTTGCTTTGTTTTTGTCTTTTGAAATAGCAACTTATCGGCACTGCTTTGCAATAAGTATTTGAAGTTCGATTCACCCTTATATAAATGTTTATCTATTTTCATGACACAGATTTCAATTACATATAACTACTAAATATCGCAAAACACATTTACTTCGTGCTTTTTCCTGACGATGAATTCGCCATAAAAGGAAACATGATGCATGTATGCATCATCATTCAAATGCTCGAAATGCTCCAACGATTGACGTCATCTAGGATCTGAAAATCCAAGTGAATTAATATATCCCAATCCACTTTTCGAGTATTCTATACCCATCAAGTACGGGTATGTTAGAACTTGGGTACGCAATTCTTTATGTTATTTAACCCCCCTCAATTAATAAACAATTTGAGCACAGTCAGGCTATGATCCTTGCTCAATTGTTTAGCGAAATACCACTAAATTTTTGCATATGGTATGGTCGTATATAGTAAACACGTTAAGTATTTTTTTTTTTTTTATTATTATTTTTTTTTTTTTTTTTTAATTTGGAGATACTTTGATTGACCAAAATAATAATCGTGAAAATATTTTTTGATGATGTTGCATTATTTTCGAACACAACGAAGATAAATATTTTTAAGCTCTTTAATGCTAAGTTAATTTTTTGAGGATTTTTAATGTTTTGAGTGTTTACTATCACATGCTGAGACAAATTTCATTCATTCAATCATCAAATCGTTTCCTCCAATGCTTTAATATTTAGGCCAGACGTATAAGTGATTTTATAATCGTTCCAGTATTTTCCTTTGTAATAAGAAACATTATAAACCAATAATGTAACTACATACAATGTAGTCGAACGTTCAGAACGTTCGGTGACATTTAAAATGATTCAGCTCCTTACCTTTGATTTAAGTAAATGACTTTGGAATCGATGCTTGATAACCTAGAAATTTTAAAAGAATTCGCCATCACGACGTTGATTCTTACTAAACAGTAAATTTTAGTCATTCCGCTAATGCACGGATGAATGATTTCGCAGCTTATTTGAATTAAAATTCTTAATAGTCGACTGATGGGCCTTCCTTTACTATTTACTTGTTTAATGCTCCATTAGCAACCAATCTGTCTGAAAAGCGTCAACCGCGCAAATGATTGATATGATTGATTTTATTCTTAAATTGCTATTTGCAATGATGTCAGGCGTGTAGCATTGATGTCGCAATGTGTTACTTTTAGCGTTATTGGTTTTCTTTTGTGGTTCGTGATGTATGTTTTATGTACGATTGACGACTCCCAGGGAGATATTTTGTGCTGCAACATTTCCACTAACTGCCAATTGAAACAGGATTTTCCGAAAAATAACCTAATGATGATTCGCATATTTTTGTTGTTATTTCCCATGTCTTTAATGGCACGAAATATGTATGAATTCTGTGAAATCTGTGATTTTATGCTGACTTTGTATAGATTACATTTCTTTTCTTTTCGAGACTTGGTCTTGCAAGACAATTGTTGGTAATCGTTTTCAAACCTAGGTTCTTTGAAAGAAAAGAAAAAGTTCTGGAAAGAACTTAGTAGGTTGCCCGCACAGATGTTGTAAACGTGTGCGGTTTTAATCTCGTATCTTTCTTTCTGTCGTGCTTGGTAAATGTCGTCAGACAAAATCTTACTGCACTTGAAAGTTTTCTTTTGTGATTTTTTGCTGCCTTAACACAATCTTCTTCGCCTTTATTAAGAGCAAAAAGTCAATGATTCCCTGGTACATGTCGAGTCAATATTGATCGATACTTTCGACCTTGACAGAGCTACCTTACGTGGATTGAAATGATAAAATGCTTACAAAAATGCGTATTATTGAGCTGTTTATTGCACTCACAATTACGAATGTCACTTCAAACTTTTTTGTTTACTAAAAAACAAATCTCATTTGTAGTTTAGACTATCAAGAGTACACTGTAAACCCCCCCCCCTCCCCCCAAAAAAAGTAAAAGTAACATGACAATAATTTTGGAAACTTACTGAGTGTTGTTATCATGATATATTTTCGGGATAAAATCATAGGCACCAACTTTTCACTTTTATCACGGGGGCAAGACTCGGAAGAAATACTCAATATTTATGGGTGGGATTTCCGACACCACTTTTTTCATGATCTAAATATATTGAACGTACCACGCAAATTTTTTTCCGAATCTGATTGACTTATGTAGAAAAATTATTTGCATAAAATTAGTTCAGAAACATTTTATGAAAAAAGTAGGAACACTAACCTGTTCATTTATCATTATAAAATAATTTATTTCAATATCGTACATTATTTTAAAAGATATACTTCTATGATATTGCACTAAAATGAATAATGTAAATTTTAATAATTCTGGATAATAATGATATAAGAGCCCAAACCAGTAATCCCATCATTATAAAAATTACTTATTCCAATATCATACAATGCTTTAAATATTATAAAATTTCACAAAAGAGCTGCACTACACTTGATTTTCAATTGGGGAGAGGGGTGTATAGTGTCAATGTGCTTACAAATATTGTATTTTCTTTCAATTTTTTTTATGTAATTTATTTCTTAGAACAATACAAAATGTCCTTTTTACGCAATATGTTATATTAAAAAAACAGATTTTTGGAGCGAGGGCGAAATTATACCTTTGCTCCCGTGTAGTTGGCGTCTATGGATGAAGTGTCAAGTTTTTAAGATTTAAGAAAACATAAAATATGCTTCCTGTTGATTTTTTTCTGTATTTTTGCTCCCAATTACCCATATGTATACATAGGGTAATGAAAGTATATGATTCGGTAATTATTTTTTTTTTTTTTTTTTTTTTTTTTTTTTGCGTTTCTCCCTGTTTTGGAAAGTCGTGATTTCAAAAAAGTGATCTAGAAAAAATGTGCGTCTCCTAGTCAGCATAACTCCCAAGCGAATTGACTAAGATGTTCTAATTTGGTGTACGGGTTGGTGGTAGCCATGGGACCTACCATCAAGGTTTTTGTCAAAATCACGCATGCGCATAAGGTAGCTGCCATTGAAAAAATCACGTTTTTCAATGATTGCTAAAAAACGGCTATAACGATTTTGATCAAAATTGCTGTGGTAATGCCTGTTAAAGTGTTCTAAATATCCTCACCTCCGAAATTTACGTAAAAATGCTGGAACGGCCTAAAAAGTTGAAAAACGAATGCCTTCAACATAGAGTTCTCTTTGCTTGAACATAGTTCATCAACGATCGGTGGTGGGTTTTTTTTTTTGTTTTTTTTTTTTTTCCTTCTCCTCTGTTTCACTTATAAGAATTATCGAAAAGTATTGGCTAAGATTTTTTTTTTTTTTACAAAGACCCATATAAGAATTATTTCTTTTAGCGAATGATAAAAATTAAAAAAAACGATAAAGGGCACAAATCCGCATCAGTAATATAGTGTAATTGAAAGTTGTTTGATGTTCAACACTCCTCGTTTAATTAGAAAACAGCGAGTTAAAATGACTTATTAGATTCACTTCAATGGCGTTCACATTTTCAATTTGCTTTGTCTCAAGTTAAAGCGTCCCATAGTTTATTCTTAAAAAGAAAATAATTTATAACCGAAAGTATAACATTAAAGTTGCATACATTTTCGTGTTTTACAAACTATACTTTGAACAATTGTGACGATAAAGTTGTTCTGAAATTTTACTTGAGGCTTCAGTTCTGATTCAAATGTTCTTATTCCATTTTTAGTAGACGTCCATTTTTTCTTCGAAATTACCCGTTCTTATTTTCATGAATCGACGTCGTTATCCCAGACATTTTCTTCCTTTACATTGAAAAATGCTCTCACGTCATAATATACTTAATTAAGCCATCTATTGCTCTCCAGTAACGGTGACAGATGTTAATTTTGTTATTTCTGTCTTATCAATCCTTAAAAGCAAACTTCCGTGGCTCTTGTGTTACTCAATTACCAAGGTTACCGACCCATATCGCAATACCTACTTTAGCCGAGATTGAATTTCTACTCATTCTTTAACTCACTCTTTTGTGTGTTCCTTCGTTCTGAGCATTCAAAGAAACTTCGCGTATAAATTCTTTGGGTTATTATTTCATTTCGAAAGATATGAACCTCTTTCAAAATTCAACCTTAAATGTGACCATTCAAGCTAAGAACTAACCCATAAAACTAAAGTTTTTACTCGTAATTCACTAAATATGCATTGCCAACTTTTAAGTGCATTGCATTGAATATTTAGGTCTCCCTGTTGAAAATATATAATTTTCACAAATTTTCAGTCGAAATGCAACTTCCAAGTGCAGTCCATGAATTGATTCTATGGTGTGCTCGTTCAGATTCTGTTCATCGCAGCCGTACAAATTTGAAGAAAAAAAACGGTAAAATTTCATGGATGATTCATAGAAATGTGCGTCTGTGAGTTTCCTCGATATTTGTTAGAATGCGTTGTCCTCAATAACGAATTTCAGCTCGATTTGATGACGGCAAATGGATTAATTAACCCTCCAAAAATTTTGGACCGTCAGCCATAAAATGGAAGTTAATGTAAAAAGATTTTTTTTTAATGAACACCATTCCCTAGAAACTCTTATGTATATAGCGAAATTTGCTTGTCACATGTATTATATTTTATTATTATTATTATTATTATTATTATTATTATTATTATTATTATTATTATTATAGCATTTTGATAATTTGGGATGAGGTAAATAGGTATTTCAACATTGTTGTATTGTAATAATACTCTTAATATATCTTACTCAAAAAGAAAAAGGCAGGCTTCATAAATCATTCATATCGTATGTTTTTTCGTACGTACGAAAAAAGGAAAATTGAGCAGCTGTAGCGCCGATTCTGCAACTTATGAAAATCTAATGCGTAACACGGAGTAATTTACGCACTCAAAGTTAGGTTCAGAAGAAAATTGCGTGTGGATTCTTAGGGTAGGTATATTTCTCTTTTTAACCTCACCGTAAAAAAACAAAAACAGGAATTATCCAAGGTGGCATCTATTCAATGTCATAAATTTAAACGTGTATATGTTATTGGCAATGTGTGAAATGCCGGCATTCTATTGAATGTTTTTTTTTTTAGCAAAGTATGAAATTCGAGAATTAATATAATTGGATTGTTTTCACGAGTTCCGGCAGAAAAATTGTTAGAGGGATGCTAGGCGGTTAATTTTTTGTTTTAACTTGAAATTGTTTTGTAAAATTGTTTATCTTATGGGAGGAGCGATTTAAAAGGAAGGGGGGGGGGGGAGGTATTATTGTATTAACAGGAAAATTATTTGTTTCTTAGCAACAGAGGTTTACATAGTAATGAACCTTGTATCGAGCGAAATTATTATAGGGGTGAGCGTAGATCCTTTTAGCGAGCTAAGCCAATGCTTGCGTGGCAATGAATCTTTCTTTGAGCCTGTGCTGGCCTAGCAATGTAGTTTCGGTTAGCAATGCGAGTCTGTGGTCTCTGCAACACAGTTTAGCTGCTATAGTCTTTATTAAAAAAGACATAAATTTTGCTTTGTACAACTTTCATTTTTCTTTACGTATTTTGCATAGAAGGTTTTAAATTTAACTCTTTCAACACTTTTTCAAAGTTATATTTTTATTTTTGAGGAACACTCGTCTTTTCAAAATTGTCGTTCATACTTTGCCTAAAAAGGATTTGGCATGGCATTCTGTAGAATACCCAGGCAAAGAATATATCAATGTTCGTATTTTTTCATACTTTGCCTAAAAACGCCCTACGTTCTATAGAATACCGGCATTTTATACATTGCCGGTAACGTATATAAAAGAATGGATTGCTGTTCATGCACAATTGCCTAATGTTAAAAGTTACACAACTCAATAAATTGATCATAAGAGATGAGATCTTTCTTACAATCAGTGTTTTCTGTATTCTCATAATTAACATGGGTTAGTTGTAAACTCTGTTGTAAAAATTGCCGGTTTCACATTTACATGTGTTGTGTTGCTCTTTTAGGAAAAGTATGAATGTATTCTTTGTATCATGTCACAATACCACAATGCGTTTCACGGAAGAGCAATTCCGTGGTAAATAGTTTGTTTCGGAGGGGACATTTTCCATCATTTTTTATTTCTTATATAAAAAATCCAATATATATATTTATATATTTTTATCCAATCCTTGTGATAGGATAAGCTAGTAAAACAATTAATAATCAGTTTTTTTGTATAAATTAATTTATTAAAAAATAAAAACAAAATGTTGCGAAGGGAACTGGAAAATTAAACTTTATTATTTACTTCACTTATCAGCTAGAATCTCTGCTCTGTGAATATAGTTAGATCAGTAAAAAAAAAATTTTGAATTATTGATTATTTAGTTACAGAGAAAAAGAGAATGAAAAAAATCTGAAATCCATTTCACTGATCCAGTAGCTGATCTTGTCTTTCCGGTCTGGCAAAGATTTGACTTTTTCATAGCTGATTAATGCAGTAAACTATTTTTCTTTGATGGTGAGAAATCTGCAATTACTTTTGCTATTACTACTATCTTCTTTTCAGATTCTCTTGGTAATTTTTGTTTCATTTTAGCAACAGCTTTTCTAATTGCTAATGGAGAGGAATAGACTGGAGAATTTTCTTGCCGAATTATACGTTTAATATTAATCTTCCTCTGTCTCCATTAATCGTTCTTTTTTAATACATATTCCTAAAGATATCCTAACTTTAGCTTTTGCTCTAGCTGATCTTTTTTCCCATCTTAAATGTTTTTGGGCTTTCAGTTCTACTTGAAATTATAGATTTAATTTTTTTTCCTATATACTCGCGAGATATTTCTGTTGGTGTTTTCCCCATATTTAAAAGACTGTTTCTTATTTAATACTTTATTGATTAAGTATTAATTATTTTTAAGAAAAAAAAATTATATGTCAAATTATTTTTAGAAAGTAGTCCATTATTCACGTTTCAAATTTGCATTGACTACATACACATGTACTTATCAGCCCAGCTACCATGACCTAATGTGGCAACTTGGGTCTTCAAGTGTAAAAACAGGAGGTTTCCCTTGGTAGCTATTATCTATTAGACACATTTAAAATTAAAAATTACACTTTGTTAGTAGGTTTAAGAATACACAAATCAGAAATAACTAATAATATGTCCCCACCGCAACAATTTTTGAAAATTAATATTTAATTAATGATAAATTATTTCAAGCAGAAATTTGCACACTAAAGCTCAACACACTTTTTTAAAAGTAGAAATAAACTTGTAAAGGCAACACCATACTTATAACAGTGTTTTTTTTTTTTTTTTTTTTTTTTTTTTTTTTTTTTTTTTTTTTTTTTTTTTTAAGTCTAGTTATAATATTTTAACTGAAATATATTTAGTTTCATACTGTAAAAATCTTACATATGATTAAGTTTTAAATGACAAGTCAAATATCCTTTCAATAGGAAAATCCTTGTTACAGCAGTGTCCCTCCGCAACAGTAAAATTTCTAAATTTTACATTAAAAGTTTAAAAAAAATCATATAACGAAGTTTCTTTTAAAGAAAATACCTATTACATATCAAAATATCATTTATACCGAATAAGATGACACCTGATTTTTTTCTTTATTCCAAAATTAATTTTTGAGATAATCCAGGACCAGTTTCCACGGAATTGCCCGGAAGCGTCTCACTCATGGTTGAAGAAATTTTCAGATGAGTAGTTTGACGTTTGTGTAGTAGTGATGTCTATATTTTCAATCGTTTGTCCATGGCAGTTAGTGTGAAAAAATGTAGCTTCTGCACCTTATGTGCCATATTGTTTGTGCTTGTCCATCAATAAATTATCATCAATATCTTGGAAGGTAGAACTCAGTACGGTAATATGCATCCGACGCATTGAATTCGATAGCCAAATTTCTTTTACCTCAAAATCAATATCTTCAATTAAAATTTAACAAATAATATCGTATTCCCACATTTCTTCAGATCATATGAAGTACAATATTATCCATTAACCTGGATATATTTGCATCAGTAAAGAGTTTATGGTTGTAAAGGAGTTTTTATCGTGAATGTTACCATCAGGGTTAATAAATAATTTCACGTTAAATAGTATGATAATGCATTGCAAGGTATGGATCGTATCTCTTATTGAAAGACCAACTCTCCCAACAAGAATGCATCTGTGCAACTGCACACTAATGGTGTTGCATTTTTTTCACATGTATCCGCTTTTTATTAATTTGTATGTTGCTTCATTCATCATTGTGGTGTGTACTAATATGTGTTTGATTTCAATTTCACGCGTCTAATTTGGATGATAGTTAGAACATGAAACAGCTTAGGAAAAGACTGACGATCCTTCTTTACTAACAAAAATATAATTTCCCAGTATGAGACAACTCTATCCTGAGAAATAGACCATGCTGAAATTAATTGGTTTTGCGTTTCAAACAACTGGACAGGTTATCATTTTAGTCTCGGATATCTTGCTACCCCTACGCTGATTGCATAACCAAAGACGCGTTAATGTCATTATACTCAAGAGTGGACACCAATTAGTTGGGCAATAGAACTGCATAACGCTATAAATCTACGCATAGTTAAACATTATTTTTGTCCAACTAATTTATTCCAATTATGCATGTCTTTGAGTAATTTGGACTAGACCAGTATATAAAAGGAACTTAAATATCGAACTGAATATAATAGTTTTTATACTTTCAATTGCAACTTTTAAATATTTGAGGAAAGGGATTCTCAAATTTTGAATTACAATTAGTCTTTCTTTACACAATAATATTCTGTAGCATTCCATAACAAATGCTTGCAAAAAAAAAGGCATTTTCAATGCCTTTCTTTCGGAATTCCATACAATTTTCCTCAATTTTTTAGATCATAAAAAAAAAAGAAATTCCCAGCGTTGTATCTTTTAGTTTTTATAAAATACACGGTTACCCAATGAACCAAAGATACAAATCTTGCTCATTTCTGGCGTTACTAATTAGACATTTATTTCTGCCTAATTATAGTAAACAGGGTTGGCATGCTATACTACAATGACTAGCAGTTGTCTATTAATAAAAAGATCCTTGGCCAACATCCCTAAAAAAGGGAAAATTCATACATCGATTTCAAAGATTCTGATATAATTTTTACCAATGACTGAACTGAAGTATTAATTTTTCATAAGAGTAATTTATAAGAATGACTGTAAGAATTTAAAGATTGTTTTCTGCGTTTCATTTAAGTAAAATGTGTAAAATCACTTTTCAAAATTATATTCTAAATCAAGTAAAATGTTGTTTCCTGTCACTATATAGAATTTAAAGATTGTTTTTTGCATTTCATTTAAGTAAAATGTGTAAAATCACTTTTCAAAATTATATTCTAAATCAAGTAAAATGTTGTTTCCTGTCACTATATAGAATTTGTTTAATGGTTTCTTTGTAAAATTATCCATGTAATCTAACCTACATCCAGAAAGCCTAGGAACGAAAGGTTTCTAATATCTTTTAGTTTATTTTTAAAAAATTCATCAATTTCTTACCATGAACCGATGCGGTGTTTCAAGATCACAATTCTTAAATAACAGTATCACTAAATGTTTTTAACAAAGATTTTATGAAAAATGTTTAAAATAAATTAATAAACTAAGAAAAATAACTTAAAATTAGGTGTCAAACTTAACTTTATAATTCAAGTGCACAAGTATCCACCCAAAGGGGCAAAGTTTAGTGCAACCCAAATCTTGTGACTTGGGTACACTAAATACTGCACACGTTAACTAACAGAACAGAAAGTAAACTTCAACATTAAAAGTGCATAAAGTGTTACTGCAACAGTTGTATTTAAGCATATATGTAAGCCAATGGAATATATAACTTTTCAAGATAACTGAAAATTCGTTTGTAATAAACAGGGTTGGCATGGTTTAAATCAAATGATTTTTTTTTTAAGAATAATTTAAAATTGTATTTTTTTATTATTATTATTTATTTATTTACTATTAGATTTTTCAAATTATTTGATGTTGTAAATAAATTATCCTTTTAACCAAAAGTTTTCAATTCCAAAGATATCTTTTTCAAAAGGAATTTATTGAAAATGTAACAGTTATAGAATGATGGCGAATGCAAGAAAATTATATAAAAATGTTTGATTCTGATGTATTGAAAGAAGTTTAAATAATTTTTATTTCAAAAACGGAGAATATTTCCTTTCTTTTTGGAGCTGTACAATTGTTGCGTAATAGACAGGTCTTAGAAAAAGCAGCAAAACTTGTTTTTTTATTCAAAATGTTAAATCCAAAATCTGTTTTAAATGGAATAATGAAATAAGAATTTAGTTTTCTTTCTATTTTTTAAGAAAATAATTCACTAAATGAAATACCTATATTCTTGGTACCATAACATGATTGAGTGATGTTTTTTGTTAATGAAAAATTATATGAATATTATATATAAAGCTCTAATCTATTTTTCAATAAATCTTGCATTTAATGACTACCTATTGAATAATGAGGGTTTTTTTATTAATCTAATAGATATATTACTTTTATAATTATTCATTTATAATTATTACATTTATAATTAAACTTAAATTATAGTCTGTATTTTAAATTTGTTTCTAATATAAAGGTTGTGTTTTAACAACTTATTTCTAAATCTTAAAAATATCATTTTGAATAATTTATCACCGTTACTGATAAATGCAAGAGCAATATTCCATATATTATCTAGTAAACAATTGCCATTGTATTATACTGTATACATTGAATTAAAAAAAATTGTATCTCTCAATAAAATATAAAAATTATGATTTGAATGTCCACATAAGTAGCAACAATTGTTTATTTACTTAGTTTAAATTATTTTCAGAAGGAATAATAATAGTTTTATGAACACTAATTATTCTAGTTAATGTCAATTTTTATTTATAAATATGTATCCAACTAATTAGAAAGGATTAAAAAAAAAAAAAAAACTGTTTTTTTCCAACCCTGATAGTAAATAATACTCAAATTTTGAATTTGCTTGATTCGAGCTTTCATTAATTTTAATGTATCACATGTGCTGGTCTTTGAACTTGCAAATTTCCAGACCAGACAATTCCACTTTTGAACTTCTAACATATAAAAAAGGTATTTTAACTTTTTCAAATAAAAATATTTGTTATTTCCATACAACAGCCGTAATTATTATTTTGTAGACCGCCAATGAAATTTTTGATATTAAATTTAAATATCTCAAAAAAATCTTGTCTTGTGCTGTTACGGAATTCTCAAGACAAGATTATATATGAATGGATTTTTTTAAATTAAATTTTGGGGTTTTTATTTTATTTTACATCTCGCCTTAAAGTTCGACTCCAACTTGATATTCACTTGATATATCCTACTGCTGTCGAAAAGACTATTTGAAACAATATAACATTAAAAATTAAAGTGTAATTTTTTGACATGAATGATTCAGTTGTTTGACCTTTGAACTGCAATTAATAATATACTCAATGCAATAAATCAAATGAAAGCCCCATACAGCCTTTTACAGCGATACAAAATTCTCTATTGTGATTGGGAAAGAAACCAAGTATTAATCGGTAATGCAATAACGGCCTGATTCTAGATCAGTTCTTATATTTTATAAACTAATTGAAAATCGGATGTTGTATTGGACATTTTTCCGTAAAAACTGATTGGCCAAATTTTATTCAAACCTGAAGAGGTCATTACCTATTTTTCATCTAATATGCTTAAAAAATAAAATGTTCAGCAGACGTCTACATCCATTTCATCAGTTTGAATAGTGCGTGAGAAAATGTCATTAAAACTGAGTTCCATTCACGGTATTACGGGCAAAACTAAAGATTATGTCGGAAAAGTAATTTCGTACTATTGTTGAAAAGAAGTCATTTTCTAAAACTTTTACTTAACTTTTAAAAAGAAAGATTAGTTTCCAGTTCTGAATTTCACTTAGGGATTGATTCTCAATACAAAAATTCGCGATGAAAAAACTTTTATTTCTATTCAGTTTAGCCGTATATGTATTTTATTACGTTGTTTATTATCGTTTCCAGCCATTCAATTTTAATTGTTTGATTTTCGTACTTCTTACCAATTATTATTTTCCTTATAAAGAACGAGATAAGGACTACTCGTACATATCTTCCAGAAAATTCGATTTCGGAATAGTTAAAAAAATATTGCATTCATTTTAGATGAGTTGCGTTTTAGTTATTTCGTACGGAATTGCTGAAGAGTAAGGCGTCATTCATATGTTATGGACGTAATGTAAAATCATTCGATTGGCAACAACGGCGTAATTAATAGCTTTATGAGATTATTACAATAATGCCTAAAGCGTTCAATTTTGATTTTTTTCCATTTTGTACAAATTATTTATTTTTTATTTTGATTTTTTTTAAGGCTAACTCATTTCTAATATTTCCCTAAAAATGACTTTTAATCCAGATGTTTCAATCCGCAAGACCTTTGAACAACTAATTCTTGAAAATGAATTTTATATTCGAGACCAAAGCTGTTGATTTTGAGACAAGTGTTGGCAGGCGTGCTTTAAAATATCTTCAAATATTTATAAATTGCCATTTTTTATGCGTTATCTGTACCTTGAATTAGGAGAAACATCTTTGAAGTAAATAAATTTATTACTTCAAAGAATTCATGCAATAATCAGCCTTTTTATATTTAAAAAAATATTTGCAACTGCTTGTTGAAAATAACTTACTGAGAAAATTCTAACCGATGACGCTTTTTTTTTTCAGTAACAATTTTTTCGGATTGCTCCTAATGGACCAAAGATCTTGATGCGGAACTTCAGCCTGAAACAAGATTCCTGCATTTTGTGGCCGATGGCAACATCAAATTCGCTTAACCAATTTATGCTGCTTGCCAAAGATATCTTCAGTATCAAGAATCTGATCCTTAACTCCCAAATATGGATTCAACTATTAATAAAAGCGGAAAAAATGTGGACACTAATGACACAAATTTTAACGGAACACTATACAAAGCTGAAATTACTGACGATGATCTAAAATGTAGCAATAATGAAGGGAAAACCACCTGCCAATTTAGCACCCATAGTGTGTCCTCCTCCTCGTCGTCAAGCGACAGTCGGTCCACCGCCATCCTAGCTCTTGATGGCGGATGGGGCTGGGTCGTTGTCTTTGCAGCTTTCATGGTCAACTTTATCGCGGATGGGATATCCTTCTCGTTCGGAATACTGTTCATGGACTTTGTGGAGTACTTCGGAGCCAGCAAGGCCAAGACATCATGGGTCGGTTCCATATTCCTGAGCATGCCTTTGCTGGCGGGGCCCGTTGCAAGCTACCTAATCGATCGCTATGGTTGCAGGAAAATGTGCATCCTTGGGGCATTTCTGTCCACGTTCTCGTTTGTCATCAGTATCTGGGCTGACTCTCTGGAGGTCCTCTTCTTGACCTTCTCCATTGCCGGCCTTGGGCTGGCCTTGTGCTATGTCACCTCCATCGTGATTGTCGCATACTACTTCGAGAAGAAGAGGTCCCTGGCGACGGGTCTTGCTGCATGTGGAACAGGCATCGGAACTTTTGTCTTCCCGCCTTTCACCATTTTTCTACTTGAACAGGTATGTGTTCACATTTTTTATATTTGTTAAAACAAGTATGTATTTGGGATCTCATAAAGAACTGGATTGGAAGAGGAGAGGGCGGTATATTTCAATTAAATTACATTCTTCTCAATTATATCTCATTAAAAAAATTATTAATATATGAAAGTTTGTAACCATTTACGATTGTACAACCTTTTTCGTACTACAATTTATGAACTATTTTAAGAACCAGCACTTTGTAAAAATATCCGAATATCAAACTGATTGACAATTCTTATACACTGTTGTAGTCCTGTGCATTATCTTTGGAAGTTTCTAATGTAACTTCTGATGTCATTTAGATAATAAGAAATACATTTTTAGTATTTGAAGCTGTTCATTTCACTTATATTGCGACCAAAGGTGCGAGCCTAAATTATTAAGCCTCTATGTTGACAGTATTTAGGCTTGGTATGTCTGGACACTAGCCTCAACCTACATCTCATCTCCATTTTCTCTCACTAGTATGCATGGCCTGGCACCCTCCTTATCCTATCCGGGTTTTTTCTCAATATGGCCGTGTTTGGGGCTCTGATGCGGGACCTGGAGAGCCCTTCAAGCAGTGGAGAATCCACCTTGGCCATCAACAAACCCGAAAATAACGCCTTTGACAACTGCCTTGTGGACAACACGGAACGACTGTGCAGCTCCATGGTCCAGCTACCGACTTACCTTGGAGACAACTGTCCAGAGGTCATATCCGAGCTGTACAGTAAGGAAGGCACCTATCTCAATTCTCTATTGGAACAGCATCCCTACATTCTGGATTCCATTGTGGAGAAGGACCCGAATGGATCTGTTGAATCCACTACTGTGCAGAAAAAGCGGAAGAAGGTGGGTCATTTTATGTGGGTTTATTGAGAGTAAAGCCAAAACAAATTTAGCTACTTTTTGATATGGCTATTGTCTCTACGCGTAGTAATCGATTTTATTTTAGTTTGTTAGTAATTATAATACACCAACGAAAAAATTGTGAGTTTTATCGTTATTTCAAGTACACATATCGGTGATTGTTGTTCTGGTAATCCTGAATTAATTCTGGTAAATTGCAATTTCGAGATTTGACTATTTCTTAACACTTCAAGAATTAGTGCCTAACTTTGAACTCCAACCGTAACATTTGCGTTTAGTTAATAAAAAAATGGCAGTGCGTTGTATTCAATATGACAAATGCTTTTAACTATAATACATATTTTTTCAACTTCGACTGAGTTGGAAGCATCGATATAGTTCTTAGCACATGGTTAGCAGATAGTCTTGCGCGGATTAAAAAGATTATTGCATGATAACTATTATAATAGATATCTTTTTTAAATGATAAATACAGAATTTTAGTATTTTATGATCATCAATTATGATAGTCAAATTCAACAGGCTCTTCCTTTGTAACCTTGAGTTCTAAAGTCGGCAATCCAGTTCTAACTACGTGTTCTTCACCTTTTGCTCTGTAACACTTACATATCATAAATCATACTTGTCTTTAAAGTTGCAATGTCATGGACTGGCGAGGAAAACAATCAAGTGGATACTTTGAAGATGATGTACCAGATGATGGTTTGACGAGATGATATACCAAGTTTTACAAAACAAATGTTGCATCACGCGTAGCGAGATTTGTATTACCAACTTTCAGAATGCATTACAACTCCGAATTATAAAAAGAGCACACATTAGATACAGCGAAGATAATTAATATTCATGAAAAATTTAAGTACTGTACAGTTTCCAAAAACAACAATTATTTAATAAAGTATATGTCGTATAATGTTTTATAATTATTAGTATATTATTCCAGGGTTGACTTTCTACTCACCGTGTGTTCAAGTTATCCCAATTTTAATTTCTAAAATAAATACAGTTAAATAACTTAGATAATTTACAGTAAACTGAAATAGGACATTTTCGTCTATCATTTCAGTAAACATATTTCTGGAATTTTTTTATATTTATATATTTTTATGTTAATATGAATTTTATGATAAATCTTGTATTTCTTATGATCATAAAACTGATCTTCTTATCATATGATTTTTATGATAAAGTTTATATATTTATTGCACTATAAAATATCTTCTTGTGAGACAGTGTATGTAAGTGTTTTTTCAATGATCCAGGTCCACCACAAGAACTTCAGCAAGTCCCTCTCTGATCACAAGGAATCCTCTGTTTCTGGGAGACTTGACGCTGCGTACCTTCGCAACTTGAAGGTACAGAGAGGAAGCATCACTTACAGGGGTGCCATGTTGAATATTCATCGTTATCGCCTGAAGGCGTCCAGTTGTCCAGATATCTTTCGTAATAGTATGGTTACTATCACGGAAGAAAAAGTAAGTAGTAATTGATGAAGTAGTGAATTGAAATGTTGATATAATGAAACGAACCCCTAGTAAAATTTTGGGCACTTTTCAGTGGCGAGGCGTGACTTTTCGTAGTGGTCATCGGTAAATCTTCCCCCCCCCTCCCCATTGCCCTGTTCTCAATCGTTACTACATGCATTTGCATACAATAGTGATAGACAAATGTTCTCAAATTTTACATGTATTAAGGATGTGACACAAAACTTCTTGTTAAGCTGAAATACATTTTTCGAAATAAACTCGGCTGACATTTTAAATTTCATTCACTTCAATATTTTGCATTTCGCGCTTTTTACTAGTAATCTTCCTTTTACTGATAACTAGCCAACTTGGTTGTATAATTTCGCCACAAATGACTGAAATTAGTGCTTATTTCTGTAGCTAAATGTAAGTAATTTTCAGTAGGATGTTATGAATAAAAATAAAGACATTTAAATGAAAATAATGATACAAAAGATTAATGGCATAAAAAATGTATTTATTAAACTAAAACTTATAATAATAAAATACACATAGTAAAACATTGTAAATTAAATATTATAATTTATAAAAATTGTACGAGCATTTTTATTTATAATATTTTATATTTGGAGAGTGATTTAAAAACAATAAGTAAATGGTTAAATAACCAATCAATATTTTGGCACATATACATTGGGTCTGCCAATCCGACCACTATATTTCCCTATTGTAAAGTTTGAAATTAAACACTTATTTATAAATATACTCAAGTTTCGGGTCTTTGTTGCAAACTTTTCTATAACTTGGTTACAAAAATTGCCACTTTTTCGAAGTGTCACCAACATATCTTTTTCAATCGACAAGAGAGAAAGGTTACGATAAAGAACCACGAACATAAAGGAACAAATATTAATTGACTAGTTTTTTTATGTATTAAATAATTATTTATAAAGAAGAAAAATAATCACTGCTTTTTAAAATCTATAAAATAGTAACACATTTTAATAAATTAAATTCTGATACATAATGAAAACTTAAACAACAATAATGTTTTTACTGTAATTTATTACAAGTCCTTACCCCCTCCCCCATCTCCGTTTTTGATCAATACATACTAAATGCATTTACATACGATCACATACCTGCCAACTTGTACGAATTATCCGTACAATGTACGGATTTTCACTATTTTGTACGGGTGTACGAACAGCTAAAAAAATCGTACGGATTTCGCGGTACTTTTCGTTTTTTCCCTAAAACCGTTTTTTTTTTTTTTTTTTTTTTTTTTTTTTTTTTTTAATTTAATATTTTTTCAAGTCACCAACGAAACCGAAACGATTTTCCAAAGCTGCCGCATCAGTCAAAATATTTATTCACACTCCAAGATTGCGCATATGTTCAGCACTAAAGCGCGTTGACGAGGATGCATTGTTTTCTTTCCTGTTGCCGACTTGATTTGGCAAACCAAACCACTGCTTCGATTTTTCTGGCTTTACAGGTTAATAAAGAAAGCAGAAAACCGAAAGTGCTTTAGTTTTTTAATTCTACCTTCTTTTGGACTGGACTCCAAAACGTAAATAATAGTACTGGACTTGCGCGTAAATAATAGCACTAAACCACTGCGCCGGGGATGCACTGTTTTCATTTGTGTTGCCGACGGGACCTGGCGAACCAAACAACTATTGCGTTGCCTCAGACTTAAGAGATTAACAAAGAATCTGAAAACCAAAAATGCTTTAGATTTTGGTTCTTCCTTCTGTTTGGACCGTACATTAATATTGCGCGTATATAATAAAAGCACTTAAGCACGCCGCCGGAAATTCATTGTTTTCATCTGTGTTGCCGACGGGATTTGGCGAACCAAGCAACTCTTTCGTTGTCTCGAACTTTAGAGATTAATAAAGTAGAAAACTGAAAGTGCTTTAGTTTTTTTTATTCTTTCTTCTTTTGGACCATACTCCAACGCTGCGCACTAAATCGCGACGCCGCCGTTTTCAATTGTTTTGGCGGCACTCACCGAACGACTGTTTCGTTTTCTCGGACTTGAGAGATTAAAGCACTTTCGGTTTTCAGCTTCTTTGTTAGTCTTAACTATTTATTTTAAAATATCCAAGTTAAACAATCCTGGTGTAAGACTCCAGAAAATATCAAGTTTTTTTGTAGTTTACTTCAAACCAAGCAGTTTACTTCTAATCATCAGAAATTCAAACAAAGAAACAAATTTTGCATTCTGCTCTATCTATGCATCTGATATTAAGATTTCTCATAGAGGATTTACTGATGTCGAAGTTTATATCAATTCTAAAAAGCACAGTGACAACATCATATGTAATAATAAGAATTTGAAAGCCTGCATAATTGATATTTGTGCGTGTGATTAAACACTTTGAATACCACCAACTCATTGTATGTTTCACTAGAGTTTTTGTGTCATAAAACATGTTTTATTTAGGTGTAATGTAGGCTAAATCATAAACCTCATCAGAGATTTCATCGTAAAGTTTAAATTTGATTTATTTTTAAATCCGAGTTAGTTTTTTATTTTATAATTTCCATTTTGTGCTAAAATGTAACAATTTGTTATATTTGAGAGCAATTTAATATTATTCAATTTTTTTTTTTTTTTTTTTGCATTTGTAATAGAATTACTATTATTTCTATATTAAATTCATAAATATTGTCGCTATTTGACTTTCCATGAGTCATAGGAATGCAAATATTTGTTCCGTAAAAATTGTACTAATTTGAAAATGCCAATGTTGGCAGGTATGCGATCATGATAAACAAATATACCCAAATTTGTTCACGAGGGGATATGTAACCCTTCCTTTTCAGCTTCTCAAAATAAAAGTTTAAAACGTAACGACAAATTTCAATCCAGACCCAATTCATTCGATTGGAGAGTATGGAGTGTGGATTGAAATCGTATCGCAAGCCTATATTATCAATGAAATTAAAAAAGTCACACAAATACATAAAAACTTAAATGCAAAAATTCAAACAAAGGTGCCCATGAGAAGAATTTATAAAATTAAAATAAAAGTATTAATTATATTCTCCCCGTCAAGTTCAAAACCAAATTTGATGAATCAAACTAAATTTAAACTAATTTGAAAGGTTCACTGGCAGGAGACATAATAAACGTTCTAAAAAATGCGCCAAACCGATGTTCCAGTTAATCTAAATAACAGTTTCAGATTTCTAATATTTTTAATTATTAAAATACTTTCATCCGTATATTACCCAATCATATGTCACTTAGTAGTCATCTAAATTGTATATGGAAGAAATAAATTACAATAGAAATTATACATAGTATTAAAAAAAAAAAAAAAAAAAAAAAAAAAACTTTAAAATCTTTTATTGCCGATGTGGAGATATCATGCCAAATGTCAGGAATACACCTGCAAGAACTATCGAAACCCTAAACGTATTCGGTGTAATCTCCGATGACCTGAGAGCCCTGTCGACGAATCAGATTCGCTGATTGATGCCTTCACAAACAGATTGAAACTATTGAGAAGACGGATTCGGAAAAGATGACCGAATCTCATATAGAGGGCAGCACGAACGAAATTTCCTATAATGGATGTTTTATCACTTTCTTATGTAACTTATTAGGAAACAGTTATAAAAATGCTTTTTTAATGAAATACTGCCCAGAATAACTAAGAATATTGTTATTAATTTTTTTTTAAAAATCCAAAAAAAAAAATAATAATTTTGTTTGGATGAATTGTTAATTTTTTACATGAGATTTATGCACTCATCACTGAATCCAACGATGACCGGGTCCCTCGCCACTGGCACTTTTTTATTTTGCCATGATAAAGGCATCTGAAAATAGTGATGTTACAATAAATATAGCTTTTCCTTCAAATCGTGCTCAGAATTTTGGAACTGTAATTATTTTTATCTTCTTAATATGAATTGGAAATAATTAAAGTGGTGCTTAGCAATTTTTTTTTTTTTTTTTTGCATATAATGTCTTGAAAGAACTGAGAAATCTTGCCAATTATTCACTTAGCTATAAATATTTAACTAAATTATATTTTTCGACCGGAAAATTCACATTATATGTTCATAACAAAAATGAGTGTTAAGTTTATAATATTCATTTATAAATTGTACTTTTTTTATTATTAATATTCATTTATAAAGTGTAGTTTAAGTTGCTATAGTGTGTCATTTTGTAAAAATATATAGGGGTGACCTGTGTACCTAGGGCTGCCTTTTTTCAATGCACAAAAAAATAAGCCACTGAGTCGTTTAAAAATATGAAACTGATATGCATACATCATTATAGTAATTACTTCCCATTGGGATTAAAATAATAGATTTTGTCAAATAGAAGGTTTTAAAGAAATTTCACAAATGGCCCTAGGTACAATACTTTGTTGTACCTAGGGCCAGTAGCTGATGTACCTAAGGCCATTCTCTTTAAGTGAGGTTTCAGTCTATAATGAATAGAAAACAAACATACACAGAGGAATTTCATAAAAGAACAATATCAAGTAATTATCAGTCATTAGTTTATCATATAATAAATTGCAATGTGTCAAATTATTAGTGAATTAAAAGTATTTTCATAACTTGAAAAACTGATTTAAAAAAAATGAGCTTCATGCATTATCGTTTTGAAGCATCAACAGATTTTGGCTTTGGCAATTTGAACACAATAAGCAACTATGTGACCCTAGGTACACGAATTGGTAATTTCATATAAAACGTCTTTTACTAAAAATGCACTTGGAGAAAGGACTTATTTAAACATATTATTTAGTACTTAATGTTTCAAACAGAATTATTTACTAGAATTAAAAAAAAAATTGACTTAACTTTGTAAAACAATAAAAGACATGAGCTGCAAAATGTTACTGCAGACCATATAAAAACGTTTTCCACTTATAACTTGCCCCAGCTTTCTCCTCTAAGATTTCAAAATGGCTGCCAAAAGAGCAATCGGGTGTTGACACTTACCCAAGTGAGTAAAAAAGCTTAGAACTAAACATTATTCAATAAAAGTGAGGTGGAGATAGGTACATGTCTCTCCTACTTTATACTATTACTAAAACTAGTTCAAAGTACTTATTCAATTGTTGAAAATATGGTTTGCATAATAACATCAGGTCATCCCCAGTGTTACAATTGCTTTTTAAAGAATTCTCTGGAATCGTCTTTACCATTGGGAAATATTGTCAGATCCGCTTTTGCTTAAAATTGTATCACAGTATAAATCTGATACTTTTTTTTCTCTATTTGGATACATTTTCCTCAGTTATGCATTTATAAAAACGTGTAATTTTTATTTTTATTTTATAGTCTTGCCTATTCCTTCACGACTTGAAAGACCTTATGCTCGAGATGTTTGATTTTAGCAATTTTAAGAATGTTGGTTACACCATATTTTGCTTATCCAACTTTTTGCTGTACGCCTGCGTAGATGTACCCTATGTATATATACCTGACCATGCCACAACAACCGGAACCGACAAAGAGAGCGCTTCTCTTCTCATTTCTGTACTGGGAGTTCTGAATTGCCTTGGAGTGGTGAGTTTGAAACATTAATGATGAACTGATATTTAACGAGAGGTTGTCATTTGTTCCATAGACCTAATGCAATATTCTTAAGCTTACTAACCAGAAAAAAATGTGGTTTCAAATCATACAAATTTTTATCCAACTTACAAAGAATAATGCATTAAATTTTAACACTAAATTTAAGGCAATTCAGTTTGAAAATACAATTTAAATATTGAGAGGTTTTTGTTCCTTTTTCAATATGTGGCACTAATGAAATCAGAGTGGCCGCAGAACATGGAAATCAGAGAAATATCAGGAACCTTTCTTATTCTGTAAAAAATCGGGAAAATGTCAGGGAATTTTTTTTATTTGACGAAAATCAGGGAATTTTTCTATGTTCTGAAGGTATGTTTCCCCGTATATCCATATTTCAGCACCATTTACACCGGAGAATTTTGGTGGTTATTGTTAGAAGTTTAATGTTACGGAATAATTTAAACTTTTCATTACCACCAAAACTAGTAACTAAAACTAGATAAAATTAAGATATCTTAATGAATATAAGATGGACATTTTTAACCAGAATATATATTTCTAAAATAGTTTGATTTTTAACCCACTGGTGGTCATGCATGTGTATATGCTTCATTTGATCCCCAGTTTTTCCAGCTATACACAACATTTTTAAATTTGTAAATAAAATTTAAAATAAAATATTATTTTTTTATATTTTTATTAGCATGATTGTTTATAACCTATCTTAAAACAAAATAAATAAAAAATAATTTAAAAAAATTATATGTTCGAATTAGAAATATAATGTAAAAATCATTGCAGGGAAAACAACTGTAAAATTTCGTGCATTCCCTATACCGTCGGTGGGTTGAAGACCTGCTAATGAAACGGTGTTTATATCTATATTTCTATGTATTAGATTTAACTTGAGAGTACATTTTTCTATGTATTAGTAACTATTGTTATATTCAATTATTATTTTTTAATAATTATTCATTAATTATTTTTCTTTAGGTAATAGTTGGTTATATTGGAGATAAACCTTGGATTGACTCCTCTCTACTTTATAGTGGATTTATAGTTCTTAGTGGTGCCTCCTTAGTTCTTCTCCCTGTTGTGATCCATTACTACATGACTGCGACTTTAGTAGGGATTTATGGCTTCATGATAAGTGCCAATTATACACTGGTACCAATTATTATTGTCAACCTGATATCTCTTGATAATTTTACGGGTGCATATGGGCTCTTGTTGCTTGTACAAGGCATTGCTAGTTTGGTTGGACCCCCTGCCGCAGGTATGTAATATCACTTGAAAGGCTTGTATTTACATTAAATTCAAAGTGTATCTGTTTCTCATTTTATTTATAATGTTTCATGAAACAAAGAACAAACGGTTAATATTAACAGGGCTGCCACAGGCGACTAAAAAGGCTACTAAAGCGACTATTTTAGTGGCCAGGCGACTATGGCGACTATTTCAATGAAAAAAGGGCCTAAAACGACTATTTTTAACAAAACCTTCAACTATTTTTGGACTGAGGCGACTATTTTTTAAGAAATTGGATACTGTCCGATGGTAGCACGAAAAAAAAATCGGCACTAAGGTACTAAAATTTTTCTCAAAACGGTGGGTTTTTTTAAGGTAGGAGAGAGCAAATACTACCGAAATAGTTGTTCATATTCGCGGGTACAGTCGTCATTTTGCTAGTTCGACGATAGTTACTGCTCACGCGAGATTTGTTGTTTTTGAAGGCAACCGCTGTCATTTTCGCCTACCTGTTGTTCCAATGTTTTATCTTTTGCTATGCAAGAGCATACACTGCAATATTCTGAAATATCAAATTATTTCGCTTTATTTACTCTACTTAACAAAAATGAATTTGTGGTGAGCGCCCGGATGAAAACGCTATCAGTATGGACCGAATTGATGTTATATAGACGTTATGTCCGAGATTAGTGACGATTTCGCCGTGTAGGTCAATCGATGCAGAATGATTAATATTTCGATGTTGTAGCTAAATTTATAAATAATAAAATAATTTAAATTTTGAGGCAATTTAATTACTTTGAATGTAGCTTAAACAATGTGGCGACAGAATCGGGAATTCAGACAAATGTCAAGGTAATTCGTAAAATTACTCTTTAGTCGAGGAATTTTGAAATTTTTGAGTTTCCCTTCTGAGGCATTCCCCGTGCGGGTGCGGACATCTATTCCGGCTCGCGTCACAAGATGTGGATGCCATGTCGTCGGTGCGTTGAATAATACAGGTTTTTTCATGTGCTTTTTCGTAAAAGTCTCTCAATATCTGGCTAGTTGACCGATTTGAGAGTACGAAGTTTTCGACCTTTTCCTATTCTCAGCAGCTGAGCCAAACTGGCCAATCCCCTATTCTCGGCCCACAATCGCATGTTCGTGTTCCGTGTTTTTTTTTTTTTTTTTTTTTTTTTATACACATTATTTCTGTTAGATTTTTGATTATCTTATAGCTTCGCGATCGCCAGCCCGTTATTGTTAAAAAATATCCTCAAACTTAAATCTGACTGCATCCTTTACAGACATGATTGTTTTTCTTCTTGTCTTGTGTTTTTTGTCAATATAATATATTAGAACCCTAAATTCCTTAATATTTCAAATTGATTTCATCATATTTTTTTTTTGTTTTTTATTGACCCTTTACATCACTGTTATAGATGTGCAACAAATCTATAGGCATTAATAAGCAAAAAGGGTTAGATCCTGTACTTGATTATTATTATTATTTTTTTTTTTATTATTATTATTATTATTATTATTTTTTTTTTTTTTTCACTTTAATTTTGACATTTTACTAAACATAATTAACTGAAATTGATATGTGTTTTTGATTTATATGTTTAATATAAATCAAACAAAGAATTGAAACATCCTCCTCCCCCTCCAAAAAATAAAAAATCTGAATGCGATACTGTATACATTCAGGCAAAGGGTCATGAAATTTTTAAAAAAGTCCATGCATGTTTTTCCCCTGCCGAATGCTATGCTTGTCATGTTTCATGAAAACGATTTTTTACTTCATTTAATATGTACTTTAGTGGTTTAAAATAATATTTTTGTTGTACAAAATTTTATTTCCATACATTTATGAGTAATTAATTTTTATAAGAAGTCAAAATCCAAAAGATATAATTTTTTATTGGTATGAATTTTTGTATATTAGTAAATATTTCGTAGTGTTAATTTTGTAAATAGGAAAATTTATGTACGTTTCGCATAAGGCAGTGCAATAGTTCGTCTTAACTTGGCTTCCCTGCAATATGTATCTTAATGCTTGATAACGAGTTTTACAGAGATAACGCTGGGAAGCGAGTTTTACAAGGAGCAGGGCATTTGACATCATGGTAATGCAATCTCGCCAAATTGGCGAGAAATCGCCAAACTTGGCGACCATTTGGCGACATTTTCGGTCCCCATGTACATGTATAGGACTTTTCAACTGCGATCTGGAAAGTTCTCCAAATACCTACCTCTTGAAGTTTCAAGAAGGTTTGACTCCTATATAAGGCCGGCCGCGAATTGAGTTAGTTAGTTGACTGGAATTACCGAGTTGAGATACTGAGTCTCAGTGCGTTCAGAGAGTTCCGAACGCGAACTGTATTGCATTGTCTTTTGCAGCGATTTTAGCAGTTGTGTTGTCAAGTTTTTAACTGCTGTTTTGTGCTCTATTGTTGTGAAAAGAGCTGTTTTGAGTCTACTAAAACAAGAAGTTCTGGAGTTGTAAGAGAATCTGTGAAGAGTTATATCGGAATAAATTTCTGCAAGTTTTGATCTGCTTTGGCTTCAAATCTTTCGAACCCATCCACGCAACATTATGAAACATTATACCTAGTGAAATTTGTGACTGAATAGCAAAATGCTGATTATTTAAGTTTCAAGTTTAGTAAATATGTATATATGAAAAGTGAGGCTACTATTTTCAACGTCTGAGACTACTATTTTCAATGTTTGAGACTACTATTTTTGCTACTATTTTTAACATCTGAGGCTACTAAAGCAACTATTTTCAAAGCTTACAGTCAGTGGCAGCCCTGTATTAAATTTTGTGTTTCAATGCTGCTTTACATGAAGCCAAAAGTAGTCTTTTGTAGTATATAATTTCATTAGATATTTTGTTTAATCATAATAGGTAAAGTTAAAATGAGTCTATAACACATCACTAAAATTTAATTAATTGAGATTTCTGAGATGCACTAGCTTCCTCACTAGCAAATTAGCTCCCTCAATTGAACTTAATTTTTTAATAACCAATTTCAGCCTTCCTTCACAACACACTTTAACTCACCCTAAATTTTATATTTCTCAAATGTGTTTTCATTATTTATTGTAATTGTTTCTCCCACAACTTATATGCTTCAACCCAAGTTTTTAATAAAAATAATTTCAACTTTCTTTCACAACACACTAAAGCTGCTATGATTTTTTTGATTTCTTTCCTTAATTAAATTAATTCGACCCAAGTTCTTTTAGATAACTGATTTCCACTGTTTTACATGCTGTCTTTAGCTGCCTCCTATATTAATATTTTACAAATTTCATTTTAATCTCAATTTATTCTTAACAATATATAATTTTTGTTTCAACTGATATGCTTCTAACCAAGTTTTTTCATCATTTAAATTTCTAGTTTATGTGAATGGTTTGTTGCGATTTTAAAAAGTTGGTATCGAGGCCAAAATTTCGCCAATTCAACATAGTTGCTGATTCGAAATCTTCAATATGGTGGATAATTCAAAGTGGCCTACTAGGCGACTACTGAAAACATAAGAAATATTCAAATAATAAATTAGCAATTATGAAAATTAAGTACTTAAGAAATGGTAAAACACACTACAAAGAAATAAGGTTGCTAAATATGAAACTTTATCACTTACCAATTGGTGCCTAATTCAACTGATTTACATGCGCAAAACTTATATTTTACAAATTTTATTTCCATATTAATTTACTTGTAATTATATTTATTTGCAAGACTACCATTTTAACAATCTAATATCAAACTTTTACACTTCTTCTAAAAGTTTTATATTTAATTTTATTATAACATTAATTTTTTATTTATCTTTTTTTTTTCAGTAAATAACAATCTTTTCTTTCCTAGGGGCTTTATTCGACATGACAGGAAACTATGACATCACCTTCTACTGCACTGGTTTGCTCATAATCATCTCGGGTGCAATGATGGTTCCAGTGGCCAAAAGCCCATTCTGCAATAAGACCGCTGTCTCAGACACCCCAAAGGAACTGGTCATCTCAGACTCCCGTAAGGTAAAATTCGAAGACGAAGTGGAGAAGGGTTCGGTCAGATTCCTGAGTACCACACAGGAAATGAAAATTCTAAGAGATGAAAGCATATACAGCTTGAGTGATAATGAAGACAGAGAAAATTCACTTCCTTTGTTGACTAGTAATGATAAATGTAGTAATAACGAGGGTTTTAATACTTCTAAGGAAATGTCTGTTTATGCAAACCCTCTTTCTATTGTTTAGTTAATTTATTCTAGATCTATAAATGGATAACTGCTTGATTATGAAGTAAAGTTTCATGTAACCAATGCATGATCTTAGTTTTAAGTATTATAGATCAATGAAAATTTTCAGGTTTGATGATTATTTTATTTTATTTTTTTTTTGTAATAATTTGTTGTGCATTTCAGCAGTCTAGTTCTTTTTCCTAACTATTTCATTTTTTGTTTTACTCTCTATTTTGTTAATTTTAATTTGTTTTTATTAAACTGAGGCATTTATTTTATCGAAAAATTTATTTGACAATTATTGTTTACAAGATCTGATTTTTTTTCCCCTTTGCATTCATTTTAATAAGTATTTGGGAAAATGGTACTTAGTCGATCTCATTATACAAATAATAGTGCAATCTTTTTATAAGAGAGATAACAAATAAAAATTTGAAAAACTCAACAACAAAAATCTGTTATTTAGTTTGAAATAGACTTCATAAATAAACTTGATTTTTTTTTTTTTTTTTTGCCCCTTACCATCAACCATCCTAGTTTTACAAGGATGGTTGCCAATGGTTTTATACCATTTATGAGAAATCTCTTTAAAAGTAGGTTCCTTTTGATTAAAGAACTAAAATTTCCTATTGAGAGTTTTTCATAAACACATTATTTTATTCATGATTTGTTTGCAAATTATTTTTTATTATTATTTTTCCAAAAATGAAGCAAAAATATTAGTATCAACTGAATAAATAGTTTTAAAACACAACATGTTTTATTGTTTTGTTAAAAGCATTTAGGTATTCCTAACATTTTTATTTATTGAATATCTCATTCAAAACATAGTAAAATCACTTTAAAAAGTTTCAAAGTCAAATGTTTCTTGCAAATCTTGAACTTGAAGCATCTGTCTATCTTTCATTTGCCTGTAAAAATTATAATAAAAAATTACTCATAGTTGAACATATCGATAAGTATTTCCTTGATATACCTATGTATATAAAGTCCTCAAGTATTACCACTGTGTTATTTAACCATAATTCTGCATTCTCATGCTATTATTATTATTGAATTTCATTTGATTTTTTATTCCTATTACACACGTTAAGAAAGATTAAAATGCATCGAATTTTTTTTTTTTTTTTTTTTTTTTTTTTTCCCCTCTAATATCCCATCCAAACAGTACAAAGTCATGTTTCCCAAGTTGTGACAACTTACAAAATTCATTATATTTAGAAAGGAATGTATTGTGTGGTTTTAATTTTTATGAATTCATATGTCTGGTATGTGATATATTAATTAATTTTAATGCAATATTTAGCTTTAATTTGTTATTGTTATTATTTTATAAATTAATTAAAAATTCATATATATCCATTAGCTGAAAATTGTATGGCTAATTTTAGTATATGTAATTTTATACATTGTTTACTTTGTAAAATGTACAGTGTGTCGATCTGTATTCCAAAAAAAATATTTATTTCCTAAATCATTTAATTGTTTAATTTTAAGTGTGTACCAATGGAATAAAAAAATTTCATTTTAAACACAAAATAAAAATTTAATATAATAGCAAAATGCATTTAACTCAAAACATGCTAACAGAAGAACCATTTAATCGTTTTCTTTTAACCAAAGAGTACATATACTAAAAATATGTATTTAAAATATATTTTTTTAAATACAAGGGCCCATGTATCATTTCATCCACATATTTAAAATGTTGATACTTTAATTAAAAAAATTAACCATTCTTAACATTTTTCAAACAAATTCCAAAGAATCATATAGATATACTCATAAATATTGGCCAAATTATATTTATACATGTCTCACAAATTAAGTTCATGTATTGTTCCCATGTGAATTTTTTCTATGAAACTAATTCGCTGTGAGTAGCTGAGAGCTGTGTAAATTCATAGCACAGAATTTGAATTTCATCATTGAATAGTAAATTTTAAATATAGGCCAGATTCCTTTATGTTCTACCATACATATGACAGTCTTCTAGATGAAAAATACTGGAAAATTAATTCTCAATTGATTTTGAGATTAGATTTACATTAGAGGTAATCTTTTTAACATAGTCAGTAGATGAACTGTTTAAAGTTTTTAAAAAGGAATTGTAAGAAATATATAAAAATTGTATTTTATCTCTCTATTCCATTTACATCAGAATGATATTTTTATTTGTTATTTAACAATTTCGATTACATCATAAGGAAGATTATACTTACTCTTTCATACGTATTTAATTGTATTCTCCTACATTAACTTATAAAATTAGAAAACTAATGAAAGGAAGTTTTAACAAAACAAGTAAATTATGTGTGAATAATTTGTATACTATATTAATTATTTTGTATGGTGTATTGCAATTTCCTACCAATATATTTCAGTTTGCTTTACAGTGTATAAAGTTTATTACTATATAATTTTAATATTACTTAATAGACACTTAATTCTGTTTATATTCCAGATTGAGACTTGTATCTGTAGTCTCTGTAATTTGGTTATCAAAATACAAGATACTTTATCAAATTCAAAAGTGTGTGTTATATGAGAAAGAAAGTAAATAAAATTTTGTATATATAATATATAAGTCAACAACAAATAGTTCATTCATTCTTTTATTGTTTAATTTGTGAAAAATTGTATAATACAACTATATTACCTCCAATTAGCTGAAACTGTGACTAAATATAATATAAAGCAGTATTTTTTTAGTAAACTTGTCTTTCTTGCTTGAGAGCTGAAACAAGATTTAAGTATTAAAACATTGAATGACTTTTTATTTACTTTCTGTCGGTTGCTACATTTTCCCTCTTGTTTAGAGTTCAATTTGTATATAAATGTGCTGTTAAACAATTCATTAAATGTAACTTACTTAAAGTTTGCACATATAATAACTCATCAAGAAACTGTACCGAATTTCATTCGCTCTCTTATTTGTATTTTAATGCATAAGAGGATACACTTTCAGTTGCTTTTTGTGTAGTCTTAGCTGTACAAAACTATAGAATGTCTCTCATACAATTAACTTTGGTCTTATCCTTAGCCATATATATATGAATCAATCTTTCATACCTTTATTTGTATAGAAAGTTTTCATCTTGTCTTTCAAGTACAGTATTTCTCATTGTTTCTATTTCTTGCATAAGCTTGGATTGTAATTTATTGAAATGGAGGTTTGAAAATGCTGTTGGCACTTCACGTAGATAGCGGTTCTCAACTAGAAAAATTACCAGAGATATTGTAAATATTTTGTTAATTAAATGCTGTAAAAATAAATTAACCAAATAGTAATGTAAGTAGTAAAAATAAATTAACCAATAAATAATGCCAAGAAGAATGATGATACACTAAAATTAATTTCAATCTAAAAGAAATAAAATGCATTTAAGGTCACTTCATTGAAAATTATACTTAAAGCTATCTGTATTTGTAAAACATTTTTTCCTTTGATTTAAGTGTAATAATCATGTATGGTACAACTTATAAGAAAGGCCTCGAAATATGCTTAGTAACACTTTTTAATATTTCCAAATAGTACGTGTTTTAAGATATAGAATATCGGTTGGTTATATTATATCTAAAATATTAATATGAAAGCTGTAAAGTATTTTCTAGTTGAAATCTAGATAATAATATGACAAATAACCTTAGCCAGAATTTACAAAATTGTTATATGTCACTTATATGCTCATGATTTTTCAATAATTGTAAGTAAAGCAATGGAAGTAAATGCAATATAACTAAAGCTTTACATGTTTTAATAGGATCTTTAATACTTTCTTGAAAAGTTTGAATTTTTTATTGAAATTTTGAAGATGGTGATCTAAACCCTTGTAGAACAACAAATATTTACAATATTGAGTTTAATAGCATTCATTTTAATTATTTTTTTAATAAAAGAGTGTATAAAATTCCATTACCAGCAAGATATCTGAATATTTTGAATAAATTTATTATAGCATAGTTTAAGCTAGTTTATAGGGTAGCTTTAATTTTTCGATATTGATACATTTAAAAACTAATTATTCACACTTCACCATTCTACTTGAGTATATGTGAAGCTATGGCTACATACCTAATTTAAGAATGATGCAATTAAAACTTCATTTAAACCTTTCTGATGACTTTTTATACTCATTTTTTTTTTCTACATTTTATATTTAAATTTCCATTTTCTTTACACTTGAAATATTGTTGTTTTGTAAAGCCTAATAGTGTATCCTCCAACCATTCATCTAATTGGAATTAAAATATTAAATACATTAAAATCTAAAAATATTAAAATTCATCCTTAAAAACTTTACAATACTTTTTTTTTTTAAATCAAAAGGTATTTTCTCGCTCTAAAGTTTTTATTCTAGCCAAAATTGTTGAAAGTATCCCATTGAAATCAACTCAAATTAGTTGAGAACCGTTATTACAAATTAGTAAACTCCTTTTGTGCTTAGTGTATGTTCTATGGAAATGGTATATGAACTTGTGAGTGGTATTCTAACTTGACTGTGCCTATATTAGGCACATGATGTATGTTTACCAGATTATAAGATGATCTCAGAAGAGTGTCCTTTGGATCTTTGTATCAAAGGTTCGTAATTGGTTTGTATCAATCCACCCTACTTAAAAAATCCTATTTTTGCACTGTTCCACTCTTTAGAGAACTTGGGAAATGAGAGTGCATAGTTCGATTAATATGAAGTTTTTCCTTAGTACTAGTGTTATGCATCTCGGTGATATGTGCTGATAATATTAGAATTTACTAATTTCACATGTAATAGAAATTATATAAGTGGTGATATGATATTCTGTTTGCTTTAAAACGTTGAAATAATTAGTGGAAAAGCTTCAAATCTTTCTGTACCATCGTATGATTTTTTTTTTTTTATGTCTGTGGTGTTTATTTCATTATTTTTTTTAATAAAATTAACTCATTAAGTATTCATTTAAAATGTACTCTAAGTATACCACTTATATACATGGGCACTGACAGAATAATGTTCAGAGGAGGTTGCAAATGGCACACAGGATATATATATATATATATTTTTTTTTTTTATTTTTTTTTTAAATCTTGATTTTTCAATAGGATTTTTTAATGAAATTTTAATTTGTATTTATAGAATATAGCCAGGGAATTATTTTTTATTTATTTGCCAATAACTTTGTATTAAAAGACTATGCACTCTTTTTTTTTTCCCTGCCTATTTATACATTGGCAACTTGGGGAGTTATTTCACCTAAACAAGCCTTCCCCTCACAGCCATGTATGACAGAAAGTGATATCATGTGATTGAAATTGGAAATATGTAATAAATATGTAAACATGATCTGAATGTGCAGTCATGAATGTTGAGACAATGTTTGAGTGCTCTTTGAAATCAATTGTAACAGATGATATATATCTACATACATTTAGTCATTGCAAAACTGAGATGTAGTGATATTTTGATTTTTTTTTTTTTTTTTTTTTTTCATGGATTGTGGTGGAAGTATTAAAAGGTCTAGTTGTTACTTGAGGGGGAAAATTTAAGGCTAAAATATTTAAGTTTTATTTTTAATTTACGGTTTATATAAAAAGTCCTTATTTTTTAATTGGCCTTAAACTTGTCTGGCCTTGTATTTTTGTAACACTTTATCTTTTACTACTACCCACTGAAAGGTTCTTGGATTCTGATTTATATATTAATGTATATGTATTATTGTGAGTCCTTTTTTTCTGTAGAACATTGTTTGAAGAATAGTTTTCTTGTACTTGGGAATTTTATTTAAACAATTTAAATCAATATGTGTTGTGGTGTTTTATTTTTCTTGACTGATTCGTCTTATTCACAAATGCTTTGTTTCATTCATTATATGACATCAATTATTATTTAACTGAAAGCATAGTTACTGAAAAATATTTTTCTTCGAATAATTACAAACTATAGTTGTTGGCGAGTGATAGAATGAGCATCACCATTAATCGATTTATTTTTAGTGTTATATTCATGTTTTACTTTTAATATGTCATATAATTGCTATCGTATTAGTAGATACAGTACAGTTAATCCACTTCTTAGCAGAAGAATATCCGCTATAGGTTAAAATATGCATGAAGAAAAGGAAAAAAAGATAAATTTCAACACAAACCTGTAAACTGTAACTTCAATATTTTCTTTGCTCTATTTGTAAGCATGCCCCATGACTTCTTCCTCAACGAGTGAAAAACCTATGACGCTCTTAATTGTTCGATATCCATCAATACATATGACGGTGTTACTGCCGAAAATGACGTTGTTGAGTGATGATCATTTTCGGCGGGTCTTAGACCGATATAATAGTTTTTGACGCTATTGCAGAGATTTGCATATGTCAGGTGTGACACAGTTCAGCTGAAACGCTGATTTCAGCTCTTTTTTTTTTTTTACTGAAATTTCGATCAGTCTTAAGATCGATACAAATCTGCATTACAATTTCATTGGCTTGATTGTAAGTCTAATAACCGTGGAACCTGCGTACGTTCAGTCTTCCCTAAACTATACAGATGTCATGACCACTTTTCCTGCAAATTCTATCGGCATTATTTACGCTGGTAAGTGGGAGTTATTTTCGCTGAGCATTACGATGATGTAAGGGCTGCTATAGCTGAGATTTGCGTCGGTATGGTGGCCATTTTCGTCGATATTTGCTTTGGAGTAGTAGTAATTTTCAGCTAGGTTTAAGCCGTTTCAAAGCAACTATTACGGAGATTTGCAACGCCATTTAGGTGTTATTCACCTACGCTTCCGCTGATGTCCGCACAAAATCCTCTCTTCCTACTTTTAAAATAACAACCTATTATTATATGATGATTAGCTATTTCATAATTATTTATTTTTTTAATTTCTAAAATTTTTTCAGCACATTACTATAAGGGGGGTTATAATTTTGAAAATATGGTGGAATTAATTGGTCGTAGGAGGAGTCATTAACCAAATCATTTCACCAAATAAGCGGCTTCACCTGATAGTTGTAATATCTAATTTGAAGTCAATTTCTGATAAAATTTATAAAATGTGTGATTCGCTAACACAAATTTTTTTTATAAATTTTTCATTGCCTAAATGCATTTGAATATTCAGCGGCTAGTGTAATTCGTTATACATACTTAGATCACTTTAAATATTAATTTTTTTTTTTTTTTTTTATATATGTCGACTTTAATATGTCAGGGAGGGGGAAGATTATTTCAACCTTAAAAATACCTTTAGTTGTGCACCCTTCAATGTGTGGTTACTCCTTGCAAATAATCCTTCAGGCTTCAATTACAGAAATCACCTACAAATTAGACTTAAAGAAGTAATTTGAAGGTATGTATATGCATTTATTTTATAAATCCTAAGAATGTGTACTCTAATATTGTTCTTTTTTGTTTTCTTAAAATAATCTCTTGACATTTGTAATTAGTGAAGATTTTGAATTAGAATTAAAAAAAATGTACGAGTTTGCATAGTTGAATTTGGGATAGTATGGTATTATTTCTATACTGTCTCTAACTTTAAAAGCATAAGTCATCGGCTTTTTTAAGATTATGCCATAACACTGATCAGACAACTATTATTAGAATAGAAATCTTATGTTTATAAAGAATTGTAAAATTTATCCTACACAGGGCGAAATAATGATTTATAATTACGATTTCAAAATAGTTCAGTGTAAGATGTGTGTTGCCGTCGAAAGACTGATACCTATATGTTTGTTCTCTTGCTCTGTTATATATATTATTCAAAAGATGGTGCCACTAAATATAAGGAGAGTTTTGCTCTTGCTAATATATCTGTGCCTCTCAATAAAAAAAGGAACTAATGTTGTGCTTCAGAAGGAAACACTTGAATTTTCCAGGTAAAATGAAAAGGGATACACGTTTGTTTGATGGTTGTTATTATTAGAGTCATTCATGCTGATATGCTTTAGTTGAAATCATATGTATTAAAATTGAAAAGTCACTGATTTTACTTTTAACTAGCTAATTACCCGTGCTTCTCCACGAAATTTTACCATGTGCAATATTTTAGCCAGCTGTGAGGCCCCGCTTTGCTGAAATCCGTCATTGGTGTATAGGCCCCAATTTATGGTGCTTCGCTCCCAGGAGGGTTCATCGCAACGCAAAATCGAGCTCGCTTCGATCGCTGAAAAAGTCATTGACACATAATCACAGGCTTTGTTAACTCGTTGAAAGGTTCATTGCTAAGCAAATATGAGCTGGCTTTGCTCGATGAAAGGTTCTTTGCTGCATAAGCATAAGGTTGCTTCACACACTAAAATCTAATTCCCAGATAGCATTTTATCCTTTTAGAACCCTTGTGTAAACCCCTCAAACGAAAAGGGTGCAAGGTTCAGATGACAAGGGTGTAACCTACATAAAACCTCGAAAAACGGGTCCTAGTCTCCAGGAGTCAAGCTTTTCGTAACGATAATATTAGAAGCCTCTCCCTTGTCGAGAAACAATAAAAAAAAATTCCCCGTTAATAACTTTAATACAACAAAACCTTTAAGAGTATTTTAACACGTGGTGTTTGTAAAAAGCAAAATTAGAAGGTCAAAACTACTTATGTGGAAACTTTCAGAGCTCTAGGCCTATTAGAAGTCGCTTGTTGTGAAAATATTAATTAAAAATTCATTAAAAAACAAATTAAAATTTTAGCGTTCTTTTGTCAAAAGTCCAATTTGAAGGCCAAAACTACTTATGTTGAAAACTTTAGAGCTGTAGCCTTATTAGAAATCATTTTGTAAAATAGTTATTAATTAATTAAAAAAATTAACTAAAAAAGAACTAAATAAAAATTTAATATTCTGTTTTTCAAAAGACCAATTAAAAGGCTAAAATTACTTTTGTTGAAATTTTCGGAAGTGTAGCCTTATTACAAATCATTTTGTAAAATATTTATTAATTAAAAAAATTAATTAAAAAAGAACTAAATTAAAAATTAAAATTCTGTTTTTAAAAAGACCAATTAGAAGGCCATAACTACTCATATTAAAAATTTCAGCTTTATTAGAAATCGTTTTGTAAAATATTTATTAATTAATTAAAAAAGAACTAAATAAAAATTTAAAATTCTGTTTTTCAAAAGTCCAATTAGAAGGCTAAAACTATTTATGTTGAAAATTTCAGCCCTATTAGAAATAATTTTGTAAAATATTTATTAATTAATTAAAAATATTAAATAAAAATTTAAAATTCTGTGTTTCAAAAGTCTAATTAGAAGGCTAAAACTACTTATGTTGAAAATTTCAGAGCTGTAGACCTATTAGAAATCGTTTTGTAAAATATTTATTAATTAATTAAAAAATTAATTAAAAAAGAACTATATTAAAATTGAAAATTCTGTTTTTTAAAAGACAAATTAGAAGGCCTTAACTACTTATATTGAAAATTTCAGAACTGTAGCCCTCTTAGAAGTCGTTTTGTAAAAAAAAAAATTTAATTAAGAAAACTAATTAAAAATAATTAATCATAATTTTAATTCTGTTTTTTTTTTTTTTTTTTTTTTTTTTCTTCAAAAGTCTAATTAGAACGCTAAAAGTACTTATGTTGAAAATTTCAGAGCTGTATCTCTATTTGAAGACAGCCGGTAGAAAAAAATTAATTAAAAAGATATTAACCAAAAAAGAACTAATTAAAATTTTTACATTTGGCTTGGCATGTATACATTTAGAAGACCAAAACTTCTTATGTTGAAAATTTCTGAGCTCTACTCCAATTTTAAGAAGGTTTCTATAAATCCACGGAGCCACAAACAGACACTGTGAAGAATTGCTCTTCTATAAAATAGCTACAAACTTTCTACACTGCAGAAACAAGTCTATATTGACCCGGATTAATTTATCTTTTCAACTAGAACCCAAGGCTCACCTAGTTCTGAAATATTTAGATAAATAATAGAGCTAACTCAGACGTAAACTTAACGGCTCTACTTTATTTCACACAAAAAAACAAACACGAACTGAAACTGAAACACAAACAGATTTTCGTGATGCCACACCTAGAAAAGTTATATAATTCAATTAGTAATGAAATAGAGTTCGCATCGTGACATCACATTCTCCCACCTTGAGTAATGGAAGTTCCACAACTCAACAACTCTATTAGAGATCCAGCCTTTCGGGAATTTTTACAGTTCGACCTAGCCTTGTCTTAGTTTGAATAATTGCAGAGTCGATGGAGTCGTCATCAGAACACTTAGGAATGCCATTCTTCATAGAGGCAACTTTCGTAGATAGTGCGTTTTTATCCATTGTAAAAGGCGATTCACTGGAAGAAATCTCTAAAAGGGAAGACACGCTGAATCGGACGCAGAATTTCTCCACGAGAAGTTCCAAGTTTGATGAGTCGACACACACCATCTTTCCCTGGCAGCATTTCTGTCACTTTTCCTAGTGGCCAGTCGATTCGATTAGCGTTATCACTTTTTATGAGAACAATATCTCCGGGAGCAATCTTCGAAGTTTTAGTCTTTTCTGACCTCCTTATCAAAGATCCAAGATATTCGGACCTGAACCTTTTTCTAATGTCTTTCTGCAAAGCTAGCCTATATTTGATGCGATGGTTAAGACTTTTATGATCAGCAGCATCACAGTTTGGAACACCAGAGAGCTTGATATCCCGAAGAAACATGGCAGGGGTAAGTGGAGCAAATTCTGAGTCACATTCGTCGATGTAAGTCAAAGGGCGTGAGTTGATAACAGATTCGCAATCACAAATAACAGTCACTAATTCTTCGTAAGTCAAACCTGCTCTTCCAAGTATTCTTCTCAAAAGACTTTTCAGAATACCAATTAGCCTCTCTCACCATCCACCCCACCAGGGTGAAGAAGGGGGATTAAACTTCCACCTAATTGGATGAATAGTATTGTCGTTGCAGATGCGGTCCCAGTCTTCAAATGAACTAAGCCATTCTGGCCCTTCCCACCAACATTTGGTTTTCATTAAAGTACTTGCTTTGCATCCTCGGGAGAATAAATCTGCAGGATTGTCAAATCCAGAAATATGACGCCAAGAAGATGCTTGGCTGATATTCCGTATTTCTTGAACTCTGTTATTCACGAAAATAGACCAATTTTCATCTTTAGTGATCCAAGTAAGAACGGTAGTAGAATCACTCCAATAAAAACATATAAAATCCGTCCATCCAAGAGCATCTAACACTGATTTCGTTAATCCTGCTCCCACCAATGCAGCAAGCAGCTCCAACCTTGAAATTGTCTTAACTTTTAGAGGAGATATTCGGGATCTCGAGACTAAAAAATGCACCATTTCACATTCTCCCTTTTGTACAAGATACGTAACGGCGGCATATGCATCTCTACTTGCGTCGCAAAATGTATGAATGGAGAAGGCCTTCATATTTTCTGAAGTAACTTTGATCCAGCGAGGAATGTTAATGTTCTCCAATTCTTTTAGTTCCCTAAACCATTGTAAAAATTCATGTCGAAGGGGTCCAGTGATTTCTTCGTCCCATCCCAACGATAATTTCCAGGTTTTTTGTAGCATAATCTTGGGACAAAGCATTACAGGTGAGGCAAAACCAAAAGGGTCAAACACTTTGTGAGTAACAGATAATATAGTACGTTTGGTGATGTTTTCGACATTTACTTCTTTCAGCCAGTTGATATTTAACGAAAAACAGTCTTTAGTTTTATTCCATTGAAGGCCTAGAAGATCCTCTGTATTAGATCCTCCATCTTCTGTTAGTGAAGATGAAGACTCCCAATCCCGCAGAATAAAACCACCTTTCTTCATTAACTCATTAGAAGTACTCATTAATCGCTGCAAATCTAATTCATTGTGAACACTGGTTACAAGATTATCCACATAAAAGCTCTTCAAAAGGCAGCCAGTTACAAAAGGATCAATATCAGCATTCTGTTCAAGATGGTACTTCAACACAGCTCCTAATAGAAATGGACTGCTGCGAACGCCGAAAACTACTCTGGCATGACGAAAAAATCTGTAGTCTTCACAAGCTTTATTTGTCCACCACAGAAATCTCACAAAGTCACGGTCTTCTCTACAAAGGCAAATTTGCAAAAAGGCTTTCTTTATGTTTGCGATTACGCCAATCTTCTTTTCTCGAAACCGCAGCAAAATATCAGGAATCAACTCAATCAAGTTTGGCCCGCTATGTAGGGAGTCATTTAGTGACGGATGTCCCTTTATTCGAGCAGATGCATCAAAAACCGGGCGAATTGGAGCTGTCCTACTAACTTTGATAACAGGCCTATGAGGTAGGTAATTTGCAGGCAAATCTTTATCTTCAACTGGTACTTCTTCGATAATTCCTTCACGTAGCCATTCTAAAAATATGTCTTCGTAGTTGTCGTACAAATTTTCCTGAAATAATTTCTTGGTTGTGGTGTCTAATCTTCTTTTAGCTTGTTCAAAATTGTTCGGTAAAGGTACAGAGTCATCCAACCAAGGTAAGTGAACTTCATAGCGATTTTCTTTGTTGTACCTAACAGTTCGAAGAAAATTTTCAGCAGTCAAATCTTCTTGCTCTTTCTTAGAGAGCTTCTCAATAGGATCCTTGATCCCAATAGAATCCAACTTCCAGAAATCTGAAATGTCAAATTCTTTAACGAAAAGTGATGTCACCAACATGGCATTGCTTGACGTTACTGCACTTTCAGGAACTTTCCCTAACAAAGTCCATCCAAGCAAAGTTTCGATGGCCACTAATCCGCTTGATAGGACCCTACGCTGACCGGTTAAAATCTTTCCAAAAAGATCAGCTCCTATAAGTACTTGCACTGGATGTTCCTTTTCTTCAACATCACTTAATGTTATATTCATTTCTTGAAGCTCTTTTAACCAAGGCCCTGAATTCACAGGTGATACATCATTACATATAGTTTCTTGATCCAATGCTTCAAAGTTGCACGCAAAATTGTTCTTAATATTTTTCAATCTAATTCTGTAACATGTATGCACAAATTCTTTGGATTTAATCCCGCCAAACAGTGAATGTACTAGAGTTTCTTTCCTTACATGTGCATATTCCATTTCTTCAGCAAGACTCTTTACAATATAAGACTTTTGTGAGCCGGTGTCCAGAACAATTCGCACGACTATGTCTTTCTTATCTGATATGAGCTTGCACTTTAGAGTCTGTAAAAACACTTTAGGACCCACACTCAGGTTAGACATGTTGACCTCGTTGACAACTTCAGATTCTTCTGTCATTTTGAAATCACTTTTCCTTGACTCGTTTGTTTCGCACATTAAGGGAACATGCTTCTTCCCGCAAATTACTCATCTCAAAAATGAACGGCATTTTCGGACGGGGTGACCGGGAGCCAGACAGGCAAAACAACAATTTTTCTCCCTTAAAATCTTTTGTCTTTCAGGTAAACTCATCCTTTGTGCAGAAAAACAGTCTGAGCTGGAATGAGTTTTCTCGCAAAATACACACGACTTTCTGGTTTCTTGAGTATGAGGATTGTTAAAAAGACCGGCGGCTGTGGGTGTTTTATTCTGTTTCACTCTTGTTTCAAATTTCTTATTTCTAGACCCATTACTGTCTTTATTTTTGTTCAAGCCGAAACCTTGCATCGCCAAACAAATTCTTTCCTCTGATTCAACTTCAGATTTTAAAAATTTTAGTAAGCTACTAAGCCTTTCTTGCGGTTCCCCACTGTGGCTGAAATCAGGACTTCTTTGTCTTTGCCACACTCTTAGTGTATCTTCCGGTAAGCATGATTCAACCAAAGGATGAAGCAGAGCAGCACTTTTATCCGTTGTTACGCCAAGTGTCTCTAATGCCCTGATCTGAGACTCCAAATGGTCATACAGAGCACATATATTAACAGTAGAACTTTGCGAAGCGTTTTCCAAAACCAATTTTAAAAGCTCGCGGACATAGAATTCCACTAGTAAATCAGTTCGACCAAAACGCGATTTTAAAGATTCTACAGCTTTGGCGTAGTTGGCGCCGGTTGGCGGAAAACTTTCCACTACCTCCCGAGCGCGCGATCCGCTAACGGTTGCTTGCACTAAATACTGAAATTTATTTTCTGGTGCTATATCTATATCATTATGAACATGTTCGAACTGGCTCCAAAATGGTAACCAGTCCTTTAAATCTCCAGAAAAAGGACGTAATTCTAACTTAGGTAAGTGAAATTTCTTTTTTACACTACCTGATTCTGTAGATTGATCATTTTCTTGAGCATCTAAAGCTTTCGGGGAATTTAATCTCGCTAATTCCAACTCATGTTGTCTTTGCGGTTCTCTCTCTTCGACTTGGCGATTTTTCTCTTCGTCTTGACGCTTTCTCTCTTCTTCAAGTTTTCTTTCTTTCTCTTCTTGAAGTTTTTGAATTTTAGCCTCCTCTTCTTTTTCCTGCCTTTCAGAAACAGTTTTGGCTAACACGGCTGAAACAAAGTCCGGATCTTCTGTATAGCATTTACTGTTTAGAATAACATCTTTCAGTGTAGATATGGTAACTTTCAAAGGTAAGTCCTCGTTAATCTCTTGGCACAAGTAAATTAAGTCTTCCTTTTTAAAGCCTTTAACAGATTTAAACATAATGACGCTTACCAGTCCTGTCACGGACGCCAGATGTGAAGAATTGCTCTTCTATAAAATAGCTACAAACTTTCTACACTGCAGAAACAAGTCTATATTGACCCGGATTAATTTATCTTTTCAACTAGAACCCAAGGCTCACCTAGTTCTGAAATATTTAGATAAATAATAGAGCTAACTCAGACGTAAACTTAACGGCTCTACTTTATTTGATTTGATTTAGTGGTGGTTTTGCTGGATTATGCTTCCCGGGAGAGGGAGCTTTTTCCAGACATTATCCAAGGAGAAGTGTGTACGAGGCTAGCGACTTCTGCGAAGAGAAGAACTTTACAGGACAACTAATCATTCAGAAGTTTGGCGTCTATATCATTCGGGACGTAGGTAATAAATAAAACAGTGAGCAGGGTTTAATCAAATCTTTTCGTGCACGAAATGAATTTGCACAAGGCTCTGATCTTTTCTTTGGGTCGATGTGACCAGTCAAAAAGCCACGGGAAGGACAGTGGAATGCAGCCGAGATCTTTGCGTAGGGAGTCACGTTGGATATCGAACGCAGGGCATTCGAGAATTAAGTGTTCTGGAGTTTCAACTTCAGCACAGAAATTGCACTTGGGAGAGGGAATGATGTTGAACCGATGAAGGGTGGCATTAACGGTGGCCGTTTTAGTCTTCAGTCTGGTCAAGAGGATGTCCATTTGGCGGTTGGGCGAGAAGGACAAGCAGTTTTTCTGCAGTGGGTAGATCCATGGGTATCTGATAGAGTAAGGGGAGTGGTCCCAGTCGAGAGATCGCTCAGCAATGTGGTTACGCTTGATGATCTGGATGAGATCATCGGGAGAAATGAGGCGCGAAATCAGGGGTTTTGATAAAGCCTGGCGTGCAGCTGCATCAGCAATTTCATTTTCCTGGATGCCTACGTGACTCGGCACCCAGACCAGGGAGCACGAGACAATACTGGATGTCTCTCTGCGAATGGTGTTGGCCAAAAAACTTGTAATTCTGGGGGACTTGAAATTTAGATTTTGAAGGGCCAGGAGATTGGACTTGCTGTCAGTGAGGATGACAATGCGATTCGGTTTATTCCGGAATCTGCTGAGGGCTAAGTCGATAGCTAGAGCTTCCCCTGTGAAGACAGAGTTGAGGTTTATAATGGATCCAGAAAGGGTCAAACCGCTGGAAGGAATTACGGCGGCGATACTTGTTGAAGAGTTGTTCTTAGATGCATCAGTTGCCAGGATGAGGTGATCTTTCCAGCAAGAAGATTTGTGGATTTCGAAAAGTTTGCGGATGGACTGAGGGGACAGGCCCGGCTGCTGGAAATCCAAGTCCTCTGTGTGAATTCGGACATGGGGAGGAAGAGCAGCGGGGAAGATCGATTTGATGATGTTTTCCTTGTCAATGCCAAAGCTGTGGAGGATGGTAAGGGCTCTTGCAGGGAGTGGAGTGGGAGAGCGTAGATCAGAGAAAATGAGTTTGGTGGGAGAGAGATTGTCCAAGCTGAAGTTACGGATGCAAAAGAGGTCAGTCAGGAGGTTGTGTCGGGCGAAAAGGGATGACACTCCCGCTTCAAGTAAGAGGATGGGGATCGGAGTCCAACGAGGTAGACCAGTAGCCACTCTAAGAGCAGCGTGATATGCGCCCTCCAAAGATTTCCTATCCGTTTGCGAGGCCGAAATCCAAGATGGACAGCTGTAATCAAAGAGGCTGCGTATGGTGCTGTTAGCGATTTGGATTAGATGCCAGGGTCTAGCGCCCCAGCGATTTCCGGCAATGATTCTCAGCAGGTTTGTGCGCTGGAAAGCTTTTCTTTTGAGGTTTTGGAAGTGGGTCTTGAAAGAAAGGTTATTATGAAGGGAAATGCCAAGAAATTTAATACTGCTGCTCCAAGGGATAGTTGATCCGTTATAGTTGAGGGAAAAACCTGGTGGGGTGGTTCTACGAGAGAAGTTAATGCACTCACACTTTTCCGGCGTGATAGACATTTTCCACCGCAGACACCAATCTTGCAGGCATACTAGGGCTCTACGAAGTTTCCGCTCAATGAGGTCCCATGAATTGTGTTGACAATAAATAAGGATGTCGTCCGCAAAGATGAGGCACTTAACCCCATTAGGAAGAGAATCAAAGATATCGGATAGATAGATGAGAAAGAGTATAGGGGACAAGACGCTGCCTTGTGGGATGCCCCGAAGACAGGTAATCGGTGTTGAAAATACTCTCCGCCATTTAACTTGGACCTTCCTTTCCAAAAGGAAATTCTGAATCCATAGGGCAGGTCTTCCACTGATTCCTAATTGTGAGAGTTCGAGGAGCAGACCATCGATCCAGACGTGGTCATATGCACCTTTGATGTCCACGGACACAGCTGCCACGAAAAGTTTTTCCCTCCTTGCGATCTGAATGTCATTCAAGAGGATGGCGTGGTTGACCTCGCAGCCACGGTAAGGGAGGAAACCAGTTTGGCGAGGGTTGATTTGGGGCGATAGGAGAACGATGGGGAGGATACGTTTGAGGATCATTCTTTCCAGAATCTTCGATAGGACAGAAGTGAGCGCGATCGGTCTATAAGAGGCCGGTGAGGTTGGAGGTTTACCTTTCTTCAGAATCGGTATCACGGTAGTTTGCTTCCAGGATGTTGGAGTACAGCCAGACGCCCAGCTGTTATTGAATATAGTCAGCAGGCTAAGGAGGAGATGGTCCGGGAGGCGTTTTATCAATTTAGCAGGGATAGAGTCGGGGCCAGGTGAGGAATTGCGCGTTTTCTTGATAGCGGATTTTAAGTCGCAAAGGGAGAAAGGCCTGTTGAGGGCATAGCCATCTTGCTCACAGAGATTGAGTGGGATACCTTCGGAGATGTTGGGTTTGATGAGTGAGATGGCGAGGCAGTTTGCCTGCGCAAGAGGTGAAGTGATGGCAATGCCGCCAATTTCCAATACATTATGCGATTGGGGATTGGTTGTGGGGCGGTTAGTGATGCTCTTAAGGATGTGGTAGATTGATCCGGTCCTGGCGGCCTCCTGACAATTGCGATCCCAGTAGTTTCGTTTGCGAGCCGCGATGAGTCTTCTTAGTTCAGCCCCGATCTCCTTGTAACGGATGAAATGATCTCTGGAAAGCTTGATGCGCGAGATTTTAAGGAATCGCTTTTTCTTTCTAAGGAGGTAAGAACATTTCTGGCACCACCACGGGTTAGTTCGAGGGGGAAGAGCTTTTTGTGCAACTGAGCAGGTGGTCATGGTAACTTTACAGAAGTCAACGAATTTATTAATAGAAGGTAGGGCCAAATCATGGTTGGTCCTCAGAGACGCGTCGACTTTGTCCCATCGGAGGGTAGATATTGTGTTAGGAACACTGGTGCGATGACTACTACCTAAGTCGATTGAGATGGGAAAGTGATCGCTGTCAAAAGTGTCTTGTAAGACAGTTAAAGTTGTCATCTGTGCCAGGTCCGGGGAAGCAATGGACAGATCGATCAGGGAAGTTTTCCCCCTAGGGGAGACGTGGGTTGGGTAGTGTGTATTAAGCAGGATAAGGTTGTTTTTCTCTATCCAGTCAATAATAATTCTCGCACCTTGCGAGTTGGATCCCGCTCCCCAAAAGGAGTGGCCCGCATTAAAGTCTCCGACGATTAGGAAAGGAGGGGAGATTTTACGAGAGATGCCCGATAACCAAGCCTCCGTGAATTTCCCTCTGGGGGAGTAGATGTTTATTATGGTGATGGGCTTATTATGAACACTGATGCAGATACCCATGACTTCATTTTCCTGGGCAGGAAGGTCAGTAAAATTAATCGTGGTAACTTGCAACAAAGGGTTGACAGCGAAGGCAAGACCGCCACCAATGCTCGGACTTGGTCTATCCTGTCGAAAGATAATTTTCTGCGGTAGATGGAAGGGACAGTGTGGTTTAAGGAAAGTTTCTTGACACACGATAATGTCAAAACCTGATAATGATGGGTGCAAAAGCCTGTGCTTCTTGTTGGCGATGCTACGGCAGTTCCATTGCAACACGCTTAAATGGAAGATGCTAAAAAGAAAAAGGGGGTCCTGGTGGGCCTTTGCACAAATGTGCGAGTAAAACTTTGACTTAAAGTTTTGGTCATGAAAAAGAAAAACGAAAAGAAAACCTGTCACTGCACAGGTCCACGAGTTAATGTGCGTCCCATGGGATTTCCGCAGAAAAAGCCACCTGGGCGGAGCTGGGAGTGGAGTCCATGCTAACGACCGCATCAAGGTTTTGACCCTCCCGCGCATCACGGGAGAGGGGGTTCGATACCTGAAGGGGGAGAGGGCTTGGCTTGGGGTTTTTGTTTGCGTGATGACCGTTGGTATTTTGTTTGGGTGCGCTACGCTTTGCGGAAGCGGGGGAGGCTGCTGGCAGCGGCGGAATAGTTGTGAGCAAACTGTTGACTTGCGACCAGAGGGCGGTGATTGCATTTGTTGTTTGCTTGGCATGTTGCTCCAACAGGGAGGAAAAAACGGAAGAAAGCTCTTTGATAGAGGAGGTAACTGTTTCTTGGATTATTTTAGAGATGATAGGCACCAGGGAAGATGAGTTTTCGGACTTATTTATAACAGTGGAGTGGGCCACTTTGGGTTGATTGCTTCTGAATGATCTTCTTGCTTCCGAGTAGGAGAGGTGGTTCCTTTGTTTGAATTCGAGGAATTGTATCTCCTGCCGTCGTGTATTACAGTTGAGGTCTGTTGCGATGTGGCACTCCTGACAGTTACTACACTTTGGGGGTTCGGTACAACTAAGGTGTTCTTCTTCAGCCCCACAGCGAACGCAGAAAATATTTCGTTTGCACGCTTTGGTGGCGTGATCGAATTTGTGGCACCGGCCACACTGGCGAGGTCTGTCGATAAAGGGCGAGATCCGGTGAGATGTGTACCAGGTCTTTATGTCTGGTGGAAGATTGTTCCCAAGGATGGAGATGAGCACAGATTCTGTGGGGGTGATGATATCCCCTAATTTTTTGGTGAAGCGACGGGCTTCTACAACAATCACTTTGTTAGAGGTTTCAATTTCTTCAGCAATTTCATTGACAGTAATATCCACTGGGAGGTCGCGAAGTAAAAAACGGGATTGAATACCGTCCTTCTGGAGCACCGATATGATTGGAATGCCCAGAAGGGAGGTAAGCTTGCTCACTTGGAGGGCACAGTTAGCATTTGTCGTGGAAATAACAATTCTGTTGTCGCGGGTGAATTTGAGATCACCAATCAGCTTACTATCTGTAACCTTCTTCCCCAATTCATCGCTTAGGATTTTTGGTTTATTTTTCGGGAGTCCGGTACCATTAGTACTTGATATGAATAATACAAACTTTTGACAGCCGTTTGCCGCTGCAAAAGAAATAGTTTCCTCAGTAGATAGAACTCTAGTAAATACGTGTTCCATGTTGTTTAGTAATATTCCTTCATTGTTTAGAAGAAGTTTAGCGGGGCGCAGAATTTCTGAACCCAGGGTAGCGAGAAGAAAAAAAAAAAACTCTTACAGAGAGAGGAAACTGATCAACACGGACAGGGTAGCAGACGCCCAAACCCGGGCGCGTTTAACTTGCCAAAAACTAACTAAGCAAAGCTTAACTAGAAATAAAAGTGCAAAAATAAATAAACCCAGACTTGGGAATGTATAAAGCGTAAGCTTAAGCAAAAAAAAAAAACAAGTGCAGGCACCAGCACAGCAGCCGACCAAAGGTTTAGCAGAAAACTGCTAACCTGAAGCCACGTCACTTTCCTCGTTTATGTAGAAAATTCAGCCACATGTACAGTAACTACCAAACAATACCAAGGCAAGTTTAGCCGAGACCAAAATAAACTTAGTAATTCAAAAGCTCACTCAGAAAAAACTTTTTGAGATATCCGAATGCACAGGCTCTACTTTATTTCACACAAAAAAACAAACACGAACTGAAACTGAAACACAAACAGATTTTCGTGATGCCACACATAGAAAAGTTATATAATTCAATTAGTAATGAAATAGAGTTCGCATCGTGATATCACAGACACATAGCTTGTTTTATTATCATAGATAATGTTAATTTCTAAAACTTCGAAGAATTAATAAATTTTATAGTAATCTAACTGTTGCCGGATTATGTCTTCCTCTTCTCACTAATGGAATAAGATAAGTTTGAAAAGCTTAAAATGTCAGACACATGGAGTCATCTGTATACATGTAAAAAATCATAACTATCGAGTGAGTATGAAAAGATTTGTTTTAAGTGTCCAAGTGTTAATTTGTCTCATACATCTATTTTTGGTTCAATGAAATCGTAATTTCAGTTGAAAATGCATAGTTACTGACACCAAACATCATATTATTTCTGAAAAAATTCTATATAATTTCTATATAATTTTGTATTTAATTCTATATAATTTTGGAAAAAAATGGTATGCTATACTGCTTCAGAAGTCACTGAACACGAGTCTGTAAATTAAATAAAACTGGAGTATTTTGATAATGATACAAAGTTTTAATTTTCACCTCACAATCATTACAATAAGGCAGGTTATTTATAAGAAATTTGGGGAAAACCTTGATGTGTGGGAAAATTTTGGAATTGGAAGCAGGAATAATTTTGCCAATTAACTCAAAAGTGATGTCAAACTTTTATAGTAAGTTTGATGTCACATAAAAAAGTTTATTTTAACAGTCGCCTTTTGCGTTATAAATCTGGCAATATGCCATTTGTTGTTTGTTTTTAGATTATTTTCTGCTGTTTTGGTTTTGCATTGCACCGATTTGTATTTGAGTCTGTGTGGCAGGATATTTAAAAATGTGATATTTTTTCAAATAAGTTTCGTAGAATATTTACCATAGTTTCAATTCCTCCTCAAATAAACAGCATGATTGACAACAAATTTTCCGTAATGAAGTTCGTATCAAGACATAAGCTGCTGTTTGGTTGCCTTATAATTGCTTGGATTATAGGCATGATATTCACAGGTTTATTTTTGTCTGTTAATAGAATGTATTTACTTGTAGACGTGTAAATTGGAGAAGACTGCTTAAAAGCTGCTTCGAAACAAGCAAAAAATAGAAGTTACTGTTTTATGAAAATTTCTTAATATGGATGACCTTCTTTTAATATGACTAAAATTTTATTTTAATCCGGCTTTGAGTTGAACTCTTGGGTATAGGTGCTGGTGATTTTTGGCAACTTTATTGGAAGTGGAAATATATATGGTATCTAAAAAACCGTTTTAAAAATCGAATTAAGTTGTTATATTCCTTAAAATAAAGCTAAGATTAAGGAATTATTTTTCTTTGTTATAAAAATAAAGATGAGTTTCTAAAAATCATATCTTTATCAACTCTTGAAGACTTGGTAAAAATTCCAAGTCCAGTGCGGATTCCGCACTAAGGTGATTTTTGCTAAAAAATTTTTGCTAAAGAGCCCCGCCATTACTTTTTTTGGCAAGTGAATTGCCTATATTTGCCATAATTTGGCGCAGTTTTATGGAAACAATTCTTTACACAGAATCTGTACCGGACTTGGAATTTTAACCAAAGTAGACCTGAAAATTGAAATTTTCAAGTAGTAGCCAGTGGCCTGTAAACACTTTTAACTTAGTAGCCACTTCATCGCGGTATTTTTTTTAGAATGTTTCAATTCTTTATTTGATTTGTATTAAATATATAAATTAAAAACACATATCTAAGTAAGTTTTGTTTAATAAAATGTCAATGAAAGTACAAAAAAAAAATCAAGTACAGGGTCTAAGCTTTTTCACTTATGGATACCTATAGATTTGTTGCACATCTGTAACATAGCGCTGTAAAAGGTTAATAAAAACGAAAAAATCGGTCAAAAAATAATTGAAATATATTAAGGAATTTTGGGTTCTAATATATTCTGTTGACAAAAACACATGACAAGAAGAAAAATAATCATGCCTGTAAAGGATGCAGTCAGATTGAAGTTAGAAGATTTTTTTTAAGCAATAAGGTGGCAGCCGCACTCGCATGGGGAATGCAAGAAGGGAAACTCGAAAATTTCAAAATTTCATGACACTTTTCTGATTTTTCTGAATTCTCGGTTCTGTCACCACCCTGTCAACTCATGAATCCATATCATGGATGAATGGATTTTAACAGTGAAAAGAAAGAGAGATTTTCATTGATTTGGAAATTTCGGTACATTCGGTAACAATTTTAAAAAAATCATAGGTGAGGGGAGAAACGAAAGGTGGCCGGTTGATTAGCTTATTTAGTCGCCTCATCACCCCGTTTAATCAACTTGTGGCGAGTGGCGACTAGATATTTTCAGGTCTAAACCAAAGACTTTTTTAAAGATTTCTACAATATCCTCACAAGTTCAATGCAAGAAATTGAAATTACACATGCACTATTGGAATATATTAGAATTGTAACCCCTTTATTTCGCTCTCTAAACAGTTTTGCAGCCTATGTAATTAGTGCTCAGCTATTTTATTTTAGCTTGCAACATATATAAAAAAAAAAATTAAAACAAACGAAAATCGTTAGATTTCTGTAGTAATGTTCCTATAGCAAATTGAATTTCAGTAACAGATGAAGAGATTGTGATATCTAAAAATGTCTTGAGTGGAAATACAGTAGTTCGTCTCAAATAAATCGGATAAATATATTTTATATAAATCAGATAAATATATTTTAGATAAATCAGATAAATATATTATAGATAAATCATATAAATATATTTTAATGTAGATGCATTATAAAGAACTGGCAATTTTACTGGGCAACTAAAGGGCAAATATTTGTAAATTGCAACCTCTTCATCCCTCTCTAAAATGCCTTATAGCAGCCATAAGTAGTATTCAGCTGTATTATTTTAGTTTTCATTATACTGAAAATTGACAGGTTCTTATTGTGCTTTTGAACCTACATTTTCCTTTTAAACTTACATTTGTTTAATTAAGTTATTAATTTTGTCAAAATCGGGAATTGTTAATTTTGCAAAAGTTCTTTTTGTAAACAATTAATTTTGTAATTGCTTGTTCTGTATATAATTTTCTGATATGTTTGTAAACAAGTTCAAATTTGTGCTTAACTGACACAAAGCATTGCCATAGTTTAATAAAGCAGTCGCAGATTAGCTCGATTTTTGGTTGCTTTTGCTTGACAAATAGTACGGTTTTGTACTATAGCTTATGAATAAAACATAAGCAATAAGCACCATTACATGAATATTTTAAACTGCAGAATTTAATAAAGTAGCAACCAGGAGCGTAGCCAGGAATTTATTTCGGGAGGGGATAAGATAATTTTTTTTAATAATATAAATTTAAATTTTTTAATTTGCATTTGAAATTAATAATGTGGACTTTCAGAGACAACATGGAGTTTACCTTTGATTAAGAGGAATTTGGTTACATTAAGCAGACTGACAATCGACATATGAGGCTATCTATTATAATCATCGTTATTTCTGATAATTTTCAATTGCATCACTTGTAGCACTCATAATTTCGGGAGAAGATATATCCTCTTAACCCACCCTCTAGCTATGCGCCTGGTAGCAACCTTTAAAAAAAAAAAAAAGAAGAAGAGCCTAGTGTCTATAGTACATTTAGAATCGCAGAAAAATTATCAAGTAAAAAATATAATTTTTTAGCTATATTTTAATGAATCTTTTCTTTTGCAGTTTTTCTTATCAGTAGGAGCACTCATACCAAGTTGAAAGTACAAAGAATGTCCCATCCATTAATTCATCCACTACAGCACAATCGTTTACCACCCGCATCAAGCTTCAAGATGGTTAAGGCCCTGCGTTATTGTAACCCTCCCAATGACATGACAGAAGGACAAGAAGGTTGGTCACTTTAGTTGATGCACTACATATTGTCTAATTGCCATTTACGATTTATTCAATAGTTTTTTTAAAACCGTGCAATGTAAATAACTGTGTTTTGTTTGTTGCTATATATGCATGTATGTCCAGGTTTTTTGTTTCAATCTACAGTCTCAAATAACCAATTTTCATGAATGTGGTATCTTTTTAAAATTCTCAAAATTATACGTGTGCACACTACCTTGTACATTAGTTAAAATTGAAATTCATTAAGACCTGTTGTTTGAGGTATTGTTACATTTCTAAGTTTTATTGGTTACAATAAAATTAAAAATTGTGTGTTTGTTATGGTCAATGTTATTAATTGGTTATTATAGTTATAATAACCCTCTATTATTAATAGCAGATACTAGTTAAAAAATAAATTAATAATTAATGAGAATTTATCACATATATTTTCTTTAAAACTAAAAGTTTCTAGTTTTCAAAAAATGCACATTTCTACTCTTACTGGTTCTTTTAAAAATCATATTTTTAATTTACTTTTATAATATCAGGTTTAAGGTTATTTTTGTGCGGAAAATGTTTTAATTTTTTATTAAAGTGTTAAAAATTATTAATTATTGAAAAGGATATATCAAAAAGGGTAAAAATATGCAGTAAATGTACAACATTCATGGAAATGGAAATTCAAACTCATTAATTAATTAAATCTAGCTTTTGGAAGAAGGTTCTTCATTTTATTAAATTGATATTAGTTTTCTTATATATGCAATCTTTGTTTCCTTTCCTTTAAGTAGGTGATTTCTCACTTTAATAAGATTTTAAGACTTAAAATATCTCAGAAAATATCATGTAAAGTTCTCCTACAAAAGTATTAATTATTGATATTCAAATATTCATGTAATTTAAAATACACCCAAAATACCTACTGCTTACATCTCTATTTATTTCATTTTAAATTAAAATATGCCTTATTAAAAATTAAAATATATTTTATTTAAAGGTAAATCCCCTGTGAATGGATCCCTAGTATTTGTGGCAGTGATGATCCGTCATGGTGACCGATCTCCACTTCGACCCATCAGAAACCAGTCCATAATCAATTGTGGCACCATCAACAGCCCACTCCTTCAGAAATACCTGAAAACTCTAAAACATCTCAGAGGATCGGCCAAGCACTTGGCCCCTTTCACCACATTCCCACTTCATCCTGCAGAGAAACAGTGCACATCAGCACAGATGACATTACTAGGTGCCCACCAGCATCTAATGGTTGGACACATCCTCCAGAAATCATATATTGAGGACCACAGCCTTTTGAACAAGAATTGGACAACCGGGGAAATAAAGCTCTTCAGTACTATATACTCCAGGACTTTCCAAAGTGCTGTGGCATTCCTCTTCGGCTTCCTGCCCACTTTTAATATTTCCAATATCAAGATCACACCATCTCCAGATGACAGGTTTTGCATGTCTGAGTACTACTGCAGATGTCCGCTAGCAGATCATCTGGAAAAATTGATATGGAAGAAAAGAAAGCGCTTGCTGAATTCTCATCCAGCTGTGCTACATCTCATGCAACGGCTCAGTCCTATTGTTAAGTTTCAGCCAAATCATCCTGATATTCTTGACCCATTTGAGATGTTTGACTCATTAATGGGGTATGTCTGCCATGGCTCCCACCTTCCATGCATACCCGGCACAAACGAATGTGTCACTTTTGAGCATGTTCGTAATCTCATTGCCTATATCGATTGGCTTGGCCGTCAGTTTATCCGTGACAATACCAATACAAAAGCCGCCATGCTGAACATGCAAGGCTTTCTAAACCATCTTGTCTTCAGTATTAAGAATTTCATAAGTGGGAAAGACCCAGCCAAATTTGTTCTCTACTCTGGCCACGATATAACCCTGGAGCCACTTTCAGCCGCACTTGGAATCGATGATGGTAACATGATACCTTACGCGTCCCGAATTGTGTTTGAGGTTTATAATTATACCCTTAATAATAAAATAAGGCATGTAATGAAGGTTTTGTTCAATGGAAAAGATGTTACTAAATATACTTCTTTCTGTAAATCTTATTTTAAGGAATTGGTTAAAAAATCAAATCCAACAGACTATGGACTATGTCCATTTGAAAGTTTTCGTAAATTCGTAGAGGATTATATTTTAACGATAGGCACTTCATCTTTCCAAGTTGCTTGTAATTCAGTTCTGGCTACTTCTTATCCATTTGATGTCAGATATAGTTCCTATTTGGAAGAGGCTTATAAACCTTAGCAAAGTAGTAGGATAGTTTTTATTTAAAGTTACTGTTTATCTATTTTTGTGTAGATTAGATTATATATATGTTAAAACTGCTTCTCACGTGTTAAAGGAATTTTTAGTGTGTTGGGCAAACATTTTATAATAATCTTTTTTACCCTTCCTTAGTAGTTTTTATTTTGCAGTAGCTTTAAATTAGTTTTACTCTACAATATTTTACCCAGCATTGCTTTGATGAAATTATAGAAAAATAATTACAAAACAAAATGACTATCTATTAAATGCTATTTTGTTTACCATTATTTTTATGTTATATTATTACTTTGAATGGCACTTTGAAATTAGAGATAACATATACTAAATTTCTTTAAATACTAAATGTTAGTTTATGTTCATCATTAGTCTCTAGACAACCTGCAAGAAACTTACAAATTTGCCAAGAAAGTTTTTCTGATGTACTAAATTAACCATTTCTTTATGGCAACAAAATTTACAAATCATCAAATAAATTTATAAAAAAAAAATTCTGAAAACAACTTTTTTCATAACTTTTTTTTAATAATTGGTTGCTTCTGCATTCCTATATTTTTCTTTATTGCCATGGATTTTGTTGACATAATTCTTTCATTGTTGATATTTTTTATGAGACGTTAAAATTCTATTGAAAGTTTATAAAAAAAACCCACCCCATCTTGGATTATCCTGGAGTATATAGCAGTCTTGGATTACCGGGAGTATACTATTGAATATAGTACTCTATTGCAATTAAAATAATAATAATTACAAAGACATAATAGAACATAATATCAAGTTATTATACTATTAATCGATTTGGAATAAACATAGAATTTAATAGATTTTTTTTTTTTAAGTTTTCCCTTTTGCTTGCTATTTTTCAATTTTGATCGATATATATTTAAGATTAATTATGTCAATAATATTCCATAATTATTATGTTATCTCTTTTAGGATTTTAAGGACCATTTGTTAAATTTTAATTAATAACATTGATTTTTATGTAGACAATTTTTATGTTGATTGTTTTCTTATTGTCTGCAAAATACCCAGTTTGCTACAGAAGTGCTACTAAGCCCAAACTTGAATAGATAACAATCAATGGTTCAACAAAACATTGTCTTCCTGCTAAATGTATTCTAATTATTTTATTGTAGCTGTCAAATTTTTAGAAATCTACAATATTCGTGAAATATCGCATTTGCTAAACTAGCTTTATTTTTCATAGATTAATACATTCTATATTATGTGATAATTTTGATCCCAAAGAAACTACTTTTGATTTACTATTATTTATTTGTTACATTTCTGTTCATTTACTAAAGTCGATATTGGTGGAAAGTTTTTAAACAGCATCAAATGTATTTGATGTGGTAATGAAATTATAAAATACATATTTTATTAAAAATGTATATGGTGCTTATTTGAGTTTCAAAGTTTATTTTTTTACTGTCATTTTTGTTTCATGCATTGAGTTTTCAGTGTTATGAAGGTGTATACATTTGTACTTATCATTTATATAAAGTACTGCTGTTCAAATTTATAATTTACATACTATTGAAATTGTCACAAAACAAAATGCCAAAAGCTTTTTTTAAACAGTGGTCTAATTTTTTAATTTTTTTTACTAGATTTAACAACACTTTCCCTGTTAATACACATTATTTTCATAAAATAGGTACTAGGAATAAAATAATATTTTTTTGCTCTGGAATTCGTTAATTTTTCTTTTGTAACAGTTTTTAGCGAAGCTGTGCACAACAAACCAAGTGTCTTGCTAGATGCTCAGCACGAATTCGCTTTTAAATCTAATGTCTCAAAGCTATTAAGCTGAAGTTTGATCAGTTTTAATCTTTGAATTTCTTTGAGTTTGTTAAAGAGAATTTTCTATAATTTATATATTGAAATTGTCATGAGACAAAATGTCGAAATGAATATTTAAATAGTGATCTAATTTTAATTTTTGTAGGGCTAGATTTAACAAGATTTTCACTAATACATATTATTTTCATAAAGTATGTACTAATAATAAAATTAGTATTATTATTATTATTTTTTTTTTTTTTTTGCTATGGAATTTATTAATTTTCCTTTTGTAATGAGCTTTTAGATCTGATGTCTCACAGCTATTAATTAAGTTTGAAATTTTTTTTATAGAGTCATCAACTTTCTTTCGAGAGAATTTTTTTAAATAAATAGTGGACATTTACTTTAACAATAGATAGATCTGATTTTTTTTTAAAAAAACTTTGTTGTAAATATTTCTTGAATTTTTTTTTAAAAAAACAGCGTTTACTTGAAAAGGACAAACAAAACACTTGTTTTTACTAACTTTTATGTTTAACTTTTCAGTGAGAGTATGTACTTAAATGTTAATTGTGTGGTGTCATAGAGTTTTATATTTTGTGCTTCCAGTTCTAATTATGCACTATGTATTAATGTTTCAAATCCACAATGTGTTCAATGTTGCATTTACATGTGAATATCAGTTTAGTAGGCTTTAAAACTTATACCTTGCCTCATTAAAATTTTAATATGTAGATATGTAAACAAATACTGACAGCTAAAGACCAAAGTGGCAGCTATTTTTTACAGCTGTTTTCATTTCCATTCTGGCTAGTTTTAGTATCTTTCTGCAAAAAGAATGAGAACTTCTAGAGTCTTCATTATAAGACACTTTAATATTTTGTTTCTTATATTCTCCTCCTATTCTTATGCTTCAATACCATCTTGTATATAAAAGTATGTAAGATGTTCTCAAATCATATCTTTCTCTGTATAAAGGTTGTAGATTTTAATGCTACTTTTTATTTAAAACCTCTAAATAGCTTTTTTCTGAATCGGAGAGTTCAGGATAGAAAGTTCAAATGACTTCATATGTAATGAGTATATATTAATAATTTACATTAAAATTTGCATTTACATTATATTTCATGATATAGAAGCTTTTATTTGTGTGACCTTTACTGTGATATATTATGTATGGTACTTGACTTGTCTTAAATGAATATCTGTATTTGTAAGTGTAATGATGTTACTTGTTTGCTTTCAAATGTTGTATTTCTGAGAAATAAAGAATTATTGATGAATCTGTTTATGTAAGGAATGATGCAATTTCATGTTACATATGTACCTACACCAACACTTATTAGATCATGTATAGCCATTCATTTTTATCGTAAAGGACAATGCAAAGTGTTTATAAATAATGCAATAATGAATATTTAGAAGAAAAAAATTAAATATTTTTGCATTTATATATGTTGTGTACTTTTATTTAACATCAAATGCATCCAACTGCAAAGGAGGGAAACTTTAGATTGAATAGACAAGATGTTTTGTCATCAAGTTGCTTTAAAGAAATCACGAGTGCAGTAACCTTATGTATTCAGAAAACAACATATATTGCAGGCACAGCATCAAAAATTAATCGTAGCTCACAAAGTTTATTATTGTTGTGATTTTTTTTAACACTTCAAGATTTACGAATTATATATTCAATAGATAGAAGATATATTCAATATACGAATTGGCTGGATTGCGTTGGCTAAAGTACAATAATAAATTATAATTATTAACATTTTGGGAGTTGGTTTACACATGTAGAATGAATCCAAAATATAAATTTTATAAATATTTTATGTATTATGTTTGGTACTTTTTTGCCAAATTAAGACTTCCAAATTGTGAACTTTCAAAGCTTTGTGCTTAAGTTTGTTGATAGATGCAATGGCGGATTCAGCCAGGGGGCGCGCGCCCCCTCCTCAGATTATTATTATTATTTTTTTTTTTTTTTCTTTTTTTTTTTTTTTATAATTGGCACACAAAAAATTTAAATTTTTTTTTTAATAAGTTCACTTAACGAGTATATTTCGACCTTCGTCTAATTTCCGAAAAAAGCCCCCCCCCCCCCTCCCCCAAAAAAGAGTTTATTTTTGGTTCAAGGTTCTTTTTATAGCCCTCTCCCTTCCCATTCAAACGGACGTTAGAAGACTGTACAAGTAATCAAACCTCCACCCCCTTTACTTTGAAGACATCTCCACAACACTTTACCATAGGAGTTGAGTTAGGTAAAAACTCTTTTACAAAATAATAATTGTTTACTTTTATTTTGTAACAATAAGGAGCCGAAACCAAAGCGAAGAAGGGGAAGGGAGGGGGGGAACCAAGAGGGGGAAGGGAGGGGGAATACACCGGATGTCATCTTTCTCTCCTGATTTCGCACAAGGGATGGACGTGGGGAGGAATATCACTGGACACTGAATGAGATAACATCTCTACCCTTCTGGGTCTTTGTCCTTGAAGCCCTCTTTTAAATGGTTGTGGTGTGGTTTACTAGTTAGCACAAGGAGAAGAAATTTTTGAACGCGTGGTGAGAGTGTTGAGACTTATATTCGGTTTACAAACTGTACACTTCCGAAGTTAACCAAAGAGTAGGGTAGGTTGTAATACATAAATGCATCCAAGCGACAAAAAGTAAGTGGGAACACATTTTTTTAGCGTTTCTTTTTCTATTCTGAAATTATAAATACTATTTATTTGATTTAAAAATGAAAGCAATCGTTACGAGAAGTCAGAAAGAACGCCTTACTGGCGTGGAGGACTTTTTAAAAAGAATTGCTTTGTGTTTGGCACTCAAAAAATAGTTTAAAAAAGTTATTCTATAGCGATTTTTGGAAATGCACCTGTCATTACCCATTTTTGTCATATGCTTGGGAATACTTTTCTTCGAGAAAAGTAAGTTAATCTTTGTTGTTAGTGGCTTAATTTTTAAACCCTTTTTTAAATTAACTTCGATTTTGTGTGTCTGTGAGGAATAAATCCGTGGAGGACTAATTAATCCTCTTGTTATCAAATCTAACTAAAATAACTTGTTGTCAATAACAATAACCATGTTTTCGGACACAAAAAAATTAATAATAAAAAATAAAAAAAGAATTAGTCAAAGAGACGGAATTGATGATTTTCTTCGCAGTGGTCATCAAACACCATGAAAATTGAATCTCAGATCAAAATAGCTTAAGTAAATTGCAATTGTACATAAAAATTGGCAAGGAATATAAAGGATACCATAAAAACTTTGTATTTATGGATTCATTTTTTTAAAATGAACTATTTGACCTACCACACTGGATCCCACTGACTTGCATTCCTTTAACTTAAAAAATTAACATAAAATTTTGTTACTCCTGGTTTCTATCGTTTGCTTTTTACTTTATCCTTTATATCTACTTTTGATTTTGTTTATTTGTGGCGGGAAAATCTGTGGAAGGATAACTAACCCACTAGCTGCCATCCAATCAAGCTGAAACTTGGCAGATAGTCAACGAGAATTCATTCTATCAAGTTTCGGAGATTTTCACTAAAAGAAACTTTTACTCATGTTTCTATTAACACTATAAATCTTGGGTATGTATTAAATGATTTATATAAAAATTTTACTTTTATGAATAAATTATTTATACACGTAGGTGGCACATTTTTTTTTCACTGGACTACATAAGTGTAACATTGTATCTAGGTAAAAAATGCTCTGATTGGCTGAAATAAAAGCCAGGAATTGGAAAAAAAAGGATTTTGTATCAGAAAAGTTGAAAATAAAATAAAATTTTGAAGAACAAGAGTAGAAAATATGAAAATGAACTGTCAACAAGTGAGATTTATCAAGACATATAAAACAATTTATATTCGATGCTATAGGTTCGATATAAAATATTTAAAATGCACTATACATTTTTAATACAATTTGTTTTTAAAATAAAACAGATAATGAAAAAACAAAAGGGTAGTGTTAACGCGATAAGATACATAACCGCTACCACGCTAACCTTACGCTAAAATAACAAGTCAGAAATGTGACGAAAGAGGTTGGGGGTCAATCAATGGCTATGGATTAACTTAAAGCATATTTTTTGAACATTGCCTAGCTTTTTTTTTTTTTTTTTTTTTTTTTTTTAATATTCAATTCTGTCCTGGCTAAGGCACAATCTTGCGCCCCCCCCCTCAGGAAAATCCTAGATCCGCCACTGGATAGATGGCACTATATAAAACAGTGAAAAAAGTAAACTTTGTTTTATTATTTTATATTCATGTTTGGCTGTATAATTATGCATTATTTGTCTAGCTAATATATGTCTACCCTACACTTTTGGCACTTTAGTACTCTTGTACTACTCTTCTGTAATTGAAATGATGCTTTGTAATTAATTTTGAAAATTATTCAGTCACTAAATTGTTAAACTAATTTGTGTCCAACCTATATATTTAGTTATTTTAGATGTAATTTGATGGAAGAAGTTCAAAAATATTATTTTGGCCCTGGACATTTAATCTTTTTCTGCTAGTTATTTTATTGCCAATTAAGGTACCAGTAAATATTTGAAATTGTGAGATTTGATAAACACTTTTTTCCCCCTATAAAATATTCTCGAACTTAGTAGCTGTGAGTTGAAACTGTTTTTTATGACATTCAAAATACTTTTTAAACTATACTTCCAAATTTTTTTCTTTAAGGTACGCTATGTAGCAGGCATGAGTAATCTACTAGGACCAAATGTATGTGTGGAATAATTGATTTTTAACTAAATTTTGAATAGTTTTTGTAAAAAACATGTACTTTTAAGTACTTTCAAAACAAATTCCATGAAAAAAAATCTATTTAAGTTACATTTACAATTCTAGTAGGTTCCTTGTGTATCTTATGAAATTAAAATTATAAATAAATTAACAATTAACCCTAATTAGGTTATTAAATTTCAATTAATTTAATGTCAAATGAAGCACTTTTTGTGAATGCTTGTTTTCTAATTCATATTGAGTGTAAAAAAAGTATAGGTCTGGTAAAAAAATAATGGTTTTAATGAAAAAATCAAAGACAAATTATTCCAATAATAATGTTATCTTAAAAAAAATAATTGCTGGACATGCTATGATCTTATTTAAAGATATAATTTCAAGGAAAAACTAATCAAAAACATAAAAAAGGGACGAATTGTTTTACAGTTTTTATTTACCACTTAACATCATTTATAATATATTACATTTTCAAACAGTGAACATATAGGATGAATGTGTTTAAATCTGGTGCTTTTTGATAGTTAGTCTTTTATTGTCATATCAGGTACATATATGTCGTTTCTTCCCCGGGAGTTTCAATTCGTTAGAAACTATAGTAGCTTGATTTTAAGTACTATCTTAAGTTTTAGCCCCAGAGTCTGCACTTCTTAACTGGATTCATTGGAGTTCCAAGTGGGCAGTTGAAAACAGAAGAAAATTCAGGAGAGTTCATCAAAGGAATATTGGATCTAGAAGGTAAAAAATAATTTAGCATTAAACTTAAAATAAATATTTCCCTTAAATTTCCTTTAAAGCTAGTTTGTAAAGAATAAAGTTGAAAAATTTCGTAAGAGAATGATTAAATTGCCTACTGCTGTAGCAAATTAATTGTCTTCTATAAGGCAAAGAGTATCCGGAAAAGAAGGATTTTAAATGGTTTATTTCAGATACCTTTCTTTATAGTATTTTAAAAGGATGAAATAGCCACCTACTTTGATATCTGTTCATTTAATGGTATGCGCAAAAATTTAAATTTGGGGGACATTTGTCCCCCACGCGACTAACCGCAAGACAAAAAGTCTGGCGCCTAACCAAGGGTTAATGCAACATAACTTGAGAAATGGAATGATTTGTATGAAAAACGAGTTATTTGACTTTTAAAGTTGACAAATCTGAATTTAATTTTTCTTTCATACCTCAGATTTAATGTCGTATGCTGAATTGTGTGCCCCATCCACAGCTTTAAGTTCATCGTGAGTTTCAAATTTAATGTTTCTCAAAACAGACTCTCCTTAACCAATACAGTCCGTTTCAAAATATAATGCACTTCAATAATACAATAAAGAAGTATAGGTCGTCAGTAAATTGCACGTTATTGTGGAGGACTTGGACATTGGTTTAGTTTAGCTTACATAGTAACATAGTTCCGGGCTGTCAATTTCTGCCACTATGAAGTGCTTATCGCAGTCAAATACGCCTTAAAATTTTGAACTACAATAAGATTACGAGGTCGAAACCTTACCACGCATAGTCGCATACCTCTCTCTCCAATCTGGACATTGCTGTAAACCAAAAAGGTTTTCTTAGCATACACAATTCATAAAGGAGAGAATCCGTAAGTAGCACGGTTCCCAAATCACACGACGTAACTCTATTATCTTCGGATAATAAATCGGGTTTGATAACTTTCAATTTGAGAAATCTCTGAATGATAATTGATGTATTTTTTCAACTGACTAATGTTTTTTGTTTAAAGATGACATAAATATAATTATCAGTTGCTTGAATATAAGACAGGTAATGCCAATTTTAAATATATTATTTATAATTTTTGAGATAGAGCTTGTGAATTTACTTAGTGTGAACTTTAGTGAAATATACTAACCTGTACCTCCCTGGACTGTGATTATCCTTTGTGTATCTTTCATTGGCTTCCTTGCTTAATACTTCACACCATATCTACAAAATAATAATCAAAGTTAATTTTATAATTAGTTAATTCTGTACTTCAATTCTTACAGTTTAAAACTATATAAATGTATATTTCAATTCAGACATTCTTCCTGCCTATTGATGTAAATAATGGACAATTGCCGCATTTTTTAAAAACGAGTGACATTAGTTTATATTTATGAAGAATTTCTTTCTAATTCCAAATATTCAAACAAAAGTGCTTTAAAAAAATTAGTTATTAAATATTAAGAAAAGAAAATGCCTGAAAACCTCGTCCGATAGCAGTCTGATCAAATGATCCACTATAGCTGTGACGTCAAAACATCCTTCTGTTTCTACGGTTATCGTGAGGTTTCTGCCAAATATAGTTGGCGTTGGTTTGTCTGACAATTGCTATACCCTGCACCGGTTGGCGTGATCTGCGAGAAACTTGCAAAAATGGTTTCCGCTACTATGTTTCAATCCAAGTTGTTTCAGATGTAGTGATGTCATATTCGCTTCGAGCCGAATATGCCGTTTTTACCGCCAAAACTAACAAGCGAACTTTGATTGCAAATTAAAAAAATTGAAGTAGCGCAGTGAGCAGAAACTTTTGTATTTATGCCCTTTTCGAAACATTTAAAATTAAATAAAAAAATAAAAACTATAAAAAAATGTGGGAATCGTCCATTGGATTTTTATCAGACTAGTAAAAAAATCGAGATATTGGTAAAGTAGACTGACAATCAACGTGAGACTTCTTTTTAAAACAATTCTAGTTGTGTTTTCTCATTTTTGAAAGTAGAGTTTGCAAAGCGTTACCCCATTGGGTTTTTATCCTGGAATCTTTCGCTTACTAAGCAAATGCACTAGGTTTCGAATAAAACCGTAACCGAAAATTATACTCTTTCAAAACTTATTTCTTCCCTTCAACAAGCAACTTTTTTTTAACATAGCCTCCTGCCACATTTAAATATGTTTTGTTCTTGTTACTGGTTTTATTTTTAATTACTCGATATTTAAAAAAGATTAATGAAATTATTGTATTGTAAAAAAAAAAAAAAAATCCAAAATCGATGTATATTTTTTCAGTGACCCCGACGTTTTACAAAGTCTCCAGTCCAAAATCGTGTAATTTGAAAATGGTATTTATAGCTGCTTGCCTGCATGTTTGTGAACAGTATTTATCCTGAACGAAACGTTTAACTATGCTCAAATTTGGCATACGCCTCAGTAGTGGCCATGAAACGTGTACAAGGATAATCAAAATCTTTTACGTATCGTATCGTGCATACGCAGAACCTATCTGCTTTTGAAAAAATCGGTTTCAACGATTTTGATCGAAATCGTTCTGGTAATGCCCTTTCGGGTAATCTTAGCATTCCCACCGAAATTCGCATAAAAATTCACTTAAGGATCATTTCACGTCAGTTTAACCAAGCCATGAGATCCACCTCCCCCCCCCCCCCCCTCTCCCTCCGATTTGATGAAATTTGGTATGAACCCTTTTCTTATAGTTGTTAAGAAAACTCTCGAATTTTTCTTCGATATTCTTAATGGTTGAAATTTTACAGCACCTTAAAATTTACAATTTTGTCAAATTTGGGATTCCTGAAATCTTTTAAAAAAAGGGGCTTGTGTGAGAATTTTTTTTTCTTCTTAATAACTACTGAATATAAACTCTGTGTTGAAGGCATTCGTTTTTCAACTTTTACTATATCATTTTTTTGAAATTAGGATGCTCCAAAACGTGGAGAAATGCAATATATATATATATATATATATATATATATATATATATATATATATATATATATATATATATATATATATATATATATATATATATATATATATATTTACCGAATCCTATACTTTCATTACCTTATGTATACATATGGGTAATTGCAAATAAAAATTACATAAATTTCAATTTTGAAATTTTAAAGTGACATGTTAAATGAGATACTTGAGTTGATAACGTATTGTAGAAGTGTGTCAAATTAAATCCGCAAATTTCTTCAATAGTAATACAAATTTTGAGTTTTCTTTTAGAATAATATGATTAAAAAAAAAAAACATAATTAAATGGTAATTTGGAGGCATATCTCAATCTAGCACAACTCCGACGAACAATATAGGTTCAACACTGGACAATCTCGATGCGGACCTTTGTAGACTGGCCGTTGCTACGGTTCTTGGCCAATCTTGCCCAAAGCTGGGTAATATATATGCTGGAAGTTTTGAAATGTTGAGATACAATGAAATGAGTTAAAATGGAAATATAATGTTATAAAAAAGAACATAGGGGGTAAAAAAAAATATGTTTTGTGACGGTTTTAACATGTTTTTTTAAACAAAAATCGTGTGATTTAAAACGATATATGATCAAGATTTGGCATGGATAGAACTAATCTTCCCAGAACCCTTGTTTCCGACTTTGGATAATACTACTGTGCTACTTGAGCCTTTATATTTAAAATATAATTTTAGCCTAGTTTAAATACAGTCAAACCCTATCAACGCGAAATCGCTTTACACGAAGTTCTCTGTACAATGAAACTTCCGTTAACGAGCAGTTCTCCGTGGGTATTCGTTTAACACGAAATTTCACATAATGAAATTCCGCTTATGATTAAAATACTGCTCTTTAAACCGCTTTTTTTTTTATAGATGAAGCTTTGCAACATTTTCTTATGTAGCAGGACAATGCCTCGTGTACTTTAAATAATTTAGAAGAGGAAAAATGTAAAGCAAAAATCAATAACAGACTTCTTTATATAATAAGTTTACTGGTGTATATATTTGCTTTTTTTTTTTTTTTCGCCATGTAATGTAAACGTGTTGTTTTTCCTATAACGATGTGGTCCTATAACCTGTTCAGGACCGTGATCGCGTATATGTGATCAGACGATTCTTCCCTCACGGCCCGCAATATCGTATTTGTGATCAGTGTTTCCGTGCCAGCCGGCCCATCATCACACAGACGTGATTTCAGATTGGAACGTTTTATTTGAATTTAACGGGGCAAAATGCTTAACGTGGAAAAATGCCCGGTCCCGTGCGTGCGTAGTCTCTTTGAGCGCGCGGGCCTGGGGAAGCGCTTCTTTCTCCTTTCGCCGGTCCTGAACAGGATAACGATGTGATATGAAATATTTGTTCGGTGCTGCCATCTATGAGCATTGATTTGAAGCTTAAAAAGTTTTTTAAAAAAAGTAAATTAACAAGGAGTGAACCACAGTGACCCACCTTCACCTTCCACACACAGAAACTTGTTCTATACCATTTTTTTTAAACTCAGGATGTAAAAAGACGTGTAGAAGTTCATAAAAAAAAAATGCATTTTTTATGAAATGCCCTACTTATATTATCCTAGGTTAACATATGGGTTATTAAAACTACACTAGGGGTGTGGAACATCGCACAACTCTCAATTACACAATAATACTGGTCACTACATTTATTTTTGACGTGGTATAGAGTTATTACAATTTTCATATTTTCATTTATTTGAAAATCGGTGAATTTTTTTTTTGGGGGGGGGGGGGACAATAATTCTTAAATGGGCAAAAGAAACGAGAGGGGGGGGGGGGACCTCGTCTCCGATATTGAGTATTTGGCGATATACTTTTCGTTAATTCTTACATTATCCATTTCTTGTAAGTGAAACGGAGGAGAGGAGAAAAATGGGCATTGGTGAGCGAAGCTCAAGGGAAAAGAGCTCTGTATTAAAAACACTCGTATATCAACATTTTACACCTTTATAGCATTTTTACGGGAATTTCGGATGTAGGAATGTTTAGAATACCTCAAGAGGCATTACTATAGAGATTTTAATCAAAATTGTTAGAGCCGTTTTTTAGCAATTGCTGAAAAACATGATCATTCATAGTTTCTTCATGTTGCATCTTTTGCACATGAGCAAAAATTAACGGAATCTTAATGACAATCGTTCAAATTTGATGTACAGGTTAGTGGTGTCCATGGAACCCATGGACACCACTAACCTGTATATCAAATTTGAACATCGTAGGTCAATTCGTTCGGGAGTTATGCTGACCATGTACATACCACATGGTCTCACAGACCTATATTTTTTCTAGATCACTTTTTTAAAGTAATTATGTTCCAAAACGCGAAAAAAAATACAAATAAATAGATTTTTTTTTACCGAAAACAATACTTTCATTACCCTATGTTAATGTATGCATAATTGAAAGCAAAAATTGCACAGCATTAATCCTTATTTATAACGTTATAAAAATACATAGTTTCAACTTTTGCACTACACTTTCGCGATAATCTCATTCAAGTCCTATGTTCTCTTATCTGTTCGAGGTTGATTTTCCCATGTAAAACTGGAAATTAAAATATACTTTTGTTTCCAAAAATGTCGCCAAACTTTCCAACTTGTCAACATTTATGAAGTTTTTTCTTTTTAAAATTTAAATGAAAGTATGAAAAACAAACTTATAAATTACGCCAATCCATTTCAATATTAAAGAAGTAACAAGTATTATAGCGTAAAAGAAATTTCTTCCGTGATCCTCATTCTAATTTGTCAGATAATTCTATCAGAAATGTGGAAAGTGCTTCGAACTCTTCGTTCTGATGAAGATGGAATTATTTTTCTTTCAAAGAACTCTTAGACGGTTGGGATTTTTCATGAGAATCGCTCAGTTGTATAATTTTTAAAACACAATCTGCCATTCGATTATAATAACTACTCTTTTCCCATCGATTGTTGAATAATTCGCTTCAGACAGCTCAGTGGGAGAAGTTAGACTCGAGGGATTCTGAGCAGAAATAATAGATTTTTAAAATGAAACGAATGGCTCTTTTTTTAGTTTTCTATAGACTGAAGGTGTGTTTCTCTGCCTCTGTCGATAGACGTCATTCTACTTGGCAATATATGTAGCTTAAGGACGAGATTAGTAAATAAAACTATAATTTTGGGGACCGTTATGGTGTGTAACTCAGGTCTGTGACAAAACAAACAACAAATTAATTTGTAAATGGATTGACCTATCGAACAATACCTTTTATTTCAACGAAGCATGGTAATATCAGACCGTCACTAAAAGCTCTCTTATTCAAACAACGGCAGCAAGTAGTAACTTGAAAACTGCTAAAACTAATTTTAATAAAAATTTCTACGCGAAATCTTTTTGGGTAATCTTTTATTTGAAATCGGTTATATTCGAAAAAAGTGCATCGTACTGTGTTAAAAAAGGTAACGTCATACGAATACAAGAATACGAAAAGCATTAATTTTACACCTACATTTTAAAGTTAATGTTGATTCAACTGCCAATTTTATGAATGAGTAAAATGACATGCCTTAAGCGTAAACAGTGGTAGTGTTTTATTTTTTGTTTATTAACTTACTTTAACTTAGACATAGATTATTTTGAATAGTGTGTGATTTTTTATTATGTTCGTAAGGTGAAGGAATCTGTAGGGTGAACTTTTTATCTCGCCAATATTTTGACGTTTTTTGTCTCGAGAACTTTTGCCTGATTTCATAAATTCCTTTTTGACATGGAATTTTTAGTTACATTTTTTTATTTTTTATTTTATTTACTCTTAATTAAGTTTATTTTACGCACTTTCGAGTGTTCTTTAATTTCTTGGATAGCATCTATTTTAATGTTGGAATTAAAAGTAGTAAAATCGAAGAATTGGAAATAAAACCCCTGATACTGGATATCATGGAAAAATATTTGAATATTACATTGTAGTAGGGGACGTGGTTAGGAAAACAGAAATTGATGTGATGTTATTGACTAGAATTTCTGTTCGTCATCTACATTGGCATTCCAAACTTGGCACATATATTTGCTTATATCTACCTCAGAGCATAACTTTAAATTTTTTCGTACGCAAGTAAAACGAAACCAACAATATTTTTATTTTATCAATAGCTATGTATGTAGTATAAATAATTCCATATTATAAGCGTAAAAACTCCAATTCGTCAAAGTTTTCAGGAGAAGACAAATCTTTCTTAAGTGCTGACTTAACATGGCCTTTAATGATTTTTTTTTAACTCTCACTTTCCTCAAACTTATTTCAAGGAAGATTGAGTTGCTGCTTTTACTAATCAATGGGTCTTCTCTTTCTACTTCCAAATATATCAAAAAAGTGACCAGGGACCATAACATAAGTTAGCACTTTTTCATTCCCCCTAAACTCCAAATTCATTCCAAAATATATGTTTTTCTGTTAATATATTTGATAAGTTAGACCAGAAGTTTAAAACTATCCCACGTTAAAATATAGTTTGGAATTGACGAAAAATATTTTGATTGTCAATTAAAAATGATACCAAAATATTATATCGAAATTGCTGTAATTAGCTAAAGAAATAATTCATTTTACAAGTATCTTGAGAAGGTTTCTTATTGATTTCAAATGCAAGCTTCTAATTTAAAATTTCCTTATTTAAAATGCTTGCAATTTTTCATCGATGTTTGTTACAAATCATTATATTAAGTGCAGCACTTTAATAATTCATTATTATAGTAATTTTTTTTTATCATTTTTTAAGGCATTCGTTAAATTGATTTTCTTCCCTAAGGTAGGTCATTAAATAAGTCTCCCTAGGAAATGATTCATACACAATTTAAAATATATTCTTTATATTTCAAAACTAATTTAAAAGCAGAAATATTGGAAAAGTAACTTGAAAGTTTTCCTGACACTTGTATTATATGCTCCTCTCACAAATAAATATCATCATGGTAATTAAATGTATTCTAAACGAACTGTATATAACCACTTGAAATTGTTAAACAATCGAAAATTTGTAATTTTAACTACATACTAAATAATTGCCAAGAATAACTCAAATTTGTCATTGTCTCCTCGTCCATTCTTTACTATCATCACCACAATGGAAGGTCGATACCAACTATACTGGATCTTGTAAATAATTTCGAAACATCATAACTCAGATAGTGCAATCGTGATATTCAATGCTAAACCACAGCCCTAGCATTCCATATACAAGACAAGTTTGCCAATTACAAGAATATCGGTTTGGTTTATCTCGAATGAGCTTCATAAGCTATCCTTCCATTTCGAGGTTGAAGACGCAGTCTTTCTTTGAAAGTTTGTCCGATTTTCATAATGGCAATCTCATTTTCGAAGTTGGTGGTCCACAATCCAAGCTTGTCGAATTTTCCTCGAATTTGCACCACCGCTCCACATACGTCATCTCCGTAGTCGTCAAAGGCCTCTCCAATGAGACAAAGAAGGATTTCAAGCCAGCAACTATTCACATCCGGAGTCTTCTGGAATTTCGGCAGATTGACAATCCATCTCCCTCCGTGCCTGTTTCTTTTGTCTTCCCACATCGGTTTGATGCCGGTCTTGAACAGAGCGTAGTCAGATCCAACCGGCAGCTTGCTCGTCATTTCCAAATGGTTGTACAGTGCCCAGAAGTCTTCGACTGTGTCAAAGGACATGATTTCGATTAGATTCTCCTCCCACTTTTTGGATCGGTCATTTTTGAAATACCATAAACTCCAGGAGTTCTGAAGAGGGTGCTTTTGATTGATCTCTGGAGGCATTTTCGTTGCAGGAATGTCGTTTTGTTTCTCCTTCTTCATTGACATATTTTACGTTCGTTAGCTAATTCTAAGTCTTATTCTCTTGATTAGTAGTGAATAACGTGATTACACTGTAGCCATTAAGTAAAAAAAAAGCAAATTTCGTTTAAGAGTTTTGAAATATTTAAATGTACGTTACACGGCACTTGAATAGAAACAAAAATGCGTTATAAAATTCAAAGCTTCTTTTTTAACTGATGAGTTATTGCCATGAGCTGTTTATTCCCATGATTCACGTGCTTAAATTTGTAAATGATGATGCCAGTTAAAGCATTAATCTGCTCTTTTTTCCAGTGTATAACTCTAATGCGGGATTATGAAGAAGACGTCAATCCTTTAGCAGTAGTCAAAAATCCATGTCCACGTGTATTATAGACAAATCACAGAGTAACTTATTAAATTGATTGAAAAAGTCCCCATAATTTCTTGTCGGCATAGATTTCATAAAACGAACAATCGAAAATTTAAATATTTAAGCTTTCAAGGATTTAGATCCAAGCGTTCACACAATTTTAATTCCCAACTGTCAATTTGAAATTCTTTTGATATACTTTAGGTTAAATATATCAATCAGTATGAATAAAAATTTAGATTCTGGGACATTATCCTTTCAGTTGTATTTATCCCAACGAAAAACATATCTATAATAATATAACCCAAAAACAGAGTTTTTAAAAAATCCTTTATATGCATTGTCAGTTTTTATATTCATTAACACAAGGTCGATATCAAAAACATATCAAAAAACAAATGTGCGTCAAACTACGTTTCAAAATTTATTCTTTAAAAATGAACTTGAATTTATGCTCTCATATCCAAATATCATTTATTTACTCTTCTTAAAGTAATTTTATTATTTATTTATTAAAAAAAAATTGGCAACAGAAGAGAGTTTCAACAATGATCGGTTCAATGCTATTTTAATGCGATTGGATGACGACGAGTTGGTTTTTTAGTATTCCGTAAAAGCGACCCGTAACAGCCCCAAAATTTGATAGAATGCATTGTCATCGACATCGTACCTATCTGCCAAGTTTCAGCCCAATTGGATGACGTCAAGGGGGTTAATTAGATCTCCGCAAATTCCACTCCCATCGACAAACGCCGACCAAACAGTGTAGTGGCTAGCGTGCTAGCTTCTAGATCGAGAGGTTGCGGGTTAGAGTCCCGTGGTAGGCATGGGTGTTTTTAAATGTATGTTGGCTTGTCTAATGACGAATGTTTCGGCGCATTATAGCCCTCGTGTTGTTGACTGAGCCAGATAATCTGAAAACAACCAACCAACCAAACAAAACATACAAAATCGAAGTTAATACAAAGGATTTAAAAAGACACTAAGTTCTTCATGCAATAACTATGGCCGTGAAAAGTATAGAGGTACTCCGAGAGGTGCGACTGCAATTTTAGGAATCCAATCGAACTTCATTTTGAATTTTTTTCATAGAGAAATGTCCACAGGTCTGTCGGAGCAAAAATGGCCAAAACTCTTAAAAAATAGACATTGAATGAGTTGAACTAAATCCGACTCCCAAATATGTCATAACTTGCCAAATAATGTGCATTCTTTTTTTATGTGGCAACTCACAGCTCTTTAACTTTCAATAAGGAAGAATGCAGACGATATTTATTCTCTGGCGAAAAATGTTTCCCACTTTTAAAATTGAGCCAAATTGGCGACTGCGTCATTGATGACGCCCATATTTAGTGTAAATTTGGCTCACTTTTAAAAGATAAAATATCTTGGCGCCAGGAAAGGAAAATCGTCATCAACCTTCTATATTGAAAATTAAAGAGTGGTGGCTTAGTTCAACTCATAAAAAGCCGACTTTTGAATGGTTTCAGCCATTTTTTTCCCTTGGCAGACCAGTAGATTCACGATCTACTGACCTTTCTCTACAATCTATAAAAATAATTCAGAATGATGTTCGATGAGGTACCTAAACTTGCCTTAGCCTCTCAATCTAAGATCTAAAGTATAGCTAAAGCTTTAAGTTGTTGTAAATTACTGGCAATGAAAATTAGTGAGGTAGAAGAAGAAATCTCTTTAAACAAAAGATGTTCTTCCCTAAGATAAAATTCAATCTTCATAGTCCTAAATATCCAGTTAAAAAATTTTAGTACGACTTGGCCGTTATGTGTAACAACCTCAACACAATAAACAAGTGCTTCAGAATACGTAATGACTAAGTATTAAAAGTTTTTTTAACTGGATATTTAGGTCTATGAAGGTTGAATTTCAACTTTAAAAAAAAATTCTTGTTTTAAATCTCTCTTATTTTCATTGCCAATAATCTGCAACAACGTTAAATTTTGCTGTACTTTTGATCTCAATACTTTTCACGGCTGCATGAAGTCTCGAATTTGAGATTTTTTCCTCAGTTTATAAATTAAACCTTATAACCACACCAAATTTCATTGTTCTAGCTCTAATAGAAGTACCTTAAATTTTGATCATCAGTCAGTTTTGAATTTGATTCTCTTGACAAATAATAGAATTGGAAACTTGAAACTTAGGGGTCTTTTTAAAGTAGTTAACTGCTACCCGCAAAAATATTTCAGTTTCAGGTATACTGTAATGCGCAGGTATGAGGGAGTCAAAAGGCTACTGAGTTGCTTGCAGTAAAAGGTGTCTGTCAGCGAACTTAACTATATCGTAAATTCGAAAGTATATCATCTAAAAAATCACTACTTAAACGTAATATGATAGAGCATTATTCAAATATATTAAAAGAGAGCAACGTACACAAAGTCCGGTTAAATGTGAGTTCTTAACACGCCGAGTGTTCTGTATTAGAACACTAGGCGTCTAGGACGGCTTATGTGGTTAATTAGGGCTTTAACACGAGAGCCTCTACGGCAATAAACAAGTTTATATGTAACAAGTTTTTTTTTTAAATCTATAGAGCAAATTTTTTTTTTTCTTTTTTTTTTTAATTTAAATAAAAAATTTACGAGGTTTTTAAGTTACACTTCTTATTAATTTCCTTATTCGTATAGTTATAGTTTTAATCGACTAGTATTCTACCAATTTGCATTTGAATCAGGAAACTAATCTTGGGGTGGAAGACTCGGACATACAGCTGCCTTCTAGTACCTTAACCAGATTAAATCTGCGATCATTCAGATATATGTTTAGGTTAAGTTCATAGTACTCAGATTGTATTAGAAAAACCATAATACTTTTTGACAATTAATTGTATATTTTATAAATTTACTTTAAGGTCTAATTTAACGTTTATATCAATTTTAAGTACTAGTGGGCTCATGTGAGGCTTGCATTATTTAAGATTGCCAAGAGGATTTGCTTTTCTAGAAGTTCAGAGTTAAATGTAGTCTACTTCTGAGAATTATAATATTTCTTAGGTTTCCTCATAGTCCTTAAATTTCAGACTTTTTTTCTGTATAAGGCTGCCATTTACTGCATATTATCCCAAATTTCTATTTTTTCATTATTATATTTCAGACTTTTATTTTTAACTTTGATTTTCAAATAAATGACATAGTGTGCTATTGCAAATAAACTACTCCTCAGAAGCGTACGTCTTAGCCGTTAAGGGGGTCCTGTACCGAAAATAAAAAAAACTTTATTTATGTAAATTTTTATGTCAAAAATTTATTTTATGTATGAGATACTATTTATATATCTTTGAGAAAATGTTTTTTTAAATATTGTGTTTAGTTATTCAAAAAAAATTTAAAAACCAAGAAAAACCCATAATAATTGATGTTTGCGTATTTTGATATAAGTCAAGAAAAAATAAAATAAAAATTTCAAAGTGAAAGCTTTCTGTAATACATAATTATATAAAGAAAATTTTGTCTTCACAGAATTTCGATAGGTGAATTAAAAAAAAATTTAAAAAATTCTCAAAGTTAAAATATTGAAATTTTTGCTTTTTTTTATGTTATCTTTTATGCTAAATGTTATATTTTAAAACAGAATTAAATAAATGAAATTCTGTGAAGACAAAATATTTAAAACTATATAAATTAAATGCTCCAAAAATTTGAATAGCCAATTGTTAATGGTTCTGGAGATATATCGATTTGAATATGCAACATCTGTGAAAAACACTAGTGCTCGAAAAACGCACTTCAAGCAGACGCTTCAATGTGTTACGCCCATTAGTGATGTTTAAATCACAGGTCATTTTGTGGCGTTCTAATCACCGGAGGAATAAGATAGAAACATCATTCTCTTCAGGAATGTATGAACTATTTTTTAAAATCAGAAGAAAAAAAATTGGGAGTTTTCAAGAAATTTCGGTACTGGACCCTCTTAATAGCAATTTAAAGGCTAAGTTTTATCTTTTTTGTATCAATTTTGGATTTGTATAAAGGAAGAAAAAGGATCTTCACACAAGAAAGCATTCTTCAAAAATAATGCTTAAGACGATTAGATGGGTACACTCAGTTCTAGAAGTGTGGGTAGACGCTGGCTGAAGCCCCCTTCCCCCACTTTTCAAGAAAATACCCATGTGCTCCCCCACTTCTTAAACCACTGAAATCCATCCCCCCACTTTGAAAAACACACAATAAGCCTAAAAACTAGTAATAAAAAATAACCTTTAAATGTAGTGACCCGGAGAAAAAGGGATTTTTTTTTTATATTTGAAAACTTTAAAACTATTTATGGTATGCTATCTATGGTATACTATGGTATATAAAGCTATTATAAAATATATTACACTACTTTGTATCAAGGTATAAGTATTTTATTAACAAATACTGTTACACTTATCCAACTTTTAACTTTGGAGGAGCTTTCTTTATTTTTGTTTCATATTATAAAGACAAACTATTTAAAAAAAAAAAAAAAAAAAACATTTTATAGTTCTCTATTAATTTATTTTCATGAATGTATGCATATTGATAAACACTATTTATATCTAAATAAATAGTTATGTATATATTGAACTATAACTTCACAATAACATTTATTAACATTTATTCACAATAACATCAACTATTCTTCACAATAACAATCAATTTTTGACCCTTATCTAATGTTAGTGTTAGGAAGTATAAATTATTTTCTTACTAGTTAATATTTTTATTGTAAGTTAGAAATTATAAAATTTATTGTTATAGATGGAGTGGGGGGGGGGGGAGGGGAAGCACTTGTCACTGACTTTTGTGGGCATCCCCACACTTTTTTTACCACTTCTACCCCTGGGTACACTGTATATAAACACTTATTTTACCTGAGCATATTGTAGAAAGAAGACTTGCATATTTGTGTATGAGATTCCTGGTAGGCTAGGCTCTTCTCCATGTTGAGATACGTAGTGACTATAGGCCTAAACAATAATATTTTTACTATAAAAGGCGGCTTAGTTTCAAGTTGTAGAAGTAATTTAAAATAAAAATAAAAATATATAACAAATTCTTTTTTAAAAAAATACATTTCCTTACCCTGTATGCCTGTTTCAAACCAGAATTATCACAGATATTGTCATCAAGCGTTTGATTGCCGTTCACCTAAACGAGAAAAATGCTCGTTAATCACTATAATGCTACAAAAAACGTTTCGGAAACATTTGATTATATTTTGAGTAAGACACATGGGCATTTTTTTTACTAAATTTAAAATTTTAATACGCCAAACTCACTGGTATTGAATCGAAGGTCTTCCGAACGGAAGCTTGCCCACTCGTCCTACGGAATTAATCAATAGAAAATATTAATTTTTGGATTTTGCGAAAATCTTTTTGCTAATATTGATGTTTTCGGTACTTATTTGCTATCCCATTGAACGTTGGAGCGACAAAAAATTCATCAAACGGATTCCCTTAGTCCAGTGGGCCGCAAACTCATTTGTCAATAAAGCCAAAGATCAGTGGCGATTAAGATTTCTTTTGAAAGCCAAATTTTATTTCAAGAATAATATATTTAGGAGTTGATTTAAACTAGTTACTAGTATTAAATAAATCCAAATAACATAATAATAGTAATACTTATTAATTGACAAATTCAACCACACTCAATCCAAATTTTCGCGCATACCATTAACTTCTTAACCAAGTAAGTGGGTATTCTAATTAAAAGCACAACATTATTGAATAGAATAAAATAAAAATGAAAAAAATATTTTTTAAATAACTTGAAAAAATTGCAAAAAGGCTTTAATCATGTGCTGCCATCTATTGAGAAATTAAGATTTGAAGTGACATTAGTCAACCTCGCGACTAACCAATGGTTAATTAAATTTTAATTGTTTTGGAACTAGTATAAATGAATGAAAGACAGCATTTCTGCGAATCCACGTTGAGAATTATTTTGAGTTGGATGAAAGTTGGATTATGAAGGAAGTAGTTGAAGATAACGATATGGTTAAAACATAAAAATAAGAGCTCTGTAGTCAATCATTTTCATTCCTACAGAAAACTTACGGACAGTAGCCAAAATATGTTAAAATTTAGGCAAATTATTAATTAAAAAATATAAATTTAATAAAAAAACCAAAATCACTTATTATCAAGTGGAGTTTATTGTGTGTTTGGAGTTTAAATTAATTCGGAAACTTGCTTGAGTCATTAACACTCAAGAAAAATATTTCATTCATTGTCCTTCAAATAACTATCCTTGATGAATTATGGAACAAAGTTGTGGTTTGGCATAGATCAAAGTTCTAGTTTTAATTTGTCGATTTGTCAAAGAAAACAATGTCAAACGCATTTGTATATTCAACTGATGTATTTTTAAAATACCCATACATATGTATTTATACATTAAAAAAAGCATTTTTTTTTTTTTATTTTTTTTTATATTTATTGTTATTTGCTATAATATACCATCATTTCGATAGTTGGATAAAAGTATTTGTTTAGAAGTAACAATGTTGCATATTATATGATATTCCAACAATGATTACTCTCTCTTTGTCAACATTAAAATTAACAATTTATATTATACGATCTTTGAACTTTGTGTGAGAAACATCTCTTTGTGATTTAAGATACTTTTTGGCCAATTATTCTTTCGAAAATTTCTAGAGAAAGCATTTTTATAGCTTCCTCCGTTGTTGCCACCTTCCTAGGGATCCTCTACAAGCTGATTATCATCCAGCAGTTGTTGAATTTGGTTCCAGCCGGTCTCTTTCTCTACTCCATCGTTTCTTTGGAGAAGTGTGAACAAAAGCACACAGAGGAAAAGGATCCAACTGGATCTGTCATTATTGACACACCGGCGTTTCAAGTTATAACTTCTGCTGTGGCTCAAACACCGAATTATGATGATGATGATTCGGTAGTAGATTCCGACAATGAATATACATCCTCCGGTATAAGAGACACTGGGAGTTGTTGCAATCTAAGCTTCAATTGGATCCATGGTGGGAAGAGAACATGGTTACTTCCAACCAACAACGAAAGAGGTTCAGGCGAAGTAGGCGCTTCTTCCAGAACACATGGAGAAGCGTACTCAAAACCTGCTGCGTTAGGGAGCACTAAGATGTGTGCTTAATTCAATGATTTGTGTATAGAGTAAATATTATATCATTTGTTGTATTATTTTACCCTCACCTTCACTAATCTTTATAAGTTCATTTGACCTTACAATAAACTGGCTAAAACAAATCTGAGAGTTTGTGAGTTATTTTTTGATAATTTTCTGTTAACGGGATACCACTTGAGGTATACATAACTATTTTACATTTGACATTTAAATCTAAAAACAAATAATAATCGGAAGTCTAACGATTATACAAAAAAGACAACAATAACTGTTGCTACGTTTAGTGCTTTGGTGCAAAATGTAGATTGGTTACCTTTAAAAGAAAAGTACTTTTCTAATAAGTACATACACAATATGAAATAATCTAATGCATTTTTAATTATGCTATTACTGTTTTGTGCTTCAAGACCAGTTTTGTCATTAGATTACGGAACACCAGAGGCGGTTCCATGGGAGAGGCTAGGGGGGCTATAGCCCCCTCCATGAGGGTGAAACTTCCACTGGATAAAATGGTTTTCATGACTACCCTGTTCCCCTCCTCCCCTCATCTCCCTAAGATTTTGGAATTTTTTTTTTAATGTATTTCCAGATACAAATATTTAAGAAAAAGTTTAATTTCCGGGCAGAAAATCTCACTTTTGCCCCTCCCCCCAAGGAATATATGAAATGACGCGCCTGCCCTTCTCACCCCAATTCACCATAAAAGGTAAAAGTATGTCGTAGATTTCGGCGTTTTGGTCAAAGTCCAAGTGCCCTGTTAATCATAGACCAAAGAATAAAGCAGACTGATCTTAAACCTCCAAATCCTTGACCGAAACGCGCGAGGAATCGTGGGGCACACATCTCCAAAACATAAACGCATTTTGTATAGACAATGGCTGCTTGCTCCGCATTTGGATACACAAATCACCCGTCAAAAATAGTATGTACAGCTCCAAAAATTTCATTTTACAGGTAAGTTCTTTTCTAACACTGTCTAATTATAGTTTGCATTGATTTTAGTTTCTAAAACTATTTATTTGTGTTTGAATGACTTCAAAATGAAAGTTCGTGTGGGTACTCATTTCGTTTTCCTTCATTATTGTGTGTATCGCGGAATTTTCGATTAAATTACAATTAGCCTACAGACTGCCATTTAATAATTAATTAATAACTACCACTTTAGAAGAGGCAATTGAGGTATCTAAATTTTTAAGAATTGTTTTCGTGAAGTCAGTATTTTCTGGAGAGGAAGGATGAGTCACGTTAGGTGATCAAGTTTTGAATGAAAGCACGTGTGCTCTTCTCTCCGGAAATGGAAAAACATAGTTGATTCTCTAATTTGGTTTCAATGTTAAGAAACCAGTCAATGATATGATGCAGTACATTCAATAAATAAAAGTCACAGTTCATAAAGAACTCGTTGTGTAAAAGAATTAGTTTCCCATAAGATGAAAAAGTGAAACCGAAAGTTATATTTGCATGTTTACCTAACAATACAAAAATTTTCAGCTATGTAATTGTGAATGTGTAATTATGTTATACATCTGTCCAATTCCTACAATATAGTTATTATAACATACATTAAAATTATGTGTTAAATATTATGCATTAACAAAATATGTTAAATTTTTGGAAAGATAATGAAAAAATTTAATTTCTTGAACTTTTTTTTAATTGTTAAATGGGATTTCCGTTTTATGAAATTGCTATTATCAATTTTTATCAATTATCATTAATTTTAGTCGTATACAAAATAAGAGATGACATTTTTCTTTACACTTTTTCAAAGCCATGATATTCTACAGTGTTTAAGCTTCAACACAAAAACTTGGTCTTGGAAGGAAGATTTTTTTAAAAAAATGTTAAATCAGTATTTAAAAAAAAATGTTAAACCAATTATTTGAATAAGCATTATGATACTTAAATAATGAGATTTTCATTATTAAATATTTTTCCATTTTTCGTTATCTAGTAATAAATAGTTTTTTTATTTGTAATTATTGAAAGGTGAACTTAGGAAGAATTAATCGCCTGTAAAATAACATTTTAAAGATGTTAAAGTTCTTTTTAATAAAAGTGTACATTCATGCTAATGGGTTATTTGTTCTTTCATAACTAAACTAAATACCTTTTAAAATATCTAAAAAACAAAAATATGATACGTTTGTTTGCATCATGAAGACAGATCAAGATGATATTTTATGTGTTTTGTTGCCATTGTTGTTGTTTTTTAAAGAATTTAATAAAGACTATTTTGTAATGCTATTACTTTTTGAATTTCTTAAATATTATTCAAAAACATAAAATTACGATTCTTTGTTATTTTAATGAATAGTTAGAAATAAATAAACCTGTTGAGCCGAAACTTTTTCCTTTATTCAAATTTATAATTTCACCGGTAATTCTATGGCGAACGATGCGGCCACGATCCGTCACGGATGCGGGAAGAATGTGTTGGAAGAACCCCCACACTTTCCCGTCGACGGACAAATAGGTGAACTTCTTGAAGTCAAATTTAATAAAATTATCCGAAACTTTCTTCTTTCCTTCTTAATGCAGCATAATGTATACATTCTAAGGAAAATATGTGAATTTTTTCATAAGATTTATTCATATATTAGTGGATAAAACGCTATTTTTAAAATGCGAAATTTTACACAGTACGTAAGGCGTTTGCTGTTTCTTTTGGAATTATGTTACCCATGATGCCTCAAAACATGTAATGTTTTTCTCGAATGAAGGTCAATGGGAAACGCCGCCTCTGCTCCTATTCTTTGCTCTATGCTGTTAATAGGTAACCAAAGTACCCATAGACTAAGAATAAACCAACTAGATCAAGTCTGTCTGGCAACCTAGTAATACGAACAGCGCGGTCACTTGACGACAGTATTAAAAACGAAACTGGAGAAAAATTCTTTCATTGACTTAGAGGTTAAACATTTGAAAGCTGAAGACTGTATTTTCTTGAATGCCAGAATACTATTTGAAAATGCCAAAATACTATACTGGATTTGGATGCAAGATTGATTTTGAAATAGGGGATTCAATGACCTTTCACAGGCATGTAATTTTTTAAAAATTATCTTAATAATTTTATTTTTTAAGACTTATGAAAGTTAGTTTGTGTTTTGCTTTCTGACATAGCTGCCTTTAATTGGTAATAATATGGTCTTTATCATTTACTTACTTCTGAAAGGGTATGTTGGAGGTTTTAAGATGACTGGAAAGTTTAAAGGAGTGCAGGCCCTGATATCAAACGAGCAACCCATGGCTGTTTACAGTCACTGTTTCAGCCACTCCTTGAATTTGGTTATTTCAAAATCGTGTGACATTCCTGCCATACGAAACATGTTAGGAACTTTTAGGAGCGGTAACAACTTTTCTTTCTGCTTCACGCAAAAATGCTTTAGAGGAAGTAATTAATCAACTTCCAGAAACAAAGAAGAACATTTTAAAGGTGATGTGTCCCACTAGATGGGTTGAACGACATGATAGCTTAATTAGATTTAAAGAGTTATTTCTCCCTATTGTAACACTGCTTGACCAGCTTTCAACTTCACCAGATACTAATTCGGAAACATCAAGCAACGCTTCTATGCTCAGTTCGGCTATTCAAAAAGAAGAATTCATCATAGCCTTGGATACAACGGCATATTGCATGGCAATAACTCTAAGGCTAAGTGAGCAACTACAAAATCCACAGTTAGATTTTGAAAATGCCATGCAAAATATAAACTGCATATTAGAAGTTTTCAGAAATCTACGAAGAACTGAGGATATCGAATTCGGTAGTATTTTCGAAGACGCTTTGCAAATAGCCAGCGAAATCGATTGCGAATTACGCATACCAAGAAAATGCTTTCGACTATAAGTCTATGCTTTCGACAGACTCATCGAGAAAATATTGATGCTTCAAATCCCGTGTAGTATTACAGACAAATGTTTTTTTTTTTTTTTTTTTTTTTTTTTTTACCTTTGGGAGACCATTTGATTCAAGAACTGGAATCGAGATTTTCCCAACAATTGGTGGATATATTACCTTTAGAAGGCCTTGTTCCAAAAAATATTTTGTACGAAGAAGAAGAAATCCTTAAGGCTGCAAAAAATTACCAGCAGTACATAGATGGCTCTGAGCTTGAACAAAAGTCAGAAGTAAAGCTATGGAAAAACAAATGGGATAGTGAGATTGAGCCGCCTTATTCAGTAGTTGAGGCCCTGAAAAACTGCGATCAATAACTTTTCTAAATTTTTTTTATTTTTTTTTATTCTTCTACAGATATTTGGAACAATCCCCGTTACAACAAGCACTCCCGAAAGAAGCTTCTCCACATTAAGAAGGATTAAAACATATTTAAGAAGCACCATGGGCCAGACAAGATTAAACTGACTAGCACTGGCAAATATTCAAAAGGATAGAAACATCTCCATAGAAGATGTCATTAACATCTTCAGTCGCAAAAAACAAGATAAATGAAAATTGCAAATTGGAATGTCTAAAAGCACAGACACAGACTCCACAAAATTTGATGTTTTGTTTTTGTATTTATGTATCGAGAAACTAGTATTTTTTTTTGTCATTATAAAAGTTTTCGTCGTCCTGTTTTTAGTTACATATATGCCTGTTTCTTTTTTGTCTAAATACCAGTTTTTTTCTTTTTATTGTTCAATTTTAACTAAAGTCCTTCACCTAGACTATTGCTTTAAAAAAAAAAAACCATTTTGAATAATTAGTTAAAATAATTATTTGCACTTAATTACTCAAATATAATTAAAGTTAATTAAATAATTGCCACACTGTATATTAATGTATTATTTATTGGTTGTGATAAAATCTAATTGACCACAACAGTAGCTCTAATTAATTTTGCTTTCTCATTACGGAACATTTTTGCATGCTGTAGCCCCTCCCTTGTGATTTGCCTAGAACCGCCACTGCGGAACACTATAAATATAATTAAAACATAAGCATATCGAAACACTTCGATGACTGTCCATCCGAAACATTAAAAGTTTAATAACGTGGGAACTACTACGCTGGTTTAAATAAAACTGTGCACTCATAGACGATCATCGACACACAGCAATCCTTCAAAATAAAATAAAATTATAAAACAAAACAAATAAAATAATTATATAAAATAAAAATAAAATACATTTATAAAAAAAATAGAACTATAATTAAAGCAATTCTCTGAGTGACGCATGTGACATTTTAGCTCTTTTTTCTACTCGCAAACAGATAAGAATTATAAAATGAAGTAGAATCTAATAGTTATGTTTTTATTTGATATAATATTACTTAGTGACAAAGTTATGTGGAAAAATAATTTCTTTAACTAAGTTAAATAGGCATTTATATCCACTGACACACAAAACACGGACGTGCGGACGTGCTCTAGGACTCACAGCTAGAGTTATATAAAATAAAAACATAACTACTAATAGATTCATCACAATTTCAGAATTCTAATTTTTTTACGAATAGAAAAAAGAGCCAAAATGCCTCTTGCCCACGGCAAAGAATTATCTATTATTATTTAAGTTTTTTTTTTTTTTTTTTTTTTTTTCATTATTATGACCAGTTTTTGGCACCAAAATACAGATGAGACCAATTTTAAAATAAATAATGTATGGCTTGATATTAATTTTTAATATAAAAATATAACTGAGGGTGTCAAAAAATACCAGTACCTACGCTGTATAAATACACTGGCCAATATCACTTGACTTTGGCCAATCCCGTCATTCCAATAAGTCTACAGAAATTTTGAACAAAAATCCAAACAGTTGTTTTGAAACTTACTCTTCTCAAATATTCACTCGAAACAAAAGAAACAAAAGCGTGTAACTTACGTTCTGTCCTACCACGTCGATGGGCAGTTGTGAGTACTGATCCACAAAACACGAGGCCTGCTCTTTGAATTTCTCCACTATGTCATCCGTCCACCACTGGGTGAGGTTGCCCACTTTGTCGAACTTCCTACCTAGCGGGAAAAGATCATATATGGTTGGTCATTCTCTGCTACACAAAAAAAACTGGCAATAGATCGATAGGCAATTCATCGAACTTCACTATTGTTATGTATTTTCTTAGAGGAAATGATGACGCAGTTTTTATTAAATAAAAATATATAATTTATTCTTCTTTCGTATAGGCTCGCAAAGCTTCCCCGGACAATAATAAAATAGCTATCAAACTTCAACACAATAAACTTTGGTGCATACAACTTCGAATACAGCGATAATACAAGCACAACGAAAGTAAACAAAAGCTTAGATTCTTTCAAAGTAGCGTTCAAAACTCAACTTATCAATGATTTTTTCAAGCAACGGTCGTATTTATAGAAGAGCATGGGAACTTTAACAGTCAACCGATCACGTGATGGAAACTTCTCGAAATTTCGCGATTGATTTTGATGATGCCACCTTTTTTCAAAAATGTATTTTCACTTGTGAAACACTATGTTATTCACATGAAATGTAGATAAATACTGATAGTTTAATACCATCTTCCGAAGTCAAAGGTCAGAATAACCGATTCAGTTTAAACTACAAACCACAAGCCAAATATTTTTTAACTAGTAAGTTATAGACGAAAGCCCTGTCCGTTAATTTCCAAAGCAATTATTTCAGCACTGTATCATTGTGAATTAAAAACAAACTATTCCTTCTTTAAATCCCCAACATTGGAGTTTTAATGCGTTATTGATGATGTTGTTTAACTACTACAGATAGTCTTACGCCATTAAGAAAGTACACATTGTTTTAAATTCATCATTGCACTGGGACGTCGAAAGGAAGTACTCAGCCCATAATTTCGAAAGTCATGCAAGATTGGCTTCATGATTCTACCCCATCAAACTTCACTTCTGCCAAATGAAAACTAGCTAACAACAATATTCTTTATATTTCCCTACCTTTCATATCAATTTCAGTGATGTTTGATTATATCTATCAAAACACTGGAGTTACACATTACTATTTGAGCAATTTATCAATCTCAGTTTGAAATAAATAATAGAGCTTAATATAATGCCGAAAGAATATGAAGATTTTCAAGTAATCATATAATAAACTCCCGTACCACACACAATTCAAGAAATAAACTAATTTACATTACTAAATGAGTTACAGTGATCACTGGCTCACTATCACACTGCCTCGCCGCCTGTTGTATACTTTGTAACGCTGTAAGTGAAATAATTTTAAATGACCATTGTTGAAACTCTTTCCTGTCTCCAACATTGTTTTAATCGTAATAAATAATAATGCATATATTGAGACGTGAATGAATACATTCACGTTCAATATATGCACTATATGCATTCAATATATGCATTCAATAGTTCATTTTTAATTAATAAATTTTTAAACGTAGTTTGTCGCATATTTTGTTCTTAGGGATGTTTTTTTTTTATTTAAACTAGATGCAAACACTAAGCACACGCCAACAACAAAATAGGCGATATGCTAATGAAAAGAAAGATAATCGATTTGATTGATGGTAACTCTCAAATCTATTATGGTGCCGATTCTGTTGTCAATGGAGACACAAATGATGCACTCAATTTCCCTGTTGAACTCAGACACTATGTAGTTTTTAAGAGGTTCTACATTAACAATTTTACTATTAATTACTATTTTTTTTTTTTTTTATCATTTCATGTATACATAAAAAATAATTTTGATTTGCCCAATAATACAAGAAAATTTTAATTTTTAATAAATATTTCGAGTGCGTTAAATTAAAGTGTTTGTTTTATTAATCATCTTACAACTTTCTAGTTAATCTATATTTTCTAAATAGCATAATTGAACATTTCAAATTATCAGTATCTACTAGTATTGTGAATAGGTACTAATTTAGAGCGTTGTAAAAAATTACGCTTAATTTCTAGTAATTAATTTCTTGTTTAGTTAGGCCACTGATACTGTGACCAAGAATAAATTTTGTACTTTTTAGGGAATTGCTTAAAGTAAAGCTTGACTAAGACAAAGGTTAATATAACCTTATAAAAACAAAGTTTTTAATATAAATCCTTTATATGCATTGCCAATTTTTACGTGCAATTGCAATTTCTTGAGCTCAGATCGAGTTTTCATAGTGTTTTACCATTAAGAACAAAAGATCCATTCCGAACTATTTACTAACTTCCTTTCCCCCCCCCCCCCTCCCCAAACTTAATTGAATACGTTGTCATCTACAATGGGTCCACGATCTACGAAAGGTGATTAATCTGACGTAAAGCAATAAAAATACTTATTTTTTACTTATTTTGATTAAAAAAAATTGGCAACAAGGAAGAGTTTCAACAATGATCGGTTAAAATTATTTCACTTATAGCGTTGCTACGCAACGCAAAGTTGAATTGATTAGACTTCACTCCATAATGGAATGTATGCATTCACGTTGATATCTTTTATTTATTTTGTTGGAACTATTTTAGCAACAGAAAGGAGTTTCAACAAATGATCGGTAATGGTATTTATAAGTATTCCAAAGTGATTAAAAAATCGTGTATAAAAGTTCCATTTTAGTGAGAGTTCCAGTCCCAAAATTTGATAGAATGCATTGTAACCGACATCGAATCTATCAGCTAAGTTTCAGCTCGATTGGATGTCGGAAAGGGGGTTAATTAGGTCTACGCAGATTTGTCCTCCATCGACAAACGCAAAAAATCGAAGTTAATATAAAGGATTTAAAAATGCCTAATACGAGATGTTTTTTATTAATGTTCCTTGCAGTCTTCAAAATAAATATTACACAAAACTTTTTTTGAAGAATAATATAAACGAATTATGTATTATTTTCAAAATATATAACCCCTTTTTACTTTCAATTATGCATATGTAATACATAGGGTAATAATAGGATTCGGTCAACAACAACAAAAAAATCGTTTTTTTTTTTTTTTTTTTTGCATTTCTTCACATTTTGGAACATCCTGATCTCAAAAAAGTCATCTAGCAAAAATATGTCTGTGTGTACGTGGTCAGCATAACTCCCGAACAAATTGACCTACGATGTTCAAATTTGGTGAGCAGGTTGGTGATGGTCCAAGGACCTACCATTAAGGTTTTCGTCAAAATTGCGCATGAGCATAAGGTAGCTGCCATTGAAAAAATCATGCTTTTCAATGATTGCTAAAAAACGGCTTTAACGATTTTGATAAAAATCGCTGTGCTAATGCCTATTAAGGTGTTCCAAACATCTCCACCTCCGAAATTCCCGTAAAAATGCTTCAATGGCGTAAAAAGTAGAAAAACGACTGCCTTACAGAGTTCTCTTTGCTTGAACATGTAGCTTATGAAGGATCTTTTTTTTCCTCTTCTCAGTTTCACTTGTAAGAAAGGATAATATAAGAATTATGGAAAAGTATATCGCCAACATTTTCATTTTGGCAAAGTTGTGGTAAAGGGTGGATTTTTTTCTTCTTTTTTTTCTTTTTCTTTTTTTGTAAGTTAAGTCCCATATAACAATTATCGCAAAAAATATCGCCAAACTGGCCATTTTTTCTAAACAAATGATGGAAATTTAAAAACGGTAAATGACACTAATCCACATTAGTAATAAAGTGTAATTGAAAGTTGTGCGATGTTCCACACTCTAGTTTGGGTATAAATCAAAATACATAAAAAATAATTATTAGAGAAGGTTTAATTTGCTATCTTAAAAACTGTTTCTTCAGGGAAAGAGTATATTTTTGTATTAGTTAATTGAAAGAAAAAGATAGCATGTTTTTAAAAATCATACTTTCACAACTAAAATATCTATCGTAAAAACGACCAATGTCACAAAATTTAGTTTTTTTTAGAAAACCTTAATTTAAAGTTTTGGTTTTAGAGATGTTGAATTTGTCCTATAAGTAAAGATCATTTATTTTTAAATCCATTATATTGACTTCGATTTTGTATGTTTGCCGATGGGAGCGGAATCTGCGGAGGCCTAATTAACCCCCTTGCTGTCTTCCAATCGAGTTGAAACTTGGCAGATAGGTTCGATGTTGATGATAATGCATTTTATCAAACTTTGGGGCAGTTGCTGTCGCTTTAATAGAATAATAATAAACCAACTTGCCGTCATCCAATCGCATTAAAATAGCAATGAACCGATCATTATTGAAACTCTTTCCTGTTGCCAAAACTTTTTTAATAAATAAATAATCAAATTACTTTAAACAGAATAAGTCAATGATATTTGGATGTGAGAGCATAAATTCACTTTCATTTTTAATAAATAAATTTTTAAACGTAGTTTGCCGCGCATTTTTCTGATAGAAATGTTTTTGATATCGGCCCTGTTTTAATGAATATAAAAATTGACTATGCATATAAAGGATTTTTTAAAATCTTTGTTTTATTGAATTATATTTTATTATGAACTATGATAATTCATTCCCTCATATCAAACGGTTATCTAATACATGTCTAATAAAGAGTAACAAATAGATTATTCGAAAATTATTTTTTGTGAGTTTGATTATTTTTCCTTGAACCCTTTTTTAACTATTTAATTTATAGCTTAATTTTAGATGCTTTTTAAAAGGCAACACAGCTTTGAAATGCACAATAGAGTCTTACCACTGTTATCGAAGCCATGAGTGATTTCGTGACCAATAACTACTCCAAGCATTCCGTAATTCAAGTATCTGAAACAAAAATAGCAAACTATCGTTTACATATTAAGGCTTTTTTTCTAAATTAGATACCAAAAAGAACTTAAATAGATAATTTAACATTCCAAATGTGTATATTTACTTTGGTCTCTCTGGTGTAAAGATTGGGGATCTCAAGATGCCCACGGGAAAAACTGAAAATATAATGAAAAAATTAAGAGATTTTCCAATAGGTTTTTATAAAGTTTCCATTTGTAAACTATCAAAGTGTTATTGATATATTAAATAAATATGTAATGAATGTTTGTTAACATGTTATCAAATTATTAGTAGATCTATTATTTATTGTATAACGATATAGTATCCATTGATTGATTCATAGTTGGGCCTTTTTTTTTTTAAATAATCTTCTTCCAAAATCAAATTGAATTTATATTTATTTTATTTGGTATCCAAAAAGAGAGTCATAAATTTAATGTTGGAAAATAATTGAACTTTTCGTGGATAAGAATTGTAATACAGAAATTGTGAAATGGACGTTACAATGCGCCAAAGTTAAGAGATGTGTATATATTAATTAAATGTTTTTTTTGGATTTGGATTTGCTATTAAGAATGAGTTCAAGTTATACATCTATAAAATATTAAAAATGATTCTTAAGTTTTCCCAGGTTTTTCAATATCATATAATTTCATTCATAGATACATATGTTCCTTTCCATTTGCCTTTAAAAGTCAATTTAGAGTAAATATGATAACTACATAAAAATGAAAGAATATTCGACTATTCCTCTCTGAAATTTCGCATGTGATTTTTCTCCAAAGATGTTAACTTATAACTTACTAACTGCATTTCCAGTAGCTTCGTAGAATGCGTTCACAACAAGTGGTTGTACAAACCAGTCCCTGTAAGTGTATAGATATTGTTAAACATAAATTCTTAGCTAAATATGTCAAAAGTTAAATAGAAAAGAAAACGAAAACATAAAAATTGGCGTATGAATAACGGTGATTCCTGCACCGTAAATCCGTCAACGAATCATTGTTCTTACGTTGGCGTTTCCCCACCGCGCCAAGTTAAGAGCATTGATTCATTGACGAAAATAGATACATTGATTCGTTGACAGATTAGAGAGTAAAGTAGTGCTAAATTAGGTGTCGTCTTCATGATATGACCGATTTCAAAATTACGACGTCTATTGGTTTTGTTAGGCACTACTAAAAGGGAAGTAGGCAGTCTTAATGGAACAAAATTAAACAAATAAGTCAAATGTTTCATTAAAGTTAATAGTAGGTGAGACATTTACCTGTCCTTGTCTACGGTTCTTGTCATTTTAGTCATTTCCTTTATAACTTCATAACGATTCATTTTAAGGATGTTGTCCAAAAAATGATCCTCCGAAATGTCAAGCTGACATTTAAAAAAGAAAAAGGAAACATTACGATCTCGCAATCTTTTTTTATTAAATGTGGAAAGTGGTTAAAAATACATTAAATTTGTACATTAAAAATACATTAAAAGTTGCTAATGTATGTTTGAAAAGAAATGTACATTTTTGAAAAATTAAAATTTCAGAGGAAACACTTTAACCAATTCAACCGAAAGTTACTGAGTACACCCTTGTGGCTGTTAAAAAAAAAGTGTTGATATTTATCATGCATTTAATTTGAAAGAAAATGCTTAAAAATGGGACAATTTGCATTGAATAAACGATTAAGAGGAAAAGAAAATGCATAATTTTGTATTTAAATAATAAAAAAAATCAGATTCAAAGATAATAACAAAGGATACATTTAAACATCCTATCAGTAGGAAACACTTAATAAAGAAAGCACATACTTGGAAAAAAAATTACCATAGCAGATGGTATTTTCTCGTTTGGCATATAAAAGTTATTTTTCATATTTGTTGAATTTGTTGATGTACAGATAGACACAAATTATATCTAAATTGAAATTTAAAAAATATTAATCTGTAAATATTGATAACTATTTAGAAAACTATCATAAGATGTCTTACCCCAGAGTAATCTGTGTCGAGCTGCACTGGATCTAATATGTAATTAGGGAAGCCCAATTTTGTATTCATAGCTAAAACCTATAAATAAATAGTTTCACAATTTTCAGTAGCAGAAAACTAATTACAGCAATAAAACATGCTTAAGACGGAATGTCAATCTATCCTTCCCTTAGCCTTAATGCTTTATTTTTCCATCCACAATTTCTGCAGAAGTATTGTTTGAAGTATATGAAATTTTAAAACAAACATAACATCAATAATAAAATTTCATTAAAAAATTTGAAGTTTTTTTTTATTCATTTGACAAGTGTTCATTTTTTAAGTAATTATAATCTAAAGTATAAACACTTTTTAAGTGCAATAATAATAATAATAATAAACATCTCTTCTTGTTTTGCCTTCAAACTTTTTAATGAACTTTTATTAATGTTATGCCTGTTATAGAATTTCATATGCTTCAAAGTAATACTCTGGCAGAAATTGTGGCTAAAAAGATAAAGCATTAGGCGAATGGAACAAGGATAGACGATCATTCCCTCTTAACAATGATTAAATTCCCAGTTCAGTAGGTGATTGGAATTACTTATGGTAATTTATATATAAAAAGTCACAAACCATTTCTACAAGTTTTTATTGCAAAGCTCACCTTGTCTTCACATAAAGATTTTGTTTCGGGATCTAGCCAGGTTTGTGTCTGTATCCCTCCAACGAAAGCGTGCTTCAAGGAAGATATCAAGGTTTTGATCTGAAATCAGAGGAATACAGTTTTCACACAGTGTATGATACTTCTAAAACATTTCTGAACTGTTACTTCGAGGTCATAGTAAGAAGAATAAGTTAATGTACTTATTATAAGCATTTGAACCTTAATTTTTAATTTTAATGTCGCCAATATACTAAAGATTATTAACAATCTTTCCGAAATTGTGTTTAATCTTTACTTCGTTTTGTCGTTCCTCTCCAAATTCCTCCTTGACGTATAACGATGCGAGTGCCATTCCGAAACCATCATTGGCAATGTTGACGCACTCCTTCCACCGAGCGAAGAAGGTCCTTTCTTCGGAGAGGTTCGGCACTTCTCGCCTGAAGTCGTAGAACAGTCGACGGAAGTGGATGTCCAGATAGGGAAGGTACTTGGCCACGAACCGCCATGTCAGGTAGTTGGCTACCGTCCTGCCAGGAGAAAGATTTATTCAGTTGATGCACTTGATGGTGCTAGAGAACTGAGTTAACCAGCTTCAAAACTGGCAGTATAAGGTGCATAAAGAAAAAATTTCACTATGTTGATAAATAAAAACTGAAACTTTAACACTCGTATTGGGCGCAATCAAGCAATTGTGGTAATCTTACAAAACTGTATATTTTTATTGAAGCGGTAATTAATTAACTGATAGTAAGATTTACAGTTTTCTGTTTTTAAATATCAATCGGAAGTATATACCGGTTATTTAAAACAAATGCAGCTGAATTAACATTTAAAGCATTATAAATTTTATTTAAACTTTCAGATATTTTTAAAAGAATTTATATTAGAAACAGAAGTGATAAATGTATACAGCATGATTTTCCCCTCTTTATACCAAAAATTTATTGAAAATTACTGAAGTGCTGTACTATGCTAAAATTTACACTCTTTTTTCTTTGTAAATTTTTCTCGAGTGTAACACATTAAATGTTTTAAATGAACCTTAAATTCTTGATATAATGTAAAATATAAACCAATCTTCTGCCTTTCTAGATTTCAGTCTGTAGGTTGAAATCTGTCCAGAGAAATGCTTTTTGGAAGGAATGTGAGATTGGACTCACACTTGGACCTACTTCATGATAAGTGTTATCGTATTAGAATACGGCACCAGTCTTTCTGGCACTTTAGTGCATTCGAATGATCCTTTCTTACCTTGGCGATGTGCTGTTGATGAGTACGACGAGGTTTCGAAGGTACTTTTCGCAATGGAGGACGATGTTGAGGTCCACTTTCTGAGCAGAGAGACCGATGTAGTCGAATATGTATCCAATTAAAACGCCCCACTTGATCTGAAGGGAAAATATTTCAAGGAGTTTACTTTTTTTGCTATTATATGTCCGATGAGACGTCGCCAAGTAAGAAATAAAACTGTATATTAGAAAGGAATTATTCGCGTGATAAGGGTCAAAGATCCTAGCTGGACCATGTATTATTGACCCATGAACTCTTGTGTGTTTTTATTAAAGCTTTAACTAAACTAAATAAAACAAATTAAAACTGATTGAAATTATTTAGTCTTCCAGAAAAAAGAAACTTTTTTATGCAAGTTTTTAATAATTAATCTAAATGTTTCTGTTAATAATGTAGTTTGTTTGGGCGATCATTTTATTGTGCTTGAATATAACCGTAGCTAGCTTTAAATATTCCCACATAATATTATGTGAAACTCTCTGATCCCCTGGCAAATATTTCAGAGAGCAATATGTGACTTCACCATAAATAATGTCCATTGATGATGCACTCACTAAACTCTACCTCTACTCTAATTGATTTTATGCACAAAGAAGTCACTGAAAATTGCCGCAAAAATGAAATACACTTTTGTGATTGACTGAACATTCAAATTTATTTTTAAATCTGTATTGTGGTTGAGTATGATTGCTTGGTTTAGTATTTCCAGGTGTTCTGAATAATATCGTGAATAAATTTCATTGCTCCGTATACTTAAATGTAAAAAAAAAATTATCAATATATTTTCTCCTCGTGCTATTTACAAACCACTTTCTTTTAAATAACGTTCAAATTAAAGCTTTTAAAGATTATAATTGTAAACAAAACCACTCGTCAAACGCAGCTAAAAGTAAAAAAAATATAAGATTACTTCAAAATTTTAGAAAATATAATCAGAACGATTCAAATCGGGAACATCCCCAATGACCAGCTTCAAATCAAAGCCCAAGACACGTAAATTAACAGTTTCTAATGCATCAAAGGAAAGACGAATCCGTTTCAAGAGTTCTCCAGAACCAAGTAAAGAAATCTAGCTGCCTGATAATGGTGTGCAAACTTTGGCAGGCATCGCAAAGCCCATTCGTCTGTATCAGGAAAGATCTCAATGTAAAGAAACTGGTAAAAAGCGACATAGGAAGAAAACGAAAAGTTCATCAACATCTAAAAGCAGGGAGAGACGTAAATGTCAACAAGATAGTAGTTCTAGCCAACGAAAAAGAAGCGTAACGTCTAATAAGAATCAGACGAAACGCAGATCTTCTACTAAGCAAAAGAACCGTAAAAGTAAAGGTCCTGCTGAACTCAAAAGTTCCACTAAAACTAAAGGTCCGGATAAACTCAAAAGATCCAGTTAAACGCAAAAGTAATAGTACTTTCAGCAAATGAGTTGAAGTTTAAGAAAATCACACAAAAATAGTAGCTATACAAGATTAGATTGTAATAAGGAGTTGGTTTCACCCCAAGTGGAGAAATTTTTTATCGAAACCTATATCGTGGACTTGTAATAAAAAGCTGCTAATTAAAAAGCTACTTTGAACTAAACTTTTTATTTTGTTGGGGTACAACTTAATTAAGTGTGTAATCATAATAGTTCGTCAGACGACCGCAAGTTTAGATACCTCATTGAACGTTGTTATGAATTGTTTGTAGAATGTAGGGAATGCTTGCAAATTATAAGGTTTAAGTGACTTAACTGGTTCCCACTTGGGAACTTTTCAAAATGTCACCAGGTAGAATGATTCCAAACTATAGGTTTGCAAAAATGGATGTCAAGTTGGAATGGAACCATATTGGCGACAGGTTACCATATTTGGTACAAAATCGCCAAACCAAAAGTAGGGACCGTATAACTCATTCTAACCGATTATAAGTATTTTGGTCTGCCAGGGGAAAAATGGTCGAAACTGTTCAAAAAAATTTCAAAACATTGAATTTGAATAATATCCGGTAGCCAGATATGTGACAACTTTCCAAATAATAAGCGTTTTTAGGTGACGTAATATTTATAGCCAACTTGGCTCACTTTTAAAAGATACAAATATTTGCTGCCAGAGAAGTGAAATCGTCTGTACCCTTCCTCATTTAATATTAAAGAGTAACCCTTCCTCATTTGACATTAAAGATTATTGGATTACCAAATAAAAATAATGCTCATTATTTGGCAAGTTATGAATTTATTACAACTAATTCAAAACCCATTTTTGAATAATCTCGTCTTTTTTAGCTACGGCAGACTAGTATATTTATAATCGGTACTCTTCCGTTAGCAGGGCCCACTTGGTGCAGTTATCACCGTACCTACATGTTTATACGTTTAAATGACGTGTAAATGTATCGCAAAGCCAGAACTTTATGTTGCAGACACATTAAGCAGAGATTGTCAAAATGTTGTAGAAAAAGACACTGAACTGGATAAAATAGAAGTTCATTTATGTGTTCCCATGACAGTTAAGAAGACAGCAGAGTTAGTTGTCTCTATTAATGAAGATCCAGAAATGCTTCAGCTAAAGAATCAGATCCTAGATGGTTGGCCGGACTCCAGAGAAAATGTTCCTGAGAGCATTCAGAAGTACTGGACGTACCGAGATGAGTTCGCCTGCATTGAAAATATCCTGTTTAGAGGGGATCGAGTCGTCATACCCATGAAACTTCGAGAAGATATCCTAAAGGAAATTCATAGAGGACATCTTGGAGTCCAGCGATCAATCAGTCGTGCCAGAGAGTATGTATTTTGGCATGGGATGAATTCAGACATTGTCAGTTATGTCCAACGATGCAAAATGTGTCAGACTCATCAGCGAGATAAGCAAGAAGAGCCTATATTGTTAAATCAAATGCCTAAAAGACCGTGGGAAATAGCCGGTAGTGACATTTTTCACCTTAATCGAACGAATTACTTGGTCATTGCTGATAGTTACTCTGGGTTTTTTGACTTTTGTATTTTGTCAAACATGTCGTCCGCAAGTCTGATAAATGCATTTAAAAAATGGTTTTCACTGCATGGAGTTCCTGAAATTATGATGTGTGATGAAGGTACGCAGTTGATTTCCAAAGAAATGAGAAGATTTTCCGAAGAATGGAAGTTCTCGATTAAGAGTTCGAGTCCTTACCACAAGAGATCCAATGGTTTTGTAGAAAGATATGTGCAAGAGGCCAAGAACTTGATTTCTAAGTGTAGTGCTGATAATTCGGATGTGCATTTAGCACTATTGAATCAAAGAAACACTCCAAGAGGAAACTTAGGATCTCCTGCACAGAGATTAATGGGAAGAAGAACTCGAGGAACGATTCCAACTGCTGAAAAATTGTTGAAACCTCAACTCATTAAAAAAGTTCACTTCAACCTTCAAGCTAAAAGAAGAAATGACAAGCAGTATAGAGATAGAAGAACTAAAGTTCAACCACCTTTATCCGTTGGACAGAAAGTGCTTTTGCGTGTGAAGAGGAGAAATTGGAAGCCTGCTCAAATAATATCTCCAGGTCCTACTGATCGGTCATTCATAGTTCAAACATCTGATGGTTCGACTTACCGCAGAAACTCTTGGTTTCTACGCCCAGACACTACTGCTGATTCTTCTAAATCGACTACAGGATCTCCTTCAACAAACAATACAGTCGATAGTGGTGTGTCTAAAGACATTGTGTTAAAGGAAGACGCTAATACTAATTTATCTCCAAATGTTAATACTAATTTATCTCCAAATGTTAATACTAATTTATCTAGTTCTAGTGATGTTAATTCTGGAAATTGTGATCCGGGTTCTAGTCCTGCTATACCTGGTGATAGACCTAAAGTAAATAATAATACCAATGCTTATGTTACTCGCAGTGGTAGAGTAGTTAATAAACCTGATAGATTAGGATTTTAGAATGTTAAGATTTAATCTACTAATTTGGTATTTGTGACATATTTAAGTAGTATAAATTAATTTAATCTTTCATTTAAAAAAAAAGGGGGATGTCATGTATATGACGTCACAGCATATAAATAATAGCTGTGTAGTAATAGTGACTACTACTTCATACTTAACTGTAACCGTCACTGTATTATATTTCTATTTAAATACTTGTTTTGTGTTACCTGTGTCGTCGTTACTCTGTTACAATAAACACGTTTGCTTTACGAGACTGAGTGCACGTTATTTGACAATTTACGATTTGTGTTTTGGAAAATTCCTGCATTTATTTATTTATTTTTTATTCAATTCTAAATGTTTCGAAAAGGCCATAAACACACAAATTTCTGCTCACTGCTCTTTTTCTTTTTTTAAATTGGCAGCCTAAGTTCGCTGATTTGATTTAGTGGGGAAAACGAGTCATTCGGCTCGAAGCTAATGTAATGTCACTTGTTTTGAACTTGGCTTGAATCTTGGCTTAAAATGCAGCAACGGAAACCAGTTTAGCAAATTTCTCGAAATCGCACCAACCGGCACGGAGCATGGCAATAGTCTAAAAAACTCACACCAACTATTTGGCAGAAACCTCACGTAACCATAGAAACGGAAGGAAGTTTTGACGTCACAGCTAAAATGTAGCGTTTTAATCGGACTGAAATCAGACGAGGTTTTCGAGCATTTTCTTTTCTTAATATTTAAATAACTAAATTTTTTAAAGAACTTTTGTTTGAATATTTGGAATCAGAAAGAAATTCTTCATTAATATTAACTAATTTCAATCTTTTTTAAAAAATGCGGGATTTGTCCATTATAAATGATTTGAAGGTTGTTTGGATGAATTATCGTTGCAATTTGGTAGTTTTTATATGGTACCCGGCTAACGGATCAGTACCGATTTGGTTATATTGTACACGATTTGCGAACTTTTATTGGTAACACATAATTATTTAACAAACAATTGGCGAAGGAATTCCGGTTGCCAAAGAAAATGTTATCAAGCAAGAAAAGATGTGCCATTGGCCACGATATTTTTAACACCAAATTTAAGCATATTCTTATTGGCGATTATATCCTACATTTAATTACCTCTAATTTTAGTAGTCTGATAAATTCTTTCATCGTGTTAAATTCCTAGCAATTAAATACATAATTTATACGAATTAATCAAAAAATCAAACCCTAAAAAAACGTAATGCAGGGGGTTAACATTTTAGGTTGACAATTGGAGATTCATCAGCAATTTAAAGTAACGATTTTGAGGTTTCCAGTTTTTGCCATTAAATCGCATTGTGGAAATAAGACCCATTTTAAGCAATGGTAAAATAATGTTATTATGCGTCAAATATTTGATGCGATATTTAGTTTTATTACCAAGACAAAAAATTAAATTTTTATGATCAGAAATCAATAACCTTATTTATGCAACATTAACCTTGGTTTAGCCTTAATAAGTGTTGATTTTATACTTAGGGAAAATGGCCCTTAAATTTCTGAAATTACTTTAATCTGAAAGTACGTTAATTTTTAATACTTACCATGTGTCTTTTTTTCCCTCCTAAACGCTTAGAAAACATGGAAGGGTTCTAAATATGAACATTAGTAAAAATATGTATGTGGCTCTATATGGGAGCGACGAGTTTAATTTAATTAATTTATTAACGAGTTTAATTTCATTTGAGTGTCTTAAAACAAAATATAATATGGCTCTTCATTAAATTTTGCTTATAAAATTAAAAATGTATGACGTCTCATGCAACATGTTCCCATTTTCTTTTTATCTTGATACAATCTACGCTTAGATAAAATTGAAAAGAGTTGAAAGAATTTTTACTCTCAAGCGAAAATTAAATATTTTTTTGTGCCTGTACTAAACCAACACCTCACTAAACACATCTACATCGGTAGAAAGTTTTGAATGTGTAATAGAGTTAACAGTGAAGATAATGCTCCCACGTTCTCTGCTTATTATTATTCATAGAAACGCACTTCAGAAGCATGCAATTTAACCTAGATGTATGGAAAAAGAACAGTTTAATAAAAGTTTGCGAATAATCCTTTGTAAGAGTTGTATATACTCACAACTTTCGGAAACAAGTTTAGAAAATAGAAATAGTGTGAAGTTTTTGAGAGGATTCTTTTTATAGTAGAAAGTATACTTCATTAAAAAAAAAAATTACTATAGATAAAGTTTGTTATGCTTCATATTTATTAATTCTAAGTAAGTTATTTTCGTATCAGTAATTAATTTTGGAAATCATTGACTTTAATTTGGTCCATAAAAAGAGCTGCTAAGTACACTTTTATTTAAAACAAGGATATCATATATATATTTTTTCTAATAACCTTTTTAGTCAGATGGCTTAGACATTAGAACATATCTAAGGGATTACTGTTATTTGTTTGGGGACTAAATTTTCTTAGGTACTAATTTATAATATTACTTACCAAACTATTTGCTAAATTTTTCTTGTAAGAATGACAGATAACAGAACTATAGAAGATAGAACTATCAATTTTATGTTGCGTAAGATTTAAGGTACCAAAATTAAAACTTTTTTTATATATATCTAGGAGTATCTGAATGTTATCGTTTTTTTTGAAAAACAAATTTTTTTAAATAGTTTTGGCTAAATACTCTAGTTTGAACAAAGGATCATGAGTTCAGTTTCATTTCTTCTTGATGTGAATGTCACGTTCATGTCCCATTATGAAATATTTGTTATAAGTAGAATTAAAAGGAAAGTTTTTATACACAATAATTAACAAACAATGAATAACAAGGAGGGTCATTTACCCTATTGATATTTGACTGTCGATATTTTGAAATTATTTAAAAAAAATGTTTATATTAACATTAATCATTTTATTAAAGGAAAAAGTAAAAAGCCAGGCAAATAAATTTGCGCGTTCATTGAAGGAGCCTTCATCAACGAATCCGATGAATCCACACGGACTTCGAGTGGAAAATTTATACCACGGTTTTTTTTCTGGCTGAGGCTTTTGCTTGGGCGAACCTTTTACAACTGTTTTGTTTTATGTCAGATAAGATCTTCCTGACTTTAGCATTTACTTTGTACAGTACCCCCCCCCCCCCCCCTCAAAAAAAAAATCAGAACGATGGCTGTATCTTCGGTTCTAATTATCGTAGAATCTTACGGTTTGCACCAAAATGTTTTGCTTACGATTTTCTATATATCTGATGTAATTTTTTTTAAGGGACCGTTTACTAAGTAAAAGTAACGCTATCTTCGAAAATTTCAATACGAACCCTTATTTTTTATCATCTCATTCGATTTAGAATGCATCATTTACTCTATATACTAAATTTCAATGCATTATGTTGAAAAACACGTCACTTATAAGCGAAAATGTTTCGACCATTTTTTGACCGATCTTCAGGGAGAATTTCCATGAAACGAAAGGCATTTTTAAGGTTCTGTTTCACAGCGGGAGAAATCGAACGGTCAATGCGGCGTTTCACGACGTTAAAAAATACAAATATTAGTCTAAAATTGCATAGAAACTACTTAGATTTATAGTGTCATGTTTAAGATTAATACAAAAATAGCAAGTAGACGCAAAAGTAACATAATTTATTTACAACATTAAAGATGTGCATTCTTCACAATAAATAAATAAAATATCGAAAACTACTGTTATTGCAGAAATATAACGTATACTACTGATAATTAGAAAATTAATAAATATAAAATGTAGGCATTAGTAAACAGTATTCAGCAAAGCGTGATTATTTTACAGAAACATGTCACTGTAAACACAAATGTAACTTGATCATTGAAATTATTTATAAAATAAAAAAATCACATGATTCAGTAAAATTTTTAAAGGATAACTTATTGAAATTGCTTAAAAAATATTGTTTTAAATGTAATTTAAAAAAAAAAAAAAAAAAAAAAAAAAAAAAAAAAACTAGAAAACTACACAAAACATATGTTCTACGATTCCAAACACGTTAGACAGATTAAAAAAATATATATAAAAAATAAAACTGCTTTGTTTGTATAAAATAATATTTCTTTTTGTAATTTCAAGAAATTCTGTTCCGATTCACCCCGCTGTTCCTATTCACACCATTTTACGATAATTGAACGTTGTGCGATTTTCCACACCTCTAGTTTACCTTGAATTAATCTTTGATAGTTTTCAAAAGACGTCTACTATACGGTCCCTTAAAGTGAGCGTTTTTTACATTTTCGCTAAGAAATCGAGAACTAAAAGTTAAAATGGAAAGAACAAAATTGTGTCGGGATTTTAGACCATGGTAAATCTGATGAAAGCAATATATATATATATATATATATATATATATGTTTCTATTAAAAAAAAAATTTAAATTGTTTTATTAAATAATAATTAATTATTAAAAAAGAAATGGATGCAAAAGTTGATTGCTATCATGTTTTCTATTTGTGCTCATACTTAAGATAAAGTTCGTCGTAAGCTCTGGTGGCTAAATTTCTTGATCTAAATTTAGAGGTGTTAACGAGGAATGGACAGTTTCCACAGGCTTTTTTTTAAAAACAAAAATCACCAGCCAAAGTGTCGCACACATGGTTGATCGAATTGGTTGACGGATGGAAAAAGTGCTCTGATGTGCAAATAAGAGTGATGTCTAAACACTTAAATACTTTTTTCATATATATATATATATATATATATATATATATATATATATATATATATGTAGGATTTTTATTATCCCATATCAATTGTTTACCGTCCATTTCAATTTCTTCTTGTAAAGACAGATGGCACTGCAAGACGATGTTTCTTTTTTTTTTTATTACGAATAAGTATTCGTACTCCGCGATTTTTATTTTTTTAAGTAGAAGCTCACCGGCTCTCATTCGAGAAGAAGCACACCGGATCCCATTCGGGAACAAACACGCTGAACTCTGTCCGCCAATTTTGGGTGCACTCAACTCACTTCGCTAATTGGGTAATGTACTAATTAAACACTTAGTTTTCGTCGACTTGTGCTGCCATTTGGCTAGTAATATTTAATACTTTTCCCCTCTTTGTTTTGTTTGAAAGTGATTGTGATGTTTCGTCCAATAAATTTAATTGTACTTTCCGTTTCTGATTTGGAAGTTTATTTCTCTTTTATTTCATTTTTGCTTCCCTAAATAAATCCCCTAGACATTTAAAAAACCGAACCACTAACCCCCACATACATATATATATATATATATATATATATATATATATATATATATAAACAAACAAATAATGCATCAGAACAGACTTGCATGTTGGCTCGTAATTATCGTAAAAATGTCTAGTTTAAATTCATCACACGCTCATAGAAAGCACAATACGTCAATTCCATATGTCACATTCCAAGACCAAAACTCTTTAACCGCCAAATCGATATCTTTAATTGATATTTACTAGATAATGCCATTTTCCACTTCTCTCCATCTGACGTCCGATATTACGCAAGGGACTGAATACATTCCCATTAGTAAAGAGTATATAGTGGAAGAAGAGAGCTGGTTTGCTATGTGACAGATTGCCTTATGGATCTCTGCATTAAATAATGTATACTTCAAGAAAACATCGTAATGGGCAAGAGCTCAGGAAGTAGTCATTCTTATGAGAGTGAAAAGACTTTTGCCAAGCAGGTAACCTTGCTCATCATTTGTTCATTTGTTAAGACCGATGCTCAATAGTGGTTTGCTAAAATCAATTTTCCTTTCATCAATTCCCTTCATCAATTGATTCCTTTCATCACTGTAAAGTCTTCCTTGTCACATACCTAAATTTAAAAAGCATTTTAACGTTAACGATTATGTTGTCATTTTCCTACTTCAGAAACGAAGGAGGGAGTGTGGTGGTCTCATGTGCAAGTAACAGATACAACACCTAGGCACTAGTGATCACTTTTGCCTAGTGGTTAAAACGCCTGTCTACTGATCTAGGAGTCCTTGGTTCGACTCCCCGCCAGCGCAAATAGCTACATTGGTGACTACCAGACAACTGAATCATGCTGCCATCTATCAGCGCCTTCTGAAAATACTGCACGACCTCCACACTACCAACACAGCAAGCAACCTCTGGCGACTCACTACCACACGCAACGCACTCAATTCTCGCGTAAGCAACTCAATCGTTCACCCTCTTTGCGACTCACTGGGAAGGGGCTATGTGGTGGTCTCGTGTGCATATAACAGATACAACACCTAGGCACTAGTGGTCACTTTTCCTTGTGGTTAACACGGCTGTCTACTGATCTAGGAGTCCCTGTTTCGACCCCCCGTTAATGCACATCGCTACAGGAGTATTAAATTATTATTCTGGAATTAAAATTGGTGTTGTGTTAACCTCAAGTTTTCTTCGCATTTCTCCCATCATACATAATTTATATACATTTTTTCCATCATACATACATACATACATACATACATACATACATACATACATACATACATACATACATACATACATACATACATACATACATACATACATACATACATACATACATACATACATACATACATACATACATACATACATACATACATACATACATACATACATACATACATACATACATACATACATACATACATACATACATACATACATACATACATACATACATACATACATACATACATACATACATACATACATACATACATACATACATACATACATACATACATACATACATACATACATACATACATACATACATACATACATACATACATACATACATACATACATACATACATACATACATACATACATACATACATACATACATACATACATACATACATACATACATACATACATACATACATACATACATACATACATACATACATACATACATACATACATACATACATACATACATACATACATACATACATACATACATACATACATACATACATACATACATACATACATACATACATACATACATACATACATACATACATACATACATACATACATACATACATACATACATACATACATACATACATACATACATACATACATACATACATACATACATACATACATACATACATACATACATACATACATACATACATACATACATACATACATACATACATACATACATACATACATACATACATACATACATACATACATACATACATACATACATACATACATACATACATACATACATACATACATACATACATACATACATACATACATACATACATACATACATACATACATACATACATACATACATACATACATACATACATACATACATACATACATACATACATACATACATACATACATACATACATACATACATACATACATACATACATACATACATACATACATACATACATACATACATACATACATACATACATACATACATACATACATACATACATACATACATACATACATACATACATACATACATACATACATACATACATACATACATACATACATACATACATACATACATACATACATACATACATACATACATACATACATACATACATACATACATACATACATACATACATACATACATACATACATACATACATACATACATACATACATACATACATACATACATACATACATACATACATACATACATACATACATACATACATACATACATACATACATACATACATACATACATACATACATACATACATACATACATACATACATACATACATACATACATACATACATACATACATACATACATACATACATACATACATACATACATACATACATACATACATACATACATACATACATACATACATACATACATACATACATACATACATACATACATACATACATACATACATACATACATACATACATACATACATACATACATACATACATACATACATACATACATACATACATACATACATACATACATACATACATACATACATACATACATACATACATACATACATACATACATACATACATACATACATACATACATACATACATACATACATACATACATACATACATACATACATACATACATACATACATACATACATACATACATACATACATACATACATACATACATACATACATACATACATACATACATACATACATACATACATACATACATACATACATACATACATACATACATACATACATACATACATACATACATACATACATACATACATACATACATACATACATACATACATACATACATACATACATACATACATACATACATACATACATACATACATACATACATACATACATACATACATACATACATACATACATACATACATACATACATACATACATACATACATACATACATACATACATACATACATACATACATACATACATACATACATACATACATACATACATACATACATACATACATACATACATACATACATACATACATACATACATACATACATACATACATACATACATACATACATACATACATACATACATACATACATACATACATACATACATACATACATACATACATACATACATACATACATACATACATACATACATACATACATACATACATACATACATACATACATACATACATACATACATACATACATACATACATACATACATACATACATACATACATACATACATACATACATACATACATACATACATACATACATACATACATACATACATACATACATACATACATACATACATACATACATACATACATACATACATACATACATACATACATACATACATACATACATACATACATACATACATACATACATACATACATACATACATACATACATACATACATACATACATACATACATACATACATACATACATACATACATACATACATACATACATACATACATACATACATACATACATACATACATACATACATACATACATACATACATACATACATACATACATACATACATACATACATACATACATACATACATACATACATACATACATACATACATACATACATACATACATACATACATACATACATACATACATACATACATACATACATACATACATACATACATACATACATACATACATACATACATACATACATACATACATACATACATACATACATACATACATACATACATACATACATACATACATACATACATACATACATACATACATACATACATACATACATACATACATACATACATACATACATACATACATACATACATACATACATACATACATACATACATACATACATACATACATACATACATACATACATACATACATACATACATACATACATACATACATACATACATACATACATACATACATACATACATACATACATACATACATACATACATACATACATACATACATACATACATACATACATACATACATACATACATACATACATACATACATACATACATACATACATACATACATACATACATACATACATACATACATACATACATACATACATACATACATACATACATACATACATACATACATACATACATACATACATACATACATACATACATACATACATACATACATACATACATACATACATACATACATACATACATACATACATACATACATACATACATACATACATACATACATACATACATACATACATACATACATACATACATACATACATACATACATACATACATACATACATACATACATACATACATACATACATACATACATACATACATACATACATACATACATACATACATACATACATACATACATACATACATACATACATACATACATACATACATACATACATACATACATACATACATACATACATACATACATACATACATACATACATACATACATACATACATACATACATACATACATACATACATACATACATACATACATACATACATACATACATACATACATACATACATACATACATACATACATACATACATACATACATACATACATACATACATACATACATACATACATACATACATACATACATACATACATACATACATACATACATACATACATACATACATACATACATACATACATACATACATACATACATACATACATACATACATACATACATACATACATACATACATACATACATACATACATACATACATACATACATACATACATACATACATACATACATACATACATACATACATACATACATACATACATACATACATACATACATACATACATACATACATACATACATACATACATACATACATACATACATACATACATACATACATACATACATACATACATACATACATACATACATACATACATACATACATACATACATACATACATACATACATACATACATACATACATACATACATACATACATACATACATACATACATACATACATACATACATACATACATACATACATACATACATACATACATACATACATACATACATACATACATACATACATACATACATACATACATACATACATACATACATACATACATACATACATACATACATACATACATACATACATACATACATACATACATACATACATACATACATACATACATACATACATACATACATACATACATACATACATACATACGAGTTTGTTTGAAAACCAGTACGTTTTCTAGCAATTATAAACAACCAAACATATAAAGGGAAATCATGGGCAAATACAAATAGAATTGTAATTAAGTCACTTTTTCCCAAATACAATATTGTAAACTACGATAATAGAATTATTGTTATTCTTTGTATAAGTATAGGGTTACTTTTAAAATACTAAAGAGTAACCTCAGAGAGTATATTGCTGTAAAACTTAACCGTATATCATATTTCATTATCACATACCCTATATATCATGTCCCAACTGCCAATTATACCATGGTAAGGATTCATAAAATTTTACAAAAATAACATTTAATCTCTGAAGTAACACTAGGTGTGGAAGATAAAATATTGAATGCGACTTTACCTCTGGAATCATTTCTTCCAGCATGGAAATGTTGACTCTGTTGAATGGATCATCATCCACTGAATTTGTTTCGTTCCACTCCAATGGATCATCTCGAGAAATCTAAAAAAAAAAAAAAAAAAAAAAAAAAAAAAACTATACTTATTTTCACATAATTAAAGTAATTTATATTTCTCAAAATAATATGTAATAAATTCGAGAATTTTTACGACAATACTCTTGGAGAACAACTACGAGAATTTAAATTTATTCCTCTTTGCTTTAAAGTATGTTAACAATAAAACTTTTTCATACCAAAGTAAAGGGGGAATAACTCGTCGTAACTAGGGATATGGAACATCGCACAACTTTCAATTACCCTATAATATTGGTCATTGCATTACAATAAAAATGGCCAGGTTGGCGATTTTTTTTGACAATAATTTTAAATGCACCAAAAAAAATTGGCGAAATTAGCGATGTTATTTGATGAAAATTACATTATCAAAAAAATCAATCATTGATGGACGAGGCTTAAAGACAGAGAACGAGTGTTGGAGGATCGCATTTGTGCAGCAATTTCGGAGGTGGGCACGTTTAGAAGACCTTAAGAGGAATTACCATAGAGATTCTAATAAAAATCCTCGTTAGAGCCGTTTTTTAGCAAGAGCTGAAAAACATTATTTTTTCATGATTTCAAACTTATGCGCATGCGTAATTTTGACGAAAACTTTAATGGTAGATCCCATGGTCACCAATTACCCGCACCCCAAACTGTAACATCGTAGTTCAGTTTGTTCGGGAGTTATGCTTACCTCGTGCACACAAACAGATATTTTTTCTTGATCACTTTTTTGAAATTAGGATGTTTCAAAATGTGGAGGAATGCAAAAAAATCATTTTTTTTTTTTTTTTTTTTTTTTTTTTAGTAAAAAGTATTACTTTTAAAACTAGTATTTGAATTTATTTTTTTTCCACTTTATGGAAGTATTAAATTTGATAGAGTGCATTTCTCTTCATTAAACATTAAAAAACAATGTTTAACAAGTAATATTCTGATGCTGTGCAGATTTTAACTCTAAAAAAAGAAAAGAACAGGCTATATGAGACAAATATAACTTTTATAGGAAATCTTAAATGATCTCAAAAATAACTTATCAGAAGCTTTCTGAAAGTTAAGTTCCCTTAAATCATTGTCTTATTGAAAGAAATTCGCTGCCAAATATCGATTGGTTTTAGAACTTTCCGATTTTTATCTTTGCTTCAAAGCTTTTGTCTTTTCTTTATTTGCTTCAGAATCAATTTTTAGATGTATATTGCTTCAAGTACAATATCGATAACATTACAAATTAGATTTGTGCGATAAGATTTGTTTGTTTATTTCCTTGTATCTCCTATCTGTGGTCCTCTGTTATTTTATTCCATTCTTCAATCCTCTATGGATTTCATTCCATTTTTTTTAAATCATGAAGTTTGCAATGTTTCTTACAAATTATTTCACATTATTTAAGTTTAGCCCCTAGGGAAGTAATAACGAACATTTTATTCGTTTAAAATATAGAATTTAATTCACTAACTACAATTGAAGTAAAGAACTATATTCAATTAAAATCTTAATGATTATTTCTGAAAGTTTTTGTGACGTCTTTTTCTTTTTCCCTATTTCCCTCTTTATACAAAACAAAAAAGTATAAATGAAATACCAATTGCTACCAAATTGATAAATTATGTACCAATTTAAAGGCTAGGACCAATAATGCGAGAGGCGACTGTAAATTTAGGTACCCCATCGAATAACATTCTGAATTATTTAAAGACTGAGGCGAACAGTTAGTACATTATGAAAATACTGGTCTGCCGAGGCAAAAATAGCCGAAACTGGTCAAACATTTACTTTGAATGAGTTGAACTAAATTAGATTGCCAAAATATGCCATAACTAGCCAACTAATGAGCATTATTTTTTACTTTCAATCACCCATACATTAACATAGGGTAAAGAAAGTATTGTTTTCGGTAAAAAAAAAAATTATTTGTGTGTCCGTGTGTCTGAGAGTACGGGGAGAGCATAAGTCCCGGACGAATTGACCTACGATCTTCAAATTTGATGTACAGGTTAGGGGTGGATTTGGGATTTGACAATAATGTTTTCGCCAATATTGCGTAGGCGCAAAACATGAAAAAATCATGTTTTTGTTAAAAAACGGGTCAAACGATTTTGATCGAAATCTCTATGGTAATGCCTCTTAAGGTGTTCTAAACATCCACAACTATGACATTTCCCAAAAAATTTCCTCTAAAAAAGCAGTCCTCTTTTCTTGAGCATGACCGTTTTTCTCCTCTCCTATGTTTTACTTATAAGAAAAGATAATATAAGAATTATCGGAAAGTATATTGCCAAATTCACTAGTTTGGCGTTGTTTTTGTTTCCTTTTTTTCCATGTAAGAATTATTACCAAAACTATCGCCTAACGGGCCATTTTTTTCAAATGAATGAAAATGGTAATAACTCTATTCTAAATCAAATTTAAATATAGTGATCAGCATTATAGTGTAATAGAATGTTATGCGATGCTCCACATCCCTAGTTTTATTGGAAAAACACCGCTCTCCAATAAGAAAGAGTGCATTCTATTTATCGTCATTGGCTAAAAAATTACGTAACTGATGACGTAATACTTTGAGCCAACTTGGTTCACTTTTGAAAGATGAAAGATCTTGAAGCCAGGAAATTCAAACTTCCTACAGCCTTCTTAATTGAACATTAAAACTCGACGGGTTACGAGACAAAAAATAATGTTCGTTATTTGGCAAGTTAGGACATATTTAGCAATCGGATTTAGCTCATTTAAAGTCGATTTTTATTCAGTTCCGGACATTTTTGTCCCGTAGACCAGTACATTTTACTCTACATTCTATAAAAAAAATTTCAGAATGAGGTTAGATTGAGTATCTAAACTTACAGTTGCGTCACAGTCTACTAAGCTTAAGACGAATAGTTTATTTGGAGAATTTTACATTGTGTTTTGTGTTTGAAAATCTAAGTTAAAATTTTTTTACCAGATATTGGTAAAATTTTATAGAGGACATTATATGAAAGATATTTTCTGATGAGCTTCTAGAAAAAAGTAATTCCTATGAGAAATTTTAAATTATAAGGTTAGTTCAATAAAAGACGGAAAGAATATCTAATTATTTAAATATTTAAACACCAAATTTTTGAGTTATTGATCCTAATTTCTCGATGTAACACTACTATTTAGAAAGCCCTTATTTTCTATTGATTAGAATGAAATTCTTTCTTAATATCTTTTGTTAAACACACAAGGAACGATTTTGTTCGTGACTTTTTGGTGAGCTGTGTTAAAAGAATGAATAACTGTGCGAAAAATTTTCAAAGAGAGAATACCTTTATCAGCGGAGTAAACTACAAAAGTAACCATATAACAAAAGTATCGGGGAAAATAATGACCTTTTGATAAGCATAAAAGAGCTCTTTTGTGGTTAAGTATGCAAACAAATGCTTTATCTTTCTCCTCTTGTTTTTGATGGACTTAATAAAAGGCTTTTTATCGAAGAAAGGTATTATTTGCCACACATAGTGAGTATCGCAAACAAATGGAAGTATTTAACATTTAATATCTTTAAACTTTATGCTATCTATATTGGTTGGAGGAGACTTCAAGAATAAGAGCCTTAAGTTTTAGTTTATATTGATTATTAATTATTTTATACGTATGGAATAGTTTGTGGTATTTGACAAATTTAATTTCAGGTGTTTGAACTTTTGTCAAAGCGTGGACTATAGCGATTAAGCAATTTAAGAAAAATTATCATCAATACTTTGAATAAATATTTGTAAGAAAAGTTTTGAAATGTTTCATTGACACACTATTTAATAAAACGTAATATTAAACACAATTTAAACTCTGGAATAAGCATCACGCTACAATAAAAGTTTGGATTCATAAACTAATCGAGAAACTTGACTTATCATACAGTATCATAGAAATATTATTATTTTATTAATAGTATTTTCAATTTTATCGCAATTTAAATTTGTCGAAGACCCCCCTCCCCATCTCTCTCCATTCTATTTCCTTGTTCAGATTTATAAAATACATATACATCTTCTTTTCACGTACACATATAACTCATCTTTTTTCCGGCTAAGTCCCAGAAAAAGAATTTAAGTTCAAAATCAGTATCGTCAGCTCTGATTGTTTTGAAGATGATATCCTTTTATCTATAAAGAAGATAAAAAAAGCGCAATAAAAATATAGTAAATAAATAGCGGGAAAAGATAAATATATCGTCGGACTTGGTGCAGTTAATTTTTTGTGGACTATCTTTAGAACGATTACTTTTTCAACCTTGTGTGAAAGGAGAACATTAAAAAAAAAAAAAAAAAAAAAAAAAAAAAAAAATTGCAGAAGCTGAAATTCTAAAGCTTAGATAAGAGAGATAGGAAAGAAAAAGTCTAAAAAAGAGCGATTATAGTGACTTGACCGGATAGATTTTGGGGGTGTTAAAATCAAATTACGGCTGATAAAAGAAAAGGGGGAAAAGAAATTGGTACAATAGAATTTAAGGTCTGGTTCATTAAATAAAAATTATAGGGTACTTTTATTGTAGGGTGCTCTATAAACATTTAATACTTAATCAAACGTATACGTATAATTAGTTCTAAATGTCTTATTGCAGGTTTATATTATTTGTTACATAATATTCTAATAATTATTTATAAAATAAAAAATTTAAACTTCAAATGAAGTTTTTACTATGAATAATTTATATGTATTGCCAATTTTTATGAACATTGTATTTTAAGTTCTGAAAGAGTTTTCATAACGTTTGACCACTATGAAAAAAACATTAACTCCATGCTATTGGATAAAGTTTCTCCAAAAATTAGTAGAACTTGTTGTCCTCCACAACAAGTCTATCTACCAAGTTTCAACTTGATAGGATGACAGCAAATGAGTTAATTGTCTCCGCGAAGATTAGCCGCTACAAAAAATATAAATGATTGCAAAGGAATGCCACTCCTTAAAAATATTCACATGGGATATCTGTAATTTGAAAAAGATAACCAACTTTATTACAAAATACTATGTAACTACCAAGATAGTAAAGAGTTATAATTTTTTTTAATAATGTTTGCTTATGAAATGATTTTTTTCACTATTCAATATAAAGGCAAAATATAATCTAAAAATTTCTTACCTCTAGTTTTATATAATACCTTTACTTTCCTACAAATCTTTTTTTTTTTTTTTTTTTTTTTTTTTTGTACTAGTCAATTTGTTTCTACCTAATGATTTTAAGTTTTGAAATTTTACTAAAATTACTTATTTAAGCAATGGAGGTTTCGAACTTCTGTATCTTTTTTTAAAATATATTTTCCAAATTGTAATAACTAAATATAAACATTATCAAAGAGGATTGAAAACATGCTAAACTAAATTTGTTAGCAACCTAAAAACAAGATAGTCATAAATGTTTTAGTAAGACATTTGAAACTGATTTTCATGTGAAATATATTCTATTAAACAAGATTTCTTTGTAAAATCAAAAATAATCATTATTTTTAAGAAGCATTCGTTCATTTAAAACAAATAATGTAACTTGAAATATATTTTTGTACCACAATTTTTTTTATTAAGTTTTTTCTATAAGATTTCTTTATGGTAAAATAATATTAGAATTCATTGCATCTAATTCCATTTCGAAGTTAATGCTAAATACACCATTATTGATACATCGATACTAAGCAGAGATTAGAAGATTTTTCTTTTTCGTATCCAAGCAACATTATGAGGGTAAAACTCAACAAAATATTCCTCCTGTTTACGCAGCATTCCGATTAAATTCATCATACATCCCCAAAATATTAACGATTCCCTTTGTTCCTAAGTTAATCCTTCAATGTCTGGAGCAAACATATGACAATGAAGTTATTGTGGTACATTGTGGATGTAGCCACACGGAATAACTTCTCGCTACCGCATTGATCCTGGCTTCCGTCGGCGTTATCAACATCGATTTGGGAGAATAATTGCTCGCATTACGTATGCAAATACCAAATTTGACAGGGAATACGGTATAAACTTGGATATTATAAGCGAATAGAACTCTTCTCTAGTTTAACATTAAGATGAGAGCAAGTAATGCATAATTATTAAAGGAATAGACAAAAGACAAAAAAAAAAAAGCCTTGTATTCACACAAAAATAATAAAAATATCAATATTCTATTTTTTGCGTGTTTATAATCTTGAGCTGATCTTATAACTGCAATCGCAGAAAAACTATGTTTTTGTGGAGAATTTAGCATTGCTGAAATAGCTCCTTTGATGTTTCGAAGGTATTTTTCTCAGTTCTTGAATTTTGAAATTCCCACCTTACTGAAAATGCTAAAACTTCAGCAAATATAAATGAAATCACTTGAAATTTTATGCGTATCATTTTCAATATCTATTTGACAAAAATAGGCAGGGAATTTTGAATAAAATAAAACTTTTTTTTACAAATTTAAATGTAGAAAAATACACGGTTTTTTTTTTTATTTTTTTTTTATTATTTTACATATAGGTACAGTAAAAATTGTTTTTCTCAAAAACTATTTTACTTATTCTAAATACGACGCCTAATAAGTTAGAATATATAAGTAGAAACATTTTTAAAAAATTGAAAAATGAAAAAGAAGGTACAATTTGAAATCTGATCATTTTTTTTAATTTTTTTTTCTAATTTTAAAATTTTGACAATTTAGAGCATTATGGCAACTTTTTTTTTAACAAAATTTAGTTTTTACTTAGTAATACTTCCAGATATGTAAAAATTATAATTTTAAAGGCTTAAATAAAAGAAAAAGTTTAAAAGGTACAAAGTCCTCCCAAAAACTTGTAGTTTTCATTTACATTTCTTTTTGATGTTCTGTACTTCAAGGTCGAAAGTGGGAATTTTGTTAGAATAATTTCGATGTATGTCTCTCCGTCAGAAAAATTAAAATCCCACCTGATGGCTGTGTAGTTAACGCTCTGGCCTTGTGTGCCAAAGGTGCTGAGTTTAAATCCTGGGTTGAATATGGATGTTCAGAAGTCACGTTAAGACGTAGGTCCCAGCCTATTCATTCACTGTTTTGCCCAAAAGTAGGTCGTTATGCATACAAAACAATCAAGAACTTAAAGGTTAAATAACAAGGGAATTTGTCAGCCGATTTAAATTTAATTTTATTAAATTTTTACAAATTTAATTTTATTTAAATTTTATAAATTTAATTTTATTTAAATTTTTGTAAATTTAATTTTATTAATAATTATTTGTTTTAGCCGATTAAATTGAATTTTATTTTTGTAATTAATAAAATTTGGCACGCCTTGTTCATATATTCCCAAACATAGACGTACAAAAAAAAATTAGGAATAATAATAATACAACACATTTTTTTTTAGTTCGAAATGTGTTTTTATTCAAAACGTCGTGTTTGATAAGTAATAAATTAAAGCAACGAAAACTTTAATGTATACAGGGGTCAAAGTGACAAAATAAAAATATATAGGATTTTTACAAAAAAATATAGGACAATATAAAACATCAAATAACTGCCCACAGTCTCTACTGAACTTTAAAATTAACTCGTTACATATTTTATTAATTAAAATTTTAAATGAAACATTATTGAAATGAACATACAAGACGAACTTAGGAGGACTTTCACACAGTACCAATTAACATAAGTTATCCTTTCTAAGAGAGGAATATCTATAATAAAGTACTTAGAAAATAACTGTCTCCCTTTAAACCTCGTTATACTGAATTTAAGAGAATAGAAAACACGCCATTAAAACAAAAATTGCCTGTTCCTGAATAAGTAATCCTTTATTCGTTATTACCTCAATATTCCACACACACCCTTCATCAATAAATAAGTTTTATTAATTACATTATTTGCAATCTTGAGTCTTCCAGCATCTATAAGTGCTTAGAACTGCCCCAATTTCTTTAAAAGTATTTTTTTTTATCCCCATTTCCTGTTTAGGTTAAGATCAACTGTACGATCACCATTGGTGACTTTTTTTCTTTTTTTTTTAAATCACCAAATTGAAAATGGCATCAAAAGGCTGAGCCGCGAAATCCAAAATGATTTCAAAACACATTCGGCGTCGAATCGCCAACTTTCAAAAAGTCCCCAAGGGGGACCGTACAGTAAATCTTAACCCCTGTTAGCTTTGCAGTCTTTTATTGGTTCAGATTTAATATTTGGTGTCGGATGGATTGGCGGCGGTAAGTGGACGATTTAGCGCCGAATGTGGCAACCCGTTGACTTGGTTTTCCGGCACTTGGACATCACAACGTTTTGACGTGATTTTCAATGTTAGTGACTTTTTTAAAAATGTCGCTATCCGACACCGACAGTAAATCTTAACCCTTTTGTTTCCTAACATCAATTACTGACCGAGCACTCGAAATGTCGTTCTTTCAGTCTTGCAAGTTGTTTTTATCCGTTGTTCCAGAGGCAGAGTTTTGTTTTTGCATATCTTTCTTTTTCGCTATCTTGCTGCATTATTACAAATTAATTTACAATATTGGAGGAGAAAACGGATAAGAAATTCAAGCCCGCGCGCTATGAAAAAGTTCTCATGTTTACACTTCACAACTCTCGCGGTCCAGTTGAATTGAGTTGAGTTGTAGGTTGTGCAGCACGTGACGTTACAAGTAATAAGACGCTGCAGCTTACAAACATTGCTCAGGTCTCTTTCACTTACGATTGTGGCAAAGAATCCGAAATATAAAAAATCACAAAGAACGGCGCCGTTATTACGAATTCGAAGAAAATATAGGTCGAATCAACGTAGAAATATAGGATATATAGGACAATTAAAAAATATAGGACAATATAGGACGTTTTTCCGATTTTTTAAAAAATATAGAATTTATAGGACGTATAGGACGTCTGCGACCCCTGTGTATATAAGATGATTTCAAAAATATATCACCTGTGCTGCGTGATATATTTTCATTAATCATCTAAATTTTCCAATCCAAATATTTTAAAACTTAAATTTGCTTTGAAATTTTTTTTGGTAATTAAGTGTTGTTTTTTACCACTAGTGGTAGAAAACGACTGATAATTTCTGATAACGATTTGATAATTTCTTTCTTTAAATGATCACTAATATACGAACCAGCATTCAAATTTCCTTGGAAAGGAAAGTATTAATAGTGGAATTAGTTAATTTATGAATTTTGGGAATAAGCTGATACAATAAAATGACTGAGAGCCATTACTCAATGTTCCGTACAAGCATGGAAATAATGTACGGAACATTGGTCGTATGAGTATTCGCACTTAACCTTCTTTTTTTACCTAGTTAGTTAGTATCAAAAATTCGAGAAGTAAAGAAGTAGTTCGCGATGTCCTGATTACTAAAAAGGGTTTTGCTATGTTTTAAAAATTGGAAACCTCTGACAAGAACACGATTCATATATTTTCAGATTAAATGACATTTCTAATATAGAATAATATCTAACCCTTAATTTAATCTTCTTTCAGCCGCAACTTTTCAATTCAATTATCATCTTAAAATTAAAACTTGTTTGACCATTCTTTTAACAAGACTATGTTAAGAGAAATGAACTTACATTGGCAAAATCAATTTCGAACTCCAGCATGGCCTCTATGTCTCTCTCAACTGTCGTCTCTTGTGCTTTAAGAAGGCGGACAGTTTCTGCTATGAGGTTCTTGTACGAAAGAATGTACCTTACGTAGTCTGGATCGGAGGTGTTCAAGTAGTAGTTTCTGTTGAGTATAGGAGATCCTGAGTATACCTGTGGAAATATAATCATGAAGATAAATGCTTCGTTTTAAGTGAATGGTAAAATTAAAATATTCTAAGAACACGTGTGATAATGTTTTTGATAATTCCCTTCAAGAATTATGGATGCCCTGTATTCAGAAAATAGAGCATTAGTGTGAGATGTATAATTTTGTCTTAATTATAAGACATCACTTTTCTCATACATATGCTCTATTCCAGTAATGAATCATTATTGAAACTTTTATTTATTTTGATTTCAATGTATAAGAATATATTTTTGATTATATGGATTTTAATTAAGAGGGATTCACTGTACTAAACTTTCCTGGACTAGGCAGAACACGCCTTTATTTGGACTATAATTTAGAGATATTACAATTTTGCAAAATATTCTTGCTGAGCCACATAAGGGGCTTACAGGAAATTTTTATCCAGTGAAAAATAGTCGAGCATTACTTACTGTACAAATACTAAACTGTCCAACTCGATAAAAGTGGTGCGTTGGTTAAACAGAGAAGAATTTAACATAGCCGTTTTTTTCTAACACTGGCCAAAAGACTTAGACCAGCGTTCGCCACTAACTTTTAGAGGCGGGCCGTATGACTTATGTTGGAGCTTTTTACGGGTAGGATACACCAAAATATTTATTTTTAATTATTATCTATTTTAACAATATATAGCATATCTGAAAATTAGAAAATAATTTATTTTTTTCTATCTTAATAAAATTACAATTGATATTTGACTCTTTTTTTTTTTCTTTTTTTTTTCAAATGATAAAAAAAATATAATTTTCATTATTAGTAAATCAAAGTCTAAAAAAGAAGTGAATCTTTTGTTTCAACGTTACAATGCGACTTAATCAAACTTTTAATAAAAGTATTTAAACTGTATACTTCCAGATTATTCCGTTTAAGTCGGTATCAATTGTGACTTGTGAGACGATGCTGGTCGAAATTATTCAGTTTATTTTATGATAGAGTCGATGTCTTTCGGAGTATTTGTTGGAGTTAATTTTAATAAATTGTCCAAACGAGATTTAGTTAAGTTATTCCTGTATTTATTCTTGATGAAAACCACCTTACTGTAAGCTTCATCATACAGTTTCTTCGGGCACGTAGTAAAGAACATTGTTCTGAACAGTTAACATATATTATTTCGTATAAGTTATGATTAAGTAAAAAAAAGTTCATATCAGGAAATTTAATTTTTTTTTTTTTTAATCTTCTGTGATACCGGCGGGCCGCAGAAAAATCTGTCGCCGGCCAAATCCGGCCCGCTGACCGTGTAGTGGCTAACGCTGACTTAGACAATTATTCACTTAATAATTCATTTCTCTCAAATTTTGATCCGATCAGTTATTCTTTTAAACGCAAGGCACTTTAAATCTTACTTCAGATATTTTTTTTTAAAACGAAAACTCCTATAACATTATCTGGCGCATAACGTAATGTATTGATGTATTTAGCAATGTGCATTAGAGATAGGTGTCAGGTACTTACGTGCAGCAGATAGACGGAGGAGTTCCTGTCGTCGGGTGCAACAAAGGTGCTGACGAAGGGCTGCACCTGGTGTACGTGCAGCATGGCCATCCGCCACTCTAGGTCCACCTTCGACTTGTTCCACCGGGGTAGCAGGATGGGCCACTCGCCGATCCCGTAATCGGTCAGCAGCTCACGAAGCACCTTCACGCTACCGTCCTCGATGCTACCTAGCCAATTCAAATCAGTCATTCTAATATTCTAATCGCCTTCTCATTTCGAACATTCTAAGTGTGGCCGATAGTTTACCGATAGATCCAAGAGTAGTATTTTCTGAATAGGAATGGTAGCAGTTGACGGTTAGGTCGAATGTTTCCAGTTTCATAGAAATGTTACGATTAGTTTATTACTACTCGAATGGTATTCGAAACAAAAACTGAATTTTCTTCGTCATAGAGCACTTACTAATGTAACATAATTATATTTTTGCAACAAAAACTTACTTCAAAGAAAATTTTATTTTCATGCGATAAAATTTTCTTTAATTTAGTGCCACCATATTTTTTTATCCTCAACTCTACTTACATTCAGCAAGCAGTACATATTACTTATAACATCGTGACTTTTCAGAACAAGTCTTGGTCTACGAAATGCAAAAGACATGTTTTAAAAAGTAACTACTTGATCGCTGTAAACAAGCCCTTGAGAAACGAAGTAAAGGTGTTGACAAATTAATAAGAACATTCACATCAATTAACGTCGTAGTTCGTGGCGGCTAAAATCTATCTCCAATCCTTATTAGAACAGCTATCTCGAACAACAGATTTAGTGGGCAAACGGCTTCATATTATTTGGTCCGCATTGAACATGCAAACCGATCAATTGGAAAGTACATATCGCGACGTGTTCGAAGTTACCGCATTTATCATCACCCACTTAGCTATTTCAGTAAATGATCCTAACAACCACATTCATTAGGTAAACGAACAGAATACGTGACCAATTTTTTTTTTTTTTTTCCCTAAATGAGATATTTGGCTGATTCTATTTACATACATACTGCCTAAACTATGATTTTATTTTATTAAAAGCAGTTAATTTTAAAGGACCAAAACACTACTCTCTAAGTGATAAAAGTTTATAATTAATCTACAGGATTCTTAAATAAAAGCTGATTATTCTCAAAAGGTATCATCTTTATAAATACTTAATTGCGCAATATACATATTTGTGCATTATATAAAATCTTTTTTTTTTCTATTTTTCCCACAAATTCATTCCATAGTTAGCTATTTGAGATTTACACATGACCTCTTTCAAAACTTATTCCATTTATATTTAAACAACTATTTTCATAAAACACCTTCTTTTTATGATTTAAAATTTTAAATATTCTCGTGTTAAATTCAAAGTCTCTAGAACATTTATTTGTTTCGAAGTAAACAAGGCAATTTTGGAAAAAAAAATATTATGCATTTATTTCTTCATCCAATACCTAATTAATGTTTCAATAATTAAAAATGTTACCCTTCCAAGACTGTTCGTTTGAATAGTTACATCTTCAACATCCTAAGTAAGTCTACACATTATAAATCCTAAGTAATGGTATTTTATAAATGAATTAAAAACTTAAATCGTTAATATACATTGCAACATTTTTTTTAATGTTTCTAAAAGTTACTTACTTGTATTCATGCAGGATGTATACAATTTTTTGGCTTTTAGTATGGCTTCAGAGTCATCTGGTGCAATTGGACGCTCTATTAACTCTAGAAAATATTATAACATTGTATAAAGTTACTGCAAAAGTTTTAAGTACAATGCATTGCATGAGATATAATTATCTTGATGGTATCTTCAAAGTTTACTTAATACTGTACTGTAAATCTAATTTTAGAATAATAAAATAATTTTTTATCTAAATTATTTTTTTTCGTATCAAAAATATTTGAATACCGCTGGACAGTTAGCTTCCTTTCTTTTAAAGTGTTTTTTACAGTTACACATCAGAAATAACCAAGGTTTCATTAATATATTACAGCGAAAGAATTACATATTTATGAGGTTGATATTTTCGTAATAAATTGTAGTTTTTGTGTATAATATGAATGGATTAAAATTTCTTGATAGTATTTAAAAAAACAAAAAAGTAAGGGTATGGATTAATTTTTTTATATTATGAATGTAATTGAGCTTAAGTTTGGTTTCTCAATGCGGATTTTTTTAACGTATGCAAACTGAAGAGTTAAAATATTGAAATGTAAAACAATCAATGTTAAGTTGACTGCACACAAAAGAAGTATAGTAAAAAATGTATATTAGAGTATGCATTTACAGTCAATGTTCTTATAGAAAGGAAAGGAAAATTTCGCTTAGTAAGCATACTACATAAATAAAAAAATTTACTTTAAATTGTGCATTTTTGAATTGTAAACTTTTATTAGCCTTCAGGCTGCAAGAGAATGAAATGTATATTAATCTATATTTTCGTTTTCTTTGAAAAAATCCCGTAATGAGCTTTAAATTGAAAAAATAATTCCTTCATGAAAAGAAACACCTTGCATATTTTTGCTCTACAGTAGAAAATCGATCAATGGAAACATCGATTAACCGAAACCATTATAATCGTCAAATTCGAAATTTTGTACTTCTTTTACTATACTTTAGGTCAACTTTAACGTAGCATTACTTAATATAAAGTTATTTGTAATGCATGTGATACAAAACATATACAAGTAATATATACAAACAATATATACAAACAACATATACAAACAATATTAGTGTAATATAACTGTTTCTTTGTTTTATATAGCTTTTATGTTACTGGTAGAAAGTACAATTATTTTTCGCAATTGATCGATTATCCGATAAAACAGTTTTCCGAACATGCCTAGCCCTCATTCGTTTCAGGTAATCGATGCTCTACTATAATTCTGAACATATAACTTTTTTGACTGCCAAAGTTATATGCCTCAAATTAAAAAAGTCAAACACACTCACTTTTTAATGTTACGTACATGTCGTCTTGCATAGTCTGAATAGTGGATTTCAAATAGTGATCATCTGGCACAGTATTTCTACTTAGATAATTTCCACAAGCGAATTCATAAAAGTTATCACAAGGTTCGACCAAGGTATCCATCTTGTCCAGTATCCTTGAGGCTGAAAGAATTTATTATTTAGAACAAATTTGGTGGACAGTTAAAATTTTACTTTTATATTTATCAGAGATAAAAAAAAATACAGTACATCCATTCATAAAAAAAAAATTTAAAAATGGCGACGATGAAATTTTTTATTGTGTCTCAGAAACATTATCGTTTGCTTACTATTCATCGTCAACCTATATAATGTTTGGGCAAATTAGTCTAAGCACTATGTTATCGATACTTTAATGAGTTTTACGTATGAAATATTTAACAACTTGTAGCTCTCAAAAGCGAGAGACACATTTAAAAAATAATTTGGGGGGGGGGGGAATGGAAAAAAAAAAGGTGCATGATAGAATTATACTATTTATCGCATTCTACTTGAAAGACTAGAGAATCTTATTCCATCAATTATCAAAAATAGTTACGAAATTCATCAACAGATGTCGCAGTTGATAATATATATATATATATATATATTTGTCTGAATATATTGCACAAACTACAAATCAATGTTTCCGAAATAACTAAAATTTCTAGCAATATCATTGAGCAATTGAAACATCATTTTGTAGTTTACTATTTTTGAAAATTGAGGGCTAAAGTTACGCACTTGCCCAAGTACAATGCAACAAATGTTAAATTTCTATCGTTTACCCACATTTTTTATTATTCATTTATGTTTCATTCCTTTTTGGAACATCCTGCATTTCTGTAGGCTCTCTTTTCAAAGTTGATGGGGGTCATTACAGACATTTTCCCGTCGGTTGTCAGACTACCTGGTGGAAATTTTGCGGGATTGTCTGTCATAAGAAACAGCAGATGCGGAACTTTCCCTTGAAAGGTCTCCCAAAGGCCTTTCTCCCTTCAGATTCCAATTACGAGATAATATAGCCCTCGTGCACCATATCTCTCTTCCCACTACAAGAGTTCGCCCATTTCAACTAAGGATTATTACCGGTATAAGATATACAAAGATTATTTTAATCAAGATAATTGAAATATCTTTCATAAATATTTATAACAGGAATTAAAATATCATAAATGGATATCGGATATATTCACAACACCTTCTATAAACTCCTTGAACTTGGAAAAAAATCTTATTCTTCTCTTTAATAAAGCTAAGAAACCAATTAATGGCGGTGTGAAAATGACGATCCAGAAAATACCCTGAGAGCAAAGACTTTCCTTTCCTGAAACTTAGTTACAAAGGCAAAGGGTATTTGCAGCTTTAAAAAGTTTTCAAAGGAACTCTTAAATCAGCCACCTCAGCTTTGTTAAGCTGGATACACCGAAGGGCAGATTTAACGTTGTCGCAAAGAAACGTGCTTTAAAAACAAAAAATATTTTTAAGTTCGGGGGTGATTACATGTTGTTAGGTTTAACAAACTTTATCTCGTGAGTTCAGAAAGGTCTTAACAAGGTGCTTCAAAATAACGTGAAATAAGGGAACAATTAAACAAAAAATACGAGTTATAAAAAATATTTTGTGAGCTTAGAAAATTTGCATAAAAAGTGCCACGAAGCCGCATATAATTTTTATCGTGTTTGTTAAACGTCATATTTTGGGAGCATATAAAAGCAAATACGGATAAAAATTAATTTTTAGTTGTTTTTAGGCAAAGATTGGAGGGCTTTATTGGGTATTTTTTATGATGTGTAATTTAATTTTTATTTTATGGTTTTTATGGGTTTGAGAACATTTTTAGAGAGGGAAAAAAATTAGTAATTACCTTTCTATGTTTATAAATAATTTGATTGCATACTTTATCACAATGTGTCACAACTTGCTCTCTTTGAGTATTTTTAGATTATAAATTTAAAAAAAAAAAAAAAAAAATGTATACTATTAGTTACAAAACAGTTTAAAACAGGGGAATTTTCTTATTTTAAGAACAATCATATATCGAGTGTTTTTTTTATGATGTGATGTAGGTTAATTTTTATTTTGTGACTTTTACGGTTTTAAAAACATTTTTAGAAAGAAAAAAATTCAGTAATTACCTTTCCATGTTTATAAATAATTTTTTTGCATCCTTTTCACAATGTGTCGCAACTTGTTCTCTTTGAGTATTTTAAAATTATAAATTAAAAAAAAGTATTTTATTAGTTAAAAATCAACTGAAAATAGAGGAATTTACTTATTTTAAGAACAATTATAAATCGGATAATTTTTTTTCATGATGTGATGTAGCTTAATTTTTATTTTATGGTTTTTGCGGGTATCAGAACATTTTTAGCGAGAAAATAAATAAATTAATTACCTTTCCACGTTTATAAATAATTTGTTAACATCTTTTATCACACACTGTGTCACAACTTGCTCCCTTTGAGTGTTTTTAGATTATAAATTGAAAGAAAATGTATTCTTTTGCTTACAAATCAGTTGAAAATAGGGGAATTTAATCATTTTAAGGACAATTATCCATGACATCTATATTTCATTAAAGAAGTAATCTTATGAAGGCAAATAATGTGAGAAGTGACGCAGCATATTTTAGTGTTTGAAGTTCATATAATGTAGCGCTTGTAAAACTGGTAAGCTTAACTGTAATTTCCATTTTAATCACAAATTAGTAAACATTGAAAAATCAAAAGTGTTAGATATTTCTTAAAACTGCCCGTTTAACCAAACAGTTATTTTTCATAAATTGGATATTTATATTTATAATAAACAATTAATATATAAAATTTATTATACGTAGTGAGCCTTATAAGTAATAGATGAGATTTCAGTTGGTAAATGTCATCAAATCGTATACTTTGATGCTTAGCAATCGCTTGTGGATTAACAAAAATCATATTTATGTAGTATTTCTAAGCTAGACATCAATTTAGATGTTAGATCTATAATGGCAAATGCTTTCGCCAAAATTATCGACAAACCCGCCAATTCGGATTTTTCAACCTTTTTGTAAAATCTAAATTAGTAGAGATTTTGGTATTTTGGTATAAAATGTCGTCAATAAGCAGCAATTTTTCTGTATTTTAATGTTGATATATATTTAGTATATAGAAACAGTTTTCTATTTGTAAAAGAATTAAACAATAAATATTATACTAAATACGAACCTTTAAAATCTGAGCTAAATTTACAAAATTACCTACAACCTATTTTCATCATAATAATCAGCACAACGAAGTATGATGTTGCTTTATATAGTTATGTTGTTGATATTATACAACTTTTTTTTAAAAGTTAGAGTTGTTTTTAAGAAATAACGTCTGTCTGTTCTTGTCCCATAGACCTAATGCTTTATTTTTTCGGCTACAATATCTGAAAGAGTATTACTTTGTAAATGCAATTTTACAACTGGCATAGCATCAATTATAAAAGTTCATTAAAGAAATTTGAAGGCAAAATAATTGGCAGGTTTTTTTTTTTTTTTTTTTTTTTTTTTTTTTTTTTTTTTTAATTATTATTACACATAACAAATTTTTATAAGCTAACCTTATAGTTACTTAAGTAATAAATAATAAAAAAAAAATGCTTGTTAATTTATCTTCATATTTCTTTAATAAACTTTTATTATTGAAGTTATGCATTTTGTAATATTTCACATTCTTTAAAATAATATTTCGGTAGAAATTGTGGCTGAAAAAATAAAGCATTAGGCTTATTCGGTAGGAACAGAACTGACATTTCCTTTTAATTACTTTGACTGTGGTATGAAACGATAGTTACAAATGAGAAATTTTATATCCACGTTGTAAAATACTTCATCTTTTAACTACAACACTTGGACGAATGAGAAGGATAACATCGACACCAGAAAATTACGAAAAAATGTCAGTAAAATTAATTTGATCATAGGCGTAACTATAGTTGATGAATGGGGGGGATGAGTTAAAAAAATGTGGGCTCGCTAAACCATTGAAAAAGAGGTGGGGGGAGGGGAGGCAAGATGAAAAAAGAAAAAAGTTCATCTTATTGAAAAAGTTCAACTCCATTCCCAAGCCTACGGGGTTAGGGAAATTTCCTAAGGATTCCTTCCTTAGGGGGAAAAAAAAAGGAGCAAGTGCTGGAAAATGTTCTTATACACATGGAAATTGAAAGAGTTTGATATAATTGTAAAATACATGAATGTAATATTTTCTTAGAAACTTCTCCAGACGTAGCAAACAAGATAGGATCAGTGGTGTGTCCCTCGAAATATTTCAAACATACACGGCCAAAATTAAACTTTAAAGAAATTTCCTTAAACATTTAAAAATATTTTTTTCTAAATAGATGTGCCTCCTAATGATAATATTGCATTTTTATATATATATATATACATAAGTATCCTAACATAGTCCGCGTCTATAAATCTGCGGATAAAATTGTAATTTTCTCTCCTTCATCAACTATACTCTATTTGCGAATTCTTTCTCTACTTAAACAGTAATTTCACCACATTTTTCATCTTTCCTTCATTTATAAAATAAAAACAGTGTTTCACTTTGGGTTTTGCTTTTGCTACATGAACTCATTTTAATTACTTTTAATTACCAATACATTAACTTAGGTTAATGAAAGTATTGTTTTCGGTAAAAAAAAATAATTTCGAATTTTTTACGTTTCTCTAGGTTTTGGAACATCCTGACTGAAAAAAAGTGGTTTTGAAAAATGTCTACCCGTGTGTCTGTGTGTACATAGTCAGCATAACTCCCAAATGATTTGACCTACGGTGTTCAAATTTGGAGTACAGGTTAGTGAAAGCCATGGAACCTATCATTAAGGTTTTCGTCAATATTGCGCATGCGCAAAATTTGAAACAACATGAAAGAAAACATTTTTTAGCAATTACCAAAAAATGGCTCTAACTATTTTAATCAAAATCTCTATGGTAAAAAAGATTAACAAATAACTTCAACATAGAGTTCCCTTCCCTTGAGCATCGATCGTCAATGACCGTTTTTCTCCTCTCCTGTTTCACTTACAAGAAAGGTCACATTCGCCATTTTTTTTTTTTTTTTTTTTTTTACCTCATGTGAATTATTGCCAAAAATATCACTAACCTTGCCATTTTTTCAAATAAATGAAAAGGAAATAACACTATTCCATGACAAATTGAAATGTTGTGACCAGTATTATAGTGTAATTGAAAGTTGTGTGATGTTCCACTCCCCTAGTTTACGTTCAGTTATTGTTTAGTGTTTGGGTTTTGTATACAGCGCAATGTCTACTCCGAACTTATGTTTCCTGCGATAGAGAGTCCAATTCTCCAGCCTCGGACTAGTGTATCGAGTAGTTATCTTTAAATGGTACATTAAATAGCAAGTTTGCTCTTCTGATGAAAAATTCATGCCGTTTTGTATAGCTTTTGATCGGGGCGTATCCAACAAATTCTTTCGGGAGGGAATATAAAATTATTTTTCAGAAAATCTTGATTATCATTTTTATTATTAATGCTGTATGTATTCAGAAATCACGAATGCAGATATTTATTCTACTCATGTTTTGAAATTTAAAAATATTTTAAATAAATTTACCGTATTAAACAATAAAATCCTTTAACTTGGCGCTCTAATAGTGAAAAGAAAAATTTCAGGGATATATCCCCATGTCCCTCCCTCTGGCTACGCGCCTGCTTTTGGTTTTACAAACACGGATCACTGAATAATCCAAAGAATGAAATTTAATGGATAATTTGAGTAATAATCAACAAAAAGTTGGTTCTTGAAAAAATGCAGTATATTAGCTTAATTTTTCTTTCAACCTAATGGGGAAGGGGGGAGGGAATCTCCCAAAACCCCCTCGTTACGCCTACGAATTTGATTAATAAAAATATCTGATATTTAAAGAAAAAACTTAACGCTAATATTCGAGGTGATCGCTTAGGTTTGAAAATAAGATTTTAATTAAATTTCCACTGATTCAGGTGGTAATCACACACGAAAAATCACAACGACCAACTTGAATGCTTTGTTTGGGCATCGTTTCGATATTTGCTTATTGGCTTTGTACTAATTTCGTTTATATCCTTCAAGATCCAAAATTTCTTAACTTTTATTGTTTCCTAAGGACAGACGTGGAATGATTCAATTATACCATTGTCAATGTAGTGTCATCCAGATAACTTTTGGGAATAACCAAATAGTGCTGTAAGGAAATGCGATTATAACGGATCGAAAACAAAGAATATGGCAGATATGGTGGATAACAATGTATCGACTTGGATAACAACCGAACAGTGCTCTACTTTTTATCTTTCGAGCTGTTTGGCATACGAACCTAATGTACATAATAAAAACATCTGATGATTAGATCACAGGTTTAATTCGAAGCGCAAACTAATAGTCAAAATACTACATGCACTTCATTCGCTCTAATGTTGCTCGGATAAAAATAGTCTCCCTTTCCTTTATCACAGGATGTATTTTTATTCTATCTTGCGCTCTCCGTGACAGAGCAACTTTCTCGTGGTAGCGTGGCCGAGCGGTCTAAGGCGCTGGTTTAAGGCACCAGTCTCCTCGGAGGCGTGGGTTCGAATCCCACCGCTGCCAGAGTACATTTTGCGAAGTTTTCAATGCGGCCTTAACATTTTTTTTTTTTTTTTTAACATGGTTTTTTAAACAATGGAAAAAGTAGATGAAACTTTGGAAATTTATGAATGAATGAATGGGTTCGCTCACTTGCACTGTCTGTGAAACTAAAATACTCTCAAATCATTAATTTATTTTACCGTTAAATATTTTAATTACAATTTCGATCGAGTAAAAATTTAAATAATTATTTTAGTTTAACCCTTTATTTACTGACGGGACTTAAGTCTCGTTAATTTTCTTATGGTACTGTATTAATTTAAACGCTTTGAGGGAGGCTCTTTGGGACTTTGAAACCCACTTCTATGGAGTTCGTTCTTCAATTGTTAGATGCAGCACAAGTGTATTTCTCTTTGGAAGCTTGCTAAAGGCAAGTAGATACGACAATGAAAGGACAAGTAGGATACTAGAAGATAGAAAGTCATCTATGTGTTCATATAAAGAGAAATAAGCAAGTGCTTCCACACAACAATTGAAGAATGAATATCATAGAAGTGGATTTCAAAGTCCCCGTGAGTCTCAAAGCGTTAAAATTAATATAGTACCATTAGAAAACTGTCAAGACATACAAGTCCCGTCAGTAAATAGACGGTTAAAATGGAATGAAATCTCTGGAAACATCCTCCCTTTAAGATTTTAGTTAGTTGCTGTATGTTTCATAACAAAGCGTAAAAGTTGCAATTTTTCTCTTACATGTTCAAAGTGAACATTGAATGCATTTCAGTTAGTGATAGTAAAATTACGTTAAATGCTATAGAAAACTGTGTGACTTGTGTGATAAACTGTGTGATAAAAAAATGAGATTGTTGGTGCTCGACTTGTGGGGCCGTCAGTAACAATAGCTTCCAAGTTCTTGAATGTGTTGAGAGATACAATGACTTGAGTCATAACAGTAAAGAATTTTTTTTTTTTTAACGTAACAGGATTTTGAATTAGAATTAGCAAATTTAAGCATATTTCAACGTTTGTGGGGTAAATCAATCTAGCCATAGAATGATAATGGAAAAGGAATTATACTGAAACAAGTTAGAACTCTGAAACCTAGTGATAGATTAAATTATAATTAAAAACATCGTATGATTGGAACTATCGTATTATTGCAAATTGGAATTGTATTATTGGTATATATTGGAAATTCTTATTATAGTTTATATTTAAATGTGTTTAGGGAGCCACATATTACTCAATATAAAAAAGAAAAAATCAATTCTGAATCACTCGGTATAATTAGTATGGATAAACGGATATTGATGAAATATAGCATTAACGAAATTAAAACTTGTTGAAATCAGTTCATAACTATAATTGTTATAATAAACATCTTAATAATCGGTTACCTAATGTATTCTTGTACATAAAACCCTTATTTGTAAAATATTAAAATATTGGTAACATTTTACAAACTTACCAGCCTGAATGCATTCTTTGGAATGACATGTTCCACTTGCAATTCGTTCTGCTATTCTTAGCCTACCTAAAAGAAAGATGGCATTAGTAAGAAATTCATAGATTGACTATTTTTTACGAAATACTAAAGTTAGAGAATTCTCCCTTTAATGGAGCGAGAGCAGCGTAATACCAGATTTATCTACATCTCGTTAAGGGTAAGGGCGAAAGGCGGTGATCCAATAAGCTATCAGCATTCGAAGACTGACTGTAGTGTAGGATAAATTTAACTGGATCAACAAAAACTTGACTACAAGTTAAGTCCCAAAATGGAAAGGTTAGATGATGACGTTCTCATTTTTTTTTTCTTTCTTTTTTTTTTTTTTCTTATTTTTTTTTTTTTTTTTAATGAAGTAAAATATCGTTACTTATTAAGTATCAAACTGGAGAAAACTAAATGTAGTATTTGAAAGTATTGCTAGCAATATTCTGATAAAAGTCTGTAAAATATAATATACAGGGTTGTCCAAAATTATTGCAAGTATCATGTTTAAGAAGACAAAAAAAAAAAAAAATTAAGTACGTACATCGTACATGTTTATTGCTTTCTTAGAAAGACAATTTAAAACAGACAATTTAAAACTTTAAATAACTTCTACACGTGAACATGAAAAGCGTTTAATAATTTTAGACCTCCCTGTATACTGCATAAATATATTAGGAGTGTGAACAAAATGGTGTGGTATCAGAAGCGCAGAAAAATCATATATTCACCCCTGAGGAATGGTATTCTTGGGGGGTATTTTCTCATCCAATTATTCTTAAGCGCGGAACCATCTACAAAATAAGAGTTAAGATGACAAAAGTACATTGAGGAGCGTTACAAATAATTGGATGGACTACGTAATCTTACAAGATATTTTTATATTAAGTGGCTGTAAGGGCATCGAAATTTGATTTACTTTGTACTCTTACAGGGCGTCGCTGGTCCTCACCTCATCTATTCCTCCTTTCCAATCTTTTTACCTATATCGCCTTAAAAGAGAAGGTCTATAGGGTCTCTAGACGTCAATTATTATTTTTTTTGTGTGTGTGACATTGTTAAAATGTGTGTTTGGTTTGTTTTCTGTCTATGGTTAGTTAATTTAATATAATAACTATTTATTTCCTCTTTACAAAAATTATAAATTTTGTGTAATTATTGATTTACATTAAAATTTAACTGATTCTATCCAGTTATCCTATAGAAGGATCACGTAAAGTGTGTTATTAGCATTTTAATCTTCCTTTTATTGTTTTTCTTTTCTGTGTTGGAAATAAGGATAAGGGGGGAGGGGGGTGGAGAAAGGATCTTTAGAGGTGGAGTATAATCATTTCTTCAACATCCTATTGCATGAGCCCAATGTACGACTTTTTCATGTACCTTTTATACAGTTTTCGTGTGATAAACAAGCAGTAAATATAATTCTTATAAGTTCGTATTCGTCGATTTAATTTTGCTTCAATAAATTACTCCCGAACATTCAATCATTATCCATTAATGCAAATTGATTAATATTTAATTGCAATTTGGGACTTTTTTAAGAAGAAATATATAATTATCACTATTAATTTATAACACTCAACATTTTCATCGATATTAGATATTAGTAGTGAATAATCATTGTTTTCATTTTATAAAAAGATTCACGGTTTTCTCTCAGACTACAAACCTTAACTTTTCCGTTACAGTCTTATCCTTTCGCCACCTACAAATACTGTTTCTTCAATGTAAACTTTTTCGTCGTCTAAAATATCTACTTTAGCAAGACCTTTAGTATGATAATACACACATTTTTTTAATTAAAACTAGGAGTGTGGAACATCGCACAACTTTCAATTACACTATAATACTGATGTAGATTTGTGTCATTTACCGTTCGTATATTTGCATTCTTCATTTAGAATAAATGACCAGCTGGGCTATAATTCTTGAATTAGCCTTAAAAAAAAAAAAAAAAAAATGGTGATTTTGGCGATATACTTTTTTCGGTAATCCTTATATTATCCTTTATTATAAGCGAAACTGAGAGGAGAAGAAAAAAACGATCATTGATGAGGTATGATCAAGGAAAGAGAACTCTGTGTTGAAGGCATTCATTTTTCAACTTTTTACTCCATTAAAACATTTATACGGGAATTTCAGAGGTGGGATGTTTAGAACACCTTAAGAGGCATTACCACAGCGATTTTTATCAAAATCATTATGGCCGTTTTTTTACAATCTTTGAAAAACAGGATTTTTTTTTAACGGCAGCTACCTTATGCGAATGCGCGATTTTGACAAAAACCTTAATGGTAGGTTTCATGGCCGCCACTATCCCTCATACCAAATTTGAACATAGTAGGTCAATTTGTTCGGAAGTTATGCTGACCACAGACACACATACCGTTCACACACATTTTACATACACACACACACATTTTTTTCTAAATAACTTTTTTGAAATCAGTATGTTCCAAAACGTGGAGAAATACAAATTTTTTTTTTTTTTTTTTTTGACCGAATGTTGTACTTTTATTACTCTATGTATATATTACATATGGATAATTGAAAGTAAGAATTGTAATGCTTCATAAGTTCACAATTGTTGAAACCAATATTGCTATATTATTTAGTGTTTTTTTTTTTTTTTTTTTTTTTTTTTATTATTATTATTATTATATATTTTTTTTCCGAGAACAGTAATAAACTTGAGCTGGAAAATGTGACAGAATTCCAGTTTACTGAATTGATGATTCAATCGTTATTCCATTAACATCAATATTTCAGCAGAAATCAAACAGACATTTTATTTATTTTAAGACAAATGTTTTTATGTCACATTGCCATTTTTTTGGCACATTTTTTGCACAAGGCAAATATTTTGCTAGTGAATATTTCGATTCTCACATGTTTGGGACCACACTATTTGCGCACATATAATAAAACTGTACAACAAATGTTTTGTTTCAATGCTGATGAAAACAAGAGGATTTCTATGCTTCTAATTAAAACCATGGTTTCACCAGATTTAAGTAATAAAAATCTAATTGAGATTCTGAAGTAAAAATTTAAAAATAAAAAAACTGATTTTTAATTTTATTCTAGAGAATAAAATTAAAAATCCTTTCTGGAACGGCATTTTTTTTTTTTTTTTTTTGTGACCCTCCTTTTCTCTGATTTTATATAAAACTAGAATCGATAAGACCTTCACTTCCCATGAATTTGTCATTTAGTCAGAATTTGTCTAAACATTTATTAAGTTGTATATCTATTAAATATGTGTGGCCAAAACTAGTAAGAAAAATAGTGAAGGTAAGAAATTAATTCATAAAAAGCAGTATTTTATTTATATAATGAATGTAGATAGAGGCAATTTGATCTAGTTCCTTTAATGGTATAAGGAGCTCCATTTTGTCTCATCCAAAATAGAAAAGTAAATTTATGTACGAAAAATACGAATCATTGAAAGTGAGAAGTTGAAGTGCAAAAAATCTTTAAGAAACTAACCCATGAAAAACGTTTCTACTATAAATCCTTTGCATGGGGGAAGCGTCAACTTTCATGTGCAATATTAAAGCTTATTCAGGCAATTTTGGGTTCAGATCGAGTTTTTATTTTAAACTCGGTGTTTTTTATAGTGTTTGACTACTAAGAAAGAAACACCTATTTCATTGTCATCGATTAACTTTTTTTATTTGCACACAAAATGTAACAGTATGTATAGCCATCTACAACAAATCTATCTATCAAGTTTCATTTTGACTATAAGTGGGTTCCGACGAATTTGCTCGCCACAAATAATATCGAAGTTAATATTTAAGATTATAAAAACATAAAAAATAGACGATTTTTTAATTATAACTCGTCAACTTTAGCAGAGAAGGATCCAGTCCCTAAATATTACCAAATCGTACATGCTTGAATAGGACTTGGTGTCTGGATTTTAACGTCCAATAATAGAGACGTGTGTAACAGAGGCCTTTTAGTTACAGACAAAGAACTTGATAGAATGCATTGTGATCGATAACGAGCCTATACACGGAGTTTCTGCTCGATTGGATGACGGCAAGTGGTTTTATTAGCCTAATTTAGCTGAAGTTTTTAATTGAAGTTTTGAAATCTGTCATTAAGTAACATTCGCATCTTAAAATGCAAATTCTACAAAAAGTTATTTTATTATTCAATTCTAAATAGCAAATTATTAGGTCACAAAATTCAAATTCATTTGAAAATTGAATGTTCTAAACTCAAACGTAATTGAAGGTTTTAAAATTGAGAAAAAATATTTATGTACAAGAATTTTATAACATTAGTTTAACAAATACATTTTCAACCTTAAGTGTAAATGGGATGACTTATTTTAATAAGTTGTAAGAAAAAATCGACTTTAACCAAATTTATTCTTGCTCTGCAAACAATAACATAAGTATTCTTCTGTCAAAATAAAAAGCCTCCATCATTTCTTTCAACACGCAACTATGAAAAACAAACAAAGTATTCTTTCATTTCCTATTGCATTATCATAAATGGGTTTTTAAGAAGAATTTCATCATTCAATAACAACCTTGGGAAGCAGATGCAACATCTTGCAACATTGTCTATTCCGAATTCCGGAAGCCCGATGGAACAAATTACATTTGTTCCAAAAGAGTTTTTCTCATTCGAGATGGAAGATGAACACAATTTTTCTTTTTTTTGTTGTTGTTGTTGTTGACTGTTATAATATTATGTTTTGTTGGACTTTTTCTTATGAAATGTTTCTTTCATAGTAAAAAGCGTCTGTGTGGTATTGTGTGTGGAAAAGTACCTTTCCTACCAAAAAATATCGAATTCTAGATTTTTCTGGCATAGGGTTCGAATTACCTAAACTAAAATTGTCTGTTTTTGTTTGAAAGGTATTTTCATGCTTAGTTAAACCTATTTCTTCGCATTCTTTTAATCTTTAAGATACAGGTGTTGAATATCACCTGTTTCTAAGATCAGTAAGTTTCTAGATGCAGTTTTAATCTTCATAAAAATAAAACAATTTTGATAGTAGTCAGTGGACAATAAATCTTAAATCTACCCTACTTTGCGGAAAAAGTCAGTCCCTTGTCTTAATATTTAGTTGGACCACCTTTGGATTACAGTGCTCATTTGACGTGACATTGTCTGAATAATTCCAGCGGTTATGGCCGTCCATATTTGTTGTAGTTTTTCCCCCACACACTAAACTGACAACGATAGAGGCAAACCAAACCACTTCGTAATCGCTGTTCCAGAATTTATGGGGGGAAATGAGTCCTCATGTTCTCAGAACCATTCTCAATAATTCGTGCTCAGTGAATCCTAGCATTGTCGCCCTGGAATATGCCAGTTTCATCGGGAGAAAATCCATTGATGGGATGATCTAGTCATTAAGCACGCCTATCATTTTGATAACGCCTATCAATAAGCTGAATCTTGACTCATCAGACTACATGACGTTTTTCCACTTCTCAACTGTCCAATCTTTATCCTTTTTATTAAATTAGAGCTATTTTTTTTTAGTTTAATAAGTGGTATTCTTGTGGTTCTACGATTTTTAAGTTCCATTTATTTAAGTTCGCGTCGCACTGCGTTGGTTGAAACCGCATTATGTTCGTTGTTAAACACTGCCGTGAGTTCAAAAATTGTTTTTTGGAGATTCTTCTTTACCAGTTGCTTGATAGGTCTTCAGTCCCGAGAATTAAAGCTTTCGACCACATTTATTCCAAGATTCTGAAGGTCCAACATTATTCTCTCAGACTTTTATAATGCTCTAGACCTTAACATAATTCTAGTAACTTCAGCGATCTCTGAAGTCACTTTCTTTGATTGATACAGGCTTTCTATTTTAGTCTATGCATACCCGGAAACATCTTTTCGGGATAGCGTAAAAACTTCACTCATATTCTTTATAGAAATGATTCATCGCACAGTTCTTCAGCATTATTCTAAGACTAAATTAACAGTGGCAACATGTAATACTGAGACAATCAGGGACTCTTTTTAATTTGAATAATTATTTCATACGGCGTTACTTGTGGCAAAGTAGTGTATGTAACTAACGATTGTCTTGGAAATAATTTTTAAATATTGCGAAAACTTATATGGTCCTTCATTTAGTCATTCGGTAATCATCAAGTCGTGTTTTTATAGATGTCAAAAAACTAACCTATAAAAATAAGATTTTTAATATAATTCCTTTGTATGCAATACCAACTTTTTACTTCCAATTACCTATATCTATATATACAAAGGGTAATAAAAGTATAGCATTCGGGTAAACTTGCATTTCTCCACGTTTAGGAACATCCTGATTTCAAAAAAGGGATCTAGAAAAAATGTGTGTGTGTGTGTGTGTGTGTGTGTGTGTGTGTGTGTGTGTGTGTGTGTGTGTGTGTGTGTGTGTGTGTGTGTGTGTGTGTGTGTGTGTGTGTGTGTGTGTGTGTGTGTGTGTGTGTGTGTGTGTGTGTGTGTGTGTGTGATCAGTATAACTCCCGAACAAATTGATCTACGATGTTCAAATTTGGTATGAGGGTTAGTGGCGGCCATGGGCCACCAATAAGGTTTTCGTCAAAATCGTGCATGCGCATAAGGTAGCTGCCGTTGAAAAAATCATGTTTTTCAATGATTGCTAAAGAACGGCTATAACGATTTTGATAAAAATCGCTGAGCTAATGCCTTTTCAGGTGTTCTGAACATCCCCACCTCCGAAATTCCCGTAAAAATGTTGAAAAGTTGAAAAATGAATGCCTTCAACACAGAGTTTTCTTTCCTTGAGCATGGCAATCTAGCCATTTTTACGTTTTTTTTTTTTTTTTTTTTTTTTTTTTTTTTTTTTTTTTTTGACCTATTACAGAATTATTGCAAAAAATATCGCCATACTGGCCGTTTATTATAAATGAAGGATGAAAATATACAAACGGTAAATGACACAAATCCACGTTAGTATTATAGTGTAATTGAAAGTTGTGCAATGTTCCACACCCCTTGTTTTGTATAAATTGCAAGATATTTAAGTGATTTTGGTCTCGGATTGAGTTTTCATAGTGTATGATCCCTACGAAGAAAACCATCGATTCTATGTTATTGACTTCTTTTTGCACTGAAAGCAAGATAAAATGCATTGCCATCTACAGCAAGTCTATCCGTTAAGTTTTAGCTCGAAAGGTTAATTAGCTTTTCGAAAATATTCCCACCGCAAACTCACAAAATCGAAGTTAATGTTAAAGTATTTAAAAAGCAGATATCATTTTGAACAGTGTATGTTTGTATCAGAGCATTTCGCTATTATTTCGAAACTAATAGAAGCACTTTAGTCGATTTTTTTTTCTGCTCGGAACTTTGAACTGCAAAGCAAAAGTTAATTATTTATCGAATGCGTTTTCCTGAATTAATTCCTGAAACTTCCAGGAAATCAGGTAAAACAGTAACGAGTGATATGTTTTAAAACAAATCCCTACTTGTTAAAATGTTTTCGTTTGCTTAGAAAAAAATATTAAAAATAAATAAAAAATGCTACTTATATATTAACAGATTTTTTAGATTGCCTGGTACATCCGGAAGAATGTTTAAAGCACTATTTTCCACAATGCAAGTTTATAAAAAAATTATTGAAATAATTTACTTTAATTTACTTAGGAGTTTAAATCGTTAAAGAGATTGTCTCATATTCTAAAATACAATTTCCGATAATATCTAAAGTATTTTGAAGATTCAATAAAAGATTAATATGATTTTCACAATGATAATTATTCAATAAATATGAGCATGAAAGAGTTTGAGTAATAATTCACTTCGAAGAAGACTACATTTTTATCGTAGTATAGCATATTCGTTCACAGTTTGAGCATTTCCTTACCTGGAAATATAAATATTTGGTTTAAAAGATTTTTGTATGAATGCAAATTTAATACATTCCATAAAACATTTTTAGTGCAGATTGTTTTGGGGAAAAAATTAAACTCGAAAAATTAAAATTAAACTTGACAGTTTGAAAGAAGTTCCAAAATAATTGTAAGAAGTATTTAATCATTATAACAACTTTAAATTGATAACTTCAATATTGTGATTATTATTCTTTACGAGCATGACTGGCCCTGACTTTCAATTCCTATACTAAGCTTGTTGTTGATTATCGTGCCAAGGTATTTGAATTAATTGACTTTAGAAATATAAATATTTGGTTTAGAATATGTTTGTATGAATGCAAATTTAATACATTCCAGAAAACATTTTTAGTGCAGATTGTTTTTGGGAAAAAATTAAACTCGAAAAATTAAAATTACACTTGACAGTTTGAAAGAAGTTCCAAAATAATTGTAAGAAGTATTTAATCATTATAACAACTTTAAATTGATAACTTCAATATTGTGATTATTATTCTTTACGAGCATGACTGGCCCTGACTTTCAATTCCTATACTAAGCTTGTTGTTGATTATCGTGCCAAGGTATTTGAATTAATTGACTTTAGAAATATAAATATTTGGTTTAGAATATGTTTGTATGAATGCAAATTTAATACATTCCATAAAACATTTTTAGTGCAGATTGTTTTTGGGAAAAAATTAAACTCGAAAAATTAAAATTAAACTTGACAGTTTGAAAGAAGTTCCAAAATAATTGTAAGAAGTATTTAATCATTATAACAACTTTAAATTGATAACTTCAATATTGTGATTATTATTCTTTACGAGCATGACTGGCCCTGACTTTCAATTCCTATACTAAGCTTGTTGTTGATTATCGTGCCAAGGTATTTGAATTAATTGACTTTAGAAATATAAATATTTGGTTTAGAATATGTTTGTATGAATGCAAATTTAATACATTCCAGAAAACTTTTTTAGTGCACAATATTTTTGGGAAATATTAAACTCGACAAATTACGACATTTTGAAAGAAGTTCCAAAAGAATTGTAAGAAGTATTTAATCTTTATAACAACGTTAAATAGATAACTTCAATATTGTGATTATTCGCTATTTAAAATTTATAGCTTATGTATATTTCATTGGTGTTATTTTACTATGGAAATGTTTCTTTGGGTTTAAATTTTGTAATTCCTTTGGAACCTATTTAAAAAAATTGATATTTCTCGAGTGTGTCAATTTGTTGTTTGTTTATTTGTGAAGATTTAGTGGTTTATCATTATTATTATTATTATTATTATTATTATTATTATTATTATTATTATTATTATTATTATTATTATTATTATTAATTATTATTATTATTAATTATTATTAATAATAATAATAATTATTATTATTATTATTATTAATAATAATAATTATTATTATTATTATTATTATTATTATTATTATTATTATTATTATTATTATTATTATTACTATTATTATTACTATTACTATTATTATTACTATTACTATTATTATTACTATTACTATTATTATTATTATTATTATTACTATTACTATTATTATTACTATTACTATTACTATTACCATTACTATTATTATTATTATTATTATTATTATTATTATTACTATTATTATTATTATTATTATTATTATTATTATTATTATTATTATTATTATTATTATTATTATTATTATTATTATTATTATTATTATTAAAAATTGTTTCTCACTAATTCAGACAAACAACTGACAGTTTAACAGATATTAATCTTTTGATTTTTAAAAGTTCGTTTTTGTATAACTTAAATAACAAGAATGTAGGCATTAAATGTTGGTATATTTAACAAAAAAATTTTAATATTCGGAATGTTACTGAAAGGTGCATAGCCTGAAAATTAATATATCTAAGGGCGTTCGTTTGAATATATGTGTTCATAAATATGAAAACCTGTCAACACTTTCAGTTATTACTTTTTTATTGAATCAATATCTTTCAGCACTGAATACTACTCTAGAATACTATTTTAGTTTTAGTTAAAAAATACTTATTGAAATCAAATAATGTAACATAAAATGGTAAAAGATAATGAATGTGTGATATTTTATCTAGAATTATATGTTTTTTATTAATCACCAAAGTAATATCAAATATTGAACAACTTTCATTGCTAACATAAAAAGCTAAGAGTTTAACTAATAACTGTCCAACGAGCATTCACAAATTGATAAATTACCTGAATAATCATTAAAAAAAAAATCCTATTTCTAGATCCGCTTCCGAGTAATTATTTTTTATAACATTTTCATTTCCCACGCCGTTGCATATTCTGATCAATATGTTTGAGAATATATTTCTGTTGGTAGCAGTAGAATTCTCAACACAACTAACTCAATTTGTGCTTTAACTGAAAAGCGGCTGACAGAACACAAAACATCAATAATTGACATTTTGGTAAAGCGGTATAAACCATATAAAACTGAATCGTCGTTTTATCGACAATTTGTTCGGATAAATCAGCGTCGCTACAGACATTCGGAGATACTTTGGGAAATATAAGTCAGGAAATAGAAATAAATTGTTCTGGAAACGGGGACGTTAAATATCTGTTTCCAATTCGGAATCGGAAATCGTCTGCTAATAGTCAGCAGTTTTATTTGGTTGTCGGTGTCAGCAATATCGAGTTAGAACACATGTGTTAACACGCTTTCTTTCAGTTTTCGTTAGAGCGAAATTGTATTTATTATTTGATTTAGAAAAGGAGTTATAATGTGGGACAATCTTGTAGAAAGTTCATAAATGTAACTACATTTACGATTTGTCTTCTGTAAGGGAAGTTAGTTCTGTGTTTTAAACTTTCATTCTTTTTAAAGGAATAAGTAGTTGAGAAATAAAAGTTACTCGGCAACCAATATATTGGGAAGAATGGATGCTATTTGTACCAAAAACACTGCTTTAAGAAATTTAGAAAATGATTGTCAACAAGGACGAAAGCAGAAAATGTTAGGTACCCTATAATAATAAACCAAATTTAAAGGGTTGAAAAGAAGCCATACTTTGCAAATGTGAAACATTCCAATGTTCTACTTCCCATAGGATGATAAAAATGTGTATATATGTAATGCATCCCCGTTAGAGCTTCCTTTTTCTCTTTAGTATTTTCTAGTGTTTTCCGGATTTTGTGAGATGAGCCTTGAATGTAGTCGGGTCTGCCTTAACCCGGCTCATACCGGTTCTTTGAAGCATCACCAATCTACAAAACCCCCAGTTTTCTATTTGGCTACACCTTTTTTACATAAATTAACTCTTTTTTCTGTAGCCCAAGTGTCATTCGTCTCCTACCCTCCTCGTCTCTAGAAATAAGTCTTGTTTCAATACGACAACGACTTGCTTCTGAAGACGTCAACACCACTTCACCGTTACATACATGATCTCAGAAAAGTGTATAGTTTTTTAGAATAGAAAACGGATAAAACTTTATACTTTTGAAGTATCCCAAATTCTTAATCCCCGTTGATAATATTAGGGAAAGCTACTACACATGTTTCGATATCTGTAAATGTTAAAATAAAGCTATAATTACAACTAACCTCTCCCAGAGTTTAATAATAAGTTAGACAGAATCCCATTATTTTCTTTAATATATCACTTTCTATAAAGCTAGGACTCTGAGAATTGTTACACATATTCCCAATGCTGCACTTAGTAAAAAACGTTTTATTTTACAATAAAATAAATAAAATTATAGCGTATATTGTTTGTAGATATAATACTAATGACGTATATAATAATGCGATAATTAAAAGCCTGTAATTAATTAACTTTAAATATTAAATTATATAATAATATATTACTTCATATTACTTTAATATTAAGGATAAAACATCTTATTGGGCGATTTCAACTTATATGAACAAATATTTAAGGAAGGAACATGAAAGAATTTGATATGAAAGTAAATTTTTGCGTAAAGTTGCTTCAAAAAGATGTAGAATACAATAAAAAACAGACATTAAATGATTTACAACACTCAGTTGCTTGCAGTATCTTCAGGGCCTGAATACTGAATCGACCCAAGCAGCACCGGCATATCCTTTAAATCTTATAAGGCTTCCCAAAAGACAATTTTCTGCGATTCTTTTCCAATTAGTAGGTTTATAAACTTAAACATTCTAAATTATTTTGACATAACATATTCTATTCATATATTAAACTCTTTATGTAAGCATTATTTGGGTTGTAACCCTCTTCCTCAAAAAAATATTTCAAGTATTGATTTAAACATGATGGATGTTTAACTTATACAAAAATGAAAAAGAAGAGTGGTTTTGTTGGGAAAATTTTTGATTTCATAAGTCAGCCTGACACATAACAATGGGGACTCCGGTTTATTTGTGGGATTCCCTTCCCTCAAAGTCTTGATCGGGCCCTGAGTACCTTTGCAATGTTGAAGTATATTGCTTTACTATAATCACATCAATTAACATTTCTGGTTTTGAGTTGTGTTGAGGCTAAAAAAATATATTTACTCGCCTTACATTATGTCATCGTTGAAACGAACTTGGAAATTGTGTTTTTATCGCATAAAGACACAATTTACAAGGTGACGTATAATTTTGCAGGTGCACACCTCATTTGTCGAATGTACCCTATAATTTTTTACGATTTTTTTTTTTTTTTTTCAATTCCATTACCAAGTAAATAATTAGATTAACACATTAGAGCGTTTACTTTGTACATTCTTTCGCTAACATTAAATAAGGCGGGGAAATCCATTTCAAAATGAGACTGATCCGGTTTTACGATTCGGGTAGATACGGTAGATATCTGTGAGCGAAGTTTAAGTATCGTAGGAAAGCCTCTCACGCGCCAACTCGTCACTGGGGAATTCCCTCAGCAGAAGTTACTTATCAGAGAATGGCAACATTAAGAAAGAAGAAAATGGACGAACATTATTGCCCAAAAAGAAACAATAGATTCTTTGCCGCGAAGTTGTAAACAAAGGGGATAAATCTCGAAGGTGTTCTTCGTTGGTTGGCTCCCAGATGGGATCACTTCCGGGCCTTCTGGCAATCAACCTGATTTGGCCATTAACGTTAAAAAGGTTCTTGTAATTCGAATTAATGAGAAGTTTGCTTTCCGAGAAAGTGTAGTTAAGCCATCGGCTAATTGTACTGTCAACGAAGAAGCTGTTTTCGAAAGCTCTTTGTTCCGGTATAATGTTTGTAATGCGACGTTTTCTTTGTTCCTAAATAATTAAATTATTGAAAATTTGGATACTTACAAGGAAACAGAAATTTATAGGGGAATTATATAACTGAGCTTAAAGGTAATTTCTGTAATACTTGAAAATCCGTTACGCCGTTTAAAAGAACACAGATTTATTCCAGATTATTCGATGCCAAAATTTTGAGATATAGAAATTTAACTATTTTCACTTGTGTTATGAACCCCCCTAAAAGTTTTTATTAATAAAGCTCCTATAATGCCATGAAAAAGTAAATGTACGCATCATATTTTAAATTTCTGCTTCTTGTTTTTGAGGGATTAGTAATCATAAATTGTTAATGTCGTACATTTCAGAATAATCAGTTTTCAAGCTAAAAAAATTCATTATTTAAATATATTTCATTGCATTAATATATAGCTTTATAGCTATGCTAAATACAAACCGTAAGAAATATAATGTTAGATTTTTTTTTCTTCAAATCCCTTCCTGAATGCCTTCTTCTGCTTCTAGTCAGTCAATTTTACTAAAACATTGAATCTTCATAGCAGTTAATGATATTATTAAAAATTACAAATCTATTCAAGCCGAATGTTCCATTTCTATAACCCTAACTATTTACTTATGTGTCTCTGTTTTTTTTTTTTTTTTTTTTTTTTTTTTTCAGTGAGATTAATTAGAATAATCAAGTTCAGAATAATCAGTTTTCAAGCTAAAAAAGTTTCATTATTTAAATATATTTCATTGCATTAATATATAGCTTTATAGATATGCTAAATACAAACCGTAAGAAAGATAATGTTAGATTTTTTTTCTTCAAATCCCTTCCTGATTGCCATCTTCTGCTTCTAGTCAGTCAATTTTACTAAAACATTGAATCTTCATAGCAGTTAATGATATTATTAAAAATTACAAATCTATTCAAGCCGAATGTTCCATTTCTATAACCCTAATTATTTACTTATGTGTCTCTGTTTGTTTGTTTTTTGTTTTTCAGTGAGATTAATCAAGTTCAGAATAATCAGTTTTCAAGCTAAAAAAGTTTCATTATTTAAATATATTTCATTGCATTAATATATAGCTTTATAGCTATGCTAAATACAAACCGTAAGAAAGATAATGTTAGATTTTTTTTTCTTCAAATCCCTTCCTGATTGCCTTCTTCTGCTTCTAGTCAGTCAATTTTACTAAAACATTGAATCTTCATAGCAGTTAATGATATTATTAAAAATTACAAATCTATTCAAGCCGAATGTTCCATTTCTATAACCCTAACTATTTACTTATGTGTCTCTGTTGTTTTTTTTTTTTTTTTTTTTTTTCAGTGAGATTAATCAGAAAACTATAGTGTATTGTAAAATAAAATAATGGAATGTATAAAATTACGTTTCTAATTAGCTTTAGGTTATAAAATGGATCCATAGTTTTTATAAAACCAGTATTTAAAATTATGTTTTAAAATAATTTCTTGAAGTAATAATATCTATCCAAAAGTAAAAAAATTCTAAAAGTATAAGTTTTCTAGTAAGAAAATTATTAGTTTTATTTTCGTACTTAGGTAGGAGATAATCATACTCAATTCAAAATTACTTTTATGGGAATTGTGTCACTTTTCAAAGAGTTGCAAAGAAATATAAGTATAAAATAAAAAAGGATATGGGAATGATTTGTATACATGGGATAGTAATGTAAATTTAAAATAAAAAAGCAACATTGAAATAGTAAGAAAATATATACTGGCGTGGTTCTTAGTCCTTAAGAATACAAGATGGACATTGCTATTCTCCTTTATTTCGCATATAATCGCTGGCAGTGGCCCAAAACCATAAAAAAACCCAACTTTCTCTGACAGTACCCTCTCAGGTAAAGAAAAAAAATCATAATCCCTGGCGCCAAGAGCCTACAATCCCATATAAATGCTCTTCTTTTCATTACAAAGGACACAATATATCTAAGAATGAATGACAACTACACACTTAAAAACTTTCATTGGTTTTAGATTAGACGATCTATCTGCTCAATCACCCAGATGATTTTATTTGGACAAATTGCCGCCAAGGAGATATCGCCAAGTAGAGAAATAAGATACAGCAAAGTGGAACAGGATTCGATCGTGTAGTAATGCGAATCAGAGTGAATCTCAACCTATTGTGCTTTTTGACGAGTTTTTTTCTAGCTCCTTTCCTCGCAATCTCAGCAAAGCAGACGGGTTTGATGGATGTTGAAGTCGCGTTAGCAGTCCCTTGAAGTTTGTTTTTCGCAGTAAGTTTTATCGCATTGGCGATATAAAATATGGTATGAGGTTATTTATGATAGTGAGAATAACGCCGTAAGCTTTAAAAGATTCGAAAAATTGAAAATATAAAGCGTGTGTATATCCAGCCCATATCGTGTTACTTCTTTCTGACTTGAGTTTTTTTTTTTTTTTTTTTTTTATTATTAGTATTATCCAATGTGGTGTTTGAAGAATTCAACCTGGATTCGATAGATATGACAGACAATATGTTTATGAACAAAGTGTTAGAGAACCAGGATTACAAACTTGTAGGAGGAGGGAGGCAGACATTTGACTCAGAATCTCATAAGAATGCACGGTCGGAAATGCTTGCGTGTCTTGCCTGACATGTCCAGTCTCTTTTAGAACATTTAAAATTCAATGCGCAAGAGATGCGAAGGCTTATATTTCCACTTGTGGATTAAACTCTGAATATCACCTTTGATATATTTTTCTTTTATTAGGAACACATTGATGATGGTCCCTGAAAAATCTTGTTATGATGCGATAGAGCAGAGGTTCCCAAACTATCTAAGGTCGGGACCCACCTTTTCAGAATTTTGATCATCTGCAACCTAAATTTTTATTACTTCATCTCTCATCATTAAACATATGATTTGAATAGTTTCCAAAGTTACTTTTGATTAACCATTAAAAAAACTTAATCCAGAAAGTAATTTAAAATACCATATGTATCTAAATTACTAAAAGGAACTATAGTAAATATTACTAATTGTACCTCACTTTTAAAAGTAATTTACTCTTATTAAAATGATTTGAGAATTTATGCGATGAATTTTTTTTGCTTTTTAGATTTTTTATATTGTTTTTTAATTTAAAAGTTTAAAAAACTAAAGAAAAAATAACTAATATTGAAATTGATATGTTTCACCGAAGGACCGCACAGGCAACTGCTAATTAAAATTCGCTATTTCTCTCTCGTTTTGATATTTTTTTATGACATCTAATTTTCATATGAAAACCTTTCATATGAACCGTTTTGTGTTTGTTCCAACTTCAAACAGATATGAAGACAGAGCTTCAAGCTCAGGTTTCGATGCCTTGTCATCTGACCAATTAGAAAAACTACGGAGCGTAATTATATATGTTGTTGTTAGAACGTCACTGTACACTATGACCCTCATGCACAAGAATCCACCAAAACTAACAGCTACAAATTGAATTTCTTTCTGTTTCTGATATTCATTACATTGTAAATAACGCACGACAACATTTGGATTTTTCAATTGCAAAACAAAAACAAACGACATTTCATTTAAATTCTGATAAAAAAAATCATGGAACAAAATACCTTGAAGAGTTACAAAATATCTTTTCAATTTTTCCCATAAGCTATTATCGCAACCATACAGCTTTACTTTTATGAGCTCTAGGTAAAAAAAAAATCCGCTCCTTTAAATGATCCTTGAAACATCTTTCCACGTTCCACCAATCACCACACACATCTTTTGGTTGGTTGTAACCACCCGGGGCACACACCCCATTCGTCAACTTTCCGACAACTTTCAGCACATTTTCTTGTACTTTAAGTCTTTGCCGCGCGAGAAACAAATATGCAGTATATCTTCCAATATCCAAACAGTGTGCAATGCATTATCCGACCCACCGCGGGCAAGTTTATCGAGTCGTTTCCATGGAAACGGTAGAACTTTTATTTTCGGGGTTGTGTTCCGTAATGGAAGTTATTAAGGGATCGGTATGCCCCCCCCCCCCTCTCCCCTTCCCCCTTGGGCGGTAAGCAATGAAAATCTAGTTTCTCTTCTGATTTATCCCCCGGAATTCACTTTATATTTGTTTTGGTTAAATTTTTTGTTTATATGGTGAAAGGGATAAAGAGTTTTTTTATGTAACCTCCGATGACTTTCTTGCATCCTACTTTAGACGTTATCCATTTGAATTTTAAAATAATTTGTTCACTTTGTGGAAGAAAAAAACTTATTGTATAGTAATTTTGGGCCTTGATAAATATGAATACTATTACATTCTACGTCATACTTTGCAGAGGAGAGATTTTATGAAACGCTACGTTAAAGTTTTTTCGCATCTTAAATCTGGAGCATTTTTTAACTATTATTTTATAAAAAAAAAAATTTCAAGCAAAGCGTTTTACACCATTGTACTGTAACATTTTATAATGGATTGAAATCCAGCAAGTTGTGGTAAATAAAATTTAAATTTGTGGAAAGCAAAATTTTGTGTATTGCAACAAAAAAAATTCGTGTATCTTTGTAGCTTTCAATATCAAAAACTTTCTTGATATAATTATAAATAGTTTAGTAGGCCTAAAATTCACATTAACAGCAAACTTAAAAACAGAGACATTTTTAAATACTTTAAAATTTTGCGCTTAATTATTACGCTTAAAAGAACAAACAGTCATTCGGTTTGTTTAGCAGTTAATACCTGTGTTTAATACACTTATACTTGGATACGTTATTATAAATGAATTCTTCCTAACATATTTTCTAAAATGTTTTTCAAAACATTTAAATAACCAGAATTTTATGTAAGGTAATTAACTGTTTTATAAAGGAACATTTTAGAAATTAAAAAGTAATGGTAAGTAGAATAGTAAATCAAAATGATGACATTGATATTTTACATTTTTGACGCAAACCAGTGATCTCTTCTTTTTTCTTTTTTTTTTAACTCAGCATCAAAAAAAAAAAAAAAAAAAAAAAAAAAAAAAAAAAAAAAACATCTACTCATCAAAAGTTTTTGACACATAGTTTCAACCTGTCAGGGGACGAGCAGGCTATTCATCATCCACAACGGCCCGTCCCAAAGTGGTCGATGCAAATCTGAAACTACCCATCACCAAAAAAATTCCCGAACAAAGTTCCCTAACTTTTCAAGACAGTCAAATTCCCAAACGTTAAATTATTTTCCACCAGGAACAATTAAGGTGAATCCGATTTACGCGGGAAAGTGGTCGGTGAAAACCTTTTGGCAGGCATCCTTTACAACGAAAGAAGGAAAACCTATTTCCAGTTTTCCCTTTGCCGGGAAAAGGAAATGAGTTTTACTAGAAATAATTAGATAACATTTTTCTGGTTCATCTTGGTACATGTCAACCGGAAGAATAATTCTGCAGTGAAAATAATTGATTTCACACATGCTACGCCTTTATGAATTAGAATTTAGAACCACCATGCCAGCTTTGCTAGAAAAATCGTCTGCGAGAAAATTCATAAAAGAAATTCGAACAATTCATTCCACTTCTTAATAATAACTTCGCTTTTACCTTTTCTTTTTTTAATTGAGAAGAAAAGCTGACAAGAAATTATTAAACATCTGAGAGCTGTATTTAATGAGACGGTTTTAACATTTTGTTATTAAAGAGCGAGGGTTCTGAAGAAGGATTCTATTTTCCTCTAATTAATCAGAAACGGGGTTTTTTTTCTCTCTTTTTTACGACAGCCTTGCACATAAAAAAAAAATCATGCGACTTTGTAACTTGAAATTGATTTTCGTTTGAAATTCATTATAAATCAATAAAAAGAATGAAGAGAATTGTAATCAGAGTGAGTAAACAATGAACACTTCTTAACAAAAAAAAATTACAAGTGGAAAAAGTTCGGAGTAATTATTGAAGCTCTTCCTAATTGGCAATTAATTGTCGTATGAAAAGTTTCAAATGACTGCCAACTGTGTTTTACTTCTTTTGAAATAAATTTCGCCGTAGTATCAGAGTTAATGTTACATAATAGTTCGTTTCCCTTTATAGAATTAGAAAGAAAAAAAAAAATCAGAGAACCAGTCATGTGACACTATTATGCTATCTGATAGGAATAAGAATGATTATTAAGGAATTACATTGATGTAATTAGAATTGAGAATTTTAAACTGCGTAATTTTTAGAACGCATTATTATGTAGTATGCTATTATATAAGGCTTCGGGTATGATACGAGCTACAAGCGATGAGCGACCGGCGGAAGAGTTACATGATAGAAAAAGCGGTGAGTGGTACTGGGGCTACGATAAGGACGAAGAAGGCTTTCAATTCGTAACATGAAGTCATCCAGTGAACTAGCTAGGCGCCACATTTTGAGTGATTATTACGTACAAAATGAAGTATCTAAAACCCAAATTGAAATTATCAAAAAAACTTCACATAAACATAAGTTTTTGAAAACATAATAAATTAATATTTCAAATCAAATTTCCAAACAAAAGATTTTCTAATTAATATAAAATCAAAACACTATTTTATACACATAATAGTATTTTCATTCCACAAACATGACCTGCATGGAACTTCCGAAATCAAAGCATTTCACTCTTGGTCTGGTAATGCCATTTTCATTGGATGAGAGCTTCTACGAAATTAAAAAGATTGTGGGCGGTGAGCGAAAATTAATGTCTGGAGTTAGCGGTAGGGGGTAAAATGAAGAGGCTATAGGTTTTGCTCAGACGCTTGTGTTCATCATAGTCGGCCGTTCCCATACTTCCGTTATAATCAAAGTAAACGCAAATGTAAGCGTAACCGCTCCTTCGTTCTGCCGCCGGAGGCTCACCTCTTGCATTGTACCCGAAAGCTAAGCATCAATAGGCCTAAGAGGCTATAAAGTTTGTTATGACGGTTCCAGCTGATTATTTTTGTCACTATCAAGTTCTTATTACAAACACATACGAATCATAATTTTGAAGTACGAATAGCCTACAAGGTCGAAGAGTTCTCGTGCAAATCTCTCTCTTCAACACCACCACATCAATGGGAGAGCATTGAGGCCACGATCTATTTAATATATCCTGAAGCTGTAATTACGTGGAAGATTATGTTTTTCTAACATTATTTTGATTCAGCAGAATTCTCTAATAAATACAATTCTAAAAGGCGCCAGTCCTGTACACTCTCTTCTCTTTTTTGTACGTATTATATATAACGTAATAAATCCTTTACCATTTATAGAGTAGTTTAGCCATCAAGAAGAGTTTTTGATTTATTGATTTATTGGAAGTCTGCGTATTGATGAAAGCACCTGTACCACATCTTTCACAAAGTTCTCCAGAACAAACTTGGTTACACTAAACGTTATTATAAAATTTTTAGAGCTAGTTGTATAGTTAAACACAGCCTCACGTGATATTTTAGCAGCAAGGCATAAACGTGTTGGATAAATCCCATTAACCAGAACCATGGCATTAACGATGGTCGGATAAATAAGTATTGACTATTTTTATACCGTGTTAATCATTTCGTTAAACATCTAGCGATAAACCTTAGAGTGAGCTATCGAAGCGGGATTATTGATCCAACTGAGCTGATAGTAGGAACACTTTTTTTATGTTACTTTCTCGTTCCCATAAACATGGCAAAGGAATGAATGCAATCACTATTATAATTGTATTACTTTAGTCTTCAAACATGATAGTGCTTTCTCGATAAATACAATGTGAGTTTGGATTCAGATTGTCGGTTATTTTTCCAGTTCACGATTATTTCATTCAGAAAATTATGTCGATTTATATTCAAGGTTATAGTTTGATTTTATTTTTGCAGTTGTATTATATAGTTTTTCTACTACCTGTCTTTACCATTCTATGTCTTAATTATTTATCCCTAGAAATATGCCTACATATGGAAATTTAAAACAATAATAAGTGAATTTTAGTTTTTTTATGTTGCCACGATGAAATTTATTTTCTGTATATCTGTGTTGTCATCAATTATTTTCTCTTATTACTACGCTTTAGTAATGATACATAGTATAAAAAATGATGCTATATATCATTTTTGTATTCTACCTACTTTATTGTAGAATATTTTACTGTAAACTTAAAAAAAAAGAATTATTTTCTAGTGAACATTCGTTTTTCAGTCAATTTTTTGTATATATTTTAATAGAATTTAACAAATTATAAAAAATATATATATTTTTAAATATTATATTTTTCTAAGATCCTATTTGCTGACTCAATGATATTTCGTATCATAACTTATTAATTTCAACTGTTTATTAAAAATAAATATTCCTAGTTGAAACATTAAATTTGTGTCTTAGTATTGACATATACACGTAATTTTTATGCTTAATAGATACAAAATCCCCATAATAAATACTTTAAATAACATTATGTGATTCTCCATTCAGCTAAAACCTGTCAGTTAAAACATCATTATTTTCTAATTTTACAACTACGCTAGTACTCATGACAAGCGCAGTAAATATCTTTTCAGACATTTTCAAATAAAGCACAATATTTCATTTCTGTTCATTAGATTTGTTTACAAAGCGCATTATGCTTTGTAAACAGATATGCCATTTCTTATTTTTCAGAGAACTTTCAACAATGGAAGTAATCCAGTTTGAAGCTTAAGAGACCTCTTCACAATCGTTAGTCTGAGGGTTTTGGATCTTTGTTGGCATAGAGCCATAATGATTTCGTTGTAGCTGCTTGAATAGCAAAAAAAAGCTATAACGCTGTTTCCTAGGTTTTGTACTGTCACCAAGGTATTCGCAACGTCAACTCAAGCAAACCATAATAAAAATAAACTGAAAAAAATGAATTCTATATAACCCGCAGGGATACATTATACCACCAAAAGTTTCACTAAGGAAAAGAAAAACGAACAAAAAGCATTCCAAAAGAATTTTTGTAAGATTTATCTCTTCATGCTCTGAGGGACCATAAAGTATGACTTTGACATTCAACTCTTCGAAAGTTTTTCCAGGTTTGAAAATCGTTTGGAGAAGAGGTTTTTTTTACCCGCGGTGAAAGGAAATGAATTCACTCACTGTTCAAACTGGATCATTGTCATTTTCTGGTTAAATATATTGAAGTAATAAAGATATATTTTTTTTAATATAAACAAAACTGGAAGAAACTATTGTATTCTAGCGAAATGGTAGAATTATTTCATAACTGTTTAAGTGTAAATATTTAATACAATAATAACTTAAATAAGTTTATAGAAATTTATTTTGTGGGTTATTTTTACCAAAAGCAATAGTAGATACTCAATTTAACTGTTCATTCTTTAGATTTGTAACACGCATTTTAAAGATTAAACTTAAAATTGTAATTTCTTAATGTTACATGCGTGAAAAAGCGAGAATTCTCTACACAATTCCAAAGAAATCTTAATACAAAAATAATGTCCTCTTTTGTTCTGTAAAACAATGTTTAAATGAGCTAATATTAATTAACACAAAACTTAGGTCGATAAAGCAATTTATTTTTCAACTGTTAAATGTAATTAACTCGACATTTAATGGACCGAAAGTAGAGCAGATTGAAACGTTGAGCACACTGCAGAGCTTTAATATAAGTACACTCAAATCAATTAACTTCAGTAATTTTTATTACAAGAGAATTAAATAACAAATAACACCATTCAAATAATTATATCTAATAATGAATATTATTTTAAATTAAATTTTTTTCTTAACTAAAACAAACCGTAAAACCTGATATTTTTTTTTTATAAAACATTCATTTTATGTGTCAGAAATTATTTTAGTATTATATGTAGTTATTTTCTGTTAATAATAAAAACGGAATAAAGTAACAAAACATTTAGAAAAAAAGGTAATAATTAAACGTAGTTTTTACAAATGAAACAGTTTTTCTAAACATAGTTCTTTTGCATTCTATGCAGAGGTTGTATTTTAAAATTTTTAATTTTTATAAATTTCTCCAATAATCTTAAACAAAAGAAAGTACTATTAAATTAATAATAAACCATTGTTAATTTCAAAACTATTTTAAAATCTAAATATTTCAGATATATTACCTATATTTATGTATTGCTAATTTATACAGTAAGCATACACTCACACATGCAAGTATTTGATTGACTTGTATTTGACAGATTTGATCTTAATAACAATACAAAATGCATTAAAATAAATATAATCATATTTTTAGTAAGATAATAATTATTGTGATTTCAGACACCTACTTGAAAGGTAAACTCAATCAATTCACATTCATATTTCTTTTGTGTTAAATTTATATTAAAATAAAGATATATTACTATTGGTATGTTTCTGAAAAATTGTCTATGAGTAGAATATAAGCACATTCAAAATACTTATTAAAGTTAAAGTGTTAGAAATATGCCTTTGACAGTCCCATTTTAAATCTGTAAATATTATTTTATAATTTTTTTTTTTAAATGAAATCTTTATGAATTTTCGAAAAGTATAAAATAATATAATTCTATTAATTTTATTTCTGAAAATTTAATTAGAAAAGATTCATTACTAAATTAATTATCATAAAAGGTTCCTCAATTGCAATTAGTTCTGTATAAAAAACCGCTATCAGATTCAAAATATATACTATGTTGTAAAAGCTTCTAAAAATAAAACCCTTGTTAATTTAAGTAAAAAATTTAATTAAACTTAATGACATTCGGAATACTTCGTAAAAAGTAATAGGCTACTTCTACGCTAAAAAACAAATTAAAAAATTACAAAAATTTAAAAAAAAATCAAGAAAAACTTTTGTAAAGCTAAAAAATATTTTTTTCCTGTAAAAGTGGAATGTTTCTATTGAGTTGAAAAGAATACTTCAAGGTGAATTTAGTTTCCTGTATATGTCAAGTGATATTTCTTTTACTATTTAGAGATTACTAGATTAAAAGCTATTTGTGCAAGTAATTTATAAGTAAAGAGAAATTTTTTCAAAACCTTCTATTCTTACCTTGATATATGACGTTTAGAAATACCAGTGCCGTGCACATAAGAAGAAGAAGTAAACAGAGTATTAAGAGGATTCGTTCAAAGCTGGATCTACGCTTCCACCATATACAGTTCCTAGAAAGAAAACAATATAATTTAACTATATGTCATTCAGTTTACATATTTTTAATAGAATTATGATTCTGAATTAGAAGTTAAAGATTTTATTACCGAAAGCCATGAATTTGCGTTTTCCTTAATATGCCTTGCAGTAGGTTATAACTTGTATTAAAAAGTCACATTGTATAATTTGTGTGTTTTGTATTACTTAGTTTAAATATTTAACTTTTATATAGTATTATAAAAACGAAATGCAACCAAAAGGACATTTTACGAGGCTTTATTTAATGAAAATAACAAACTGTAATTTTCTTTTGATTCAAATATACATTATATATCAATAATTGAATCGAATAAGATATAATAACGAATACAATGTAACATGATATCCTTCATAGTATGACTTCTCTATTTCCCCCTTCCAATTTAGGACGTGGACAATTATATCTACATACACTTAGATATGATTCAAAATGCTTAATTCTCCTTAATTAAAATCCCGTCCATTTCTTGTTTGCATTTCTGTAATTAATGATATTCAAGCCATTCAGAACCTTTTTCGTTCTGAATGGCTTTAACCTGTTTTGAATTTTAATTACAGTAGATGCACCGGATAAAGTCACATTTACCAAGAAAGTTCCAGTTTTTATCTTTCTAAATATTCTGTCCTACAAAATTGAAATTTTGCGAGTGCTCATTCTTTTGGTGTTTCTAATATCCGTGAGTAATTTTACACATCAAAATAATAAGACTAATTTAAAAAAAAAAAAGAAACTACCCTAATTGTACACATTTTAGAGACAACGAATAAGAAATGCTAAATATGTGTGGTGAAGTATTTATTTACTTGTTTTTTCAATGTTGTATCTTAGACATATAGCTTTGAAAGTCAATTTTTCGGCTTGTTTCAGGTGTCTGCATATTAAGTCTTTCTTGTGGAATTTATGCCCATAAACTCTGCAAGGGAGTAAACAAAGACGACGAAATATAATTATTTTATTTCATTGTGAGGTCAAATATTATTTTTTGAGAGTTAATTTTTTTTTTTTTTTTTTTTTTTTTTTTTTTGCATTTTTCCACATTTTGGAACATCCTGATCTCAAAAAAAGTAATCTAGAAAAAATGTCTGTCTGTGTGTACGTGGTCAGTATAAATTTGGTGAGCAGGTTGGTAATGGCCCAAGGGCTTACCATTAAGGTTTTCGTCAAAATCACGCATGCGCATAAGGTAGCTGCTATTGAAAAAATCATGTTTTTCAATGATTGCTAAAAAATGGCTCTAACGGTTTTGATAAAAATAGCTGTGTTAATGCCTCTTAAGGTATTCTAAACATCTCCACCTCCAAAATTCGCGTAAAAATGCTTCAAATGGCCTAAAAAGTGAAAAAACGAATGCCTTTAACACAGGAACAAAGCTGATGAATGATCGTTTTTTCTCCTCTTCTCAGTTTCACTTATAATAAAGGATAATAATATCGAAAAGTATATTGACAAAATTTCCATTTTGGCGAAGGTGTTTTTTTTTTTTTTTTTTTTTTTTTTTTTAAAGTCATATATTACAATTATCGCAAATAATATCGCCAAACTGGCCATTTTTTTCTAAACGAATAATGGAAATTTAAAAATGTAAATGACATAAATGCACATCAGTAATAAAGTGTAATTGAAAGTTGTGCGATGTTCCACACCCTTAGTTTTATTTAGATTATTTGATATAAACTATCGGAGACATTGAGTGATAGGGTATCACCCTGTTATTAAATATTGCTAATAAATGCACATCATGTGGAGTATTCCTTTAATATTATGCTCCTAATACGAATTCATACTATAAGGTATATAGAGTGTCCCTCACAGGACCAATTTGAATCTTTGAGAAATTGAATTGTAAACATACTAAAGATGCAATGTATTTAATATACTTTGTTTGTCACACCAAATGCATTCCAAGTTTAGAGCAGATTAATTGAGTGATTTAGGAATTTTAAAACTCCCTAAAAATTCTTTGCTCCACTTACTTTTTTAGCCCGAAATCTATGTTTATTCTAATACTTTCTCAGTGGAAGTTTTAAAAAACATACCCCCTTTGAAACTGTTTTTACAAGATTATTGTAAAGTGAAATAATAAATATTCATAAAATATGCATTTTTGATTTATAAATAATATTCATAAAACTCAATTTTCTTTCATTTGAAACTTCTTCTTCCTTAGCTCTTTTCTTTCTTCTATTTTGACATTTTATACTTTAATTATTAATAAAAACTTTATCCCCAAATACATGATCTATTTTGTAACACATATTATTTTTTATGCATAGACATACAAAACAATTTTGGCAGTATTAATTAAATTGCAAAAATATACATTTTCGTATCATATCATTTTTTTTTTTTTATCCTTTTGGTTTAGTATTATCAGAGAATTTTGTATTATCTTTTTTGTTTGGTAAATAAATATCATGTTTCTAAACACTTTTGTCTAGAGAAAAACAAATTTAAACTTACTGATATTTTTCAATGATTATCTACCATTCATATTTATTAGCAAAGGAGCATTGACTACTGAAATAAGCAATAAAAAATACACAATTTTTCAGGAAATATTATACTTATTTTAACTCAAAATGTAGACAAATGGACTTAAAGTGCTACGTCATTACCGTAGTTTTTTTTTTTTTCCATTTATCAAAACTTAGTACAAATCAGAGTATTATATTTAAAAATAAATTTTAAATTTCAAATTCTATTATCCAATTACAAAAACATATTTCATTTTCCAAGTCAGATCTAGCATTAAACAGTTGCTTTTGAAGTTCCCATGCAATAAGATCATTGAAAGCAAATCTTCTGTAAAAAAAATACATTACAAAGGAACCAGTGAAGAGTTACTTTTATTGTAGTTTAATGTATTTAACTCGTGGAATTTGTGTTTTCCATTTGAAAATCTTTTAAGACTAGGAAATCTTTTAATTCACTGATTAAAGTATTTAACAGATTTCAGATTGTAAATTTCCTTGCTGTACATATTTTTCTATTACTACAGCCGTTACATGTTTGAAACTGTTATTCTTTTTTTATTATTCTTGTCTCCTTTTACATGTTTTTAAATGGTGAAATTTTGTTAATATTTTTAATTTTAAAATCTACAATACTGTGTTTTCAAATAAAATATAATTATTCGTCAATTTTCATTCAGTATAACATTGCTAAATTGAGGCTAATGGAAATTAACACAGAACTCAGGTCGATAAAGCAATTTATTTTTCAAGTGTAAAATGTAATTAACTCAATATTTAATGGTCCGAAAGTAGAGCAGATTAAAACGTTGGACACACTCCAGAGTTTTAAGATAAGTACACACAAATTAATTAACTTTAGTATTGTTTTATTACAAGCGAATAAAATAACACCCACCACCATTAAAATATTTATTGTGTCAAATAATGAATTTTATTTTAAATTTTATTTTTTTCCTTACTAAAACAAACAATGAAACCTGATTTTTATTATTTGATTCAATTTACCTTTTGGAAATTATATTAGTAATATATTTTAATGTTTTCTCTTGATAATTAAAAAGGAATTGTAACAAAACATTTTGAGAAAAAGGTAGTGATTAAACGTAGTTTTAAAGATGTAGCAGTTTTTGTAAACATAGTTCATTTGTAAAGCTTTTTAATTTAAAAAAAAATAATAATTATTAAATTTTTCTCAGAAACTTAAACAGAAAAAAAACCTGTTATTAACTAAATTATAAGTAATAATAAACCTATGTAAACTCAAAAACGATATTTCACTTGACATTAAACTGATTTTCTTGTAAAATTGGAAAATAAATTTTGCATCATAAATTTTGTGCTTAAAAGCTTCTACTAATTATGTATAAACCTTTGAAAAATTTATTGAATCCATTTTAGTTTTGGATATCTTTATAAATCTGTAAGCAAAGTTTATGATTGAATAAGTGAAAAAATAAACGGTTTTAGTAAAAACAAAGATAGAATGATTTTGGAAACAAATAAACGCTATTTTCCAATAGTCAAGATGGAGGAAAGATACAGATTGAGAGATAATTACCAGAACTAAAAGTATATCGTGCTTTTAAAAATTTCCAAATCTTTAAATTGCGTCTTCACAAAATCACTTCCAAGTTATTTAAACCCTTCCGCATCTCTGGTCTTCAATTATTTGAGGCTTTTTCAAATCAATTTCTTGGCCTATAGCCGCATGCTTGAACGCTCCTAAAACTTCCAAAACGTTCACCAACTTTCTGAACTACCCTATTTGTATCTTTCCAATCAATGTGCACGTCTTCCCTATTTGTCGCTGTCTTTTGATGTTGGAACATAAAACTGCAAAACTTTACGGAAATGTCCATTTATGGAAAGTTCATGCATGGAAGTTGAGACTGTTGGGTTGAAGAGTAGAATAAGTTAGTGAATATATTAGAGACTATAGAAAAGTTTAGGCTACTTTACTGAGATATCGTGAGTTGTGTGGCTTTATTCCTCGTTGTGCTTGAGTCTGTTAGTAAATTCGTGCAACTATTTGTTTTAAGAAGGGAAAAGTTATTGTAATATTTTGGTAAGAGTGTGGTAAAGTCTGGTAAGGCAAAAAATATTGTAATATTTTGGTAAAAGCATTAAAGTGTGAGTGCAGTACGAAAAAAAAAATCCGAATGATGTGACGATGCAGACAGCAAATATGTTTTCTCTCAAGTATGACGTGTTTTTAACATAGAGTAATTAAATATTTGATTTCATGTTTATGCAGCATTCTATGTTGAATGACGTGGTCAAAAATAATGTGACTGAAGTTTTCAGTGATTTTAGTTAAATTCATTGACGACTAAGAAGTTTGCCCTTTGAATTTTTTACGTCTTGTATAAGGTATCCAAAAATTATTCTCCGATTAAAAAACAAGAAGGCTGCCTGGCATATACAATCAACCAGATACATTCGGAAGAATTAACTGATGTAGTTAATATAAAAATATTACACAAGTGTAGAATACACATGTATTTTTTATGAATATAATGACTTAGTTATCCGAAAGAAACAGAAAATTTAAAAAATTGATAATGCATTAACGCTAACTCTAGATTGTCAATTTTTGCTCAATACTTAAATCTGAAAAAAAAAAATTAAAAATGGTCTATTCAATGATTTTTATAATCAATCTTCAATTAAAGACAAAATTCCCCTTAACATTTAATGGTAAAACAATACAATTTTAACGAAATTTACAGAAAGGACTTTTTTCCACAAACAGGAAATACTTTTTTTTTTTTTTTTTTTTATCGATGAATTGATTTAAAAACACAAATGACTCTCTACAGTAGCATATTACTGATTAACGCCCTCTAACTGCATAATTTGTTTATCAAAAAGAGTTGCTAACTTTTTTTTCCCTGAACGAAACTCCTTCGATTGCTGTCAGTGTATTTGTGTTAAAAAAAAAAAAATCATCCTTCAGTAAATTTTTTGCGAAATATTAATTTTCAAATTTTTTGTCACTTTTGTATCACCTTTTAATTAATTTCTAGATTTTTTTATTTAATGCACCGTAGTCTGTTTACTATAATGATGTTCCAAAACCATTTTCCACTAAGTTTGTCCCATGATTTGAAACTAAAGTGCGACTTAAAATGTGATTACATACATAACTTGTTTTCTAGCTTTGTTCCTCTTTAAAATACACAGCATAAAATCAAACAACTGAATTCCATTTCTTGTTAAATGATCGTGAAAAATTCCCCAAGTCCCATCTCAGGTGCAACACTAGTCCCTGAACTTAATCGAAAGTCAATTATTGCAATAATTCCTTCAAACTCGAATGAAGCTGAATCCAATTTCGAGTTTAGTTTCTTCTTCCAAAATTCCTGGCGGAGAGAAATATTTATAATTACTTGAGAGGGACTTTTCAAATTTCAACTTCCTGGTCGGAAGGAAGAAAGCTTGCTGATGGCGAAAAGGAAGTCACTAGCAACTTAGTTTAAACTTTTGCCTCGAAAGTTTATTCGGGGTTCAAAAGAAAGAATTTAAATTACGTTCCTCTCATAGAGAGGAAGGAGAAACTTCGCAGGATTAATGGATAATTAATTAATAAGCAGATAATCATTTTGACGAGTTCTTCCGAGATAAACTTGGGGGAAAATTCTAACGTGAAGCTTTTGTGTTTAGTTAGAGTTGTCTGAAAATTGGCATCTGTAGGGACTTGGAACTTTCTCATCTACATAACTCTTTGATATAATTATAATTTTCGAATTTAATGCTAAATGTTACATTGTATATCGTATCCTATCAACATTAAAAAAAGACCATTTTAATATCGTCTATCAAGGATTGAATCAATCTGAATGTTTCAGTACTTAATTCAATTCAAAAACCATGATAGAATTTTTCAATATTACTAAAAATAGATTTTAACTTATGCATGAAACAAGTTTCAGAGAAATGCACGTAAGGACAACTTTGGGAATTTTATATTTTTGAATTGTAAGCATTTAATTATGATAAATAGATGAAAACCAGTGAGATTGAGACAGTCACTGTCACTGAAATATTACTTCTGTTCATCTTGCTATTACGATATATCGGTTCCAGATATCAAGCATGTACAATTTTGCGATTTTTAATGACTGATAATAACAAAAACCTTGCCAATGTGGAGTTTTTATACGTATACAAACATTCAATTAAAGTAAATTGCTGAGTTTGCTTACAAACTTGACGAGGAAACTTGTCACTAAATATTTAATGTGATATCTCTATTTAGAGCCAATATGTGAATTTCCATTAGCTTTACTACTATAGAACTCTTCTGATCGAAAATTAAAGCGCTTTAGGGATGAACTTCTGGAGGAATTGTATGTAAAACTTCTGAATAAATTGGTGAAATATAAAAGCTAAAGCAAAAATATTTTTTCTCGCGTATTAGAGAATGAAATCATCTTAGTACTTTTAGTACTTAATCCAACACTATTACACGACAGATTTCCTAATAGTCACTAAAGTAGATTTAAATTTATGCATGGTGCACTCTTCAAGCAGATGATCGCACAAGCTGAATTAAGGCATTATATTTTTTATATATTTTTTTAGATTCTAGGCATTACATTAGATTCAATAGTATAAAAAGTTACGGGTTTTTTTCATGGTTACAGAATACTTTCTCGATTTAAAGGATTACTCAGTACGAATCTGGCGTCTTCTAATATAAACTGATGTAATTTATTTCTCTCCATCAGCCTTATAATTATCGTTGCATTTTAAGCACCTAAATAAGCCATACTAATCCAAAACTTTTAGAAAAAAAGAAAGAAAAAAACATTTTTTTTTGTCATTCGTAGTAATTTTTTTTAATGTTAGAAGCTGTAAAGATTTTAAACATTTTTTTTTTAACCATGATATCTTATTAGTTTTTTTTTTTTTTTTTTTTTTTTTTTTTTTTTTTTTTACTTTAAATTTGAACAGGAACTAATTATTGGACATTAAAATAAATTAGCTGAGTGCTTTTTCCGCAACTTAATTATATAATTAGATCAATACATTGTTCGTAGAATATAGAATATTTATCCTAAAATGGACAATTTCCGCATTTTTTAATTTATTTTTTTATTCATTTCTGAATGTTTCGAAAATGCCATAAACCAGCATAAACAACAACAAAAATCTGGTCACTGCACTTCTTTTTTTTTTTTCTTTCCTTTTTTTAATTTGCAACCAAAGTTTGCTTGTTAGTTTTGGTGGAAAAAACGACACATTCGGGTCGAAGCGAATTTGTCGTTACTACATCTGAAAAAACTTGGCTTGAAATACAGCAGCGGAAACCAGTTTAGTAAGTTTCTAGGAAATCGCACCAACAGGTACCGGATATAACAATTCTCTACTAAACCAACGCCATCTATTTGGCAGAAACCTAGCGATAACCACAGAAACGGAAGGATGCTTTAACATCACAGCTAAAAAGTAACGCTTTGATCGTACTGCGATCGGATGAGGTTTTCGGGCATTTTCTTTTCTTAATATTTAAATAACAAATTTTTTTAAAGAACTTTTGTTTGAATATTTGGAATCAAAAAGAAATTCTTCATAAATATAAACTAATTTCAATCATTTTTAAAAAATGCGGGAATTGTCTATTGAGACCATTCAATGTTTAAGCATCTCATGCATAAGAATCTGCTTTTTAAAATTGCAATTTTTTAAAATTAGTTCGGGAAGCTTCCAAGATTTTTGGAAGCACCAGAACTCATATCATCAAACTATATTATCCTGATAAGTAAAACCGTATATAAATGGAAACTCTAACTTAAAATATACTATAATTCAATATATCAATCATATAATTAATATACCAGCTATTGTAAAATGACAGTCCATATGAAGGAGCTATTATCGACACATTTTGATGAGGATTGGCGTAATAGTTAAATTTCGGTTTCTAAATGCTTTATTAACGATATTCTTGCAATTACAGAACACTAATGAGCAACTATTAGTAAAGTCACTTGGAATACTTGAAATTTATCAAAGATTAATAAATATGCTTTTTGTACAACGTTGCTTACTTGATCCCTAGAATGACAAAATGTTCGGATGAGTATAATGGTTTAGTTACACGCTACCAGAACCAGGAACGCCAGCCGATAGTTGATTAGAACGTCACTGACATGCATTGATCGTAATGCCAGCATTGTATTTACATATTGCCAGCACTAATAACGTGACAAACTGGCTTCACCTAGGACTGGCATGAAACGTTGACACAGTTAACGCTGACGCCTAATGACTGTTGATATCAAATGATACGCCGACTGGTAAAATGTGTAAATCGGGCTTAAAGGTTATCAGACAATAAGCTAATACCAGGATTCAACCAGTGATTATGCGTGATAGCAGCCCTTATTTACAGTTTTCAACCAGTTAAAAGAGGTTTACCCAGGATCTCATGTCGGATAGTAATTGTTTTAAAATTTTTTTATTGTTTTGTAATAAAATCATTTCTTACTTTCCTTATTTTTCTTATACATTTCTTATAATATGCCATTTTTATTATATAAAAAGTTTTAAATATAATGGCAGTGATTCAGAAACCATAGATGTGTTTCATTGTTGAGATCCATTAAGAAAACTGTACTATTACAAAAAGTGTAGAAACTAAGTAAAAAATTTAATGTCACAAACTCCAGTTTATAGAATAAAATATCTCATCCTCGAAAATTGAAATATATCCCATTTCTCTTAAAAATTTAGTCATTTAATAATGAGGGTATTACTAGACTATGGTTGTTTAGAAATCGTTCTGGATTACAAATGTGAAATTAAAAATGAAAACTATGTATAGTAGGATTTTTTGCGATTTTCTAAATTTTTTTTTTTTAAATATTAGAAATTACGACTTTCTATTTTAACTGGATCATTTTCAATTTGTGATAGTCAAATCAACACACTTGTCGTTATCTAATCGAGCTTAAACTTAATACATGGACTCGTTGACTTTGCATTCCATTAAGTTTTGAGAGCAAAAAAAAAAATTTAGTCAATGGCACGGAATCCATGCTCTTCTTCACTGTTGTCACTTTGAAAACAATCTGAGCTTAAAATCATTAAATAAATTGCAATGAACGATTCCCGCATTTTTTTTTTTTTAATAAAATTCTATATGTTTCAAAAAGGCAATAAACACACAAATTTCTCCTCAATGCGCTTTTTCTTTTTTAATTTGCAATTTAAGTTACCCTGTTAGACTTTGGGGAGAAAACGATTCATTCGGCTCGAATTGAAAGTGACGTCACTTGATCACAAACAAATTGGTTTAAAACGCGTAGCGGAAACCAGTTTTACCAGTTTCTCACAAATCGCGCCAACCTGTACGGGATATGGCAATGGCCAACCAACGCCAACTATTTGGCAGAAACCTCACGATAACCATAGAAAAGGAAGGAAGTTTTGACGTCATAACTATAGTTGAGTGTTTTGATTGGACTGGTTTTTGCTTGGTTTCGGGACATTTTCTTTTCTTAATATTTTAAATAACTATTTTTTTTTTAAAAGAACTTTTGTTTGAATATTTGAAATCAGAAAGAAATTCTTCATAAATAAAAACTAATTTCACTCGTTTTTAAAAAATGCGGGAATTGTCCATTGCACATACAAGTTGACAACATGTATAAAAGATTTACAATAAAAAAATTACGGCGTTTTTTTTTTTATATTTATAAAAGCATTAAAATTACTAGCAAACCATATTCATTATTCAATTATATATAAAGTGGCCTGCCATGACAACAAAACACTCAACAGTCATATAATTTACATTTATATGAATCACAAAACACGCATCCGACAATTTAAAGAGTGAATAATTATGTTGTTTATAAAACTAAAACATCACCATAAACATAATTGTCTAAACTCTTCAAAAATTTCATAAAATAAAACAATTCGGTACAGTGATTAATGATTAGGCTTGATGAACATGTTCCGTTTTCACCCATGTGTTACTATCTGTTACTTAGAAGAAAACTTCTGAGGACAATGTAGAAATATGTTGCTTTAGAATCCGTCATTATAAATAGCAACACCCCGAAAACTGCCCTGTGGAGCAAACAAAGAATGGAGAAACCCTCATTAAACAAAATGGCGAAGAAATAAATAACGGCTCAAAATAAAATATCCAAAAATAAAATCTAAGATAAGTACCTTGTAAGCCGACTTTTAAATCATTAGACTAGTGAAAGCTTCCAGGATGCTTTAAGAGAGTAAACAATTAAGGTTCTGTGCAACCTATTTTTTTAATCACATACAAAAGCTGATTTCCCAGAATATAAAAAAAAATGCTTAGAACAAAATAATAAATAAAAAAACTTTAAAAAAAACTACATGCATACTGAAAGGCTTGGAATTAAAAAAAAAAAATGTTCTCGCTAATTAAAAGTTACTTCCGTCACCATTTTTCTTTAATGGAACAATGGAATAATCAAAGTGATTTGTTTATAAATGTACATAGTCAGCTGCGTGTAATTCAATTATCGCTTAAGTAAGCCAGTTGCGCTGAATTTTAATATGTTAGGGTAAAGCCGTGAAATTAGGAACGACGTAATTTGGTTATTTAAATTTTGTTGATATGAGAAAAAAATTGCTGTACATATTTAAGCTATTTCATTAAAGTGAGTTGAACGGTAGTTTGCTATTTTTGATTTTGTTATGTATCTAATATCTATGCATCCTTTTAAATATTTTTTTTTATCTAAATAAGTTATAATATTTATATTAATTTAACATTTAATTCATTTTGGATAAAGGTAAAGTTAAAAGATAAGCTTGTCTTTATTATTGCTATTTATGATGCATAGTTTTCCTTTTTAAATTTTATATTTAATTTTCTTCTAGAAAATTAAGTATGACAAAAACATTTCAAACACAAACAAAAGTGCGTCTATATCGTGAGGTTAAACGAAATTAATCTTTTAAAAACCACATCAGTCGTAAAGGGAAAAGGTAGAAACATGCATATTTCATAGGAATGACGTTGTTGTTGTAAACAAAACAAAAACGAAGTTTCATGGAAAAAAATTGCAGCAAACATAAGTAATTTTATGCATTCAGTCATGATTTTCCCAGATTAAACTAAGATAAAAAAAAAGTTTCAATACACATACAGTTTATATTTTCAATCATATTGCATTTTTAGGAAATATAGAAATTTTTAGGAAATATGAGCCAAAACACTTTTACATAATTTTGAGATTATTAGTTATGTAACATATTTATGGGAATAGTCTTAATTTAAGATTTAAAGACAAGGAATAAATAGTACAATTTTGTACTAAAAATATATAAGAATGCGTTGGGTAAAGTTTATTTACAATACATTCCTTTTATTACAAATATATAGAACACAAAATCTTACTTGAATCCTTCCCTGAAACTTATTGAGGTTTTCTGGTTCGACATCTGTTAGACAATAGAATGCCTTACATAGTATTGTTTTTTTCAGAAGGAACGAACTGATGACGGTGTATTTTTGTTTCTTTTCACTTCATGTCAAGCTATGTTTCTACGAAGTCAAATACCGTCTTCTTATTTAGATTTACAGAAAATGTCATTGGTATTTTGGACAAGTAGACAAGGAAGTGATTTTAAAAATAAAATTTAAAATGAGGATTACAGAATAGGACTGTCTCTTAAATTTTGCGATAAAACATTGAACGTTTAAACTGAAACAGGATAGGGAAAAAAATATAGAATTTTTATTATGGTGTCTATAAATCGTTTGCAGTTGTTTCCCTTCGGCACTGAGCAATAAAATCAAAAACATTCTAAAAAGATTTTTTTTTTTTAAATTTTCAATTTATTTAAAGTTCAACTAAAACTAAAGAATGTTTCAATGCACCTGGACAAATGAAATTGATACATTTCTAATAAAGTGTTAAAATGGTGCCACGTAATTTAATATGATATACACTAAATTGTAAGTGAATTTTTCGAGTAACTTTGTTTTGCAATGATTTTAATTGTAATAAATTATCATATTATTTAAGAAAAAATATTCGTTTGTCTTTTTTTGTTCATCAAAACGTAATGTATCTTTTCAAATTCTCCAAAGAATTTTTATACTTTAGTATATTTTTGAAATGCTATCATTCAAAAGAAGTTATTTTAAAACGCTACTTTTTTATAATCTTCTGACTAAAAAGGGAAACATGCAACAAAGTTGTGGACCACTAATTCTTCTAAATCTGTTCAACTTTGGACATTAATTATTTTCTACTAAATAATACAATTGATAATTAATACTGTTTTTAAAATAAAGTACAATAAATACATTTGTTTATAATTAACATTTTATGGTATTTTCAGTAACAAGATAATAAAATTTGGTGTCTAGCGAGATTCTGAAATTTAATATCCTGGGATCGAAACAACATAAAAACTTATACGTTTTTGGTGATAACTCAGTATTATTTAGTTCCACAAAATTTTACAAAATTGTCTATCTTACAGCAATTTTGTTGACAAAAGTTTGTGGATAACAAATATTGTATAGAATATGAACAAAAACAAAAAAATTGCCATTTTATAAAATTTAGCATTTTTAAATAATAAATACAACACCGAATTGTTGAGTTGACGAAAATTTTGGTACCAAAAATAAATGTAATTTTTTAGATTTTTGGATTAGATTGTTATGTTCGCACATAACATAGTGTTTAAGTTTATCAAAGACAATGCAATTAAGATAAAATTAAGTTGCAAAAATTATCACTTTAAGAAATCAACAATTATCATTGCAAATCTTTCAATTTTATATGTGTCAGTATAGTACATCATTACCACTTATTTATGGCGATTATTTAACGTAATAGATCACTTTAAAATATGTTTAATTTGAATATTTATAAGGTCACTTTAACTTATAAAGTTTGTGCACCGAGAGGTGGGAATTTATGAGTTAATCAAAAACTTCTTTGTCATTATTATATAGTAACATAATTTATCAATAGAATAAAAAAAGAGTGAACTTGTGTAAGAACACTGGTTGTTTAGAAGTATTTTCCCCATTTTAATAATTTCGCAATTAAATGATTTACATATTTATCTTTTGATGAAACTAATTATTTAACATATAGCAACACATTCTTAGATGTTGTAGTTTTTGTATTAATATTCAAATTTGGTAGGAGTAAACTAGTAGACTGAGAGGCGACAGCAATTTTAGGTACCTCATAGAACATTATTCTCAATTTTTATAGAATGTAGAAAAATGTTAGTAGAACATGAATCCACTAGTCTGCGGGACAAAAATGGCCGAAACTATTAAATAATTGACTTTGAATGAGTTGAACTAAATCCAATTGTCAAACGTCTTAATTTGGAAAAAAATTAGTATAATTTTTGTGTTTGGTCTACTCTTTAATTTTCAATTAAGAAGGTTGCAGACGATTTGTGTTTCCTGACGCCAAGATCTTTCATCTTTTAAAAGTTAGCCAAGTTGACAATAAATATTACTTCATCAGTGACGTAATATTTATGGCAAGTTGGATAACTTTTAAAAGATAGAAATATTTTTCACCAGAAAGCAAAATCGTCTGAACTATTCCTCATTGAAAATTAAAAAACAGTGGGTTACCACATAAAAAAGAATGCTCATTATTTGGAAAGTTATGACGAATTTGGCAATTGGATTTAGTTCAACTCACTTTCAAAGTCGATTTTAGAATAGTTTCATCCATTTTGGTCCCAGCTTACTAGAGGACTTTCTGATCCATTTATAAAAATTCCTTTTCTTAAATAACAATCTATATCGACATTGCTGCATTGCCATAAAAATGCAATGTCTTGTAAACTATGAAAAATTATAATATACATACTACTGTTTTTTAAAGAGAAAAAAAAACATATTAGCCGATTTTGAAGATTTTAAATTTTTTTACAAATTATATAATTATAGTAATCTGTTAAATACAAGTTTTCGTATCATTAAAAAACCATTATTACTTTATACTTGAAACAATGAAACAAGAATTCCCAACTAGCATACGAATGGTCGCGATATCGATAACAAGCATGGACACTAAGCAATCTATAGTTTCAAAGAAAAGTAGATAAGGCAGAAATTGTGACAAATGGTCTTATATCTTTTGTTGGGGTGTCTGGTGAATAGTTTCAGATTTTTTTTCTTTTTTTTTTTCTTTATTCAAGATGATCTCTTGTTGGTAGACATCCAGGAATTCGTCTCTTACTGATACACGTGCTGCCCCTATTAGTCTAGTATTAGGAAAGACTATTCTCAGAAGTAATCTAGACCTTGCTCAAAAGTTATTTCAGCGTAGTATTATTCACAAAAATATTAAAATCAGTTAAACAATACAATCAATAATATAATATAAATTCCTTTTTTGGAGAGAAAGAAAAAAAAACATTTTTTAGAACTCAATGTAGTAGTTTTAAAGAACTCGGTATAGTATCTGTATAATTGGCAGATTTAACTAAAGAAAGTACTCCTAGTTAAAAAAAAAAAAAAAAAAAAAAAAGTCACTAGACAAAATTCGAAATCGATAATGGTGTTCTTTTAAATGATCGATTTTAAAGTTTTCAAAGGCTGCTTGTGACGGCGCACAGTGGTCGGAAAAGGCCAAAAAACGGCAAAAACCCTGAAAAACTTCTATTTTGAGAAGAAAACTTTGAAAACCTCTGTTTCTTAAGTATTTTGACCCCTCCGAGTTCATTTATGCTATAGCCAAGTTCGTACGAACAACCGTTTTAGCAGGAGCGTAAACAGAAAACTTCTGAGGGGGGGGGGGGAATAAAATTGGTTAAATAATTTCGATAATTTCATTATTTTAATTTACTTGAACACTTAATAAATTATTATTTAATTTGCTAATCATTAATACATGATCTAATAATGAATAGTCAAATAATTATTGAATAACAATTAAGTAAAAATTTCTTTTTGATTTGTTACTTAGTTATTCACTAAATTATTTTGGTAAATTATTAAAGATTTAATTAAAATTCTTTAATTTATAATGATTTAAAAGTACACTTTAAAAATCAAAATACATAAATAAAAAAATTGAAGGAAAATTCATCCTAACGTAAAGTTTAACCCTAAATATTCCCCCAAACCCCGTGGTTACGAGTCAGCTTTTTAGATTAGGGTAAGTGCGGTAAATCGGGTGGAGCATGAATTTAAAAAAAATAATATTTTATACTAGCTTGCAATATAAGCTGAAAATGTATATCAGTCTTTCTTTCAAATCAAAGAAAAATATTTAATGTATTTAGCTTTATTTGATTAAGTTGGTACAAATAAAGTTTTTGTGTAAGTTTTTTTTTTTTTTTTTACATTTAAACTTGTTTTTTACTTTACCAACCCGATTTATCTATTACACAAAAAGTAAATTGGTTCAGCATTTTTTTAAATACAGCTTTGACTTACGTTGATAAACTTTCTTGATTACCTTTACACATAGAAAATTCTAAATTTTTAAACATTATTTAGTAACTAATAATATTTTATGAGGTTTGTTATAAAATTATATATATATATATATTGTTATGAAGACCTGCGTATGGCATGTAGTGCCAGTTGTGCAGCTCAACATACATCTCTAAAGTTTCCTTGCAGTTTTGCTTAAATTTCTCGAGATCTATTGAGGCTTCTCTGTTGATAGTATTGAGAATGATTTTGAATCTGTGAATTAGGCTATTATCCAGTCCATTAATATCTGATGTGATAGCAGGACCTTTGAAAAATCTCCTTCGTCGTTGGTTGTTCACCTCATTAATTTGCAAACCCAAAATTCTCTATTCTTTTGAGATTTTTCTAGAATTACCTTTTTCCTTTTTTAAATTTCTTTCACTTCCTTTGTTTGATTATTACTCCTCCATTTTTAAGCATCCATGTTATATGCAATGTGGAGTACTGAATTTTATTCGAACACGGAGTGATGAGAGGCCAAGTGGGATAAATGGGTTTACTTTTTAAGAGTTCCAAGTTGTTCGTTTCTGTCGATTTCGTTCTGCTACAAATCGGACACACTGACATAAACGCTGCGTGAATTAGACCTTCCCGTCGATCATTGATAGCACTAGAAAATGAGTCTCTGTAATGGGTTTGTGATTCAAGGAGGTCGGGCTACTACTTCCTCTCTCAGGACATCGGGTGTTTATTTAGAAAATTTAAACCGAATAGGTCTGCAGAATCAGGTCGATGGCGTCTGAGATTTAAAAAAAATCAAAATCGAACCAGTAACAACCATACACAAAGGTATGAGAGAAGTAAGGAACATAATTGTATCAGTCTCGCCCTCATTTTCAGAAGTTTGTTTATACTATGTCCCGTGGAACCATCACACCACCTTCTCTGGATGAATGCAGAAATATCAATTTCAGTTGGATAACAACATTTCTTCTGATTCAAAACTTGGTCGTAAGGATGGGAAAACATCGTTTCCAAATTATTTTGCAGATTGCCTTAAAACAGTAAACAATAGTCATGTTTGGATAACGGGGCTATTAATCTATAATTCCTTACAAGAGCTCGATTATTTGTAAAATATTTTAGCAAACGATAATTTTTATACGTCACTACTAAGTGCGGCATAACCTTGTTTATGTGTTTTCTATGGTGTTTGGACAGCTTGCTTCACAGATTTATGCAGATAATTACCAAAGTAGCAGATTGTAGCAGCTGATTCTTGGTTTATTGGTTAAAATATTGTTTAAGGTACAGTTTGAAACCAATAAGGCCTTGGCGCACGTTGGCGCACATTAGTTATAGCCTTTTATTCATACGAAAATATGATATTATAGGAATCATCATGAAAAACGTATTTTAACACATATTAAAAAAAGATTTCAACAAAAATCACAGAAAACAGTCCTAAGAAATCATTAGAGTGCGAATATATATTTTTAATAGTTTATATCATTAATGGCAAATCAATAAATATTGACGTCAAAACGAGCTACTTTTTGTGTGATGACTTTCGGTGAGTGTAAATAAATAAAAAAATGTCTATTTAATGTCTAAATTCTGAAATCTTAGTAGTCAACTATCCTTAAAATAAAAAATAATGTCAATTTTCATTTTCCCAAAAACTTAAAAACCGGGGTTTTTGCCGCTCCCAGACCACTGTGCGGCGCACCTAAATATTTTGTGTTGCAAGCTTCCATTCGAAAAAGCACCATCAGCCACTAATAAAATGTATAGTTCAATACTTGAATAATAAAATGCATTTTTTTTTTCAATCAGTTTTGCACTGCTTCGTTGTGTAAAAATAGTAATATCAGTAAAAAAATCAAGAGTTCTGTCGTAATGTAAATTAATAAAATTCGTTTGATTTATTTGAAAATAATGTCAATAATAATTCAAAGTAAGGTTTAGTGTTCCTAGGTTAAAAATTTAACAATTATAAAAATACTTCGTCTGTTCACCCAATACATTAAATTTCAATAAAACTGAAATTAGTTGATTGTTTTAATCATGGGCACACGCAGAAATATTTTCAGGGAGGGGGGGTGCAAGACTAGATTTTGATCAAGATTATTAATTTTTTACGAATTTTAATTAATAGTTATGCATTTTAAATTATACTCTTTGAGAATAGTTTGAAAAAAATCATGGTATATATTTTTGAAAGCGCAACCCTGTTAAAAAGAAAAAAAAATAGAAAAAAAAAAAAATTTAATATATATTTTTAATGATTTTTTATCATCTAACTAAAATAATAGAAAAACAAATGCTTATTGTAACATAAAAACCGAAACGGCATATGTGCTTTTCTTTTTATTCTTTTTATCTTGGAATTTCCACATTTCCACCCATATATATATATATATATATATATATATATATATATATATATATATATATATATATATATATATATATATATATATATATATATATATATATATATATATATATATGCACATATAATTGCACAAATTGTCTGTATATAGTGTAAATAGTGACGTATTATTTTAAAATTCTATTGTAATTTATTTTTATCGTATTTTATTTATTAAAAGCGATTATACAGGTTAGAAAAAGGTGGCAACACCTAAAGCAATCGAAAAATTTTGAGACGTTTCTTTTTCGATGAATTGGCTGGAAATTTCTGGAATGTTCTCACGTGCCTGCTATAAAAAGACCGGTGATCGGGAAAGTTTTCAGATTGACTTCGGACTTCGATGAAAGCTTATCGCTTTGTTTACCTATTGGAGTGAGCTTGTATAATCGCTGTATTCGAAGTTGTTTTTGCCGAAGCTTGTGTTGAAGCTTGTGAGCGATTACGCTGTTACCTGTGAATAAATTTTGTGAGTTTTCTGAAGAGAGAATAAATATTTTTATACTGTAAAAACTGTGCCATCATTGCCTCAGTGGAAAAATTCATAACAGTGGTGTCAAAAATGGGGGTCAAGTCATCTTGAATGCCGACTACTACGGAAGACCAAATGAAGCAGTTGATGGAAATGGTTGCTGGAATGAAGGCCCAACAGGAAACCACCGCAGCCGAAATGAAAGCCTGCCAAGAAACAGCCGCAGCCCAAATGAAAGAAATAAAAGCCGGTCAAGAGTCCACCGCCGCCGCAATTGCCGCTACATCATCGGAGATTAGAGCTTTAGCCGCCAAGTGTGAAACAACATCTGCAGCATCAGTGAATGAAATCAAAGAAGAAATGAAGATAGAGCTAGCCTCAATGGTGGAATCAACCATAATAGAAACTACCTCAAATGTTCTGCAATCCGTGAAAGAAGAAGTATTCAATGCAGTAAGAAAGGAAGTTGATGAAAAGTTTGAGGAGTTTAACGGAAAAGTAAACAACTTAGGAGACAAAGTTTCCACCATGAAAGAGGAGCAGGAAAAGTTTCAAGACGCTGTTGAAGAAAGGTTTGAAAAGTTTCATAACGCTCTAGAAGAAAGACTACGGGAAATGGAAACTCGCGAAGCTGCGACCATTGCAACTCCTAAATAGAATAATGTTTCCACTCCCTTCATTGCGCCACGTTCCAACATCAAAGTGGCCACTTTCGATGGGAGGTCGTCTTGGCGCGTTTATCAAACGCAGTTTGAAATTATTGCTTCTGCGAATGGTTGGAACGATACTTCGAAGGCATTCCATCTCGCAGCGTCTCTTCGAGGTGAAGCTGCTGACATTTTACAGACACTAGCTGAAGAGAAGCGGGGAGAATTCGTGGCGCTGGCAAGGGCGTTGGAGTTAAGGTTTGGGGAGCAGCATCTAAAGGATTACAGCAGACTGCAATTGAAAGTGAGACAGCAGAAGGCCAATGAAACTCTTCAAGAATTGGCGTCAGATATAGAAAGACTGTCGCTCCTCGCTTTCCCTGACTGTCCCCCGGATGTACGAGACGATCTTTCTCTGCAGTATTTCATCGACGCTATTCAAGATCCCGATGTGCAGCAGGCGATAAGGTTATCTCAAAACAAAAACCTGAAGTCAGCCCTTGTGTACGCCATGAGAGTGGAAGCCGCACAGCTAGCTTCTGGAAAAGACCGACGATATGTGTGTGGTGCATTAGCCGGGGATTCTTCTGACTTTGTCACCAGTAAGCTTCGAGAACTGAAAAGCAAAATTGATAGAATGATGAGAAGCTATCCCGGAGCCAAGGATCGAAAGACCAGAGTCATTTGCTGGCATTGCAAACGGGAAGGGCATCTACGACGTAACTGCCTTGATTTGAAAAAGAGAAGGGATAACACTACCACGGAATCTCAACAACTGAATCTAAGAAGATGCCATCTCGCAGGGCAGAAGCTGCAATGTAGAACAGGTGAAGCACCGACCAGTCGTTTCCACGTTTCATCCCGACAAGAAGGAAACCAGGGTTTATTCGTGAAGGGGGAGATCAACGGAACTCCATGTCGTCTAATCGTCGATTCGGGAGCGAACGTAACGATCGTAAGGACGGACGTGGCTCGTCGCCTGAACAGCCGACTCCTCTACACAGCGCCCTCTGTTTCGCTACAAACTGTGTCCGGTGGTAATATCTCTGTGCATGGGAAATTGGAAGTGGACATTGCCCTTGGATTTAACACCTACAAGCACACCGTTTATGCTGCCGAAATTGTAGATCCGTGCATTCTCGGACTAGACTTTTTGAAGAAAAATGGAATTACGCTGAATTTTGAGAAAAGCAAGCTGCAAACATGGAGAGGCGAAGTTCCTTTGCACGATCTAGACATGAAAGAGCTGTGCGTATATCGGATTATGGCTCATGAAGACAATGTCATAGAGAATGCTGAAGAGTCCACATCTATGAAAAGTACCTCTCCAGCCTCGGAAAGAGAACCGAAGAAAGCGACGTTGATGAAACCCTCCCAGGAAGTGGTTCATGTGGAAATGGACAAAGTTAGTGAATAGGGAATCGACATGCGTGCTCCTGTTACAAGCATCGAACGGAGGTCCCGGGATCTATCAGCTGCACCCGCGGATGATTCGGACGCAATCACAGAAAATCTTACTGAAGATGATGTTCGGTTGAATGGGAGTGGGAACGGGAACGCTCTTTCCGGAAGTTCATGTCCGGAAAGCAGACGACATTCATCTAAAACGGAGTTCAAATCTTATCAACAACCAATCTCAAAATCATGTAACCAGCAAGATGGGGATCAGAAACTTTCACCGCTTCTGTTGACATACGGGAGTGTAACTCACGAGACCACCGGATTTTCTCCATCTCTAAAGATGTTTGGAAGAGACCTTAGGCTCCCCTGCAACCTCCTCTTTGGACAACCACCGGACACTTCTTCCTCGCCTGTCCAGTATCTAGATAATCTGCAGGCACGTTTGGAAGCCGTACATCGGTTCGCCAGAGAGAGAAACAACATCATGACTGAGCGCATGAAGATCCGGTACGATGCCAAGGCCACGGACCGTTCATTCCAGGAAGGTGACAAGGTGTGGTTATGGAACCCTAAACGTCGGAAAGGACTCTCCCCTAAGCTTCAGATGAACTGGGCAGGGCCGTTTGTGGTCCTTAAGAAGATCAACGACGTCGTGGTGAGGCTTCAAAGGACACCTTCCTGTAAACCTAGAGTTGTACACTACAATAGGCTAGCCCCATATTATGGTAGAAGTCATTGAATGGCTTAAGGACTTCACTGCCCGGGACGTGCAGTCTTTAAGAAGGGGGAAATGTTGCACAAATTGTCTGTATATAGTGTAAATAGTGACGTATTATTTTAAAATTCTATTGTAATTTATTTTTATCTTATTTTATTTATTAAAAGCGATTATACAGGTTAGAAAAAGGTGGCAACACCTAAAGCAATCGAGAAATTTCGAGACGTTTCTTTTTCGATGAATTGGCTGGAAATTTCGGGAATGTTCTCACGTGCCTGCTATAAAAAGACCGGTGATCGGGAAAGTTTTCAGATTGACTTCGGACTTCGATGAAAGCTTATCGCTTTGTTTACCTACTGGAGTGAGCTTGTATAATCGCTGTATTCGAAGTTGTTTTTGCCGAAGCTTGTGTTGAGTTTTCTGAAGAGAGAATAAATATTTTTATACTGTAAAAACTGTGCCATCATTGCCTCAGTGGAAAAATTCATAACAATATATATATATATATATATATATATATATATATATATATATATATATATATATATATATATATATATATATATATATATATATATATATATATATATATATATATATATATACTTTTCAAGAGCTAGGAGGGGTGCAAGTGCACCTCCTTGAAACCCTCCTGGGGGCGCCCATGGTTTTAATATATATAAACAAGTAAAAAACTATTTTAAGCGATGTTTTAAACATTTCATTTCTTCTTTTAGATTTAAAATACTTTTTTTTGTTACCAAATATAATTAACCTATTAGAGTGGGCAAAAATAACAAAAACAGGAGTGGTTGTGAACTGATAAAGTGGACGATTGCTTCAATAACGGAAAGTTCAACAATGGAAAATACTTCATCATTCTAGAAAGATTGAACTTTTCCTGAGTTTTATCTTTTAACAACTTTTTAATAAAAAATTAATAACGGAAAATATTTTCAATAGTTTAAAAAAAAAAGTGTATTTTTTTAAAATAATAAATATATAAGCACTAAACATTCATTAAAAACATTATATTTTATCTGCAACACTATCCAGTCATAATAATTAATGCCTTCCGATAATACGCAACTCTACATCTTTTCAGAACAATGCTGCAAGCTGCGGTTATCAAGCCATGAAATCAACATAAAAGCCCAAACTCTCTCTCTCATAAATATGTCAATCAAAAATATTGGAAACATATTAGATACTAGCAACACCATGGAGGTGGTTTATTTTTAGATTGTGCGTTCTTTTGCGAAGAGACCGAGTGAAATATCATACACAACTAATTGCCGGAAGGTTAAATGTAGAAAAGTTCAATATAAATTCTCTGATGTAGCTATTGTAAAAGAGACTACTATGAGTTGTTGGTAAGGAATTAAAAAAGGTTCCTCCGACGTTAAATCAAAGTCGGCTTATTTGAACTAATTCATTGTTGGTGTGGTAATGACCAAAGAGGCGTCAATTTTAATTTGATTCCATTCAATACACAGATAAAAGAATTCGTAAAAGTTTGATCTCATGCCTGTCATCATGTTCCAATATGATAATCTTGAGATCAGGGCCAGTCTGAATTGCGTAACCTTAGAGGACGGTGGACCAACTTTCTAAAAAGGGCGCCAGATCGCTTTTATAACAATGATTTCTAACTCATCTAGACCAGCGTAAGCTGGAAGAGTATTAATTGTAAATTAGAGTGATTCTTCTTTTATCTTCCTGAATGATTTTACAGATTATGTCATAGACATTCAGTTGGTTGATTGGTTGTTTTCAGATTATCTGGTTCCGTCAGCAACACGAGGGCTATAACGCGCCGAAACATTCGTCATTTGACAAGTCAACATACATTTACAAACACCCATGCCTTACAATGGGACTCGAACCAGCAACCTCGCGGTCTAAAAGCTAGCACGCTAACCATTATACCGTTTGGTCGGCCATAGACATTCAGTGGTAGTGATTAATGTTATGCAATACCGTTTTGGGTAAAACCATGAAAGATAAAAGTGCAAGTCTTTATTGTGGACAAATCTATAGTCTATTGTTTGAATTATCTTGCCTAATAAATAATAGAACACTGACATTCGAAAAGTATATTCAGAACTTCCTGATCATGCTTTTGATGACCATTCGTAGAGCTGTTTTTTTTGTGAGTGCAAAACTCGTTGGTTCTTTGTGATACAACTACTGTTCCAACGCTCTCTACGGTTTTCAAAACACTGAGTATTTTGCGACGGGGAAAACTGGGCGTTCCCATTCGAAAATTTCGAGTTTCTGTAACTATAACAGTAACTGTGAACGCCATTTTGTAGCCGTTCTCAGAATCTTGAGCTCATACCTCTGAATAACTATACTTGAAAATTCATCTGGATCTGCTGAACGGAACGACCATTAGAGATCGATGTATCGGCAAAATTTCTTTATGACCACCCTGTACTTGCAGATGTGTACTTAACAAAAATCTTTTTGCCTCAACTCCGTTACAATAACAGAGACCAAATAATTAACTCACTAGTTCTAAAGGGTTTTTTATTTTTACTAATTTTTACTTTTTTTGTTTTCTAGTTTTATATTTTTTTTACATTATGTTTTCAGAAAGAATGCGTGTTTGGATTTATTCTAGTATTTAATATTATTCTATTAATCTTTACATTAAAAAATAAATACTGCCTCTCTCAAGATTATTTGTCTCTTGCAAAATTTCTGCTTTGTAAAAGATTTTGTTTTTAATTTTCTGTATTGTATCACAAACATCTGTTAATTCTGTCAATTCTCAAAATAGATGGCATTGGAATGTTGTTTGTGTTTTCTTATGTCAAACCCATATTTTTTGTCTCGAAAAGATTTATTGTATGAGGTTTAACCGTTTCTTTTAAATTACGGTGACAAATACTTTTATTTCTTAAAGTTATTTAAAATCCTAATGCACGCAAAAGTTTTGGCTGCATTTTTAATCAGTTATTATTATAAACTCATATGAGTTTTAAACACAACATTAAAGAACTAAAATGTTCTGTTTAATAACAACTATACGTCAATCATTTTGAGATGTTGGACTGTTAAAGTATCAGTGACAGTTTTAATTCCATTCACATCAGTAACAAAAAACATCGCGCATTTCACTTAATTGTTGTTATTAAAGTACACAGTTAAGATTTATGTTTCTACAAGGACAATTATTAAAAAATGACAACAAATTAATAACACATTGACTAAATAAACAGAGTATGTGCATAAGTTACTTGTTGGATAACAGAAATAAAAAATTTATATTTGTTATAACTTTCTTATTTTTTAAATATTTATCCTCGGTAATACTTTTTACAATAGAGATTGAATTTTAACTATTATCAATGAGTATCTAAATTGTTATATAAATTAAACTTACAAAGATACATTAAATAAAATATTAATTAAAATATGTAAACATAGCATAATTCAAATTTGTAACTTTTATCCCCCCCCCTCACCCCCCCCCCCCCCACACACACACATCCCCCACTCAAAAAATTGTGTCGTATATTTAATGGTTCCATAAGTAGAGATGCTATGCAAGGTGTCCAAATAAAATGTCCCTAGTTTGAGAGGCAACTATACTTAACAGAAAGTTAAAAAGCATAAGAAAATTGTAAAATTGGATAACAGGACTCACAAAATTTTTAAGAAAAAAAATCAGTCCACTTTCACGTTGTCCTCCTTAGTAGCTCTGAGAATATCCAAAGGTAGTTAAGTTCCAGCCATGTTCTCTCTAGTACCGTATCTTTTCTGTACACTTCCAGTTTCGAGAGACGTTTTCTGCCACTTTGTAATTCTATTAGGATTGATTTTTTTTAATAAACCGTTCGAAACAATTTTTGCACTGTTATTACGCATGTGTGCTCTGCATCCCAGAGAACAACTCGTACTTTCTTCTGCGGTAATTTAATTTTTTACATTTGACGGGTATTGCTCGTGCATTGAGCACACACTAGCAAGTGCAAGAGCACGTATGTCTTACTAAAAACTTTGTGAGTCCTGTTATTTAATTTTACATTCTTTTATGCTTTTAAACTACATAGAAACCTTTCCAAATTAGGGAAGTTTGATTCGATCACAGTGCAATATCTTACATAAAATAAAATTTGGAATCCACGTAAGGCTGCAAGACCCAGCCTGATTAGCCGTTATTGTGCACAAAAATAGGTTCGACTGACCGTACAAACCAACCTATTTGTTTATAACAATAATTTCAAAGTTTCACTTGTAGTCACCGGTAGCATAGCAGTAATGGCCAATGCATGCAACAGGGTTTCAGGGGAAAAATCGACCATCGTTCCAAAATACATGATTTTCTTAAATGAATATGCCAAAAACATCACAATTTTTTTAAAATACGCATCAACATTTCAAAACTTCTAGTATATTTTATCCAGAATTTGATTAGATTGGCCAATATCTGTAACAAGGGCCTATATAGACCTTTCCACATCGGTATTGCTCTATGTCGAGCGATATTGACCAGCGAGGTTGTGCTATTGGGAATGTGAACTACATGCAATTGAATATGGAAACACACTTTTGGTGGAACTTTAGAGCCCTTTCCGCTTTTATTTGAGTTGAATTTTTTTGTAAACCTACAAATATTATCGGGATAATAGAGAGTTGAAAGATACACAAGACATGGCTGTAGCATTTATTGTGTAGACTTACATCGTAGCCCAACAAATTACAATACCAAATGATATTTCCGTTACTTCTAGTAGTAAATTCTCGGTTGAAATGTTAAGATGTGAACTCGTCTTGACGAAACTTTTCATTTGACAAATCACATAATTCTGCAGTATATGTCTTTGACTGTATACTTCAGGCTTACAGTGCCTTTATATAAGTTTCTTTCAACATTAGTGTAATATAGTAGCTAAAACTGATAACTTTAAACAAGAATAGAATAGGTTTAACGGATGTGCGACGGCTGATATAACTATAACTGTGTATGTATTGCAAGGACATCTGATTTCCGAACATCTGTTGTGGCAATCATGATTATAGTGCATAAAATGATCCGTTTATAAAAGTAGTTCGTCGATGAACCACATTTAATTCCTGATTGTAACTTTTAATGTGATAGCATGCCTTTTATTTAAACGATGAGTCTTTCCTACATAATTTCTTAGAAGTATGGTTACTTATATAAAATAACTATTTCCATGAAGCGCAAAAATAATGGCCAATGTCGGAAATATGGGTCCTGGAAAATTCGCCTTTTCTGGTCAAAACTCAACATCGTTCCAAAATACACCATTTTTTATTTTATTTTTTAAATAAACATGTCAAAAACATCACAAAACATATTTATAGGCTCTTCATTCTTTCTTATAAATAAAATATTTCAATTTTAAAACTGTGCATCAAAATTTCAAAACTTCCAATATTTTTTATCCAGCATTGGACGAGATTGACCAAAGTCCGTAACAACAGCCAGTTTACAACGAACCACATCGGGATTGGCAAATGTTGAGCGACATTGGCCAAAGTTGTTGTGCTACTGGAAATTGTTATCTTAAATTATTCCAATTCAACGAAGAGACTCATAGAGGACAGAAATTTTCAAAATTTGCAATTAATTACCGAACCCTATTCATGGTCTTGATTTAAGAGCATGTCTTTAAATATATCGAGAAGAACAAGTGAGCATGGAAAATTTGGAGATAACAATCCAAACTACGCTCCAAGTACCTTTGAGTTATTCACGAAGCACAATGAAATTAAATTTTCTCCACTGTTACCTCTCAAACCGGAAGATGATGTTAAAACGTGGGTACGCTTTAATAAGATTCGTTACAAACTAAATGGAGGCTAAATATCATTTTAATGCATTCACGTAACATACGAATTAGGTAATTACACATTTAATAAGTGCTTTAACGACGCGGTGATGAATTAGCATTTCTAATGAAACTATGCAAATCATTTCATTTCATTCTTTTGTCGTATAGTTTTGGCGATGTTGTTTACATATTTTTCCAGTGTAAAGTTAGTTTTGACTTATTATATGCTGAGGGTAATTACTGAAATGATAAATGCTGGAATATACATGAATGTTTTTCTAAAATGTTTCTTTGTAGAATTTGTATTTGAAACATCAAATAAAGTTATTTCGATAACTTTAAATTCGAAAGTAATCCGGAAAAAGTATCGCATTCTCCAACAGTATATTTCAAGTGTATACTTTCGTTTTTACTATGCATTTTATGACCAGATATTCTCGCATTGTAGGACCAAATACATTTTTTATTTAAGTAGTGCAAAAAAAAGTTTATATACAATTTTAAAAAAAAAAATTTAAAAAAAAAAAAACACTATACCTAAATTTAATACTGGTTTTAAAAACTCTAAATAAAGTTATTTGACTTAATTTGAATGTTAACACGTTGACTGCCATTGAATTTTGAACGATTGTGGTCTAAAGAGTCAATTTGATTTAACCTTTAACTGCTGTATGCGGTTTGACAGACCACGAGTCATTTTTTGTGGAATGCTTCCACCTACTAAAATATTTCAACTTTAACTTCTATATTAATTTTTCCGATACTTTGTTTCTTAAATTTTAAATTGATACTCACTAACTTTTTTGGTGCAGTATGAACCACGTGTTACCTTTGCGCCAAAATGATCAAACCACCCAACCACAGCACTCATCAGAGCGTTGATTGGAGAAGATATTGAACCAGTGGTGGGAGTTGAATGCAAATCATATAGCAGTCAACGTGTTAAAAAAGAGTTTTGATATTAAAATACTCAATAACATTATAAGGTATTTTAATATTTTTTGACATTCAAATCAAAACAGATAAAATTTGTGTTTAAAAGATATTTAATATGCTGTATTGGGTTCACTATAAGTTCTTTTTGAATGTTTAAGCATAATCAAAGTGCAATTCAGTACAGGAAAATTAATTATCATTTGAAAAAATTAGAAAAATCTTAATTAAAATGTGTACTTCAAGCTCTTATTGTATTGATCAAATTTTGCTTTCTATATCTTGTAACATTTCTATTTAGGGAATATATCGCTTTAAATTTCGTTCAATGTTGATTCAAAGATACCTCAAACAGAATAAAATAGTTTTAAATTTTGAAAATATGAGTTTACAAGAATTGTAATTAAGGTAATAATCTAAATGTTAATACCTGTATCAATCAAAATCCTTTAAATTGTAAATTGGTGTCCATATCACTACGTAAGTTAAACCATTTACCTCGCTTAAAATCATTATCTGCTAAAGAAGCAATTAAACTACACTTACACAATAATAAATTGCGGGGGAAAACAATTTCTTTGTATTTAACCTTTGAACACGAAATCAACATACTTCAGAAAGAACTTAGTAAAATTACTTTATGCCATTCTCAAAATAACTTTTTTACCTTGAAGTGTTTAGATCTCTAACATCACATTTTGTTCAAACACTCACTGATTAAAAAATGCATATTTAACCAACCTCCAAAAATGCAACACCATAATATATATGCCTCTCTCTATATAAATTTTTTTCTAATAATTTACAAACTTAATACAGATACATTTTTTCCCTCGAACGCCCTATCATGACGTAATTTCTAGTCTGTGCGTTTTGCTAGTAGCAATTTTTAAACTAACAGCAGAATTGCTGATGTGTAACGAAAGATACGGAAACATTAAAATGCTTCCTCGCCGTAGGATATTAGGATAGTTTTCCCATTTATTCATAATTTGATTTTCAAAGTCGTAAATATTTCAGTGCTTTTTATTCTATTCTACCACTGTGGTTATTGCCTTGAATAAAAATGTGCTTTCATAAATAGTTTCTCAGATAGATTCGCCGAAGAGAAAAATATTTTACGAGTATGGGAAATAAATTCGGTTAAACTGAAAGATAACATTTTAAATGAGCGCGCAAAAAATGGCCAGAAAGTCGTTAGTTTTGCTTAATATGATTGTTGGGTTTATTAGATTACTTGTATTAAATTATGTTGCGCATTGAAATGCAAGTAATGAGTTATTTCTATTTTCAGGCAGAAGCAATACGAAAATCTGATGTTGGATTAAGTAATCTGAGATTGTGTGCGTGTCGTAGAATTATAAAATCGTCGTCAAATTTGATGAGGTTTTGTTTAACTATGTGTCTTGTAGTTTTCGTTTAAAATTGAACGCCTGAAATATCTAATTTAAGAGGAAGATCTCGGAAGGATCATTCCCTATACTGGCTATGTTATAATCTTTTAGCCCAGTGCATTTAGAAATTACTTTGTATAAAATCTTGAAATTTGGTGAGTAACTACGAAAATGATCCCTACGTGAAATTACATAAATTAAAAACTCAAAAATAGCGTCGAATATGTTTATTTTATATTTCAAATCCTTACGTCAATGCATATGCAGTGGCTCCACCTGGTTTTGTCTTTTGCTGTTTTAATTTGCATTTATAATAGATAGACATTAAGGTATCCGACTACGTTCGGAGCAATTTTGTTAAAAAACCTTATTAATGAAAGTTTGTAATCTATAAAAATGTTCATATTATGGTAAAAACATGAAATTGACAAAAATATTAACTTTTTAAAATTTAATTTTTCTAAAAAAAGGAGCTTATTGGTCGAAATTGACCAATATTTTGTCAAAACGACTAATGTTGCAAAAACAAATTTTTAATATATATTTGTTTTACTTTTTTCTACATGATTCTATAATATTTATGAGTATAATGACCTAAAATCTAATTTAAATTTTCAAAAATAAAAAAGATATAGGCTGTTGTATAAGATTACACATAAATTTCAATATTTTCGCAACATATTATTATGTATATATAGCAATAACTTTTCGAAAAATATAGGTACAATCAAATCTGTAGGTCATTACACTCAACATAGTATAACGAACAATTGTACAAAAAAATTATAACTCTATCATAAATACACATAGAGATAGAACAAAAGCCGTATTTCAGTATTAGCGCTAAATCTATTCTTAAGGTAGTAGTCTGGTAACTTGGGTTCAAAAAAATCGAAAATTTTTTTTTGCTTAATTTGAAAGTACAATGTCTTGAGAATATACTGTGAAAATTTCAGACAGAAATTCGAAATATTTCGGGAGTTATAACGAGTTTCCTAGAGCGCCTCGGAGTCCAACTTTTAAGGTCGACCGGCAGCTGCAACCGCTTGGACCCTTCTATTGTTTGCGCTTTTAGTATATTTAAGTTAAAATTCACAGTACTCTGTTAGTATTTGATCGTACGTTGACACGTAAGCATCTAAGATGGATAGGAAAGGGAAAAAACGTGGTACGAAAAGTCCTGGAGATCCAGGCATTAAACGCGTTTTTCTCAAAACATTGTTTTTCTGGTCGGCCCGGGTCCTAACTTTTTTTCTACTGAACCGATTGCTTTCAAATTTTAACAGGCTGTTCTACACACTTATAGTTCTCGTCGGTACTAACTAGAATTTTTTTCACCCCTAACTTTTAATTTTACAACCCTTTCTTTGCTAAAATAAAATGACTTTTTTTTTTCAAAGTCCGCCATTTTGTTATTTACCCTTGAAATTTAACTTCAGTAATTCCGACCAGAATGACATGTCTATAGATTAAGAATAATCAAGAATATTTGATTTCAGATAACATCAAGAGCCAAAATCACCCGGGCCACCCACGTGCATTTTTTTTTGAGGTTCCAACTTCGAGTGACAATAATAATAGTAATAAACTATTAAATTTTTTCAAATAATTTTTTTTTTTATATTTTCAATATGTAAATAAAAACACTCTAAATATTCAAGATAATTCATTTTTATTTTCCTATAAAAAACCACCCTCCAAAGAAGTCATGGAAATAGGCATAAGTTACCAGACTACTACCTTAAGCAAAATTTCATTAAAAACCTTTAATGTCCATTTATTGCGCATAAAAGAAGCCATAATATTGAATTTATAAGTGCAATTATTTTAAAATTTGATAATTTGCAAAGCTATAAGAGCATATATTGAGAACTACGAACACTTATATTTTTTGTCAGTTACTACAGTATAATTTGACATTACGAACACCTTAAGAGGTATTACCACAGTGATTTTGGACAAAATCCTTACAGCCGTTTTTTAGCAATTACTGAAAAACATAATTTTTTTCAATGGCAGCTACCTTATGCGCCTGCACGATTTTGACGAAAACCTTAATGGCAGGTCCCTGTGCCATCACCAACTCGAACACCAAATTTGAACATCGTAGGTCAATTTGTTCGTGAGTTGTGCTGATCACATACACACAGACAGACATTTTTTCTAGATCATTTTTTTTAAATCAGGATGTCCCAAAACATGTAGAAATGCTAAAATATCGAATTTTATTTTTATTTTTATCGAATACTCTACTTTCATTATCCTATGCAATACATATGGGTAATTGAAAATAAAAAAATTATAATAATAATAATAATAATAATAATAAATAATAATAATAATAAAATAAAAAAATAAAAAAAAAATTAAAAAAAAATAAAAATTACTAACAATGGAAATTATCCAAAAAATTTGGATTGTGATACTTAAAATAGATGACGGCACTATAGAAAAAGTGCTATTGGTTCCTGCAGTAGATATCATCATTACAGAAAAGAGAACATCCCAATTTAAACACGTTGAGGAAACCTACGGAATCTTATATCTTAAAAAAACCCTAACAATGGAAATTATACAAAAAATTTGGATTTTGATACTTAAAATAGATGACGGCACTATAGAAAAAGTGCTATTGGTTCCTGCAGTAGATATCATCATTACAGAAAAGAGAATATCCCAATTTAAACACGTTGAGGAAACCTACGGAATCTTATATCTATCAGCAATAGATTGCAACACCTCTGATGAACTTCAAAAAAGGAATTTCGCTAAGCAATATTAACTGCGCACGGGCCCACTAGTATAAAATATTCAACGAAACATATACAGCATGACAAAAGCCCCAAATGAAAATATCAATCCATTCATGTTCCCAAATATTATTAATATTTACACAAATACACTTAGGAGAAGTTCCACTGATGAAGAACCAAACCCAAATTCAATAATTGCTAGGCACCTGCCCTACATATGTTGCCTGGATCATTGCATTGCTGTAGTATCATTTTTAGACAGACCAGTTCGCTAAATTGCACTGCTTTCAATTACTATAACAGTTCTCACAAACTCAACAATCGGAAAATCCCAGTGGCTCGACAGTTGAATTATTAGTTTCCCAGATTCATTAAAAGGGGGGAATCTAATTAACGAAACATACCTATTGCAGGTCTCACCCTCACACGAGTAATTTGGACCAAAAGGCAAGCGCACTACATTTCAAATAGTTCAGCTCACACGTAGCATGCATCTTCAATTTGATTTGGAATTTCGAAATTGGGATTGTTTGGTGCGACAAATGGTTTCTCTCTGTTACTGTACTGCTATAGTATCAGAGATTAGTAAATATTGAGATTTAGACCTGAGCTTTTGTTTCATAAGCATGTTGGTGTTAGTACGCATGAGTATAATAGAACCAAATGCTGTTTATAGATATATATTCAAAATATATTTTTAACAGTTCATATGCTTCGGTCGTACATATAAAGTGGTTTAATGAAAGTTGAATGAATTTTATAAACTAATTTTACGTAATTATTTGAACTAAATAATAATTATTGAGCCAGTACGAGCTTGCGTATTTAAAATTTTTTAGAGGAAATAATTTTTTGAAAGCTCATTAGCTATTAATTTGCTGAGAGATAAAAGACGTTTATGTTTTTATCAACGAGTTTAAATTTCGATTTTCTCTTGCTGTCTACTGGATAGAATCATAACATTTCAAAACACTGAACTATTTCTGATTTTTTTTTTTACCCCGATTTTCAACAAATAACAAGATCTGAAATTCTAAATCAGCTAATCATCAGAAACGTAGGTATCAGCCTTTAAATTGGTATGTCATTCAAAAATGTTGGTTATGTAGAATAATAGAAAGAAGAATAGTCACACAAAAAACACAATCCAAAAATAGTATATATTAATAATTACATATTTATTCTAAACTCTTTTTTGATGGGAATGTTTATCACACGAACTTTTGTAATTTTTGGTCTGTTATCTCTAATTATTGCATGATAAAGGATTACTAAATAATGATGAAAATCCAAACACTAAACAGAGGATTTTCTTACCGAATATACTTTTCAATAAAATTGCTTTTTTAGTGCATAACTAATAGTTATTAGTTGCGTGTGAAACCATCAGTGCGAGAAATGTTACAGATGATTAATGAAATACAAACAGTGTATCAAATAAATGAGTTACATACTATCGATTAACCCATGCATCCAAGAACATGGGAACGTATATAATGGTTTGAATATCTACTAATGTAACTAGTGCGTGATAAATAGTCTATGATAGTTCAGATACATCTAATAATGAGAGTTCTATTATTTTTTAATATTATACAAAATAGCATAGTGCTTACTTTTCAATAGCAATTAAAGTTTTGCTCCTCACTTAAAAATTGTTTTACTATTTATATTCTTCAATACATTAAATTAATCACGCAAGCGAATAAAGATAGATGTAACACAAGTTTAAGTCTCTTCTTATTTTCTTTCCTTATTTCTAACAGATTGTGCTTTTTCGGAACTTTCGCGTTCATTTGATTCTTTTAATGCAGATGATAATGTACTTAACACCGTTAAAAGAAGTGCATAGCCTTTTAAAAGAACTACAAATAAAGAAAGAAAGAACTGCTGTGTTCATATTTGCTATGTATCTGAAAAGAATAGATGCGAAAAGATGTGAATAGAAACAATGTCCTCTTTAAATACCAGAGTCACTTTAAGATATTTTCAGCTACGGAAGATTTTAACTTTTAATAGATTAATTGATATTGATGAGTATCCCAGAATAGAGTAAAACAAAAAGAAGTTTTAGTAGAATATTTTGCATTGTGATTTTAATACTATTCCCTGTTTATACTTACAGCTATGTACTTTTATGCATATTCTTTAATGGGTTACGCTATCCTTCTCTAAAAAGTTCATTTCATATTTAAAGCTAGATTTTATTGTATATAAATATAAAGTGACTGAGACGAAAAAAGTTAGACAACAAATGCATTTCGAATATGAGGGAAGTATTAGGTTCTTAGATTTCAATTTTCAAAATAACTAACTTAAAAATTGAAAAACTAATCATGGATCATTTTTGGATCAGTTGACTGAAAATCAACGAAAATGTCTTTTCACGAGTTAAAATAAAAATTTTAATTTGAAAGATAAAGAGGAAATATTTAGAGTAAAGAGAATTGAATGAGGTAATGAAAAATATGTACTTTGAATCAATTTCAACAGATATCACAAAATTATCAAAATAACTTAAATACGTGGTTAAAAAGCTATTTTTTGTTTAATGCCAAAACAACCAATATTTTCGATGTATGATGTTCTTAATTGTTTGAAATCTTACACAGTATTTATATCTCACAAGGACTGATGGAACTTAGTTGTCAGTCATTAAATAATAGTTCAGACTATGTTTAAGCAGTCTTTTATGCATCACTTAGAGAGTAGATGATAGATACATAGTTTTAAATGAAAAATAGATCATCCGCTGGTTGATTAGAATTGAGTGTGAATGATATGCAAACCTTTGAATCAAAAACCGATAGGTAAAATTACCGTAACTTGCCAAATATTGGGCATGGTAACCAGCCACTTCATCATTTTCAATGAGGGATAGAGCTGACGATTTTCTTCCTACGTGCCAAGTTGAAGCTTCTTTCGCAAACTGAACATAGTTTACAAGGTTGTTAATCCTCGATTTTCATCATTTGTATTACACTACTACTTAACAACCTAAAAAATTCGGCTCAGTTTGCGAAAAAAAGCATCGCTTTGACGGGAAGGGATGATAGAGGGAGGGGGGATCATTTGCTCTTTCCTTCATTGAAAATTAAAGAGCTTCGGATTACTATGCAAATTATTTGGCAAATTACGACATTTTTGACTAACAAGTTTTAATTTAACTATTTGTACCATACCCACACCCACTATTATCCAGCTTGTTAACGATCGATTCATTATTAAGTGATTCATAAGTGATTCCTTAAATATGATCAACAGTGATCAAATGACTGATTATTTTGCTCGATCAGTTCTCGGGATATTAGCATAAACGCAAATGATACTTACACTTTTCATAAGCTTTTTTTCTCAAAAATGAAAATATTGGCTTTGTTTCAAGGTAGATATATGCTGATGGATGTTATGGAAATATCTTTGGAAATTCTAAACTTCAAAGCTGAAAAAGAAACACTATGGAAATAGTTTAATGATAATTTTTTTTACTGGGAATCACAGACTTACACTGTATGGTGAACAACTGAGTAATAAAAAAAAATATTCTGGCAGCTCAGTTATAATTACGCGTTTCTTTTATAAGTTATAAAAAAATTAAACTTTTTGCTTGAGCATCTGTTTTACTTCTTGTTACTTTGAAAGTTGGAATACTTTAACAGTTACTAAAAAAAAAATTACTGAATTTTTTACATTTTTGAAACGATTTTTCTATCCGCTGTAGTGGTAACTTAATATTTTAACTTTATTTTAGAAAAATTATTATTCTTTTGTAGGTTGGTTAAAAAAGAGTTTACGGCTTAAGGGATTTGAATAACGGTGTTTAATATTGCATATCACTTTAAAGAAATATAATTCTTTTTAGCAAAATGCCGTTACGAAATAGGATTTTAAACTATAAAACTTGGTAGGGGGGATAGCATTTATTTATATTTTAACGTAATTTGCTTTTTTTAAATCAATTTTCGCAATTATCTTTGTTAGCTATAAAATTAAATTTTTTATACGTTAATCGTGATTAATGCACTTAATTCACTCCGATTGTTTATTTTTAAAGGTGTCTGATGATTTTGTATGAATTTTTTCAGTATCTAATCCATATCTGCATTTTCCCATCAGGTATGGGCAAAAGGATATAGTTCTTTGGCCTTGGAACTTCGGGAAACACAAAATCATATCAAAATATTAAAAAGTTTGGTAGAAAAAATTTCGTATTACAACTAAAAATGTTCCTTTTATAATTTCATCTAACTTAACCCACGAGAATATTATTATTATTACTATTATTATTTTTGGAATTTGCTGGATCAAGTATGGTAACTGCTGTAACTTTTTACAAGAACACACAAAAGCAAAATATTTTATACGACATAAATATAATCCTCAAAATAATCTAGAAGCACAAAAATCAATATTCCCTAGGTGTTAAAGTTTAAGAGTAAAGAAACTTTTATTTCGGTTTAACTTAAACTTTATTCAGCGTCGAAAGAAAGGAAGTTTCAAATAATAAACTATTACTTGAGTTAAACTACTTGTGAGAAAAAAATATAAAAACATTTCTAACTTAAAAAAATTTCTATAGTTATAAGCAAAAGAATTGTATGTTCACTTTGTAATCTTTAGAAAAGCTCAAAAAGAAACTGCAAACGTGGATGAAAGTGTGAACACAGACTTATTTTTTACCTGTACTTTTATTTGTACTTTTACTTTGCTTAGACGAGCGGTACCATGTTTGTGCAGAAGCAAAGAACTAGATTTAACCTTTCTAATTATACCAGTATGTCGAATGCTCCAAGAATCGACCTACAATGTCTATGTTTAGCTATTTATATACCATACATTTTGATCTGATGGTTACACTTAAATATGAATATTTATCATTCCGAGGAACTATGTGAATAGAAACAGTTTTGAACTTCATTTCAATATTATGTATTTTTCTTATGCATTTAAATTTTGATTATTAACTTGAAATGACGGTGATTTTCTGTTCTTCAGACCATCAAAATCAAATTTATAATATTTGACCCCAGTAAGAACAAATCAGCTTGGCCAGCACTGGGTGGCTGACTGTGGCCATCACCTGAATTACGGGGCCATCGGCGGATAGCCTTTGCTTTCCAGTGCATAAAAATGACGGTCTGGCCTACACTAGGGCCAGTAGTCCTTTAACTGTTGTTGGCAGCTTCGTTTAAACAATGTCCCAGAACCAGCTTACCTAAAAAATTGACTTGCACCTAGCGAGCCAGCACTGGTTTAATTGAAACTAACCTTATTCACATGCCGATACGAACTATAGTACATTAGATAAAATAAAAACAAAACTAACATCGATGACAATGTGTTTTCACTCAAAAACTATCATTTCGTAACGATCAATTGTAAACAAAAATTCAACTCAGTGGCGAAACAGCCCTATGCATGCTTGTTTCTCATCTAATCGACCCACTTAGGGGATTAATGGCTAAGTTGCCCTTGCGCTGTCCATGGATCGAACCGCGGACCTGTAGCATGTCAGCTGACTTCACCGTCTACTACTTCGCTACTGGTAATCTAAGACGGAAACAAAGAGAATATTATTTACTTTGTCTCTTCCATCATAACTGAATTTCACTCGGTATCGCGTCTTTGATACGTTCTCCTATAATGGTTTAACATGGTGTCCATAAACAAGCGTTTTTCGCGCATGCGCAAAAGGCATCTCTGCCAATCTCTTGTGGGAGAGCATATTAATGGGTTATTGCTGGAAACTCACATCTAGCTCGTTGATGAATGGCCGCAAATAAACAGAATGCTGGCAAGCCAGAAATGGGCGTACATTTTGCCAATGTCAGCAAAACGCTGCCTTCTCTTATTCCCCACTTCCAGCATCCAACCGTTAGGCTGCCAGCATAAGTGTTTTTACTGAGACTGTATGGACAAAAAATGGTTAAGTGCTCTTTTTAATTTCCGCAGTTGGTACGAAATGACGCAGCTATCTGTTTTTCATTCTGTTTTAATTTTGGATTGATAAAAGGTTATTATTTATTAAATACTTTTTAAAGGTTTCGAAAAATAAAATCTCTTAAAATACCATCAATAAATGTTTACTTAGTTTTTTTTTTTTTTTTTTTTTTTTTTTTTTTTTTTTTTTTTAAAAGATAATTAATCAAAACATTATTATTATTATTATTTTTTTTTTTTTTTTTAATTTTAGGAACAAAAGTGTCCAATAGGTATCAATAATTCAAAATAGCAAACCAGAAATTAGTAATGAAATAAATATTCAGTTTTTGGAAAATAATAATAATTGGCTTTGCTAAGTCTCTAGAATAAAATGACAAGAAACTTTTATCTAAGAAAGTCTTCGAAAAATATGTATCCTTACTGTGATTTAACACATGATAGCATGAATTATAAAACCAACAAAACTAAAAAAAGATATCCTTGACAAAATTCTATCGGTGCTGGGAGCTTTCCGAAAGTTATTTTCTTTACTATATCAGTGTAAGTGATGAATGTAATGATGAACTGGTTATCGCTTTCGTGTCGTAGCGATTTCACTTTTGCAAAACGAATTTAATAAAGTAGTTTATTCAATTCAAAATTAAAAAGTATATATATTTCCAGTCATTTGAATAGATCATGTGAGCAGGAATCACATAAATAAAAATAAATCTGCAATAAGTCGGACTTAATTTTATCTCACTTAATTTCAAAACTACAAATTACATTGAATATACATTTTTTTTTTTTAATTTTTGAAATAGAGGATGATGGTAAAATTAATTTTTAGAAAAGTGTTGACAACAACGAGACATAATTTTAGGAGTGGATAGTCGATAAAATCTTACTTAGACGAATCAAATCTTAACAAAAACGGGGGGACGAGGGATTGCAAAAAATAGCTACAAAATTTACGTTGCGTAATTTATGTATTTTCCCTCTGAATGTAAAAGGAAGTTATGCATAAAAATATTTTTATGCATATCATTTAATTGTTATTAATGGGTATCAGAGTTCTTTAATATTCCCAAATCCATAGTTTTAAGCACTATAATCATTTAAATACGTTGTAATTAAATTAATATAAAAAATTAATGCTAATCTTTTAAAATCCAGAGTTAAATCTTCAAATCAGAGTGACAGAGCGAAGAAATGATTTTTACGCGTTATAAAATAAATTCTCAAAACTGCATGAACATAAAGAGTTAGATAGGCTTTTAAGGATGATACTATTAATTAATGTACTTTCATCATTTGATTAAATATTTGAGTTACATGTTCAAGTTTTTCCAGAAACTGTGTACACCAAACACATTTTAGTCAATTCTAAGAATAAATTTCTGTTACTAAGATACTTTTTATAGACAGTTCTCCAACACGGACATGCTTTTATCCTCTGTAGATATAGTTTAAAATTGTCATTAACTTACACATTCATATAATTATCCAAGTGAGATATATCCAAAGGGAATTCCCTCTCTGCTATCCAATACACATTTAATAAAAGGAAGTTTTAGTGAAAGTGCTTTAGCACAAATGGCATCTTTAATTATTTAATGAAGCAGTGTCATTAGAAATCTTATGAACATGGGGATAATTAAAGTATACTTATTATGAGAAGCAATTAAAATAAATTAAGGAACTAATTCCTTCAATAAGTCGTTTACTTAGTAAACACTGAGTAAGTTACTTTAATTATTATTATTTATTTTTTTTAAGATTGTTTATAAATCCAAAACAAATTGTGTTTTCGCGCAATTTGCTTTAAATTTCTTTTTTAATGCACTTACCTTGAAACGCGAAACTAATGTAGTTTTTTTTTTTTTTTTTTTTTTGTACATATTGAAAGAAATTTAGTGTCTCAAATTGGTTGAAAGGTGTTGGATTTTTTTTTTTTTTTTTACTATGTGTAGGTATGTAAGCAATGAAAGTTGAAAAATATTTAAACAAATTAAGGAATCTTAATGAAAATAAAAAAAATATATTTTTGCCAATTTTTGAAAAAAATATATATATACTTTTACTTTTTTCGAACTTCCTGCCCCGTTAATTTGAAAATGTATTTGACCTGCATTAACAGTTTATATATTAAGTCTTAAGTTTCAAAATTGTCCGTAATTTTTAATTGTCAGCTAGTAATGGAAGAATATCATTTTTTTCCCCAATTCGTTTCAATTTAGCTGATTGTTCAGATACGTGTATGGAAAAAAGCTAAAGAGAAATATTACAAAGGTTTTTGTTAGATTAAAAAGAATTAAATTTTTACTTAAAAGTTAATTGTAAGTTTTGCAATTACAAATACTAATCTTCAATGCATTTATCAAAAAATATATATATTTGTGCATATTATAATTCATATAACTCTACAAATTATACTTGGTCATCAATTCTGACTTAATTAAAAAAATTGCGTTAATTATATTTTTAAACCTATTCATATGTTTTTTGCATTGATAATTGTTGTAAAATTTCAGAAACTTTAAAACAGCTAACTTTAGAAGCTAAAAAACAAATAAATAGTCAATGAATTTGAGAAAAAAAATTATCTGTTTAGGAGATAACTTTTTTTTTATTTAAATTGTGTGTGTGTGTGAGGGATATAAATATATTTTTATTGGTTGTCTTTCTTTATAAAATGAACTGAGTGGTAACTATGTACATTTTCAAATTTAGGAAGCCAAAAACTGTATTTTCACGCAGTATAACCACAATTGTAAGTATAGGATAACGAATTTGTAAGCACAATATGTTCAACAAAATAGCTTAAATTAACAGAAGACATAGATATATATTTTAATTTTTATTAAAACAAAATTACTCTTAAAACATGAACATTACTTATGCACTGAAATGGTTTAGAAAAATCTCATTCTAATTTTTCTCGTATTTTTTCAAAATCAAGAGAATCAGTAAGAGAACAGCCTGACTCAATGCCATCCAGATTTTCAGAAAAAGTAAACGGCTCTTTTATCACAAATGTACAAATTTGTGCCAATTTTTTTAAACCATTTCCTCAATTATTTTACAATCTCCAACTAATTTCCTTCGCCCACCAACTGGAAATTTGTATTTTTTAGATTGTTACAGTTTTCATTTTGTGATATCATTTCCCGAATAATTTTTTTTTTATTGTGAATAACAGAAGTTATTTCAGAAAATTTATCGTCGTCTACTTTGTTTAATATCTTCTCGAGTGAGAGAAAAATATGGTTTCAGCTCTTTAAAATAAATGGGAAAATACACCCCAATTTGTCAACGTAATGTTTCAGGAGTTAATTAAGTAAAAAAATTCTTAGAGCGTTTGCTGTTGGTTTCACATGAAAACTTTTAGGAATAAATTACCTCCTGTACTTACATCATCTGAATGAAATTAGTTTGTTTTGCTAATTATCTATTATCACATAATCAACCTCTTCTGTCTTGTCAACATATCAAAAATTGCCCTGGAAAACTTTTATCTAATAATGCGATGGGTATACATTGATCCTGATTCTGTACTCTTAAGCACCAACTGCTTTTCCCAAAATAGTTTAAAGTTACCACGGTGTGCAATGTACTACAGTTTTATATACCGACTACAGTTAACAATTTTTAACTTTCAACAGTTAAAAAAAAAAAAAAAAAATTGAAAAATAAGAAAATATTTCTAATACATATATAAATAATTCATGAAAGCAAATAAAAGAAAATTCATCTTAATAATATATTCCAAGCAAGTTTTTCTATAATTAGATTAAACAATTAGTATACATTCGACAAAAATTCTTTAATTTTTTTAAATAGACTCAAATTTTTTTTTAACTCAACAATTAGAAAACTAACATATCTACATTTAAAAAAAAATGCTAATTTGATTATATTTAAATGATAGATTAAAATTTAATTACTTAATTAGGGTCTAATTGCACCAGCCATAATTCAATTTATAATTCATTTAGAATACTCATTTAAATTAAAACAATACACAATGTAGTTCTACAGGGAATCTACTAGAATTGTAAATATAACTTAAATAGGTTTTTTTATCATAGAATTTTGTTTTGAAAGTATTTAAAATTACACACTTTTTATAAAAACATTAATATTTAAAACTAAGATAAAAATAAATTATTTTATGGATATGTTAATGTTTTAGAACCTAGCAGGTTTCCTGCTTATACACCTTATACACTTTAAAATTCCATTAATACTTTTTTCTAATTGGTTGATTCACACTGATAACGATTCACACAAAAAGTTTCTCAATAACAAAAACTAGTTCCTCACAAATCGAGTTTAAAATTTACCATTGTGATCATTTTACACTGTGTGTCTTCATAAAAATGATAAAAAAATATTTTGGATATTTAAAAAAAAAAAATACCATTTTAAAACTTCCAAGTTCGAGAATATTTTAAAGTGAAAAAGGGTATTTTCATCACATTTTTCAATTTCCAATGCATACTGATACCTCAAAAAATCCAAAAAAATATATAAAAAAAATTATTTACCTAGAGTTATAATTTTCTGGGGCACGTGATAGAAGCAGTAATTTTTTTAAACTATTGAATATTAAAACTGTAATATCAAAACTAAATGAAAATACTTTTTGAGATTCTTTTGCAATTGATTATTATTATTATCATTATTTTTATTTTATTTTTTTATTTTTTTTTATTTTTTTTTGTAATTGTACACGTTTTGGAATTTGCTGAGTTAAATAAAAATGTCTCTGTCTAGAAAAAATGTCTCTGCTTCTGTTCTGTGGTCAGTATAACTCCCGATTGACCTACGATGTTCAACTTTTAGATAAGGTTTAGGGGTGGCCATGGAACCTACCATTAAGGTTTTAATCAAAACTGCTCAGGCGCATTAGGCATCTGCCATCGAAAAATTTATGTTTATATGAAATCTTATATTTACAAGAAAAGTTAATGTAATATTTAGCGAAAAGTATCCAGCCAATTTCGACAATTTGTAGGTATATATATATATATATATATATATATATATATATATATATATATATATATATATATATATATATATATATATATATATATATATATATATATATATATATATATATATATATATATATATATATATATATATATATATATATATATATATATATATATATATATATTATTATTATTTTTTTTTTTTTTTTTTTTTTATAAAAGAAAATACGAAAATGAAAACTTTAAATTACACCAATTCAAGGCAGATTTAAATTCAGTGGCCAGTATTAAGCATAATTGAATGTTGTGCGATACTCCCTTAGTCCAGGAATATAATTATAAGTTCTCTTAATTTTAACGCATTATGCCTTTTTTGAAATTCACAATATATATATATATATATATATATATATATGTTTTTTAACTACATTAAATCTCACCTGAAACCAGACGAAATGGGCTCCACGTGTATGTGCGTGTTCTCCTCCACCTTGTTTCCGTCCAAGGCGGCTGCTTCCTCAGATCGCTGACCAATCATAATTGACATCTACACAAATGAACACGAGAGCTTATTCAAGATTCTCCAGAGTTCCGACTTGAAAGACAGACATTTAAGATGTTGCAAAGTTCTTTACATCTTCTTTATAGAATGGAGATAATTTTAGCCACAAAAGATTTCCTCTTCTTCTTCTGTTATTTATCTTCGAGAGTCTGCAGCTTTTCTTGGTTTGGAGATGGGGGTGGTTTTTGTAAATGGTAAAGGTTCTTTTGATTGTGTTGGCAGTTGGATATTGTTGAAGTTTTGATGTTGCTCGTGGTTGAATTGTCTCTTAATAGTTTTTTAAACTTGGGTCACAAAGGTGCAAGTCACATTTGTAAATGTTACTCGTTTTTAGAATTTTTCACATCATATATTTAAATCAGATACCTTGAACGTTCTTTGAGTTGTCAAGTCCTTTTAGTTCAAAGAAAATAAATTGGAAGGAAATAGGCTCTTTTTAACGAGAACGTTATTGATAATTAAAGTTTAAAGATGGTGTTAACGTATTCTTCAGTTTTCACTCAGATTATGTTATTTAAATGCTTAAATAACAGTGACTTAAGAATCTTATAAAAGAAATGTTACTACCTATTCATTTTAAAGTTTCATTATCTTTGGCATTATAACATCAAACATGTAGACTTATACTTTTTGATGCAATAAACTGTTCCATCATTTTTGTATTCTGATATGGTTTTTATTGATTAACTGCTCGTATTAAGTAGAAAAAATGCCGAAGAAGTTTAAATGGCACATTGAGCTAATGTTTATAATTATCAACTAACTCTTTCGAAAATGTTAGTGATCGAAAAAATTATTTAGTGATTGAACAAACCACTTAACACTACAAATTACAAAATTGAGAGTTTTAAGCATTAAACAACTTTTAGCTAAATTACTACAAGCGTAAACATTATTTTTCAATTCATTTAATTTTATTTAAATTAGCCAAAAGATCATGTATTAATTCTATCTAATATCTAAGCTTTTTGTAACATGAATTAACAAAAAAGTTTCATACCCATGCTATCATCGATATTACTATCTTATTCTATACTAAATCAAACTTATTAACTTTCCTAAACAGAATATATCCATTTTCTTATCTTTTATATCCGCAGCACATTATCACAAGCTGTATACTTCCACTTCTCTCGAGGATGATCGTATTAACGAAACAAGATGTCTACGTCTGAATTATTCTTGGAGTTCTTTTCCCAAACTTAAAATAAGTAAAATATAACATTTAATCTTGCATTGATCATAGACAGAATTCAATCAAGTAATCAAACTAATTTTATATCATTCTTGAAGTGTTTCTTTTACCAAACCTCTTCTTGGCAACTTAATTTCTGAGGTAAGCATCGAAATTTACTTCATTTTCAAAACTCACACAAAGAAAAACATTACGAAAGAAAACTATCTTTCCACATTACTGAGTACTTCACATGCCAAATTTTACCTCTTTACTCAGAACAATTAAAATATCAGTAAATGCATCTAAAATTTAAACTTCTTCCAGAATCATTTACAAAACCAGTTCATATTCATACCATGTCCATCATGTCCAAAGCAATACCTGAAGGTCCTACTTATATGCAACACATATCCGCGGACGACTCCCTCCCGCCTTTGTTGTCATAGTGAGAGGGACCGATAACTAAAGTGAATTTCACATCTGTCCTTTCTTCTCGGCCACTGAGATCTGCTCTGTTTTCGGAGTTTGCGCTCACATGAGGGAGCTGGTGTATAGGCCGGAATTTAGCGGGAATGAGAAACACGATGGAGTCCTTGCGTTGCTATGGTTACGGAGGAGGACGGGAAGAAAGTTATCTCGCTGGAAGAAAAATGTATAATATTTTAGAGGAAAGTGGTTCTTGGCTGGCTCAACTTTTTATAGAAAGGTTATACGAAAAAGTATTGTAGTGTCTTTTGTGTGTTTCTGAATTTTAGGACGACCATGTGAAAGGTAAATGAAAAGTGCAATTCTGTGGCTGACGCACTGGACATTTTCGATCTTTTTTCTACTCGTAAACGAATAAGAATTATAAAATTAAGATGGATCTAATAGTTATTTTTTTACTTTATATAATATTACTTGGTGACAAAGTTATATAAAAAAAATTATTATAACTAGATTGAATATGCATTTATATCCACTGACGCACGGGACACTGACGTGTCCCATGAGTCGGTGGCTTATAAATGCATATTTGACCTAGTTAAAATAATTATTTTTCAATATAACTTTACAACCAACTAGAGCTATATAAAACAAAAACATAATTGCTAGATACAATATAATTTTTTAATTCTAATTTTGTTTGATATTTAGATTTTTTTTCCAAATCTAAATATGGTTCCATTATGATATATTCCATTTATGATGATTCATTTGTAATAACCCCGTACTATGGGGTTTCCTATTAACTTTTAAAGTTTTGTTTAGTTTTAATATGTAGATGAACCCTCATGATAAAAAAAAATATATTCAATTAATAAAGACCTTTCACGATTTATAATGGTGCTTGATTTTTGTTATTTAATCAATTAGAATACAAGATATAGCCATCATTCGAATTTTTTTTTTTTTTTTTTTTTTTTTTTTTGCGTACTGTACCCCATGTGCCATACTTTACCAAGATACCCCATTTTACAGTAGTGAGATTTAATGCAATGTTTTCAATGCACTGTTCAATTTGTTACTTAACTGATAAAAATTAAGTTTAAACGAATTTACTAAAAATACTATTTGTACTGGGAAGTCGGAGTTTAAGAACGCCAAAAAATTCATTTTTGGATTAAAATTCTAAAAAAAAAAAAAAAAAAAAAAAAAAAAACCTCAAATATTTCTGAATCTGGCAGTGCAAAAATTTTAATCTAGCTAAATTAAATTATTTTATATAAAAGCATATTTAAAAAAAAAAAAAATGTTTTAGGCATCAATTCGTTATTCCTTTTTGAACTTTAACGGCCCATATTTCAAAGCAGCAATTTTGCAGACATAAAAACATTTATTCAAAAATTACTAAAGATAAATGCCTAAAATTTTTAACATAAGTTCTCATCAATGTTTTACACAAATTCTTAATAATTTAAAATTTTAAGATTTTATACAGTTTCATTGTCACCAAAAACGAAAAAAAATTTAAATTCTATAAAACATCAGACACTTAAATTTTTTTTAAGAGGAACAAAACAAAATATATAAAAACCCTACTCTCAAAATATGTCAAATTGTCTATTAAGCATGAGTGATTTTTCTCAAGTTAGCAAGTATGTAGGGGAGACTTGTATACCTAGGGCCACCCCACTTTTATTGAATAATTTTTAGTTCTAAGTTTTTTTACTCACTTGGGTAAGTGACAACACCCAATTGTTCTTTTGGCAGCCATTTTGACATATTAGAGGAGAAAGCTGTGACAAGTTATAAGCGGAAATCATTTTTATATGGTCTGCAGAAACATTTTGCAGCTCATGTCTTTTATTGTTTTACAAAGTTAAGTCAAATAGTTTTCTTTGAATTCTAATAAATAATTTTGTTTGTAACATTAAGTACTAAATGAGATGTTCAAATAAGTCCTTTCTCCATATGCACTTTTAGTAGAAGACATTTTATATGAAATTACCAAGTCGTGTAGCTTGGACCACATAGTTGCTTATTGTGTTCAAATTGCCAAAACCAAAATCTGTTGCTGCTTCAAAGCGATAATAATGCAGCTCATTTTTTTGGAATCAGTTTTTCAAGTTATGAAAATACTTGTAATTCACTAATAATTTGACACATTACAATTTATTATAGTTATTATATGATAAACCAATGACTGATAATTACTTTATATTATTCTTTTATAAAATTCATCTGTGTATGTTTTTTTTTTATTTGTTATGGATTGAAATCTCACTTAAAGAGAATGGCCTTAGTTACATCAGCTACTGATCCTAGGTACAACGAAGTCTTATACCTAGGGCCATTTGTGAAATTTCTTTAAAAACCTTCTATTTGACAGAATCTATTATTTTAAGTATTTATATTAATTCCAATGGGAAGTAATTAATATAACGATGCATGCACATCAGTTTTACATTTTTAAATGGCTTAGTGGCTCATTTTTTGTGCATTGGAGAAAAGCGGCCTTAGGTACACAGGTCTCCCCATTTAGCTGAGAAAATGTTCCTAAAATAAGGTGTTTTTTAACATGGGAAAGATAGACAGATGCCTTAAACTCCGACTCCCCTTAAAGGGGATTACTGAAAAGACTCCCTAATTTTGAAATTGCACGGTAATGATTTAGTGTGAGACAACAAAAAGTAGAAATTTGGTATATTAAATAGACTAAATTCACTTGTTTGCAAAATGAGTTGAAATGTGGCAACAAATTGTAGTAAAATCTGAATATAGTGAAATGAGCTTACCGTTTCCCACATGAACTAGGGGTATGGAACATCGCACAACTTTCAATTACACTATAATTATGGTCACTACATTTAAATTTGACGAGAAATAGTATTATTATCATTTTCATATTTCCAATTATTTGAAAAAAATGTAGCGATAATTCTTAGATAGGGGAAGAAGAAGAAAAAAGAAAAAGGAAAAAAAAAAGGAAAAAAAAAAAACATCGCCAAATGGTGAATTTAGTTATATCTATTTCGATAATTCTTACATTATTTTTTCTTGTTAATGAAGGTCAAACAACGGTCGTTGATGAGAGAGGCTCAAGGTAGGAGAACTCTGAGTTAAAGACACTGGTTTTTCAACTTTTTGACTTTTATATCATTTCTACGGAAATTTCGGAAGTGGGGATGTTTAGAATACCTATGATTTTTTCATGTCTTCATGTTTTTCGCATGCGCAATATTAACGAATACTTTAATGACATGTATGGCCTCCACTAATTTGTACACTGAATTTGAACGTTCTAGGTCAATTTGTTCAGGAGTTATGCTGACCATGTACACACCGACACACTGTCACACATTTTTCTAGAAAACTATTTTGAAGTCCGGATGTTTCAAAACGAGTTAAAATGCAAAAATTTCAATTTTTGTTTTGCCAAAAACAATACCTTATGCTAACATATGGGTAATTGAAAATATAAAAGGTCCTACAATCCTTTTACTGGATAGTGTGATCCAAACGGTCACTTTTTCATAATACAATGATTTCACAAGACACACAGAAAGGTTTTCAGAATCTCATATTCACCAGTTTTTCTATTCATAAATCCGCCCAGATTAAAATATTAAAATTCACCTTATCGGTAGACTACATTCAGTCGTCCTCACATTTATTGTCATCAATCAATTTTCCAAACTGGTATATTTAAAATTCTAACCAACAAAAACATCTGTATAAAAAGAGGCCAAGTTCTTCATGCAATAATTATGGCTGTGAAAAGTATTGAGATCTCAAGTAGAGCCAAGTTTAAAGTTGTAAATTACGAGTAATGAAAATTAGTAAAATTTTCTTCTCAAAGTCTAAATTCCCCTGCATAGGCCTAAATATCTAGATGTAAAAATATTTGTGACACTTGGCCATTACGTATTCTGGTTCACTGATCCAAGTCACACAAGCATTTGTGTAGCTAAATATTTAGGCCTATGCAGGGGAATTTTGAGTTCGAGAAGAAAATTGTACTAATTTTCAATGCCCGTAATTTACAACAACTTTAAACTTGGATCTACTTTAGATCTCAATACTTTTCACGGCCATAATCCTTACAGGAAGAACTTGGCTTCTTTTTACAGAGATATTTTTGTTGGGATTTAACTTCTTTTTTAGGTACTAATTTAAACTTTATTACCTATTTGCGCAACAATATCTATCTAGTTTTAAAATGTTTAGTATCCATAATTTTTAAACTTGCAAGAAAACTCCCTGGGATTGAAAGTATTAAATTGTGGCACTTACTTATTATATAACCGACCGCTGAGAAACTTTTTGTTGGCGACCAACTACGAGATCGATATAATTAGACTATTCCTTTATTCTTTTAATTATTATTTGGTTTTAAGGAAGTTTTAAAAATCGTTCTCAATAACATCCAATTAGCGGAGAAATAAACGAGATTTTTCTAAGAAAGTTAAATTTACTGTACCGCAGTCCATAGCGTACTTATGCATTCAATAGGAATGGTGATCATATAAAATTATTTGAAATAAGTAGTTTATTCAGATGTGCAAAACAAGTTGGCCAGTGGGGAAAATATTAACAATTGGTGATCATTTCGTAGGCGATAAAATATATATATTAAATTTAATACTTCTAGCTCTGTTAGAAGTACCCTAGTAATTTGATGATCAGTGAGTGAGGTTTGGCTGGATTTTAAAATACGTCGTTTTCTGCCGTTTTCGAACTTGATTATCTCAACAACCAATATAATTGGAGACTTGAAACTTAGGGGTCTTACTAAAGTGGCTAATAGTTACCTGCAAAAAAATTCAGCTCTCAGGCATACTGTAATACGCAGATATGAGAGGTCAAAATACTGCTGAGTGGCTTTAGGTAAAAGATGGCTGGCAGTGAACTTGGAGGATGGCAGTACACCCACCAAGTTCACTGCCAGCCACATAGATAGCTGTCCACCAAATAGTGCACCTAGATAGCTGTCCAATATTCCACTTCACTTGTAGGACCAGCTGTTTCGCAGTTATTTAATTTCAAAGTTATGTCTTCCTTTTTGAAGGACCTTGTATCTTGGCATCCAAAAAATCCGTAAGAGGTGAAAAATTCTACATACGTTGAAAAACATATTTTTCATGACATGTTTTCTACAAGAGCTGATGTTGATTTCGAATAGTTCCAAAATATAAGGAGGTCAAGTGCAACACTAGCTTTTGCAAAAGAATTAACTTCTCTTATTTAATATATTAATACAAGCCATTATATTATTACAAGCAATGTTTATTCACTATAGTTTCAAGTTACCCTATGTTTTCTATATGTTAAAATCTATTATATTATTTCTATTATAATCTACTATCATATTATTTATGGTAAAGCTTTCACGATTAAAACAATAAGTTTTCATATCTGAATAAACTGAATAAAAATGTGTATTTTCTTGAAAGAGTATGCAATATCAAACCATTATTTTGGACACGTGATTTTATCCGAGTCTAAAAAGAAAAAAATTCCAACTTAAATAATAAAATTTGTGTATTAGTTGTGGTCTTTTTATTATAATATCTGTAATAAAAAATTTCAAAATGTTTTCTACTTTTAAGATTAGAAAAATATTCAGTTTATAAAAATTGCATAAAGATATTGTATGGGAAACATTATATTTAAATTTAACAGATTTTTTTTACACCTCATTATTCTGAATGCTATTTCTCATTAGTATAAAATTCCTTTTTAAGCACTCTGTGACATTAAATTACACCCTTCATGAAGATAAATTTATTTTATTATTCAAATAGCCTTTTTTTAAATCATCATTACCAACTAAATATTTCTACATTTTAATATTTTTTATTTAAAAAGACACTCTTTCAAAAAATAATGTATCCAAAAGTTTTTTTTATCCATCTGATCCATCTTCAATCTAATTAGGGAAATAACCAGCCATTAAAGCCTTAAATGCAACTGCATTCATTCATACTCAATACCCTATTTAATTACCCTAAAATATGCTTTATAGAAGAATTTACACTTTTGATCAAAAGAGTTCGGAAACATGATAGATAATAATCCATTGAAGGGATTTCACAATTTATTCATCTTTAGCCTAATGGATACAGTCAAGAGAATAAGGCCACTCTATTCAAAATGTTTTATTTATTCTAATAGATGATAATTAATACGATCAAAATCCAATGTTGCATTTAAAAGCTTTTGCTACGAAGTGATAAATAGCTTACGCCATCAGTGTTATTTCCAGCGTTGAAAGTGTTGCTGTAGGAAAGAATGATTTACAGATTACTTCATTATTAGATATTTATTTTGTTTTCTAATAGTTATTCATTTTTTTTAAATTTCGCTATAATTATATTATATATTTTTGGAGAGTGCATTTTAGTGTAGTTTTGAAATAATAGTTAATTTTTTTTAGTAGTCAACATTCCATGCACAGTTAATAAAACTAATGAACCATTAAAATTTTCAATAATTTAACTAATTGTGTGTTAATCCTAAATATATTAAGTACACGCAAACTAAATTTTTAAGTAATGATCTAGTATCGTTAGTGATGTAGACACCAAATGTACCATGAACCTATTTATAACCACTGAAATGGTTTGCGTTAACCAAAATAATTAACTTTAAGTTTTACGTACAGGGAATTACTTCGTGTTAAACGGGGTTTCATGTTAAGCAATTTCGTGTTAACGGGGTTCGACAGTATTTCAATTTTGTTAGATAGTTATTTAAAATGAACAATTTTTGGGGAACAAATACTCCTCAAATTGGTTTCTGAAAAAAAAAAGAAAAAAAAAAGAAAAGTTTAAAGTAATCAAAACTTTTTCCATAAATTTTTTTTTTTAAAAAGCCATTCGCAAAAAGCAAAAAAAAATGTAAAAAGAAAAAGTATCTGCATTTATCACACCACTTTAATTTATTATATAATTGGATTCTTAGAAACAATTATTAAAATATATATGTATACACTATATAGAGTATTTTTAATAAGCTTTTTAACCTTGGGTTTTTTTGTATTTATAGGCTGTATATAAAAATTTATTTCAAATCATTCGATAACTTTCAGTGTCAATGAACTTTTTGTAAACAATGAAGGTCTCTAATTTTTTTTTCTGAAGTAAGATACCAATAAAAAGGGTTTAAATAATAAATTTTAGTGCAGCTCCATAGAATTCACAATGCAATAATTTTAAATATAATAATTGCAAAACATTATTTGTTGTATTCAGTATAAATCTTTATCATGCAAGAAATACTAACATACCTTTAATAAGCTACAAAAGGTTTTTATATTTTTTACGAACTATAAATAAATCCAAGACAATTCAAGAGCTTACTTTTGAAAACAACTAACGTTTAGAAACAACTAAATCGACCACTTAGAGGCGAGAAAACTTTTTTGAGCAGTATCCATGGATTTATTCAATTTTTTGCCGGTACAACAGAAGTTTTTAGGACACGTATGGTTCAAAATCTCGAAAAAATATTTTCTATAAAACTGCACCCCGCGGACTGATACTGCCTGTTTTTGCTTTTTTCGCTTTTTTTTCTTCCCATTTCACTGTCAAATCCACATGGCTTACAAGAAAAATGTTGGAGATATTTTTTCTTTGTGTACACTCGAACGAACCTGTAAGGTTTGAGGGTATGTATATGGGTTCCCCACGTTCATGTTTCGGTTTTTCCCTGTGTCATGTGTATAACATATGGGTTACATTCAAAGCAACAGCGTATATCTGAACATTTATTTTTGTAGAGGAAGCGTATATCAAAAGAAGCACACATAAATATTTTCAAACAAAACCAAAAAAAGGATCGCTTAAAAACATTTGTTTATTCAATTGAAACTAATCCAAATGCTTATTTTTTCTATATAAATTATTTTCATGATTAATCTACATCTTGTAAAGCTTGGCTATCAATATATTTATCATTTCTGCAATAAATAATAATAGCTAGTAGTATAAAACATCACATTCCTTTAAATTGCAATATGATATTGGTAATGTAAAGAAATTTGAATTGTACTGGCCTTATTTACTGTTGCCTTTTTCATATGATATTTTACATTTTTTCAAAAATCGCCAATTTGGCGAGTTTTATAAATTTTTGTCTATAACCTATTTTGCAAATCTCGCAAATTAAGTGAACTTGGGTCTTTTTTAATGACAAAAGTAGTTGTCAATTTTAAGTTGTGAGGGATCAAATTGACCCTGAACCGACAGACAAATGAATGTATTCCTTGTATAAACTCAGCAATGAATGTAGTGTAGAAGCGATATTCAAAATATTATTATTTTTATTTTAAAAGATTCATTAAACTTATTAGATGTGAATGCATCTTGTAATTTATTGCTGCACTCATGACCTGGTTGGTTGGTTGGTTGGTTGGTTGGTTGGTTGGTTGGTTGGTTGGTTGGTTGGTTGGTTGGTTGGTTGGTTGGTTGGTTGGTTGGTTGGTTGGTTGGTTGGTTGGTTGGTTGGTTGGTTGGTTGGTTGGTTGGTTGGTTGGTTGGTTGGTTGGTTGGTTGGTTGGTTGGTTGGTTGGTTGGTTGGTTGGTTGGTTGGTTGGTTGGTTGGTTGGTTGGTTGGTTGGTTGGTTGGTTGGTTGGTTGGTTGGTTGGTTGGTTGGTTGGTTGGAGTTTAATGTGCAAGAGAAACACGTGGGCCATTCTGCGCCAAGTCATGACCTGGAAATTTCGTTGTTAGATAAAAATGTTAGCTGTTGAGTAAACTTGGTTTCATTGTTGAAAGACGCTCATTTTTCAACTTTTTGCACCTTTACACATTTTATAGGATTTAGGGGGTGGGTATGTTGAGAACTCTTGAAAAAGCATTATTTATCAAAATTATTAGAGTGCTATTTTGGTAATTTTCTAAAAACTAAAAATTGTCAATGGCACGTCACCTCATTACAATGCACGATTTGACACGAAAATAACGTACTCTGTCTCATGAATACCAATAACTTTCACATTAAATTGAATATTTATATATTTAAAAAAAAAATTAAGCGATATTTTTCCATTTTACACCATTTTTTAAAGTACTTATAATATTATTTATTATCACTTATTTTATAATCATGTAGCGTCGCCTATCCAACAACAGTCAGAACTCTATTTTGCTTGCCGTGAGAACTTTGTGGTTGCTGATTTTTTTTCCTTTCTAGGAGAACTTTAAATGTAACTTTTTTTGACGATGTTGAAAGCAAGGGATATGCAAATCTTATAATAGGAGGAAGTATAAAAAGCAGTTTGCAGAGAAAGGAAGTTTCTCTTTTCCATCAGCCAGCGCTGGGAGCCGTGCTGATCTTTCTTTACAAAAGCGACGAGTTGCCTTTTCTTTTCAACCACATTTTTTATTCGTCTAGTTAATGAAATTTAAAAAGTTATTTGTTAAAATAAATCGTTAGGTTGTTGTTAAAAAGTCTGCATTTGTTTTCCTAATATGTAAGGCACCAAAGTATAAAAGAATGGCTAGATCGTGAGATATCCGCACTGGTGACCTTTTGTGGAGTCTTAAGAGGGTGTAAGACACACACTGCCACCTACCCCTCAATCACATTATTTTTTACAACATCAATGTACAAAAATTTAATCGAGTAAGTGAATTTTCCCATTTACTATAGTATGTCAATTCTGTCAATTTCGAAGCACCGCTAAAAACTTTCATTTAAAGAACACATTTTCCTGGAATAGGATACAAAACACTAGGGGTGTGGAACATCACACAACTTTCAATTGCTGGCCAGTATGACAATATTATTTTTTACGATAATTCTTGAATGAGTCTTTTTGAAAAGAAAAAAGAAAAATACATCGCCACAATTGGGATTTTGGCAATGTACTTTTCGATAATCCTTATATTATCCTTTATTATAAGTGAAACTCAGGGGAGAAGAAAAAACTATCATTGATCAAGTATGCTCAAGGAAAGAGAACTCTGTGTTGAAGGCATTCGTTTTTCAACTTTTTACGCCATTAAAGCATTTTTACTTAAATTTCGGAGGTGGTGATGTTTAGAACACCTTAAGAGGCGTTAGCACAGCAATTTTTATCAAAATCATTGAAGTCGTTTTTTAGCAATCATTGAAAAACATAATTTTTTCAATGACCGCTACCTTATGCGCATGCGCGATTTTGACGAAAACCTTAATGGTAGGTCCCATGGTCACCAGCAACCCGCATACCAAATTTGAACATCGTAGGTCAATTTGTTCGGGGTTATGCTGACCACAGACACACATACAGACATACATTTTTTCTAGATCACTTTTTTGAAAGCACGGTGTTCCAAAACGTGGAGAAATGCAAAAAGATTTTTTTTGGGGGGGGGGGGGGTGCGAATGCTATACTTTCATTACCCTATGTATAATACATAAGGGTAATTGAAAGTAATAAACAAAAAAACAAAAATAAAAAAATTGAAAAAGACAGATTTCTAAAAGCAATTAAATTCTTAAATCCAAAATCAATAAAAAACGCTCTTCACTAAGTTTTCCAACAACTGTAATCCATTTACAATCTTGATCCATGAATTACAAGCGAACATTGTCGAAAGGAAATAATGATTTCGGAAATTGTAATTCACTGTTCCATAAACAATACTCACCTTCAATTCTGACATTTTAAAATAAATTTGCACCGTACATAAATTTAATTTAGAACCATCTACTTCGTTTCAATCACATAGTGGAACGTAAATTTGATTTCACACACTTAGGATGCACATTTTGCGCAAATCCTTTTGGAGCGGAAAATTGAAATCATTTTGATTGAAATTCTTCAGAAATAAATTGTGTTGGCTTCACAAAAGACTACTTAAAGCCATTCTTTACAAGAGAATCTGGATTATGTGTGCTCTTTATAATCTTATAAAGAGTCAAAATTGAATTAGGCATTCATTACACTTTTGGCGAATTTCCATTAAATTCGATTTGCGAAATTTTATTTAATGATAGAGGAGAGTAAGGAGAATGGGACGGATGGCACACTTGCAATAACTTCAAAATAAAACTTTTTTTTTATTTTTTTTTTATTATTATTATTATTATTTCTGATTCTTCCACCAGGAGAAGTAACTATAGCTTCATACTTCTAGCTAGAAATCATTTTAGTTGCAGGTTTTTATGAGGTTATGTAGCAAAAAAGCTGTTTTGCAACACTAATAGTAAGTACCTTTCTATATTTTCAGTAGCTTGCATTATTGTTAACATAATTGTTTTTAATGTTTAGTAGACCTAGTAATATAACTTTTATGAATTAGTATTTAGGTTAAGCCTAAAACCAGTATGTTTCTATTAATGAGTTATTTTATTGAAATGTTGTGTGTAGAGAGGGATGGGACACCAAGCCTGAGGGAAGTCCCTTATGATATAGCCAGCCAAATAACTGTGCTTAATATTGAAATTTTTTAATTTAAGCAATCAGCATAATTATTTAGCAGGAGATATCATAGGGAATAACTTTTTTAATTATGTAACAAATAAGACGATTTATTTTTACAACTTGAAATGATGTTAAATAAAATAAAAGCTCAAAACTACACAATAAACCTTAGCTACAAATGGTAAAACTGTTTTTGTCCTTTTTTCATAATACTTTTGAAAATTACGCATGTATTTTAAGTTTCACACACATGTCCCACACATTTTGTCCCATCTCTCCCTCACATGAAGGAGGAATGGGACATTTGTCTTTCTCTTTTAATTTGCTTATTAAACTAATAGAAAAAATAATTACCACCATATTTATATTTTTTAAGTGTGCTAAAATGTTTCAAGACATTATTCTAAAAATTTCAAAGTTGTATCAACAGAATATAATTTATTAGAAATATGTTTGTAAAAAGTGTCCCATCCCCCTCCCCCCCTCCCCTTCTCTCCCGTGTACTATAATAATAGTGTGAAACTCCTACAATCAACATTGCAGAGTTAAGATATTTTTTTCTTATATATTGTTATATATTTTCAAGAAAATAATTCTTTTTTTGTTTATCGCTATAATACATACCGCAATGTAGATAGAACACGTGGTACTACACAGTACACGAAAGAAATTTCTTAAGCAGCATTTGTAACTTTTAACACGCGTTTATGAAATTTTTGAAGCAAATTATTATGTATTGGTTACTTTAAATCTCCTTAGCTTTCCTAGGATATGAGAGATCACTATTTCCTGGTGGTATATTTTCAGGGTTTCTTTGTACATTGTAATCACTACGTAACCTCGACTCTTTAAATAACATAAAAAGTATAATGTTTCCTTAAATGTACATTAAAAGTTTGCCTTTATAAATCAAGTTTCACACCACGCTTATTTTTTACACTTGGTAAATAAATACCCAGTTAATCTCCGAAATTGCAATGGAGACTTAAACATATCAGTGATTTATCCTCCCTTTTAAACCTCTGAAAACGTACAGAGTTTATAATTCAGACAATTTCATACATTAATTAAAAAAAAACTCGTGAATAATTATGCAAGCCTCTATTTAAAACCCTATTAATCACCAAAGAGGAAATCGCATTAAAAACAGTTTAACCTTGACGGTTAACTCGAAAAAGAAATTAATAATGATCTGAAAATAATTAAAAAGTAGATAATTAAATTATGGTCATTGATTATTTTAAGTAGATATATTTTAGTCCGAAAAATCGTACATTTTTTTATTAACAAATGCTTATGAATGATTCATAATAGTGTTTATAAATATACAATGTATCAAATATGGAAAATTTTACAAGTGCTCTATGTGCTTATATTCCATATTGAATTTGATTATACTCATTATTAAGAAAAACTCATAGAAAATAACTTAAAGCACTTTGAACATTTCATCTAAATGCTTGTTTAATTGACTTTCCTATTTTTTATTTTAGATAATAAAAAAATATTAAAAAAATGTATATCCCTACGAAAAACTTCGAATATATATAAATCGTCTTAACAGCATTAATTTTTATTTTGCTATTTTAAAATTATACAGCCATTTTACGTTAAACCCATTCCTAATTACCCATTACTCCGTATTACCCATTCCTAATGAAATTACAACTAGGAGTGTGGAGCATCTCACAACTTTCAGTTACACTATATAATATTGGTCATTGCAGTAAAATTCGAGATGGTGTTACCATTTTCTTGTTTTCACTCATTTAAATAAAAATGAGCAGTTTGGCGATATTGTTGGCAATAATTTTTACATGAGCTAGCATAAAAAAAATTAAAATGAGAAAAGTTGGTGATTTTTTCAATAGACATTACATTTTCCTTGCTTGCGAGTGAAACGCAATAAAATCAATCGTTGATGGGCGATGCATAAGGCTTGTGTTAAGGCTCTGTGTTAAAGGCATTCGTTTCTCAACTTTTTACGCTGTTATAGCATTTTTATCGGAATTTTTGAGAAGGAAATGTTTAGAACACTTTCAGAGGCATTACCACAGAAATTTTGATCAAAATCATTAAACCCGTTTTTAGTAATTACTGAAAAACATGATTTTTTTCAGTGGCAGCTACCTGATACGCATGTGCGATTTTTGAGAAAAACATGAATGGTAGGTCATTGTGCCACTGCCAACCCGCACACCAAGGTGGGTCAATTTGCTCGGGAGTTCTGCTGACCAAGTACACACATACACACAGACAGACATTTTTTCTAGATCACTTTTTTGAAATCCGGATGTTCCAAAACGTGGATAATTGCAAAAAAAATCGAAAAATTTATTTCGACCGAATGCTATACTTTCATTACCATATGTAAACATATGGGTATTTAAAAGTAATTATTGACTGAAAACATGCCTTTGAAATGGAAATATCTTTTCTGATGGTCTTGTCGTGTCAGATAAATAAATTTATCGTTTGTTGATATGACATTGTTTATGGATTAATTTGGAAACAATAATATAATATTGCAAATAATTTTAAAATATTGTATCTATAAAAAATTTTGTAAAATAAAATCATATAAAATATAATTGTTTGCAATACCTTAGTAGTGAAGTAAAATGCCGAATGATGGTCAATTACGTTTTCTTAAATGAACTTAGGTAGGAGAAGCTAAGAACTCATTATTGATGACGAACCTTTTTAGTAAATATTTTAACCTAATGACATATTGGTATCGATGTAAAGATGGAGTTGAGACTTTTTCTCAGACAAAAACATTGAATTTTTCTTTCAATTAATATTTTGGAGGTGAAAGTTTAAAAAAAACTGTTTTTCTCCAAAGCTTTCCCCCAAGTTCAAAATCCTCTTTTTGCGTTTTCCAAAATTTTGCAAAAAAGACGTTTAAGTGATTGGAATTTTAAATTCTGATTTGGGCAACATAAACAGTGATAAAAGTGGGGGTTTTTTGCAAATTTTTCTTAGCTATGAAAATGTGTTTGTATGTAATTATTTCGATTTATTGATATTATGTTGCAACGATAGCTGATATTCAACTATTTTTTTCTATTTAAAGTATTTTTTTATTTATTATTAAATTTAGAAAATTCTTTTAAAAAAGAGTTGTTATTTATACAATCATCAAGTTGTAAACCGTGTAGCTTTTCAGTCAAGAAACCAACTAGTGCTAGGAAAGTTGAAAATATAATGCATTATTTTCTAATTATTTGCCGTTACATTACAAACTCAAATCCTAACTTAAATATAAAATAACCGCAGCTGAAATGTAATGTCAAAAACAACTAACTTATACAAAGTTAAAATGTTTTACCTTATTTAATAATAAAAATAACCACACTTCAACTTTTGTATTAAATATAATTTAATATTTATTTTTTTAATATAATAATTATAACTGCTCCATTATTTCTAAAAAAAAAATTTAAACACAGCTTTCATGCTTTTCATTTTTAGAAACACAACATTTTTAATTTTGGCTCAAACTATTTGAAAAGTTGATAGATGGCTCTTGATAATTTCAAATTATAAAAAGTAATTCTTATAATTTCTATTAACATTATTACTACTTTATTTTTACTCGAGAAACAAATTTATTCTCAAAAGGCATAATTTCCTCCCGCTCTTTTGTATCGTTTAGATACTTTTTTTTTTTTTTTGCTAACGTGTCAAGATCAATTTCCGTTTCAAAACAAACTTTGAAAAGTGTCAAAAAAATCTTTCGCGTTTCTTCCCACCTCGAAAGCCAGGAAGAACTCTTGAAAATTTTAACTGCAAAAGACCCTGTCACAAGCAGCTCGTTTATTTACGAAGTCATTTTTTGTGGTTCCGTTCCAAAGTATTCTACGCTGACGCTAGCGTCAATTCTTGTTGCCATTCAAATTAATTTAAAGAAGCAAGTAAACTACCATCTGCATTTATTCAAAAAATATTTTATAAGAGAAAAGCGAAAAATAACATTTTAAACCATTCTTTTCATTTCGCCATTTTGGGAAGTTTGCCAAGTGTACATTTCCCTTGTCCTTGGAACAACAGTGTAAATTGCTACCATTTTACTCGACCAAAGCGAAATCGTCTGAGTCTGTTACCGTGAAAAATAGAATGCACTGTTTAGGAATTATGAAAGATCATTTATCTTCATACAGATGGCAACAACTTTTCGGTTTTGTGTTCTATTCCACACAAGGTTATTTTTCATGCGAGGTGATTATCTCAGTTTAAAACACATTACTGTAATATTTCATAACAATCGGCAATGAAAAACGGCTCTTGGGAATTGATAAGAACGGAGCTAGAACGTTTGGTACAAGAAAAATGTCAGTTCATTTTAAAACAGTGTGAATTATTGCAACGACTTCGATTTTTCATCTCAACGAACCCATTCTTAACAAGTATGTATTTTGAAGGAAGTGTTAAAAGTAGAAATTTTAAACTTGTATATGATACTTAGTAATGCTGATTGTGAATCTAGCTGGATAAAACTTCGAGCAAGTGCAGAAAAAGATGGTTGCGTGAGGGATTGATAGTTAATAAGTTGAAACCAGATAGAATAAGCTCCATTATTTTTTTTTTCTTTTATTAAATAGAAATAAAAATAATTAAAATAAAATTATAAGTAAAAAAAAATTATATTACTCCTTTAAGTAAGTTCATACTTTTATCTGATTTCAAGTTAGACCGTACCATTAAATAAAAATTAAACTAATAGCAAAAATAAAGCTATAAAATATAATAAGTATGAAATTGTTTAAAAGTGACTTGTGTAAAAAATCTCTCTCATTTCTTCTCAAATGTTTTCTCCTCCAATTAAGTAAAAATGTTGAAAAAAAATTAAGTTGTATGCCATAATCTCACCCACAGCAATAGCCAAAAAACTTTATTTTTAATTACATGAAAGAATACAAAATTCCTAGATGACTGCTTTTCGAGATCTGTACCAACGAAACAGCTAAAAAATGCTTTAAAAAATTAAATAAATGAACATTTATATGGATCTGCATTAATTCCTTTTGAAATCAATTAAATCTATAAAGTATGTTCATTTAAAGCTTAAGAAACTGGGGTTGGATTACCATTGCACTCTTAATTACATATTGTAGAAACAAAGCTTATTTGAAAAGGTTTTTTTAATTACCGGACTCTTTATCAATATATCAATCAACATGCTATCTAACTAAAATGTAGACAATGTAACTTCTGCCTCAGAAATAAACAATTCTTTTTCTACCTCTAAAATAAACTGAATGATTAATTAGTACTAATATCAGGGGTTTACTGGCCACAGAGTTGTCTGGTGCAAACACCGGCCTGATAAGTGTCTTTACAAAATGGGCTGGTGCGGTACAGAAGCTTTTTTTTTTCCCCCATATAATTAGTTGCCTTCTTTAAGATTAAAAAAAAACAAAAAAAAAAACCAGTCATTACCACGAACTACTATTGAACTATCACTTTAGCTTCAAAGATATAGTTTGTACATTGAAAAATAGCTTAAAATGTCACATTACTTTAATATTACTTTAATCTGATTAAATTTTCAATATTACTTTAATTTAAATTAATTTTATAGATAATGTTGAATTTAGAAAATAGATGTACTAAGATTTATATATTATTGTATTACGACGATTTTTTTTTTTTTAATAGCTTTTAAGGTTAAATATATCAATAATTTAAAGAAACCAAGTTTACTCAAACTAAGCGTAAATAGTAGAGACAGAGAAAACTTGATTTAATTAAATTAATTATTAAAACAATTGAACTATTAAGATTAATTAATGAATAAAACTTATTTAATTATTAAAATTGACCATTAAATATGAATATTTAAATAAAAATATATTAACTATCAAAACTATTTAATTAAAATTATTTATTGGAATTATTTTATTATTATCAATAATGAGTAAAATTGCATTAATGATTAGATTGAACATTTGGGCAGCCATAAATATTAAATCACCGGGTCCCATTATGTCCCAGCACGCCCCTAACTAATATTAAAAAAATCTCCAGTTAAATTGACAGCTATTATGGGTTTCGCGTTGCACAGTTTATAAACTTATAAAATATCAATAAGAAGTTTCAAAAGATCATTGTGTATCCTTCATATCGTTGGTTGCTCTCTGCAATGTTTATGTTACTGAAGTAGAGGCCAAAATTTAGCTTTAATCAATATTAAATCATCTGTTTATCCCTTTAAAACTTGCAAGTTTTCAATAAAGAAACACAAAATTAATTTGCGTATTAAAAAATATTAAAATTAAAAGATGTTTTAAATATGTAATATTTGGCTTTTGAATCAATCTCAAGTTTAAATGAGATATATTTTAAAAGAAAAGGATTTGAGGATTTTGTCTTCCTAGATTTGCAATTCAAACTGTGTGATAATCACTACTGTGTTACAATGAAAGCCTTAAATAATCAATTATGAATAATGATAAGAAAAATACGAATTAAATTATTATATATGTTCCTATTTGTAAAAAAAAAAAAAAAAAAAAAATAAAAAAAAAAAAAAAAAAAAAAAAAACTCAAACCTCAAACATACATTTTTTACGGAACCTTAAAAACTGTAATATTAGGTGAATTATTCATATAGAAACCAATGTCTTTTTGTTAACTACATTCTAATTAAAGTACTCCGAAAACATAGGATTGCTCTTTTCTCTTATGTAACTCTTCTTACTGTGATCAGTCGTTAAGAAAAAGTATACCTTATACTTGATAGGTTATTTTCAGCCAAAAACTCGCCCACACATGTAAACACACGAAGTCGAAGTTAATAAAAAGAATTTAAAAATTAAAATTTGCTTTACTATTCCTGAATTCTATACCTCAAATGTTCAGGAAGACTGAAATGAATTGATTAATATTAAGAGAAATAAATATTCTTCATAACAGTTGCTTTCGTCCTTGCTTGAATACCTTATTTATATGCTTTTTTTTTATTTTAAAGTCATGGACAAAACGTTAAAGCTATGAGAAATATTGTCAATTAAAAAAAAATCAAAAATATATTTATTATAAATTTTAAATATTCATCTCCAAGCAAAATAATCTAGATATTACAATATCATTACTTTTATATGTATTTCAATTGAAGATGGAATGTTATTTGGCTCAAATTTTATGGAGAGTATGTTTCCTTGAGGCATGTGCTTAATTTGCGTTTTCCATCATTATCGTATTGCTTTGCAGAATTTTCTAAATCGTACGATGTAGTTTTTTGTAACAAAATTATTTTTAAGAATACGGCAAATGGGTTTTTTAGAAATGGAATTGTTGAAATTAATAAAGCAAAGGACAGTAAATTAACTTCGTTTAATATTTTTCAAAAAATTAACCGAAGCAAAATGATATTTAACAATGTTTACAGTAATGTTAATAAGAAATGATAGAAATGAGATATGTGTTAATTTTTCTATAAAAGGGATGCTTAAATACACTGTTTTAGCAACAGAAATCTATAATAGCAACAGAAGTCTATAATAGCAACAGAAGTCTATAATAGCAACAGAAGTCTATAATAGCAACAGAAGTCTATAATAGCAACAGAAGTCTATAATAGCAACAAAAGTTTGTGATCTGTATTACTTGTTAATAATTTGATTGTGTTGAATTATGCTCGGTGTTCAAATAAAAATTTATGTTCGATAGTTTCAAAAAATAAAATTATAGAGTAAGAAAATGCTTTTATACTATTTAAAAAGTATCATAATATAATAAAGTAGAACTGACTGATTAACTTATGAAATATTGAAAAATACGGTTTTAGTTTTTAATATAAAATATTAAAAATGCCTCTGATTAGTTTTAATATTTTTCTTATGATTTCCACAAAGAAGAAACTTTCTTATATTGTTACAATTTGGGGGGGGGGGGGGAGATGGGGAATGTACGTTTTGAGGAGGATCGTTCCAGGTCGAACTACCACAATTGTCTGTAAAGGCGGATCTAGAGTTTCATTACAGAGAGGGCGGTGGCTGTTGAATAGCTTAGGTAAATTTTGTTGCTCTTAAGTTGTATTATTATACCATGAGATAACTTAACTTTTATAACACAGAATATGTTACAAAGTGGTAAAAAGTCTCAATAACATAAAGGCGACACTATGGTTGACTACGTGTGAATTTATAACAGTAAATTAGAGTTGTATACAAGTAAAATGATTCAGGATAAATTATTGTTAAATATGATAGACATAACAATCTAACAACGAATACATATACACATTGAACATTTTCAAACTATAATTTGCTTTGTTGTCTTGCTTCGTCCTCGGCTTTTTCAAATCCATCTTTTTTAATGGGAGCATTTATATTAAAAATGTTCAGTGCGGATTCGTCAAATCTTGGTTGATTTCATCCAAAACCTGAGAGTAATGCACGTTAAAACGCAAGCGGTCCCTGAATAACGAAGGAGGCGATCGCCCCCTCCGTCCCTTGCTGGATCTGCCATTGATTTTCGGTATAAAACCAAATGGGATTTTCAATGTATGTAAAGATATCCTAGTGTAAATTTATATAATTGGGAAACTAAACATTCTACTGAAACATTGCATTTAAATCTCATGTTCGACAAAACAGTAGTTAGTGGCATAAGATGCAAGGAAAAGCTTAAATAAGCATCAAAGAATGCCTATTAGAACAGTCATTGAGAACTAATGAAATGAAAAATATTTACTGTAAATAGGATAATAATTCAATGATCAATAAAGTTGTATGATCTGCAGCAATCCAATAAATTAACAACATATTGAGTGTTAAAAATAACTACATGTTATATTTTACGAATTTGAACTTTAAGCTAAGGATAAATATGAAAAAATAAGCAAATAAGAACTACCGAACAAATTCCACTTACACATATTTTCAATATAGAAATAACTACCACAAAAAGTCTGTTTAAAACTTTAAAAAAAAAATAATAACGTTAAAAACCTTTGCATGCTTGATAAATTTAAAAAGAAAATGAAATTGAAGAAACCTATTACTAAGTCCTCAAAATCCTATAAAATGACACAAATTTAATAAATAATAGATTATAGCTCAACAATTAGTTTATCTTACTCCTCGAATCTAAAATCCCTATTTCTACAATAGACGGAACAAGATTCGTAGTACCATAAAGAACTTGATTTGCATTTGATTAGAATATCTATTAAGTCTGTATTATAGACTTCTGTGGATGGTGAGTCTTTGTAAAGCTCATTACATTCAAAGCAGTTAGTTCCATTACTTCTGTTTATCTCTTTTTTAATAGTTTTTTTCTATCCAGAATTCATTCTTCTCTTGTCATCATTAATTTTCTGCAGCTCCGGTCAATTCTGTTTGTATCTTCTTTTATAGACTTGCCATCTTTTCTTATTTCACTTTCGTTTTTCGTTTATGCTTTGCTCCACAGGCACCTCAGGAGTTAAACAGAAAACTAATATTTCATCACATGCTCAGAATCTGGACAAATCTAAGTCCAGATGACATTTATGTCCATCTAAAAATAAAAGCAAAGTGAAATGAAAGTCTCTATCCCTCAAGACATTGGACATAATCATCGAAAATGAAGTGTACACTGCAATGAAGTTCGACCATAGCTTCAACCTTATCGGAAGTTCATGGTTTCTTTGCCTCGTTTGTTAGGTGTACCAGCATAGATGGAAAAATCAAGTAATTTGCTCTGGGTATGCATCATATCGCAAAATATGCATTATCATTTTCTTTGATTATTACATTAAAGTTTACATACTGTCTCAGTCCTAAAACACAACAGTTCTTAGTTTATCTAACTTGTAAGAACTCAATTCTGAAAAACACTGCACAATGCTTTTCTTTAGCTCCGGATTTTAAAATCCCATCGTCTTTTTGAAAATTTGATTGGGTTCTTAAAAATAATTACTTCCATTTTTATCCTGGCCGGCAATCAATAAAAAGATTATTATAGAGAAGATTCTGTCGGAACTGACTTACTACATTGAATGCCACTTTCACTTACTGGTGACATAGACATTGTCAGCAATTGCCAGTAAGTGAATGAACTTACACCGTTTTCATTCACTAGAAATCTGTTATTTCTTCTACCCAGTGCATAAACACCTAATGAAACAAAAAGTTCACAGTTTTCTCAGTAATCCAACAAAGTTTCCAAGATATTTTAAAACTTTTTTAATATTTTTTAAATAATAGTATCCAAGCTAAATCTAACGAAATTGGGGGGAGGGGGGGAATTCTATAACAATTTTAGTGCAGTTCTTTGGCTTGCCTCAAGCTTTCGATCACTACGCTGGTTGAATGAAGGTTTCTGGTTACAATAGAAAAAAATATATATATTTACCTCATTCCATCTATACTTTTCTATTCTAATATATTAATAGAAACGTCAAACGCAGCAGCACATGCCTTATTATTTCTTAACAATGTGACCTATGTTTATTCATTGGGAGTGGGGGGGGGGGTCATTTTTTGGATAACTGATCCTATAATGTCTGAAATATACTAATGATATTGAAGAAAGAACAAAATCCTTTAATAAAACTGAATGTAATTATAACATAAAAAAAAAAAAAAAAACAGTGGGAGAAACTTGATCAAAATTAGTTGATTTTTAATTTTAAAGACAACTGTTTAACCGATACCGATACTGCAGAGTGTATCTCATAATAATCTGTAAATGATTATGCTATTTTATCAACAGAGCAAGGTACATCTATAACTGAGACACCACCTCACCCCCTTGAAATATTATACGACGATCATACTGAAGTTTCAAAATTCTATGAAAAATTAGTCAACAATTTAATTTGTTCTTCAAAATCAGAATACTATAATTAATTATTACGAGCAGATAACTAAAGATTAGAAAAATCTACAGCTAATAGCTACTTACAGTACCAAGTAAATTCAATAGATGTCAGCACGATACATTTATTTTTATAAATCTGCATAGTATTTTTTATCAGGACAAGTTAAATGCATGCATTATTTGAAAAAACATAAGCAAAAAAAAAAAAAAAAAAAAAAAAAAAAAAAAAAAAATGACTTTTTGATGCTATTAAATTTTTTTAATGAAGCATAAATCTCAATTTTTAAAAAAGTAATGACATTACGTTTAAATGACCAATGAATAAAATCAGGAAAAATATTTTTTTTTTCTTTTTTTTTTCTTCTTAAGAAGTTTTTTTTTTTTCATAATAAGTTTATAAGCACAATCGCAAAAGTATCTTCATATCCAATAAAAACAACTAAATATTTCTTTATTATTAACTTATTGATGCCTATAACAATCATTTTTCTGTCTCTTCAGAAAATTGCTAAAATGGCTATTCTTATTGTAATATTAGTCATTAGTTCGATTTCTTGGACATAGTGATGTTCTTTTCAAGAAAACTTATTAAGAAAATGACGATCATTTAAAAAAAGGAGAAACCGGAACATATGTATTGTAATATAATCTCACGATAATCTCCTCTTCATAATACTAGACTATGCATTATGCAGAAATGTGTCATAGTTGTTTCAATACAAAATTATTACAAATACAAAATTATGCTATACAAAATTAGTTAAAAAATTTAAATGAAAGGGTGCAGTGTACCGTATAGCACAACTTTCAATAATCCTATAATACTGGTCACTGTTATAATAGTCCAGGGAATAGAGACATTTTGCCTTGCAAAAGGTTATGTAGTTCTGATTTTTTAATATGTTATAAAGGTTGGTTTCGTGGTTTATAAACCAAGTTTTCGACCTCCTAACCTTTGTGCGTTCTTTGTGGTGCACCAAAAACTGAGCCGTTTTTCAGTTTATACTTCATAACTCTTTGTTAATGCATCTTAGAAGCAAGTATTATATTCAAAAGTTGTAGAAAATTAAATTTTCTGCAACTTTTGTATACAAAGTGTTTTTGTAGACCTATTATGTAAATAGGTATGTCGCATCAAAGTCAAAACTTTTTCGTAAAAATGCTACTTTTTTAAGATTTGTGTCAAGTTTTTTGATTATATCTCCATAATGGTACATCTTAGAGAAAAAGTTTGTGAATAAAAGTTGTAGAACAATAAATTTTCTACTAGTTTTATATCCTAACTTATTTTCTAGGACTAACAACAAAGGAGTTACTCTGCTTTGTGTATTTTCAGTGATGCACCAAAAAGAAAACGTTTTTCAGTTTATAGATCATAACTCTTTCGCAATGCATTTTAAAAACAAACATTAAATTTAAAAGTTGCAGAATATTAAATTTTCTACAACTTTTGTGAACAATTAGCTTTTCTAAAGCTATTATGTAAAGAGTTACTTAGCATCAAAGTAAAAACTTTTTCGTAAGAATGCTGCTTCTTTTAGTTCTCTGCTGAGTTTTTCAATTATATCTTCATGACAATAAGTCGTACGGAAAAATATATTACACAAAAGTTGAAGATGTATAAATTTGCGATAAGTTTTATACAAAAAGTTGCTATCTTGGACTAATAACTAAGGAGTTACTCTTCTTTGAAGGTTTACGAGATGATAACCTATAATGTTTTATGTATAGGTAGGGGTATAAAATTAGCTTCTGACTGCATAGTCTGACAATTTAAAAAAAAAAAAAAAAAAACAATATATATAATACTAATGATAATGTAAAATAAAAAGTGCAAATATATTAAATAATGAATATATATCTATTTACAATAACGGTAATATCAATTTACCATTTTCGCCATGGTGCACCAAAAACCTTCTGAATTCTGAAATTTTGGATTTTTTCAGTATACCAATCATATCCTTTTTCCAATGTATTTTATAGGGAAAAAATTATATTTTAGGTTGTAGAGTATTTAATTTTCTACAACTTATGTTTGTGCAAAGTTTGTTTTGTAGAACTATTGTATGAAAAACAAATTGTATGAAAAGCATCAAAGCAAAAACTCTTTCATAAAAATACCATTTTAAGATTCTTGTCGAGTTTTTAGATGATATCCATAAAAGTATATCACAAAAATTGTAGAACCCTAAATTTGCTACGTTTTATATACAAAGTTATTTTATAGGACTAATAGCAAAAAAGCTACTGGTAAGATCTAATATTAAAAACAGTTTCTTACTGCAAAGCCTTACAAGTTTGATAAAAAATAAAACAATATAGGTATTAAAATAATAGTGTTATAAAACAAAAAATATAAATATTATAAAAATGTATATATTTCTATCTAACAATAGTAATATCAATAAAACTTACAATTTAGAAAACTTATAACTTCCTAAATTGTTTTTCGTTTAGCCACGAAGGTTTGGCTAGTTCCTCCGCTACTTCTTCAATTAAGAGTTCTGTTGGGCCGTCTTCAATTATGATATCCGCTATATTGTCACAGGTTTGCCGATGACAGTTTTTACGTATTATGGCGCACTTGAGACCGGCCTTTCTACAACCGCAGGCCTTAGTGCATCCTATATTGCACTGGCAAAAAATGTTGGTCAGAATTGATTGCGGAGCTGAATCCCTGATGGTTCTAATAGGAAGAAGTCCTTTACTGTCCTTCTTCCACCCCCAGACCAAAGGATTTTTCATTTGGCCCATCCATGTTTTGACTTGATGCTATGTGCGAAAGACATGGTGCGTAGCAACTTCTTGGGTCGGTGGTAGCTTTAACAGATTTAACTTAGTGCCAGTTGTTGATTTGGAAAGTTGCTTATAACGCAAAGCATTTAAAGTTCTTGCCCTGTCACTACCATAGATAGGAACAAGAATGCTTGATACTGCTTCAGTGAAGCTTGAAACACTGGCATTAGGATCTAGGAAGATCTTTGCAAATTCCTGTAATATTGGAAGCAGCCATCATTATAACGCATGTATTCCAATACTAAGTAACTACACTGAGTGGTTGATATTCTGTCGGGATGGTTAGTGGTGGGAGGGGTGAGAAAGAAAGCACCAGAAACTTTTTTTCGGTTCTTCTAATCTTCTTCAGTGGCAAATCTCAATCAACAGTATATGGTGTTTTCGCGGAAACTGAGCCCTTAAAAGGATTCCTTTACATGACACTTATGCCACCCGACTTGAGATTTTTCTATTCTATCTCAAAAGATCTGTACCCCACGCGGTTTAAAATTAGCCACTTGAATGCAGCCTATTTCTCATCTTTATTTCCGATTGCAGAAATTTTTGGTGTATCACGGCAAAATGGTAAATTTTATATTACTATTACTATCTATAGGTATATACATTATTTAATATATTTCCACTTTTTATTTTATATTAACATTAGTATTAAATATATATTGTTATATATTTTTTTTTATTAAAATTATCAGACTATACAGTAAGAAACTATTTTTATACCCCTACCTATATATAAAATAGTATAGGTTATCATCTCGTAAACCTTCAAAGAAAAGTAGCTCCTTAGTTATTAGTCCAAGATAGCAACTTTTTGTATAAAACTTATGGCAAATTTATACATCTACAACTTTTGTATAATATATTTTTCCCTACGACTTATTGTCATGAAGATTTAATTGAAAAACTCAGCAAAAAACCAAAAAAAGCTGCATTTTTACGAAAAAGTTTTTACTTTGATGCTACGTAACTCTTTACATAATATCTTTACAAAAGCAAATTGTTCACAAATGTTGTAGAAAATTTAATATTCTGCAACTTTTAAATTTAATGTTTGTTTTTAAAATGCATTGCGAAAGAGTTATGATCTATAAACTGAAAAACGTTTTTTTTTTCTGCATCACTGAAAATACTGTTGCACAAATTGTCTGTATATATTGTAAATAGTGACGTATTATTTCAAAATTCTATTGTAATTTATTTTTATCTTATTTTATTTATTAATTAATAGCGATTATACAAGTTAGAAAAAGATGGCAACACCTAAAGCAGTCGAGAAGTTTCGACATATTTCTTTTCCGATGAATTGGCTGGAAATTTCGAGAATGTCTCACGCGCTTGTATATAAAAGACTGGAGAACGGGAAAGTTTTCAGATTGACTTTGGACTTCGATGAAAGCTTATCGCTTTGTTTACCTATTGGAGTGAGCTTGAATAATCGCTGAATTCGAAGTTATTTTTGTTGAAGCTTGTGTTGAAGCTTGAGAGTAATTAAACTGTTGCCTGTGAATAAATTTTTTGTGAGTTTTCTGAAGGGAGAATAAATACTTTTAAACCGTGAAAACTGTGCCATCATTGCCTCAGTGGAAAAATTCGTAACAATACACAAAGCAGAGTAACTCCTTTGTTGTTAGTCCTAGAAAATAAGTTAATATATAAAACTTGTAGGAAATTTATTGTTCTACAACTTTTATTCACAAACTTTTTCTCTAAGATGTACTATTATGGAGATATAATAAAAAAACTTGACACAAATCTTAAAAAAGTAGCATTTTTACGAAAAAGTTTTGACTTTGATGCAACATAACTATTTACATAATAGGTCTACAAAAAAACTTTGTATACAAAAGTTATAGAAAATTTAATTTTCTACAACTTTTGAATATAATATTTGTTTCTAAGATGCATTGACAAAGAGTTATGACGTATAAACTGAAAAACGGCTCAGTTTTCGGTGCACCACAGAGAACGCACAAGGTTTAGGAGGTCGAAAACTTGGTTTATAAATCACGAGACCAACCTTTATAACATATTAAAAAATCAGAACTACATAACCTTTTGCAAGGTAAGACCCCTTTTTCAGTCTATTCCCCGGACTATAAAACTTATAATATATTGAGAAAAACAAGGGTTTTTTATTCAGATTTTAATTGATTTTTTTTTAAATGCCAAACTGGCAACTTTAGATGTTTTTTCACCTTAGCAGTATTTTTTGAGACGAAAGTGGTTGTCAATTTATATTTTTGGCAGAAAAATTTGATTCCAGGCAGATAAACATAGCTGTTGTATTAGTTTATAAATAAATGCAGGGTGTAATCAGAATAAAAATTAAACATTTTATGACAGACTAGGGTGCTCCGCCCCCTGCTCGCTGACGCTCGCCAACTCCCTGGATTGCTATACAATTCCCTTGGCTCGCTTTGCTAGCCTCAAAGTGAAGCATTTAAAATATGCTCTAGCAAAAAGCTATTTCAGATGCATAATGCCATGAAATTGAAAACGTTTTGTTTTTTATGAATAGCCAGAATACTTGCCACATCATTATCCTACTGCTGTCAAGACGCGTTAAGCAGGGACAGTGTGGCAACGTAGTAGAAAGTTCTTGGAAAACAACAGAAATAAACAATATCTTGCATATATTTAAAAAAGATCGGTTATATCATTGAACAATTAAAATTTACGGTCTTTTTTCGTATGAAGCCCTAAAATAAGTTGTTTATCGAAATTTCTTAACGAAGCAATCATATGTTCGCATAATCTTTTTTGCGATACTTAAAAATAAAATAAAACAGTAAAAAGTCAATTATCCGGCATTCAATCAACTAGAATTTTTTGAAAATCAAATTTGGCGAAAAAATTAGCCCTATTTCGCCAATATTTTTTTTTAATTTCATATGAAAATTTGAAGTTGAGTGGGTGGTTTTATTCGTTATTTTGTCAGTTTTCAATTCGTAATAGCTGAATGATTAGAAATAAATATAGGTTCAGATTTACTGCTCTATGCCTCTTAGCGACTTTTTGAAAGTTGGCGATTTAGCCCTGAATACAACCCGGCGACCTCCGGAACATGTTCCAGCAGATAACTTTTCCGAAAAGTCTCGTATATCCCGAATTCTAATCCAAAAGAAATGTACACATCTTGGATCTATTTATTCTTGCATCATCGTAACTATTAAATCAATTCGTTTTAAATAGGCAAAATTTCTATCTGTAGACTGTAATAAATAGAAAAAAAAAATTGGAAAGAAAAAAAAATAGCGAATCCAAGTTGTTGCTGCTGGCAGATGTATTCGTCAAATTTCAAAAGATATATTGTGATTATCTGGATTGCTGAGTTTTGAAATTCGTGCAACGTTTAAAAGATTTGTGATTGAATATTTGAAGTCGTTGCCATTCTGCTCACAGAACTACAGCCAAATTTGGACGTTACGCAAGAGAATTATATATATAGATTAGAAATACTGTACTGGCTGAAGTGACGAGCCGCCACTGCCTGCGATATATCCATATATCTCTACCTTCCGAATATATATATATATATATATATATATATATATATATATATATATATATATATATATATATATATATATATATATATATATATATATATATATATATATATATATATATATATATATATATATATATATATATATATATATATATATATATATATATATATATATATATATATATATATATATATATATATATATATATATATATATATATATATATATATATATATATATATATATATATATATATATTTTTTTTTTTTTTTTTTTTTTTTTTTTACTCAGCCAACCGTGTTAGGTCTTGTGCCTGTTGTTGGTCTTAACATTTGTATTTGTCATCTATTCCAAATTTGAACACCTTATTGCATCCCATTTAGGAGTTCTGCATGTTGGCACAGAAAGACTCGCAGGCAATTTTATAAAAACCACTTTTTTTGGACTCAGAAGGTCGTTCCAAATCAATAAAGCATCGACTTTATATTTTTCACCCTAATGTAAAATTTCTTTATTATATTTTTAATATCGTGCAATTAAAAGTTTGAGTTTTGAAATTCGTGCAACGTTTAAAAGATTTGTGATTGAATATTTGAAGTCGTTGCCATTCTGCTCACAGAACTACAGCCAAATTTGGACGTTACGCAAGAGAATTATATATATAGATTAGAAATACTGTACTGGCTGAAGTGACGAGCCGCCACTGCCTGCGATATATCCATATATCTCTACCTTCCGAATATATATATATATATATATATATATATATATATATATATATATATATATATATATATATATATATATATATATTTTTTTTTTTTTTTTTTTTTTTTTACTCAGCCAACCGTGTTAGGTCTTGTGCCTGTTGTTGGTCTTAACATTTGTATTTGTCATCTATTCCAAATTTGAACACCTTATTGCATCCCATTTAGGAGTTCTGCATGTTGGCACAGAAAGACTCGCAGGCAATTTTATAAAAACCACTTTTTTTGGACTCAGAAGGTCGTTCCAAATCAATAAAGCATCGACTTTATATTTTTCACCCTAATGTAAAATTTCTTTATTATATTTTTAATATCGTGCAATTAAAAAAATAATTTTAAATTCTCATGTAAGTTTGTTGAAAATACGAATATTTTGTGGCAACTGAAAAAAAAATTAAAATTAAAATTTATCATTTCTTCATTGCCACCATATGCTACAAGAAACATAAATTGTCCGAAAATAAAAAAATCTGAGTTATCCGAGCTCGTATATTCTTGAATTTTTTGTTAGGATTCAATTTCCATAGATTACATAATGCTATTCAGTGCAATTAAAATAATTTCAATATTTTTGACAAAAAATTGTGCAAATTCTAGCAGAACGAGCAGAAAAACAGATACGATCAAGATTTTTAAATTTTTGCCACTAATTTTTCATTAAATCATTATTAAAATTAAACAAAACAAAACAAAAACAAAAACAAAAAAAAAAAAAAAAAAAAAATATCTGCTGTTGCCATCCATCAATAAAAAAAGTAACCAAAAGCTATTAAATTAATGTATTTTCTATAATATTTATAACATCTAAATCTATTATCTTTTATGTGAATTTTTAGTATGGTAGTAAATACAAATAATTATAATATAGTAATATTATATAAATTATATGTTAATTCATAAGATAATTAAACAATAGACTACATGGATTGGAAAATCTTCGTCAAAGTGACAATTCGTAACAATAAAAAACATAGACATTTTTTTAAAGATTGGAAATTTTTTTTATTGCATTTTAAAACTAAAATATTTATGTTAGTCAGGGGGATATTTTCCCCCAAAGGCATTGTAATCATTATATATAATTTTACATGCTTCAGTGAGTACAAATCTATTAATGTCAGTATTATTTGTATTATCAATAGAGGTAAGCTCTAATAAAAAATATATATAGAAATATTTTTATTGTCAGCAAACGCAATCTTTTACGAAAGCCATTTTACATTACAAAAATAACTGAAAAAGTAAAATAAAACTGGATATGTATTGATGATTGTGAATCCACGTTCAAATTCGTTTGATTATTAAAATTCTTACGGAAGTAGGATTTTTTTTTTTTTTTTTTTTTGGCACAAAATTAATTTGATTTTTTTTTTTTTTTTTTTTTTTTTATTGTAAATTCAAACCAAGGTCACGTTGAATAAAAACGTCCTAAACTCAGTTTCTCAAATCTATTCGATAGATGTCAGCACAAACAATCTTTGTCAATGTCTCGAGATATGTCCAATAGATGTCAGCACGATATTTAGTATTCCATTATATTTAGGAAAACAACTACACATTTGCATAAAAAATATTCTAATACCGTTCCCCGTACAATGTTCTCAGTTTCACAATTCAATATAAAAAAACACACACACACTTCTCAAGAAATTTACAATCACGGGATTTTTATAAACAAAGCTTGTCTTCACTGGTTCACATACAATTTAAATTTATGTAAAAAGATATTTAAAAGAATGTTATTAACAAGGCATATCCACAAAAAGTCCAAACTAAATCCACCAATGATGTTTATCAATAACTAATATAATCATTTTCAAATGTGGTAAGGGAATGAATTTAAAACAACATTTTCTCCTTAGTTCTTTTCCAACAAAATACTTTTTACATTTAAGTATTTGATAAACCAGTACAGAAAAATATTTGTCATTCATATATTAAGTCATTCATATTCAATATAATATATATTCAATATAATTCATATTCATATATAAGCTAGAACAACGTATTGAAGAAATCAATCAAAACGTTTTCTGAATTTTTAAGCATTCAGCGGTTTTCTTCTGTTCAGGGAATTGGGCAATGTGCCACTTAATGAAGAATTATTAAGACATCATCTCGAGATTCTCGAGTATGCGGTGTAATTGTGTTGATCAGATTCATTGGAATAATACAGAAATGTCAAAACAATTCAACTCTGGAGACCGCAATCAAGCAATAAAACTTACATTGTTTTATCTATAATAATAAAACAAGCTGTGTGTCTGTCTGCCTGTCTGTCGGTCTGTGGATCTATAGAAAACTACTTAAAATTGGAGTAGAACTCTGAAATTTTGAGCATAAGTAGTTAAGCCTTCTAATTGTTTTCCGCAACGCAGGCCTCACAGATTTCCGCAACGCGAGGCCTCACAGCTAGCTAAAATATTGCACATGTTAAAATTTCGTAACGAAGCGAGGGTATTTAGCTAGTATAATATATAAGCTAGAACAAAGTATTATTATTATTATTAAAACGTATGCATACTTTAAAAGACAGAAGTTTTATTCGGTAATAAAAATTAAGCCGAATATTATACAAAATGTAAATAATAATTATACCGAAGTAATGCTGAAATTTTTAAATTTAATACACAGGTGATAAGACTGAAATTCATGGGGATAATTTGTCTAATTTATTAGATAAATTATGTAACTTATTAGATAAATAATATAATTTACTAGATATATTTATAGATTAGGAAATTACGAGAACTATAAAAGTAAAGGACACATGCAGTATTTTGTTGAATAATCTGGAAATTCCGTATAAGTAAAATGGACATGCCTAATATAACTTTGAAATACTGGGTGGTTTAGTAGATATGGTAAATTAGTGAATCAGTGATATTTGGCTTTGTGTGAGGTACATAGATTTGCTGTTTCTTTAAGTAAATGATACACAATAAATGCTTCTGTCAATTTTGTCAGCAATAAAAAAGTTATAATCCTTTCATACAATATTTAAATTATCATTCAATGTAATAAATTTTAATATTTTTTCTAGGAGCTTAAAAGCTACTGTTATTGAAATGATAATCAATTATATTGCAACTTTATTATACAACTTGGGGTGTGGAACATCGCACAACTTTCAATTACACTATGATACTGAAGTCAATTTGTGTCATTTACCTTGTTTATATTTTCATCATTTAGAAAAAATGGCCAATTTGGCGAAATTTTTTACCATAATTCTTTTGAGGGTCTTAAAAAAAAATCTTCGCCTAATAGGCATTTTGGCGATTTACTTTTCAATAATTCTTGTATTATCCTTTCTAATAAGTGATACTGGGGAAGGGATTGTGTCGTTTTTCCACTTTTCACCTCATTAAAGCATTTTTACGGGAATTTCGAAGGTGGGGATGTTTAGAACATCTTAAGAAGCATTACAATCACGATTTTGGACAAAATCGTTAGAGCCGTTTTTTAGCAATTACTGAAAAACATGTTTTTTTCAATAGCAGCTACCTTATGAGCATGCGCGATTTTGACGAAAGCCTTAATGGTAGGTCCTGTAGTATCACCAACCCTCACATCAAATTTGAACATTATAGGTCAATTTGTTTGCGAGTTATGTTGACCAAAGACAGACATTTTTTCTAGATAACTTTTTTGAAATCAGGAATTTGAATCAAAATATTTTCATACTATTTACAAATAACGATATTTTTTTTTATTTTTTTTTTAAGATTAATTTCTCAGTTGCTATTATAGAACTAGTAATCCAATCAGATTTATTACATCGAAATGTAACTTACTTTTTCAAAATTAAATAAAAAGCTACATTTAAATAAATTTTCTCTTTTGACAAATTTTGTTGTTTTGAAGATAACTTAAAATTCGTAATATGCGTAACATTTCTTATTAATAAGAATTTCAGAATACATTTCTGCTATTTTATTCTTGCTATAATTGTAATTTATCTTTAAAAAATTAGAAATCTAAAATATTTTCCATTAGTATGTATATAGTATTTTTATAAAGTCCACGAACATTTTTATATCTGAAACTCATTTAATACAGTTGTCAAAAAAGCTACGCTTAAATTAATAAGATTCTATTTTAAATCCCCATTATCATGTGTAAGTGTTGGAAATAAAAGAGGAATGATTGTTCTAAAAATGTAAAAACGTGTTTTTATTTTTTTAAGTTAAATTTTAAAAACAATTTTATCGATATTTTTTTCTTTCATACCTAAGTTTTAAAGCATTGTTCTTTTGTTTTGCACTAGTGTTTACATCTTACAAATTAAATTCTTAACTGCGCAACAATAGCGATAAATTTAGAATGTAGCTAAAATACCATGACACTATATTTTATTTAAAATAAAATAACATAATGTAATAGTTATTATTTGCTTAATAGATTAACATGTCGTCATTGGATTGAAATGTTTAGTTGTCATTATTAAACTTGTTGTTTAGTTATTACTTGTTATTTAGTTGTCTCTTACTGTGTAGCTGTTGTTATTAAATGTTTAGTTGTATACTATTATTTTAAAATCATAACTAATAGAGGATTCACCAAAAGATTAGAAGACCATAAAATATATTTAGTGTTGAATATTTGGGATGAAATGAAATACAATTGACCCCTTAAGTTAAATCGTACTAGCAAAAAAAAAATTTGTTTATATACAATTTCAATTGGACAGTTTAAATAATTAATCAAAGCTATGTGATTGGTTGAATACATCCAATTACAAATTATGTTCCATATAGAATATGTATATGTTGAAATAAAGAATCTAAATACACAAATGAGTGATGTAAGAGCACTTTAATATACACTCATATAAAGAGGACAAATAAGTTGAAATGATGAAAACGTACACAAACATAGAATGATATAAATTAGGCTGGCCCTTCAGTTGCAGGCAGTGGCAACAATAAAGTGGTCGGATTCATTTCACAAAATATAATAATTTTTTTTTTTTTTACCCTTCTTCCACTACAATCCAATTTCTTCTCTACGAAAGAAAGGTTTTCGATGCGGATTTACATACAAAAAACACAAAATAAAATGACAACATTAAAATAATTTTTTATATAAATAAAAAAAAAAAAAAAATTTCGACGAATACCTTGAAATTCTAATATATCCAACTAAAACTGCCTCCACTCTTGAAAACATCATCTCACATTTTTGTTATTGCAGCAATTTCTATAGCTTTCATCCATCAATTTTTATGTACTGAAAACGTTTTTGTATCATAAAATATTCTTTCTTTGTTAAAATAGTTTTATGCTTTTTTAATAGTAAATTGTAACGTTTTTTAATGGCACAAAATTTAACACTAAGAGTGAACCCATTAAAATAATGATTTTGTGATACTTAAATAAACTAAAATAAGAATAAAATTTTTATTACTCAATACAACTTAATCGATAGGAATTTAATATATATATTAACTCTTAAAAACTCAATAAAAGTTAAATTAGTTATAGTTTTTTACTTTATTTTAATTATCAGATTACTTAATTTAGTTATAAATTGTATTTACGGCGTAATACTTTCAGTTTTACATAGATATCTTTTCTTTGCGAAGATATTTTAAAATGGCAGTTACATTTTCAAAATATTTTGGTTTCAAATACACCCAAAATATGAACAGAACATACACTGAAGGTAAAAGTTAGAAATAAAAATTGTGTATAATGATTGGCAGTGCAGAATCGGGTTTTGTAAAAAGAAAGAACAAAACTTCTTTCATTTACATATCAATTAGATAATACTTAGACATAATCAACAGTAGTTATATACAAATTTCAACCTTACTATCATTAGATCTTGTCTTTCCAGTAAGTTATTAACAATATTTTTTCTCATCTTCTCTGACCAGAATAGTGTTGCATAGAATAATATCAATTCTTCATAATTTCATTTTCCAAAACAGAATAGAAAAAAAAACTGAAAATTAATTTATAATGAAGAAAAAACCAAAATAAAAGAAAATAATTGACTATTTTTTACTCTTGAGATTAGCGCAACTGGTATAGTTAAGTTATATTTTCTTCGTAAACAAAATAAACAAACACTCAAAAATAATAAAAACTAAATTTTCTACAGGAACCAAAAATTTAAATATACAGTCTTTGATTTTATTTAGGACTAATCTTGTCTTAAGGATAGGAATTGTAAGACACAATAAAAAATGAAACTAAGAAAAAATGCAGGAGGAAAATGAAATCTTAAAATCGCAAACGAAATTTAACTATTTTTCGCTGACAGAAAACAGTCTCATTTAGCACCTTTTAAGGTGATATCACAATATTAGGAACGTTATACTTGGTATAAAAAGAGACTGCTTTCATGGGACAACCAATTGCTTTTCGATATAACTTATTTCATGTAACTGAAAATAATATAATAGGCGCATAAACTAATTAAATATATTCGATATGTAGGAATCACATTGATGGAGGAACAGTAAAGAATTCGAACTCTTAATTACCAGTTTTTTTTTGTTTTTTTTTGTTTTGTTTTTTAAGAAGGAAAAATTCCAGATTCTTGTAATCATTTTAAATAGATAAGAAATCCATTTCCAGGTTGAAATTCAGTACATTAAGAAAAACATATCGATTTATACGTTAAAATTACTTTATAATCCCACCATCAATATCATCTAGAAATAATACGGGATCCTTTCTGCATTTAATAAAAGGAATATATTTTAAGATTTCTATCTAGACAAATAATTGCAGCCAGTGCATATAAACAAAGACATGTAAAGCTATATATGTTCCTAATAACTGATTCTAATTAACCATATAGGCACTTGCGCTCCGGAACTTTAAAAAAAAAAAAAAAAAAAAAAAAAAAAAAAAAAAAAAAAAGACAATTACTCATAAATATACTATAGACGTACATGCGCGTGCAAGCCACATAATAAATTGATACAACATTAAAAAAAAAAAAAAAAAAAAAAAAAAAAAAAAAAAAACATTGACGAAAATGAGACGAAATTAATATAAAACGTTTATAAACTTACTACTTGACAATATGAATGTCGACATAAAAATAACTAATAATTATCTTGAGGGGTTTTTTTTGTTTTGTTTTTTTCATCTCTCAATGAGAAAGAATAATCCATAAAGAAAATAGAAGTTGAGCACTAGTTTACTATACACAGGTATGGACTAAGTATCATTTAATTAAAACATTTTATTTAACTTTAGAATAATTTTGAATGAAATTTAAAACTAAAATATTTTATTAAGTTTAACTCTAATCCTAATTTCATTATTTTTCAAATTATATTCGAACCCTTTTGTTCGTATTTTTATAAATATTTCTTTCGTTATCGCATGTTTCGTTGTGAAATCGTAGGTCGTTACACTTTGAAGTACTTAGATCCATACCTACACAAATGCAGCTTTTCTTCAAAATCATGACATACGCACATATGAAAATAAAAAATGATATTTGAACTCTCATGAAGAATGCAATGATAAAGAAATGTCCAACACATAATACACGCTTACTACAAGTGACGTAAATAAATCTAATCGGGACTTGTGCATGGTCTGTAAACGGAACATTCATTCTAGAAAGTTCTCCGAACTCTGTTCGGAACAGTCTTTTGCAGAAGACAATATGATCCAAAACACAAAATAAAACCTTTCACTGAAATCTCCTCACACAAATGTACGCAGTCACCGAAGATAGGTGGTTCGAACCGCAGCAATTTGTTCTTTTTTTTTTATATCACAAATAAACGTCTTTCTTGGTGTGTCTCGTCCTCTCTCAAATCATTTGGCACAAGGTACACACACACAGGTATCAATCTAATAATAATAATAAAAATTTCACTATTCGCTTTGCTCCATTCTATGTACACTCAACAAAACGATGAAAGAATCACATTGGCAAAGGTCGGCTATGAAAATATGCGACTTCGTTCACTCGGTGAACAATACCAACAAGACCGAGCGTGGCGTCCATGCCACCTCTCTCTTTGTGTGTTCTTTATAAAAATGCACTTTCTGGTTCCAGACGTCCCCCTTGGACCAGACCCTTTTCGCTACTGACAATCATACTGAGTCCAAAAGTAGTTCTTGACTGAAGGGGGGGGGGAAGTGCAAGAGGGTGGATCCCTATGAATGTTTCGGTGGTGTTTTGTCCCTTGTCTCCCTAGGTCCTAGGGATGCGAGAGTTGCGTGGTTACTTGGGCTTCCGCACGTATCTGAGCACGGCGTAACCGAGTACTCTGAAGACTACCAGGAAGAGAATGAGGATGAGTGTATTGGCCCACATGGGTAAGGGGATGCCCTGTTGCTGGCTTAGGATGTGGTCAACGGGGATAAAGGTTGCATTGCCCTGCCGGCAGATCTTGAACAGGGAGTTGGCTTCGGCACACCTAGAAGAGAAAATGCAGTTAGAAAGAATGTTTTTGATCAATATGTTTCGAAATTCAATATGAAATTTAGAAAGAATCGTGATCTAAAACAGTGTAGTTGTCTTAGAAGCTTATCAGCTACTATGATTAAATAATTCCTGAAAAGTGATTGATTCTTATTTTTTTTTATTCGTGAAATCTAAATGTACTTATAGCTGAAATCAGTATAGACTTTTCATGAATATAACTGAAATACATGGCAAATCATATCCTTTGAACAAAAGCTATATGTCAATTCTAAAAGAAGTTCCAAGCTTATTGATTTGGTCTTCAGTACTTTTTAAAAGATTCAGAACAAAATAACCATTTGTATTATCCTGAAAACAGCAAGGACACGATCATTTTCAATCTCGTACAACTTCATCGCCAGATTACAGAAATTCTATCTTACTTTTTTTTTTGTCAAAATAAGACAAAAACCTACAACAATTATAAAACTCTACGACACGCACTATGGTGCTATTTTGTTTTCTTTATTTCTCTCTTTTCTGTTACTTCCCTCTTCTTACAAACAAAAAAAAGTGTTATTTTGAAAAAGTACGTAAACATCTCGTCATCTAAAAAAGCAACAAGGTCTTTTTTTTTTTTTATTTGACTCTACGAAATAAGTCCAGTCCATGCATAAACGAAAGCAAGTTCCAAATAAATGATCATCTTACCTGATTGGAGGTCCTCCACTGAACTCCACCATCTGCATGTTCTGGAATGCGTAGTGCACCATGGAGCAATACTGTAACCACTGCAGCCAAGAAGGAAGGGTGGAAGCATAATATCCACCAAACAGCATGGTGGACAAGGAATAAAGAGCACTCACAGTCACCGACACTTGCAGATCGACACACGAGGCGCCCACGAACAAACCCACACTCTGAAAAAAGAAAACACGATTAGTATTGCAATTTTATGAATTATAGTTCCACATGATTCACATATTTTAAAGGGTCTATAAGAGAGTATTTACATCTGAAATATATAAGAAAAAGATAGTGCACGGATGTAATCATAACGTATTAGAGAAGACTTGTAGCGATGGGATAACTAGATTATTTATATTTTTTCTAAATAATGATTTGTTTGTCCTTGTGAAATAAATACCATGAGATAACTATTATAGTTTTTCGAACCCTTTTAAGATTGAAGCAATTAAAGGGAAAAAACCTCAAATTATCTTTTTAAGATAATAGTACGATAAAAGTGAATAATTGTAAATAACTTAAGGCATAAGGACCCTTAATTAAAACAATTTGAGTTCCACTCCAAGGCTTATGAATAGATACAGTGATAGAAACATTAAGGTTTGGATATTCTAGTACTTAATAGTAGAAACTAAAGTATTTGTAATGATGGAATACAGTATTCAAGTCCAATAAGATTGAGAATTTTGTGGTATTCTAAGTAAAATTAGAAGGGCAGGTTATTTTGCAAAATTAAAATCTTTTTGCAACCTTCAAATTTTCAAACTCCCTTTATTGAATGGGCATACATTCAGGCGGAAATAAGATATTTGGCGAGAGCCAAGTCACCTAAAGATACTTACCTGTGCAACAACTGTACTGAGCAGGAGGAATCCCCAAAGACTGAAGAATGTCTGCAGGGAATAGAATCCCATCATAGGGTAGGAGATCACATGGAACACTGTTGGCAGTGTCATCACTAGTGGCAGTTCTCCGACCATTTTGGCTAGGTAGTAGGCGGATAACCTGTAAGCACCGGATGCTCGCTCCTTGTTAATCACTTCTCTCTCAGGAGGGACTGAAAAGGAACAGAAGGTTTAGGAGGATGTTTCGAATAAGACTTTTGTTAGAAACACACTAATTTCTAATTAATTTATAGCTATTTTTTCTTACAACGGATTGCTTTTTATAATTAGATCTTAATTGCGAAGTAACTTTCCAGTTTTGTTACAATAAAATTTGTTTCAAATTAAAATGCTTGTCCAGTTAATAATAATAGTTAATCGTCAAAATCATTACTATCTAAATAATCATCATAACATTAAGTTTGTCAAAAAAGGTATTAGGTTTTAACTTATTCTTATTTATTACAGTTTCGGGGATTTTATGTCATCATATAAAGAAAATAAATAATAACTTTCAATTATAGATTACTAGTAGATATAAAGGAGATACTTACAAGAAATCAAAGCTCCAAAGAGAGCAAAGAGCATCCAATAGGTTGTGCTAAAAAACATCTGTAAAAACAAAAACTCTTTTAATAACTAATCAACAAAATCTCCAATGGAAATATACAGGGTTATTCAGAATTCCCTTCTGGGTTTAGAAGCAAGGACTGGACTTTTCAGCAGGAACTGGACTATCGCATTGATGTATATCGTGTGTCCAAGGGTTCACACATAGAACACCTGTAAGCTATGTTAATAAAACTTGAATTGTTTCTGTATTCTTTCAAATGTTCTTATTTGCTGTATTAGTCTTAGTTTTTTTTACTATAGCGCTTCGAAACCCAGGTGGGAATTCTGGATAACCCTGTATTAAATCCCAAATAAAATGCACCAAACATATAAATACAGAGGCGGATCTAGAAAATAGTTTCAAATTCTTTATGTTGATTTTCGTTCTAAAATGTATATTTCTGGACATGATAATCTCCTGGATTCGCCTTTGTACGATATAAAACAAGAAACATCTATGTAGCACGTTCACTTACCCATCCCCTGATGTCAGCTATCTTGGCCTCCTCCCTCGGGATATTGAACCAGATAGAGCCGCAAATGAGCCCTAACCCCAATGTCTGTACCCAGTTGAGTTTGGACAGCATCCTGGATCTCGCTTCCATGAAGTTTCGCTGAGTGAGCACTTTCATCTGCGTCCAAAACGAAGTCGGCCATTTCCTTTCTTCGTTCAAGTCCACTTCGCTGCTGCTGAAGGTGGAACTGGCGGCTTCGGACCACGAGGAACGGCCAGAGTCGTCGTCGTCACGGTTTTCTGAAGAAAAAGATATTGTTCAGTGGGAGAGAGGATAGTTTATACTGTTTGGATGATGCGGAACTGGGTGGTTTTTGTGAGATAAGAGTGAGATCTTGTGTTAGTGTTCAATGGCTTGGTAGATTATCACTATAGCACAAGTTTAAAATTTGCTCAAGGAAAAGTCGGTTGTCTGTCTTGGGTGGTCGAATAATTGAAGTTTAAGAGCAATAATGGTGATTTGGTTTTTAGAAAAAATATAAAATGCATGAGTTGTTTATTTTAAGATATGTAAAAGTTGGGGAAGCATTAAAAATGGTGCTGAGCACTTAAAAAAAATTAAAAACTAGTTAACTGAGGGCATTTTTATTACTCAAATTATGATATTGATTATAAATTATACAAAACTGATCAGTTATTCCGCTTTTTAAAGAATGGAATATTTACATGGAAGTAACTAAAGAACATGTACAATTAAAAACTTAAAATATTCGACAAAATAATTAACTTAATTAAAATTCAACTAGAAATCAATGCATGCAACTCACATAAGATAAAGAAAGGAAACTGATTGGCATTGACTACAAGAACTATTTGTTAATAAATTGTCGTCATTTGTTAATGAAAAAACCTTGATTAGAGCAAAAGAAATCCAACATAAATTATATCACTTCTTTTCGAAAAGAAATACCATTCAGTTTCTGTCTTTCAATTACAGAGAATTATTTACAAGATGATAAAAAAAAAAATAGAAGTGCCCATAAACTAATGTTTTAAAATACTCCGTCCACAAAAGTTGTTTTCTGATCACTGTTCAACAGACTTCACCATCAGTTACGATGACGTTCTCTCACCAGTATCATCAACGTGAATACAGTACGAAGGCATTTTGTTTCTTACTTAATACACATATCTGCTATCAAAACAAAACAGGCTGCATTTAGAACAAGCAACAAACACAAGAAACAACTCACAACACAAAAAGCAACATGCAATATTCATAAAAGTATACCTTTGGTTTAAAAAAAAAAATTGACAAAGTAATATTTGAATAAGGCAATAAAATTCTTTTAAAACGTTTATTCATACCATACAAAACTTTGATAAGAAGAAATGTAAAAGAAAACTTTAAAATCATGCATTAAATCTAAGAAAATAACACTGACTAATTAAGTGGAAATATTGATATATGTATTGATAAACTATATAACTTTAGTAAATATGAAATTGTTTTAGTATTATTCCTAAAGGATAGCTTTAATATTAAATTAAGTGTTTAATAACAAAATTAAAAAATAAAGTAAATTTCAGGGTTCATGACTAGAAAAACTGTTCAGTTTTGTAGATATTAAGCAATAAGTATACATATGAGGTTTGTATGATAGAAGTTACAGTTACCTTTTAAGGCATCACTGTCGCAAGAATTTATGCTAATAGTTAAAGACACTGAAAAGAAAGAAAAAAAATTGCCTTACCGACTTTGCTGTAGACCGTGGGCAATTTCTTGTCTGGGTCGATCATAACGCGAAGCTCGACTGGCTGCGCTTGATCCATGGATTCTTGAGATATGTTCCACACTAAAGAATGTGCGCAAGGTTCACAACTGTCTTCGTTCCTAGGACATAAATAAGAAGGTCGTAAGACACTAGTTTGAAATTACTTACAATAATGCACACCATATGCAACCTAATTTTTTAAAAAATAAGCTTTTTTAAATAATTCCGATCTAAACTTTACAAAAAATAACAATTTGTCACCGAGGTAACCATAAGACCATTTATGACTCAAAGGGCGTTTGAAGACTCACATTGAAAAATACGGTTAAATTCTTTTCATTAGGAACGTGACGAATTAATACATGACGAATTGGAACATGACGAAATTAATAGATCTCAGAGTGGTTTTAAAAATATTAGGTGATGGTTTAAGGAGCTTTAAAATAATTAAAAGCTAGTTTTTAATTTAATGAACAATACCAATTAAAAATTACTCATCTGAGAATACAAATAAAATTAAACTTAAGAAACTTAATCTTTACTCGACCATGTTAGAAAAGGCTTTTTCTGAATTACCTATGATTAATGCCTGGCCACATTTGTCGGTGGCAGTGTATACATTCTACTGATTTTCCACTTCCTTCGTATGGTGAGGGGGACTCGATGACAACGGAGGGGCAGTAAAAATCTTCCTGCAGTTCTTTTGGATAGTCAGCGTCTTTTCTGTAAAGGAGATTGAAGAAAATTAGTAAATTAAATACAAGTGTGTTAATTTATTGTAATATCTTATGAAAGATAATTAGGATATTTACAATTTCCTTCAGTATATGAATATTGCCTTGTGAAGAAACATATGGTTATTAGTTTGGTTTGTTGTTTTATTTTAAAATGGGAGAGAGAAAAAAAAGTAGGACAAAATGATTCACTATGGTGTGTCATCAAATGTTTTACACTTATTAGTCGTCAAAAAAAAAAAAAAAAAAAAAAAAAAGCTCTATTTACCTCTGCTCAATAGCTGCGGTAATTATTTTCTCTTGGACGTCAGTACTCTTTTTTACTTGTTCCACTAAAGAAATAAATTTATTACAACAATGCAGTTTTGAAATAACAGGTTAAATAAAGAATTGGCTCCATTTTAAAATGTAAAAAATATTGAAAATAATTTTATAAATATAATTAAGAATTCTTATTTATTTAAAAATAAACAATGTAATTATTTGTTCTTTATTAACTATAATGTTACTTTACAACAACATTGTCAACTACTTATGCCACTGACAAATAATCATCAAAGATTTAATTTAAAAAAAAGTACCTGAAATTAACAACTTATTACTCACTTATAAAGTCTGCAGGGTTGTAATGAGCTGAAATTTGCATTCCTAAGTGACTGAAAAATTCTACAACCTTCCTAGAATCTCCAAAATAAGCAACCTAAACACAAAACAAATTATTTAGATACATTTCCAAAAGCAAAATAATGCCTTCAAACAAATTGTAAGAACCATCGAATATATCATACCTGTCCATTGCATAGCAAGAGCAATTTATCAAACATATAAAAAATTTGGCTGGAAGGCTGATGTACCGTAACAACTAAAGATTTGTTGTCTGCACAAAGTCTTTTAAGAGATACCATCAATGAATGGGCAGTACAGGAGTCAAGGCCCGATGTCGGTTCCTAAAATGTTAATACAATACATGTCATAGGAGTATTTTTTAGCCATTACATAATGTACATAATTAAAGATTTTAATCACTTTTAAAGAAATAAATTAATATGATTGACACAAGTTTCAACTTACGTCCAACAGCATTAAAGACGGGTTTTGTAGAAGCTCACATGCAATATTTGCTCGTTTCTTCTCACCTCCGGACAATCCTCGCTTCATCATATCTCCAATAACTACAACAAAAAAATTCAATCAGAATCACCCCAAACGAAATGCATTTACACAAAGCAAACACACAACTTTGAACTAGGAATGTGGAACATCGCACAACTTTCAATTACACTATAATATTGACATGGATTTGTGTCATTTACCGTTTGTATATTTTCATCATTTATTTAGCATAAATGGCCAGTTTGGCGATAAAAAAAAAAAAAAACTCCGCCAATGTAGCGATTTTGGTGATATATTTATCGATAATTCTTATATCATCCTTTCTTATAAGTGAAACTGAGAAGAGGAGAAAAAACGATCGTTGATGAGGTATGTTCAAACAAAGAGAACTCTGTGTTGAAGGCATTCGTTTTTTAACTGATTTTAATCAAAATTGTTAGAGTCGGGTTTTTTGCAATAATTGAAAAACGTGATTTTTTGAATGGCAGCTACCTTATGCGCATGCGTGATTTTGACGAAAACCTTAATGATAGGTCTCATGGTCCCCACTAACCTGCACACCAAATTTGAACAATTTAGGTCAATTTGTTCGGGAGTTATGCTGACAACAGACATTTTTTCTAGATTACTTTTTTGAGATCAGGATGGTCCAGAACATGAAGAAATGCAACAAAACAAAAAAAAACAAAAAAAAAAGCAAAAAAAAAAAAATGTTTTTTTGGCCGATTACTATACTTTTATTACCCTACGTATACATAAGGGTAATTGAAAGTAAAAAGTGAGTATAACTTTTCCTAGTCTTTGATCACTATTATTAAGGTTACGCGACGTCGATATGTTACATAATCATTTCTTGTGAGTATATTACGTGCCTCTGTATTGTTGTTTCAAAACATTCCGGTCAACTGAGTTTTCTGGTGGACTAAAGTCCGAACAATTGAACTTTTAATGAATAAGTACCGGATATATTTTTAAAAACTTATTTTGATCTTTGGAAGAATAGTAATGTACATTTATCAAATGATACAAAACAAAGTGCCAAATTTATTGAAATCTAGGCAATTGAGCTGTTAACTGTAGAAAAAGGATAAATACATTATGTTCGCTAGAAACAATGTATCTATCATCAGGATAGCAAATCACTTGCGAATAGGAATTAAATTAATGTAAACTTGATCTTTCAAAAACAAAAGGAAGCATGCCAATGAATTAGAATGCAGACCCATAGCGCAAAGACAAGACTGAATGCAACTGTTATAATTAATTACCCGTGACAAAACACAATTTGTAAAACTTGTAGAGTCGAATGTCATTAGAGATCAAAGAAAAAGAGTAGTATTGGTTAAATGCCAGCTCGCCGGGAATGAAATAAACCCAACTCTTATTGCACCGAGTCTAAAAACATACTAACCTTTCATTCGAAGTTCACGAGACTTGGAACTTAGCCTTCACTTGCACAGCGTGGTTTGGAGTAAACACAGAGGCAACTTGGAGAACTTGTAGTTCAAGAACGAAGATTTAACATTGAAACTTTTTATATACTTATGAAATTATTTCCTGAATTTTATGAGTATACTATGTGATCGATATAATATTATGGTAAAAGTTGTTCAGAAAAAGTATAATTAGTTCATAGACAATGACGTGTTATGGGATAGACCAAAATATATAAAAATAAATATATATATATGTGCGTTCTCTTCCACGTCACCTCAATGCTACAACTAGATAATTCCATAATTGTCATTTTTTAAATATGTGCACTATGAGTAAAAAATTACTAACCTTTCTTTGATGTCACAAGTGAATAACTGAAGCAAGGTCACGTCATATTATATTCATATTAAAACCATTAGGCTGTAGTACGATTTCAATGCTTGGAAAAAATTTCGAATGAATTTTCCCCAAAACTATGGATTTGCAGTTATCTAGTTGTAGAATTACAGTGGCGATATTATAGTGTGTTTTATTCAGTTATTCTTTTCATGAAAATGAATCGAAAATGATCAATCAACCAGTATAAATTTTCCACAAAAAGGTAACTTTAATATAGATTTTTTTTACATCAAATAAATGCAAATACATCGGGACAAAACATAAAATGCAACACTGCCCTGAAAGTAATAGGGTGATCAAAGAACTACAGTAAAAACACGTAGACTCTATCAATAATTTATTTTTTTTAGCATCGAACAATAAAGGATTAGTTAAAATATTTTATAAAAGAAATACAACGTTTTCTTAAATAATATTGCACTTTGCATTCCTCGTTTTTACCTAACATAAAAAAATAAACTATTAAACGCCAGGGTCACGAAAACTTCTTTGTACGGGTATAGTGGAGTGGCATTCAAAAACACCATTATAAAGCGAGCTTTTTTATTGCATCTACCGTTATGATCGAGAGACAAAGGCATACTTTCTTTTTCATCCGCGAGTACGTCACGGAAAAAGAGCTATAAAGATTTTTTTTAAAAGTCAAAGGTTTTGGTATTATTCTTTTAGTCTTTGAAAGCAACTACTTATATCTGTACAATCAAGTTAAACAGTCTCCAGTGACAGTTGAGAATAGGTTGAAAGAAAGCAAAAGAAACCTAATACTTCAATAGTAGTTGTTCAATTGAAGTCTAATGATTGGTAAAGTATTTAATCAAAGGAATTTAACTAATTATACCCATTGAGGAGTTTTTTTTTTTTTTTTTTTATATATATATATAATTAAATGTCAAACAAAACCTTCATTATAGTTAAATATTATTTTCGACTTAGACTTTTTTAAGAAGGGGCATAAAACTGAGCAAATTAAAGCTTCATTACTGCATTAAGAAACAAGTAAGGTCTAGACTACAGCATGTTAAAAACAGAATAAGGGACGGTTCAATATAATTATGGAGCAATATATTTCTCAACGACTTGATTTAAATTATTTAAGTTATCAAAAGTTAATGGATAATTGAAAACACAATCTAAACGTATATTTTAAAGAAAATAATCAAAATTGATAAAATTCGATATTTACACTTAAAAAAAATCTAAACACACCAGCAGTGTCCATCGAATTGGACGAAATCGCAGAAACATAACAGGTTGATACCAAAACGTGTTTGACCTAAAAACCTTGGCCTGAAAACACAAAATTCGTGGCAAACTCAAAGAGGCATGGCGAAATGACGTTACAACACCCAAAAGAAGTTGTTTCTGCTGTGGGAGCCTTGACTGAGGATTTGGTGGGAAGTGAGTGAGAAACGTGTGCGCAAAAAGCATTAACTCCAGCCTACGGGTCATTAACATCCAATAGGACGAGTAGAAGAGAGGGGGAGGGGAAATTTGCGGTTTTTAATGTGCCCACTGGTGGAGGAAAAGTTTCATCTGAGAATGTAAGGGAACATTGCCCTGTAGTAACAATTAATTCCAATGATTCAGCAGTATGCAATGATTTTATGGCTAACTCATAGAAATTCTCCATCGGCAAAAATTATGATATTAAAGACCAGAGCGGGGTGTGTGATCACTTTAATTAAATATTAGCTTCGATTATTTTCACAAAGGTAACAATAATTTCTTTAATGTGAGTAGTCTCTCAATAGGAAGTCAAAGTCAGTTGTACTTTTATTTTGAATGCTTTGGTATTTAAATTCACAATCGATCACAAACTGTAAAAAATTAAATATCAATATATATTGTGATATCAGTCTTAGAATCTAAAGAAATCTTGTGTTAACTCATTAGCATAATAACATTAAAACACTTCCTTTCTTGCAAAGAGATGGAAAAGCTACCCAACAAAACAAACCTGACGTTAAAAATTCGAAAGAGCAGAAATTCGAAGAATAGTAACTCCGGTGGCAGGATGACAATTATTCAAAGATGTAATTACATCACTGCCTGATAGCAAAGAAAGTCACATCCTGAACAAAGACAACGTGCGTCATCCCAAATCGCTTCACTCTCACCGGAACTGAACCGGATTTATTTAAAAGACAAGGGCGATAGATAAGAAGCGAAGTGTCAAGTCCGAATAACAGAAGGGAGGGAGATGAACACCTAACCTATTTACTCGGATCCTACCTTTTTCATTTCCTCAGAAAGTAGCCGTTATATTTGGCCTTGAACCCATACCATCTTGGTTGTCTACACACCGCAGTGTCCTCTTTAAAAGTCGCACGGACGAGTTCCAAGAAGGAAAAGAATATGTAATGTGGACATTTTCGAGGCACCTTGAACTCAAGAGAGAAGGTCCTTTTTTATTACTAGTACCACTACGCCGGCATTCAGAGAATCTTGTCACTAGGACTGGAGGTGTCCCAACCTGTAGTTCGTGGTGCAGAGGAATGATGAGAGCATACCTCACTTGCGGGTTTTCCGCTTTCTATTTATAAAGTGATGGCATGATCAGGGTTTTTAAAGTCGAATAAATAACTTGTCGTTTTTATTCTGCTTTTGTTTTGGGAAGCGGGGCATTTTAGATAGTTGTCTTCTTTACACATTTAGATCAGAAAAAGAAAAGTGTTTGGGAATTGTTCTTGCAAATCATATTGGCGTTGGGGAAGGAGTTAAAGAGTGTCCTGCTGAAGCGAGAACTTCCAAGAATAACGTTTACATCAAAAATGTATACTCCTCAAAATATAGGATATACAATTCTCATAATTAATAAATCAAAATAAGATACAGTTTGAATGAAAAACGTTAAAACTTAATCACAGTTACCAATGTCGGATGCGACAGAAAAGTGCATTTTTTCCCCTTATCTGCTTATAAAAGAATTACATAGAGGTCTTCCATAACATGAAAGTAGGAGTTAGAAAAGAAAGCAGACGTTAAAATTTCCTTTATGCACTATCGCACTTTTATTATGGCTCAACGTCACAAAAATTTACAACCCCAATTAGTGGCTTCATTATTATTGGAAGCGACCTTGCATATTTGCAATAAAACAGCAATTTGCATGAGGATATCCTTTCTCCTTTCTGCTCCATAAACTTGTCTTGGTTATTTATTTGCTGCTCATAATACTTTAGTAGAAGGAATTAATATTCAAACAACATACCGACGCAAACTCTAAGCTTTTGAAAGAAAAAGTCGTAAAAATTAGTCTGTCTGCAAATTATTCTACTTTAATTTTCCATTATAAGCCACTCCCTAAGCCAAACCGACAATTCTGAGCTGACTACTTCACTTCTATACAAGATAATAATTGGATTATTTTTTTAAATGTAAACATTCAATATAATTTGGGCAAATAACTATAATTCTCCAAAGGTCATAATCTCAATCGGGATTCAGAGATTTTAGAAAAAATTCTTACTACAACAAAAACTTCACCTTTCGTGAAAGAGAAATAAATACACATTATATGCCTTGAAGTGCAGTTTTACTTACTTGTGTCTTGGCATCCTCGGAGATCTAAGACGTCTATGATGCACTCCACATGTCGGATCTTCTCGGAGTATGCCATGCTGTCGGGCAACCTCAAAAGGGCGGAATACTAAAAGTAAAATAAATTGCATCAGAACTCGTTTCTGAAAGTTCGCATCTGTGAAAATATTTCCATGGCTCAAGATATTTTTCAAAGTCCGGGAAATGAGCCAAAATCTAGTTAAGGTGACATCAAACGATGCCCAAAAATAATCAACATCAACATTAAAACCATTTAGTGGTTGTAACCTAAAAATATATTTTATGCCCCTGATATAGCACTCATAATATAAAAACCAAAGGTTATTTTCTATGCATTTTTGAAAATTAAATAGAAAATAACGTATGGTGGGTATCATGAAATAGCACATTGTTATAGGTTATCAAAAAATGAAATGTAAGCCATGAATTTGTTAAACAACATTCTTGGACTATTGAGAACATGCCTTATTTTTCTGCAGAATAACTTGAACTTGTTGAAGACAAGCTTTAAAACACAAAACTGGAAATAATGTTTCAGTCAAACTTTCAAAGTGCTCAACCTATGTTCATTAAATACATTCCAATCAGTTATAAGCCTCATTTTAATCTGTTATAACCCTCACTTTCCCCTGAGTCAGTGTAAAGCACACTTACAGTCGATTAGTTCATATAGTGTCAGTAGCGACGATTAAACGCAGAGACATTTTCTTGGGTACTTAAAGGAAAGTACATAAGTACTCGGGCAGAAAATAAAAAATAAAAAAACAGAACAGTAAAAAATCGCAACTTTGCACGGTTCGTTTTTAAGAACCACTAACTGAATCTTAAAAAGAGAACCAGTTTGTAGCTGTCAAGTTGAGGAAAATTTTCCTTTATAGCTGTGGAAGATGAAGACAGAGACTTTCTTCTTCTTTTTGTTTTTTGAGCATTTATTTATTATTACATTGCGGGATTTCCTCTGCTTCTCTTCCAAAATGCTCTTCAGTGGCGTCGGGCTGTCGGTGTTCTACCATAAATCCCTCCTGCTCGTTTGTTGACCACTGACCTAAATGAAATTATCCCGAAACTCTTTCCTTGCAAGTAAGTGCAAGTTCAATTGTTTTGCTAGCAATGAAATAAAGTTAGGTTGCTCAAACAGTTTCTAAAGGCAAGTTTAACGAAAAATACAACACAGTTTATCGACAAGAAATAGAAGTTCGTCGACGAATTCAGTTTCTGCTGGACTCAAAAAAAAAGGGGGGAGGGGGGAGTGAGATATAATAAAAATAAATCTCGATAAAAGCTGGAACTATTTTTTTTTTTTTTTTTTTAAATAATTGTGTACTAATAATAAAGTTTAATTTTAAAATTGCAAACATTATTTTCAATTTCATTATTACAATAAAATGACCATGATCTGTAAAAGACCTTATACATTTCTGAAATCATGAAACGATCAACGAATGACCAATTTTTCGTAGATAAATAATAATTTGGACATGGAATTCTATTCTAGAAAATACTAGAAAAAAACTGTCCCTAGCATGTTCTGCATAAGAGTTGACTCTTCATACAAGAACTTACCATTAACATTAACCTTGGACTAGCAAAAAGCATCACCAAAAAGTAGTCATTTTTCAAATTCTGTCAGGAAAAGTAATGGTCAAGTACAGACACATGACTAAGTGACCGATGTGTAATGCTCAATGAGTCCAAGATGACCTTGCCATTGATAGATTTTCTGCTTTCCTTTTTTATTTCATTTGATCAATATTACAAGTCCGTACACCTTGGTAACGAAGCTTTGAACAGTGTTGTTCCTGGCTTAGAGCCAAACGAGGGAAGGCAGATAATTTTATTTCTCGATGCAGAACTGCAACAGAGTAGATCATTTTGATTGATGACATCTGCAGTTATGCTGCAATTTGCGTAATTGAATGGTTGGTAAGAGTGTGTTGTGTTCAGTATGTGGCATTATTAAGGTCAAGGGAATTAGTGCAATGATGTCCTCAAGTGAACTCCAATCAAATGAAATGAATCCAGCAAAACGTGGAAGTGCTTTGCATTATAAAAACCGGGGGTTTTTTGGGGTTTTTTTTACATAATTCTACTTTGCTAATTATTTGTGCGCAGAATAATTGAAAAATATATCGTTCCCCTTCGAACATTTTTTCCCTTTGCACTAAATATCATATTTATCACAATTTGAGTTAGCTAACTTTTTGTACAAAAAAAATAATAGGAAAATGTAATTTTTGTTTGCAAGTTAACTTCGTACAATTTCTAAAATGTTCCTAAATATTGTTCGAAGTAATCTCTGTCACTAAAATTACACACTTTTCACGTTTCAGCAGAAGTATACGAAAGTTTAAAGGAAGAAAAAATAGTATCAATTGCATTTTTTGTGTGTACATTATAGTTAAAATCAATGTTAAAAAGATATGCAAGCCTTAAAATAAATCCCTAAATGTCTACGTTTGTGAGAGTAAAATTATTCTAACCCACTCAAAATGCACAGAATTGAAAAAACAGTTTACTCTCTTAACAACTTTGGCAAAAAGAGAAATCACAGTAAAGAATTTAAAAAAGGAAACTTGACGGAAAGGAAAAGGAACAGAAATCCATTAACTTGAATGCCCTTCACCTTGTGTGCTGAACAATCCATCTTACTTGATCTTCAAGAAGGAATATAAAATGCATGAGCTTCTTCTTCTTTACATGTTAGACAGAAGTCTGCACTAGAGTAGATTGAAAATAGGTGAGGTGAATTAAAAATTTGGATCTAAAGCTTACGGAACACGCCCTAAAACTATTATGTGCTCAACATAAAAATTGAAGTGGTTTGGTTACACTGCGCCAGAATTTGTTACGATATATAATGATCAAAATGTTAGAATTGGATTAAATAACACTTAAATTATTTCGGACCATGCGTACGATTATGGATACAGAAAAGATGTCTCTCTTGATAATTGCTTTCATAATAGTGGAGAGCATTTGATAAAAAGGTTATTACTGCCAATCCTCTTATCATAAAGCATGTTAATCATTCATACCAATTCTATTAAAATATATAATTTTTCAACGACAATTTAAAAAATAAAAAAACGTTCTACCAAGTCTTCTACAATTTTTTTAATGATCCTTTAAATTAGCTCAATAGCAGAAAAAAATAACAAAGAAAAACTCGTCACGAAAACCTTTAACCGCAACAACCAAAAGCATAACAAGGAAATTATCCTTTTTGTTCTTGTGTGCTATTTACAGAGTCACATATTAACCGTCATAAAACATAACCTAACCTAACTACGCAATCGAGCTTCAGGCATTAAAAACTAGTTTGAGGAGCGATTAAAGTTTAGGAATCAAGAATGGAAGAAAGAAACCAACTACTGACACGGTGTGTCTGTTTTGATGATTGTTTGCTTACATAACTTCAAAAAGAGTTTTTAATTTTATTTCAAATCGGACTTTTTCTTCTTCTTCTGCCACCATTGTACATGTGAACTCGTCTGTGAGTTCTTCACTATCCTCGAGCAAAGACATTCCGAAGAATTACTTTATATTTTATTATTATTTTTATTGTGAAATGAATTTCAGAATAAATTATCAGGTTGTCCAGAGAGAAATTAGTTTAAACTTCCATTGACGATTTCTTAACATTATAATTTCGTAACAATACAATTATTTAAAAAAAAAATATGGTTCAAATTTTAATCTAATTATAAGTTGAACTACCTTAAATAATTGAAAGATGAAGTAATTGCAAGAGAAGTGGAGCAATCTGAATTGGTATAATTTGAATGCAATTAAATTAAATGAAAAATGCTGAAATTTAAATACAAATCCATATCAAATTATCTAGAGAAATTTCATAACTTCTTAAATTTCTTTTAGACTTACCATACTGTTTTTATAATCACAATATTCTTCGGTCAAATATGTTACACTCTATTAGCTAAGATAATTATATCTTGATATTTATTTATTGAAATTATTTTTGTGTTACTAAGTTTGATTATGTTGATCATGATCAAACAACTGTATTTAAATTTAAGAAAATGTTATTTAATAAGGTTTGTTTTCCACACATAAATTTCCTGATATAATTAATTTCACTTCACCAAATCAATCTTACATTTACGTATATAAATACGATAATTAGAAGAAAACTATTATATAAAACCTCAACCATGGCTCACAACATCAAAAAGGAGGGAAAAGTAATTTCATAATGCAATCCCTAAGTGTATGTTTTATTTTGTTAAATTCTTTTGATCATGCGTGTTGCATAAGTCAAGAAACGAAGAAAAGAGAAAAGATTTGTGAAATATGGAAATGGAGAAAACACATAACGGTGTCATGCATTTGGGGTTCTCAGAATGTCTTCAGGTCATCTGGATAACAATGGTTTACGGGTTTCTTTTTATTATCTCCCTTCTTTTCAGATTTATTTGTTTGTTTATTTAAAAAATTCTTTTGTTGTTTCTTACTAAAGACTATTTGGAAAACGCTGCATCAGTGTTTACTTTTCATCCAAGCAGATTTTCAGCTTCCAAAATATATTTTTAAGTTCTTTTTAAACAGTTTACAAGATTTTTTACTTAGCTGGTTTGGAGGTAAAATTACTTTCTTAAAGGAATATAAAGAAGGCTTAAATGGGATGGTAAATCTTTGAAACTTTAAGAAAAGGTTGAAGTATTTTTTCTCAAAGATGTTTTTAGAAAGATGCTCTTTGCAATAGGATACACAGGCCATACGATTATTAGAAATGTTCGTGGCAAGAAATCTCTTAGTGGATAGTATATTCGCATCCTATTCGATATCCTACAATTCCTGCACGCACATTTTTTAACACCGTGCATAAATGATTTGAGGCCATAGAAATACTTTTCTACGAATTTGATTATAACTATTAGTGTGTTGAGATAATCAGTGAACGAAACTCAAAGACGTCATCTTTGATGTTAGGCGGATTCGAACACTGTGATTGAGACTTTCTACAAAGATGTGATGATGTACAGGATATATGACTTCTAGAAATGATCGCTGGAAGAGAACCTCTTGGTACATCCGCATCCAACTCGAAGTCCTATTATTCCTCCGCACACATTTCTGCCCGATGTTTCCGGCACACCGTATATCAATGACCTATGACGTAGAAAAGGCATACATCTCCATTGCCCAGGTAGACCATAGGTCATCGACCCTCCGGTCACCTGTCATCAACAAAAAAAAAAACCAATGGCACAACCAGAGTAACACAACAGGACAATAACAACAAGGCTCCACAATGGGCAAGACCTCCCCCTACCACGACAATAGAGGACACAGGAATTCCCTCAAAAAACTTTCTCCAGGGTACCTCAGCCCCCCCCCCCCCTCCAACAGAGAGGGCATTGGTAATAATAATAAAAGAATCACAAAAACAGAATTCAGGAAAATTACATCCCGCAAAGAGTGTCCCCTTCCTCTCACTTTCTTTTGCGCCCCAGGGTCATGGGGTGAACTTGGTGGTGAGTAAAAGTTGGAGAAAATCACCTGTTATTTGGATTTCTAAAAATAACCGTAAATGCCGAGGTCCATTTTTCTTCGCGGAAGGGCGTTTCTTCTATTTTCTGTCCTTTTCTATTCTTATTTGTTCAGCGCTGAGTGCTTGGTAGTGCATTTTTTTCGTTCTCCCTCAATTCTTTTCCAGCGACATATTACGAAAGAAAGTTGGCATAATCTTTCTATTTTTTTGGATTTCGGACCGCTATTTATAAATACATAACAACAAACATAATAACGTTCGGTGGCAGCGGGGGTACGTTAGAAACGGTTTCCGGGAGTTGTTGGATGTGGATTAAGTGAAATAGTATCGGATTGTAGTCTAGCTTATTCTGGCGATGAGGAGAATGAATTAAAAGGGGAGATGGGGGGGGGGGGGATTTCGCTATTATGGGTGTGACAAGGCAATTTTTCTTCAATGCTTGGACGACAAGAAATATGTACTGGGATATGATTATGGGTAGTTTGGAGGTGCACTATTACAAATCTGCTGCAGGATTATCTATTAAAGATACGCTGAGGAACTACATTCAATTGTATCGCAACAAGAAATATTACTGTAGCATATCGTTTTTCTGGGATGTACAGGAAACTTTTTCATTACTAACATAATATGGTTTTAGGATTAATCGTCTATTAATGTTTAATGCACATATTTTGTACGAAAATTGATCTTGTGAAATCTTAAAAAGTTTGCTTTTATTTAACAACTGAACAATTTTATTTGTATACCTTTGTTTTATAAAACAGGTGAGGTTTTGAATTTGTTAACTTAAATTTGTAAATAAACTAAACTCCTTTTCTATTCACGCCAAAAATATTTTGTTAAAAAAAAGCCACTTACTATCAGAGTCTGCCTTAGGGTCAGATCAGTAAAAAAGACATCTTGCTGCAGAACATAGCAAATTTTTCTTCTCAGTTGCTTATTCAATTCCTCGCCATTCATCGTCACCATGCCACTATCCATGTGAATACGTCCGCCAATTGCATTGAGCAGTGTCGTTTTGCCGGAACCTATTAGAAAATGATACGTATAGAAATTCATCAATTGAGAGCAATAATTTGAAATGAAGTATGATTTGACATTTAAAATTTCAAAGGGATAAAAAGAATATGTTATGCCACTTCTTGCAAAGAAATGGATGCTCCCAACAACTAAAATAAATATCATAAGCACATTCAAAGAAATTTATTACCCAATCTAAACAAATTGAAAAAAATGTTAAGCATTTCCGTTCTCCAAACTGTATAAACAATAAGGGTAAAATAAAAGTTTATGGCCGGAAATCAAGACAGTAGTATTAGGTAGCCATAATAACAACTGGCCATTCAATCATGAACTTTGAAAATATAGTTAAATGATTGAAGTGTAATTGAGTGGTATGTTAATGAACACCACCTCGTCGCCAAGTTCATATAAATATTGAAATAACAATATACAGGATTGCTTTCTCACCACTAGGTCCCATGATAGCCAGCAATTCTCCAGGCCTGACCAGTCCACTGACATCTCTCAGGATAGGCTTTCCCTCATGCGATACACACACATCTTTGAAAAGAAGCTCCACTGGCTTATGTCTGCTGCTTCCACTGCCTTCGCCATTCAGCTGACCGAGGGTCTCCTCTGGTTTCAGCCTGCAAGAAACAAAACATAGGTAAGAAGGGACACAAGATTCGTTACAACGGAAGGATGACTTGATTTTGAATTGGACATATTTTACGCCAAGACCATTTTGAGATTCAATTTGTCTACCATAAATAAATTTTTAAAAAATGCTCATTTTAATATATTCCCAAAACAATCGATGTATTTAATCAGGCTATTATTTATTTACTTAATTTATTATTAACAACCAATAACGCCCGACTTTTAACACGTAAACACCAAATATTCCTCTATAATGAATAAAGTATGAAATAGAATTTACACAAGTATCATTAATATTTATTAGTAATATAATAACACTTCAAATTTCAAATTAGCCCATCTACCATGCTTTAGCGCAAATAACATTAAAATGGTTATCTTCCAGAATTTTACCTATTTTGGTGCTTCCGTGGAACGTAATGATTATTGTAAAGAAAACTCTTTTACGCCGAATCTAGGGTAACTGTTTTAATACAAAACAGATCAAGAGGCGGTTGCAAGTTTTAGTACATCATTATCAACTCATCGAATACCATTTGAAATTTTTATAGAATGCACAGAAATACTAACCGTTTAAGAATACATTGAACAGCCCAAGAAAAATGGGCGGAACATTTTAAAGTCAACTTCGAATGATTAAAACTAAAACAGCCAAATAATGAGCATTCTTTTTTATCTGGTGACCTACCATTCTTTTTAATGTTACAATGAGGAAGAGATAGAAAGCGATTTTATTCCTCTTATCCTCAATTAAAACACAAAAATTGGCAAGGTTATAATTAAAGTCATTGATGACGTAATAACGAAAAAATTTCTTTAATCGTGTTAAAAAAGGTGTGGCTTAACCCCCCCCCCCCCCCCACCCTTTAAACTTTTAATTCCTATAACGAATTTTAAAAATTTCCAATAAACCAGACAATAACAACTAGATTGGCAGTACTTATTATCTTTAACTGACAAAACGATCAGCGGGAAGCAGTAAAAAAAATAGAAAGTACTAATACCCTTTGTAAGATCGTAACACAAACGAAGGCAGCAGACCAATGAGATTGCAAGCAATCAACCAAATTGCCCGTCTGCCTCTTCAGTAAAGACGAACAAGAAAAGCATCGCGAGAAGCGTGCCGATTCAATAAATCATCAGCGATGTCAGCTAGAACAAAGAACCGAAATGAAGTGACGTCCCACCAAACGATAAGTTTTGTCCGTGACGTCACAAATAAATTAGTGGCCTTGTTAGGTGAAAGAATGGATTTTTAAAGAAGAGTTGAAGGGATTGGAAAATGTTGTGAAAATACATGATTTGAAAATAATGGGTAATGATTTCAGTATACAAAAATATAACTATGGTGTTTTCGAAAATAATTATTTGGTTTTATTAGTGATTTTTTAAATAATAAATTCTTCAACTAGTATAACAATTTTACGTGGTTTGAATCAAAAAGTATACAGCTTCATTCTGTTATATTTATTCCTAACATTAAAAGAATAACACTCCATATGGTTTCGATTATATAAGGAAAATTGGATATACCTTTTGAACTTGGATTTAAAAAAAAAAAAAAAATACTCAACATACAATTCTCGATATTGTAGTTTTTATTTCTTGATACAAAGTGGAATCTGACTCTAGATATTCCAACGAAAAAATTAATGAAAAGTGCCATTAAAAAATAATCCCACAAAATTGCAAAAAAAAAAAAAAAAAAAAAAAACACAATGAAATATTATTAAATTTCGCTGCGCATGAAATAGTAAATATTTTTAAACGATCCAGCTACACACTCATGCAAGGTTATAAAAGAATTACTAGAACTGGTTCCTGCAGGTTTGAATTAAAAACTAGAAATGAAAAAAAAAAAAGAAAGAAAAAAAAAAACTTACAAGCAAGGTTATACAGCATATTTTAAGGGGAAGGGGAAAATTCAAAGTGTGAGTCACGTAAAAGATAGGAAAGAAAGAAAAAAACCGGGACACGGTTTTTGTATTGAAAGGTGGAGGGATATACTCCATGACGTTGTGGAGAAGTGAAAAAAGTAGGTTAACTTGACAGAGCAGCGAAAGTAAAGACGAAAAAAGACATTAAGAAGTCTAGAGGAAAAAAATAATAATAGCCTTGGATAAAAATGCATAAAATTGAACAGTATGTAGTCTTTCTAAGGTCACCAATACAGTATCCAAAGAGGCAAATCGTAACCGCAAGACCGTATCTTGAAATAAGAATATTGAAGAATTACACCATGACTTAAACTTGTAGGAATAAAAAAAAATCGAAGTACAATTCAATGAATGTCGTACGTATTAGAATTTTTTAATGAAATTTGTGTAGAAGAATGTAAGTTGACTTCGGAGAATTCAAAAATTTAGTGCTCTAATTCTTTATATAAAATTGAATGCTAAGATGAGAAGTTATGTTCAATAATTAATGAGTAAAAACGAAGTATTTTTAAGTAAATACTTTAAAACCAGAAAATTTAGTCATATTTAATCATTCAAGATTTTAAAAAAAATTATTATTCTCACTAACAAATACGGAAAAACAATAATATTCTTTTCCAGTTTAAATACATAACAGGACATGGCTCAAATATGATTTATAATGCTTTTTTTCTTCTTTTTTTTCTTGATTAGAGTGACAAAACATTATTTTAAATAAATGATCAATTCAAATAGAATCGTATAATTTCTGCACATTAAACGAAACCTTTTATAGATTTCTTTATCATACAATAAAATTATAAATTTACTTCTTGATATTTTTTTTTTCTTTTCTTTCTTCTTCTTCTTCTTTTTTTTTTTTTTTTTTTTTTTTTTTTTTTAATTAATTCTCTAACAATCCCAAGAATGAGAAAGATAGATGTGAAATCCGTCTTTCTAAAGCATTTCGAAATCGGAGCATCGCACATCTTTCGATGCGATATTGACAGCACGGATTGAACACAAGGTTACATTTATCATGAAATTGTGAAAAAGGAAATGAGGCCTGAATAACAAAAAAAAAAAAAAACAAAAAAAAAAAAAGAGGTTAACTGTTTTTGAAGACGCGAAGTAAGTGATTTGGACCAAGGTTCTCAATGCCGAATCTTTAAAAGAACAATAAAACTATTGAAACGAACGACGAAGATGCGATTTTTCACAGTAAATTGAGAAACAATTTTTGTAGAATGGCATTTATTGATTATAAAAGTATTTAATTGCCTCGTATTTTGAAATTCTTGAATCGGACATAACTTTCACTTTTATAATTATAAAGAATATGATGTTACAATCTAAAAATCATAGATAGTTCCAATTCTACAAATAATAAAAATTAGCTGTTTGACCTGAGCTGTTGGCTGAGCCTTTGAGCTGTTAGCACCTGATCATAATATACTGCTGACAATCCATTTTATGACATGAATGCCAAATCTTTTACATTATTCTCGACATAACAATGTAGCATACTTTTATTTTTATACTCTGATCCAGTGAAATTCGACTCAAATTGGTTCGTATTTCCCAATAACCATTTCAGATAAAACTTTTTAATTCATTCGTTTTATGATTCCAATCCGCACCTTGATAATGTTCGGAGTGTTGAAATACGCGCTTTCCGTTCGCCTCGCACTGCGAACAGAAGATAATTCTATGTTTCACAATGTAAGATGTTCTTTAAGAAATTCGGCTGTTAGTTCAGACGCAGTGATACCCCTTCTTGAAAACACTAGGTGGCTGATTCCAGATACAGAGGCAGTGGATCACTTGGTCTTGGCAGGCAGCTGTAAACACACAAGTCTTGAAAGTTTTTTGCCCGCGTTCTCTGTGTTTGAGCATGAAGCGCAATAAAAGGACGGAGACATCTGTATAATAATAACTTACCATTCACTGTTTCAAGGTCACGTTTCAATCATCTGCTGCTGCTTTTGGGTTCTGTGGTGAACGACCTAATATACAACTTTACTCTTTTTATGTCGGAGGTTTTTTTTTCTTTCTATGTTCGCCTTCGACTTTTTATTCCAAAATGTGAATAACATGTCACGAGGAGTCACACGCGACAGATAGCACCGGCGGGAAAACTCTTAATTTGTCTCGTGAAGTATCATTGGAGAGGAAATCGCTGGTACCGTATCTATAGGAAGCCCGACCTTGAAATTTGAAGTTCAATTGATTTTTTTTTTTTTTTTTTTTTTTTTTTTTCAATTTAATAAGAGAGCATTGTACTTCTGAAACAAATTACTTTGACCATTTTCAAGACATTAAGCAATTTTGTGCACATGCTGTGTTAGAATTAACTCGAAAGTTGCATAACTGCCGGCTTGTTTGCTTACATAAAAAGCTTTGATTCACATAATAAAAAAATAAGGCGAAAGATTAATTGAAAAATATAAGCACTTTAACAAATACTTGGGGGAGATTTAGAGTATATTAAAAAAAAAAAAATAATAATAATTATTGTTTTCCCGAAATCGAACAAAATTTGAAATACAGGTAAGTTTCAGAAAATTAGTTATTTGACCATAACCAAACATGAAAACCATCAATTAAAAAAAATATATATATATTATTTATTTGATTTTACGTATATTGTGTGAGGAATTGCAACTTGGTCATAACAAGCTCAGTAAATCGAATAGTTCATTCGCATCTTTAACTAAACGAAAAATTCTTTGTATTAGTTTGTCACGATTTCGACGTTCACGAAAGACGTCAAAACAAAACCATAAAAGATCTGTAATAGCTCGGCACCCGTCCCACGTACTGTTAACAGAAGCACATGAAATTACTACGCTTCAGTTGCATTTAAAATAGCTATACCAAGTATTTATCATAACTAATTTAGCTATTCTATTGGTATAAATCGGCAAAGTGGGGTGATTAATCTTTGTTTAATAGTGTTGCTAGTCAATGTTTCTTAACCAGTTACCTTCAATCTTCCCTGTTTCACGTTCGAATATTAGTGCTTTATTAAGCCACTAATCCTAAACATAGGTGTTTCAGTAGTTTACAAAAGGTATAGCGGGATGTAGATAGTTGGTTGGTTGTATTCAGATTATCTGGCGCCATCAGCAACACGAGGGCTATAATGCGCCGAAACATTTCGTCATTTGACAAACCAACATACATTTACAAACACCCATGCCTAACACGGGATTCGAACCCGCAACCTCGCGGTCTAGAAGCCAGCACGCTAACCACTATACCGTTTGGTCGGCCGGGATGTAAATAGAATTGGACGCCAAGAAACGCGTCCCAGTTCATAAAAGTGTGCCAGTTTGGCGTGGGAACCATCGAACTACTCTACTACATACACACGAGCGGATGTCCATTTCCGAAAGCAAGGGCATTGACCCAAATGTCCTAGGAGGAATAGGTGAAAGTGCTCACTTAGGAAATGAAACAAGCGGCTTTGGTTAAAATTAGGCGAATTTCACTTTCACGCGAGGTGGGTTGGTTTAATGAGCATATTTGCATATTTTAACGCGATAACTCCTTTGATTGGAGTGTGAGTTTAGATTATTGGTGAAGGCTTTTTGTCAACGTCGAAGGTCGTTCTCGGTAATTGGAACTTATATTGGAAAATAAATTAATTCATTTTAAATATGTAAGTGTATTTGTAAAAAGCAAACAACAGTAAGCAATTTTCCTAAAGGAGAACAACAATAAGATTTTCATTGACATAAATGGTTGACATGAAATTTGTAATATGATATTGCACGAGAAAAATTTCTGAATATAGAAGAACCTGGTACTTTAAGGCCAAGTAAATACCTCAATTTCAAACATAATAAACACATTTCACATAATTACCATACAGTAATAAAAACCTTCACCTTATACCCAAAATGGCAATTTCTTTAGTTTCTCACTAATAATTTCAAAACAATGTCGGCCGCAGAACAAGTGCTCGCTTGTTTTTCATGTGGTTTCAAAATATATTAGCACCATTAAATTGTTCATTTCTAGCACAGTTCCCAAAACTATAACCTTCAAGTAAATATGCATTACCTGGTAAATTATAATAAACAGAACTGGTTTACCGAAGTTTCTTACTTTTGTTATCACGTACAATTGTTGCAGCAATGACTAAAGGACTTCTAGGTAAGCCATATGCAGATGATTATAGGGATATAAAGAATTTCAGTTGTCTCTGCAAATCCCATAACATATTAACATCACAAAATTGACACCTTTTCCAAAACAATTCCCATTATTTAGCAGGACTTAATAGACTAAACAACCGAACTGATGGACATTGACCCTAAAACACAGAAACAACGTCTCTCTGTAGGAAAACTATTTTATTCCCTGGAAAAAGCACCACCCACTTTCTTGAAGGAGCACCTATAATCCACCGATCAATTCCATCTCAGGGATCGTCGACCTCTAGGCATAGCGATACCCTATGGTAGTGACCCACTTAGAAGAGCCCCCGCGCCCTTCCAAGTTCAGTATCCAAGAAAAGCGTGGGAAACCACCACAATGGACACAGGAATCTTCTATATATAAACAAAAGAGACGACGCCCAGTGCTCCTCGCACCATAAACTGGAAGGGACGTCTATGGCGTAGGAGACTCCCCCTCCCCCTTCTTTAAAAAAAAAAGTCTTTTTTTATCATCGTTTTTTTTTTTTTTTTTTTTTTTTTTTTTTTTTTTTTTTATGGTGATTACTTCTTGAACGGTATTTGGGTCAAGTGAAGGTAATGCTGGCTGCGAGAGATACGTTCGATATTTATATAAATGAGGGCTGAGGTTTATATCCGGGTCTGAAAGCTGGGTTGTGGATTTTTAGCACTTGATTGTGGTGCACGTGTAAAATGTTGTCTTATGTTTGTAGTGTGCAAAATGTCTTTTCTAGTATTTTTTTACCCGGAGGGTAAGATTTTTAAGTTTGTATAAAATCGGGAAATTAGTACCTGATGCTTACCAATAGATTTTTTTTAATGTAAACATAATTCAAGTTAGGCACTTAAGAAATAAAATTAATAAAGATGTAAGTGTTAATTGAGTAGAAAGTGAATGAATTTCGAAAAAACAGTAAGAATTCAAAAGCCATAGAAGATATTATATTTATTTATTCGTTTATCAATCCCATGTTGATAAAGTACCTTTCTTCAAAAATATTTTCTTAAGAAAAGTACTCAAAATTTGAGCTGAAATGTCCATTTGCATGCAAAATAGCAAAATCATATAATGCATCTTCATTTTTGTTCATTAAAAAAATTATATACAATTGCTTTCAAATAATTGTTGTTAAATTTTTAGCACGAATAAGCATTTTTGTAATTATGATTCCTAAAAAAGTTAATTTAAATAAATTTAAAAAATAACAAAATTCAATGAAATTTCAAAGAGACTAAAATTTAGAAGGGTTAATCCCAATCAATTAAAATTATTCAATGCAGTTGACATAATTAATTTTTCCATTACCTATTCGAATAATGTCAGTTACTCAATCACGTATTATTTCTTTAAAAAACCGCATCCTTAGGATTTTTTTATTAACTGAGGAAATGAAAATTTCGCTAACCCCTATCTAAAGAAGCTGATGGTATCTAAAAAAAATTCGTCGGATATCCGAGCATGTATCATCAGTAAAATGAACGGAAACTTCTTCATTTTTTTTTGTTACGTTTCCCCAAGCGACCAAGGAATGAAAAACTACCCTCATGCCAGAAAAAAAAACTAGAAGTGTGGAAAAAAAAAAAAAAAAAAAAAAAAAAAAAAGAATGAAAAACCGAAAACGAAAGTGGTGAAGAAAAAAAAAAAATAATAACAGCTGATGCCACAAACTCATTTCCGTCACTTCCACTTTCGGCGCATGTGGAGCTTCGAAAACATCTTCCATATTCAATTAAAGAAAATATAGTTTAACAGCTGCAAAAAATAACCACTTATAATCAAATAAAGTCATTTTTAGGTGACAATAAGAAATTTTTAGAAAATCTAAGATGTATTCTCTAACCATGCTTAATTCATTCAGAAATATACACTTCAGATTTTTTTTTTTTTTTTTTTTTTAAAAGAATTAGACATCGTCTGAAGAAACCGATGATTAAACAATTTTAAAAAAGTAGTCATATTAAACGGCTTCTTTAATTTTTTTTATTAAGGCTACTAATTTGGGCGTTGTTAAAATGTTTTAAATTACTTTTCTTATCAAGCATATTAAATTAAATTTGGTAACGTATTATATCAGACAGATCATTACACAAATTGTGCAATCAAATCATGCTAAGTAGTCTTCCTTATAATTCATTATGTCACTGGTTTATAAATAACAATTTACATTATCAATCATCACAGCAAACTAAATAATTCAACAAGTATCGCTGTTATAACCCTTTTAGCGAAAAATAAAAAAAAAATTATTAAAAAAAAAAAAAAAAAAAAAAAGTGGATTTTACTGTTCCAGAACTTTGATTCTTTACAGGAATTTGAGATCGTGGGAGATTTCTTGCACCTGGTAGGAAAGTCTAGAAGGGGTTTTCTTGTTCTTATTTGAGCAGAGAAATGCAACTTTTAATCCAAGGTTGCAACGGTATCTAGAGAAGTGAGCTTAGAAACTGGTACGTAGTTTTAACCCCTACAGGTAGTGGGGGAGAGGGGGGAAGAAGAGAATTGAAGGTCGCGGATGTAATTACGTGAGTTGCAAACACCGACAGTAAATAATGATGGGAAAGAAGTGAAAGGGAAAGCTAATTTTAATAGGAATGGGAATTAGTGGTATTTGGAGCGACAAAGAGAAAAAGAATTCAAAAGGGAAAAAATATATATTATTGTTGCTCGGAGTTATTCTGGATTTGTTAATATTTTTTGGAGAAATGTGATACTAAAGAAGGGATTGGAATTTTAAATATTAAAAATTGTTGAAACTAAATAAGCGGCAAATATTAAAGAATACATTATTATGATTAAGAGATGTGCAGAAAGATGCTAGCGATTATGGACTTTTCTGCAAAGATTCCCAAATCCTGTTTATAAAAATCAATAAAATAAACGTTGTAATATGAACAGTTCCAAAATAATATTTGGAAAAAATAAACGTATCAACAAACCCCCATTAACTTGCAATTTAATCTGACTCAATTTTCTAAAAGGTAAAGCAAACACAATCTGACTCTCTTAACTTCAGAAGAAACAACAACTTTAAAAGAGACCCATTGTCCGTTTTTATTTAGGCTACCTCTTTCTCTTTCTTTTAATGACTTTCTAAGAAAGTAAAAACTAGGCCAAAGTATAAAACTTAAAAAGTTCGGGATTTATTTACATCATTTTCCGAGAAGCAAACAAAAAAGCTAAACCCGATGGAATTCTAAATAAACGGCATTTGCTAACGGTGGTCAGTAAATTTCAGGAATTCATAAACAAGTAAAAGGTACACAACATTCACAAACGAGTTTTCAAATAACACCCGGTTTTATTTCCGTAACGTTTTCCGTGAAAGAATGGCCATTCTGTGTGATCAAAACTTTAAATAGGAAAACATTTTGTCAAGCTTCCATAGTAGAGCTATGTTATTGTTCCATTATTACGTTGAATCTAGGGCAGTGTGTTTAATTTTCTTTTTAAAGTTTTCAAAGAAAGACAATTATTTTTTTGGTGTACAATTCTGAGCGGATGTGCATTGTTAAATTTTGTCCAACTGCGAAAAATCAAAAAGTAAGAGTGTATTGTTAGAAAGGAATGGAAAATAATTGTTGAGACGAAAAACCACAAAGACAATAAGTCCGACGTTCTTGAAAAATTTGACGGATAATTCCTAGGTGAAGGACGGTCAACATTGCATTTTTAAGTCGCTCTATCAAAGTACAATAGGAGAGAATACCTACAAAACTGCAGACGTAAACTGATTGTTCAAACTTAATAAAGATTTAGGATAACATTCACTTTTAAAGTAAACAATAAACTCTTTCTTTCCAGCTGGACCACAACGGAAATCCAATGTCTCTACAATTTAACAATGACTAACCTAAATAACTTTTTATACGCCTAAGTTAAAGTGCATTTGGGACAAGCCCTGTTATATGAAATGAATATTAGAAGAATAGTACACGTAAGTCCTTGAAAATCAAACAGATGTCCAATGTCTCCTTGCATCAACAATCGTTAACCCAAATGCCCTGCTTGAAGTTTAAGAAAAAGAGTATCTGGGCCAAACCATGCAAAATAAACTTTTTAAAGGCCGCTAAATCAATGCAAGTTTCACTTTTCTTCCAAGTCTGTAAAAAGCAGAACGGATGTTCAACATCTTTCATCAACAAACGTTAACCCAAACGCTGTATTAATTTAAGTAAAAGTGAATATGAAAGGACCATAAGTTTAACTAAAATTGAAAATTGAACGGATATCCGAAAGTAAAATTCGGTTAACATCTTTAAAATAGTGTTTCAGGTGACACTTTCTATTAAAATTGAACCGTGAAAAAAACTTATTGTTCGTAAATCAGGGCAAAGATAATAATACTTTCAATTTCTATTAAAGGTTACTATAGGTTAAAGTTGAAAATCGAACGGATATCCGAAAGCGAAATTCGATCCAACATTTTTAGAAAAGTGTTTAAAGAGGACACTTACTTTTCAAATGAACTGTGAATGAAATCTTATTGTTCGTAAATCAGAGCAAAGGTGTCCATACCTTTCAATTTCTGTTATAGGTTACTATAGGTAAGTTGAAAATCGAACGGATATCCAAAAGTGAAATTCGGTTAACATTTTTTAAAAAACTGTTTACAGGTAACACTTTTAAAAATCTGTGACTAAAGCTTATTGTTCGCAAATCAGGGCAAATGTGTTCATACTTTCGATTTCTATTATAGGTTACTATAAGTTTAAGTTTAAAATCGAACGGATATCCGAAAGTGAAATTCGGGTAGCTATCCCTAAATTTAAAGGAGTGTCCCTCGGAAAACCCACTTTCCTTTTTCGAGTCATTGTTCCTAGTTAGTAAAATCTAGGGCAAAAGGTGCCTATACTTTCAATTTTTATAAAACGATCCCTTTTTTCGAAGGTATAAAGTAATAGGGGCGGATATCCCAATTGTTTCCGTCCAAGGAGGAAAAGGAAAGTGCGACGTAACCAGGCCAGAAAGTGGATATTTTCCACAAACAAAGGCCAAATTTCTCTGCTCTTGAAAAATTCGAACGGAAATCCGAAAAGTGAATCGCAGAAGCAGCTGAACTCGGGAGCGTCTTCTAAAGAGAGGAATTTTCATCCGAAAGTGAACTTTATGTAGTCCGTCATACATAAAAGGCGGCAATGTTTTCCCTTTCGAAGTAAAGAGAACAGGAAAGAGGTGTAGCTTCATTAAGTAGGTCAGCGATTTTATGAAACTGTTTGATCACTTAAAAATCCACTCCTTGGAAAAGGCGAACGGATATCCGAAGATACCCTGATGGAGAGGGACCTTTCTGGTCGGATGTTGGGGAACTAGAAATAAGTGAGTTCTTCACTTTCTCCTTTTGACTGACACCTTGCTGCCCTAGAATCGCAAGTGGGTCGACATGCTACCGAAGCAGGAATTACCAGCTTCGCGACATGTCGGTTAGGTTGTCTTTCTCTGACAAGAGTGTAGTTTTTCGTTTGGCCTCTCTTTCTGGATGAAATCACCCGAACGAGATACTTAACAAAACTTGGCAGAATGTGTCAATGATCATTTTCTGACTAACGCATTCAACTACGGCGTAAAATCTTGAAATGTGCTCGATGTAGGAGAGGATTTTTCCTTTTAATAGTCAACATAGAAATATAGATAAACACTGCATTTTCTTATGAAAACAAAATAAGTTATAAAAACATGATTATATTAAGAATTATAAAGAGGAAATATTTAAATAAACGTATAATATATAACACTTGTTATCATAATTAGTTTAGCTGAGTAGCCATCCATAGGTTTTTATCGATCATATTTAGGTGCAAAAACATACTAAGGAAATTTACTACTGACACAATTATCAATTTCCTAGGTCAATAAAATAGAGTGAACCATTTTGAGATCACGAAAATCAATCACAATACTAAAACATCAAGACCAATAAATACTCTGACAGCAATTTTCAATTTACAAAAATCAAATGAAAAGTTAACACCTCGTGGATATTCCCATCCCCAACCACAATTAATCAGCAACCGCAACAATTTTAACAACGCATTCACGTATCTTCCTCTAATAACTCACAAAGGCCCACCGACACGTGTCAAGGACCCGGAAAGGTCGACCTTGAGTTATTAAAAAAAAAAAAAACATTTTATTCCATACATACAAAAAAAAAAAAAAAAGGGTTCCCCCTGGGTCCCCATTATAAGGGACCTCTCTTGCCCTTTAACTCTGAAATTACACATTAACCGACCCTGAACTGCGAAAGGATTAACGCTCTGTTTGCCGTATGTGTGTCAAGTAAGGATGTCCACCCTTAAAAAGCCCCTTTAGGCCCCGTGTGTTGAGCTGCCTATGAGGATGTGGAAAAGCCTAATGGGCCCGTACGACCTGGATTAATGGTTGAAGGGGGCTAGAAAGGTAGCACACTTCCAAGCAGAGGTCTTCTGAAAGCGTCACATGTGAAAAATAAGGATGAGTTACATAAGATGGAATAGAAGGGATCATTGAGTGCCTGCGAGAAGAGTTGGATTTTAGTTTAACTGTGAAAATAAATCATTTGGAAAATGAAAACCGACACTGAATCGTAAAAAAATGTGGCTGTTCCACAAATGTATGTAAATTTTAATGAAACTAAAATAGCATTTTTTTTTTTACCAAATTCTATTTTCAAAAATATGCCTAAAACTGGAAAGGATTGCATGAAATAGAATATTAATATTCGGCCATTTAATATCTTTGTTAAGCCTCATGTAAGTTACATGAAAGAAAGCAGGATATTTTGTAGCCTTAGCAGGGAAAAAAACGACTGAAAATTTAAAAACCATCCCTTGAACGCCTCATTATATTTCTGGAACAAATTACTCCGTTTATGGAAAACTTTAGCCCATTGTTGCATAAAAAAGCTCACAACCGATTTCCACCGTGATCAGTAGGCTTACAAATTTGCGATTACCGATTGGAAATCCCACATATTTCGCTGCCAGAAAAGCGTGTGGAAAAAAGGACCTTAGATTGCTTGACACGGGGCGGCATTTCTTTTATGAGCCTGCACGTTTGTAGATTTATCATAGCATTGATTCTGCGACAGGTATGTCCTTGGGCTTCACATCAGTTTAGCCTTGGTTGAGTTCACTAAAAAGGAAAGAGTAAACAACTAATGCCTAATTAGTTCTCATGTCAGAGTCACACATGCAAGGTGGTGGTAAAAACCGATTTCAGAAATCGTGGGAAATAGTTTACTGAAGGAGGGAAGAAAAGCCCTTTTAAAAGTATTTGTAAAATAAGTATTTAAAAGTAAAAATACTTTTTAAAAGTATTTAAAAAGTATTTTTTGTATTCTTGTCTAGAATTGTTGGGAAAAAATAAGAAAAAACGCCACGATTGATTACCCTTAAAATCATTGAGTGATACTGATTTGAGTGAAAAACATTGAAGTGAAAAATGATTTGTCTTTTCATCCGAGATCGAAAATATGTAATACAATTTTAATAAAATTTTGTAAAAGAAATGTCGTCCATATTAGTGTGAAAGCGTGTGCAATTACATAATATCACAGAATTGGAGAAATGTAAAGCGTATATCAAAATATTCTTTGATATTCCTGTGAGTTTGGTTAGATCTCTGAATATTAAACAACTGAGCATCATTTAGTAAGGAAAAAATACACAATGGTATGGATAGAAGCCTTAATAGTTAGTTTCTCCTGCAACATATTCAAACTAATTCTGTACTTATACTTTCAGAAACCCACATAGTGCCCCACCCCTCATGAAGGCCTCACACTTGCTTTTTTCTACTTATCACAGCGATATACTTGTTATTTTGCTTTTGCTTTTTTTTTTTTCAATCCTCCCTCCTTCCAGACCCTTTTTACACGCTTTCCCAGGAAACATGCAAAATGATATACGAATCAAAAGGAGCAGTATAGAAAACACCAACGATAAAAAAAAAATGCGCAAAAACGGTACAAAAAGGGCTAAAGTGGAAAGACCTCCATGGGAAGAAAACGTCTTCGTCAAGTACTGTACACCAGATGTTGTACGGATGACTAGAAAGTGAATGTTTTTCTGATTGGGTGGAATCATGGTAGAGTCAGGATAGGATAGTAAAAAAAAAAAAAAAAAGGGTGAGCCCCCGTCCCCCCGCGCAACAGATGCGTGGGGTGGGGGGCTCCACACCCAGAAAATCTAAGTGTAGCCCGCCTTGTGTTTTTTTTGTTTTTTTTTTGCGACAGGGAGGTAGAGGGGGCCCTACCCATGGAAAGTAACGGAAAAAACAGGTATTCACCCTTTTGCTTTATTTATTGTTTATATCGGACATATATGTGATGAAGGGATTTTCGAAAGGATAGATGACTGAAATATGTTTTTGCATTGAACGACGGCTGGGCCTATGTATGAGAGGCACCTCAAAGGGTTTACTCATCAAGGCCATAGCTGGTATTCGGCCTTGGTAAAACAAACAGATGGGGAAATTGAATGCATTTTATATAACGAAACTCTAAAGGACTTGGTGAATGAATCAACTTTGGGGACATAATTTATATAATGGATTATGTACGGTCATATTTGTACGTTGTGCCGTTGTGGACGAGTATGCAGCCACTGCCGTAATGGCAAAGAAAAGAGAAACTTCACTCCAGAGAAACAGTTTGGTATTTCATTCGAAATGAGGACCGCCAAATGAAGGACCAAAAATTAGAATTGTCACGGTTTCGCTTTGGATGGCAATGTTGCTATGGGAATTTTTAAAATATCGTAGTTAAATAAATCTAAGGCTGCATGAGTGAACATTACTTCAATTCAACCGAGAAGAATTTGTTTCTTTTTTCTTAGTTTGGGCTTCGAATTAAAATATTATAAATATATATTACTGGATCGAATACTCAGAAAACGCTTTTATTTCAATTAATTCAATTTGTTACTGGAATAATATCTGAACAATCATGTCCACGGGGAACAAGACACTCTGCTGATGTTTGTGTATTGAATATAATCTTCCTTACAAAGCTGAAAACCAATTGATTAAATTTCCTGGAGAAATAGACATATATAAATATCACAAGCCTCCAGTTAAAGATTCCAAATCAGTATAAAGCGAAGAAAAAAACTTTATAAACAATCCAACTTAGTAAAAAAAGGAAATGTAAACATGTCATGTTTACCAAACCTTTGTCTTTTTATAACATCAAGGTTAAAAAGGTAAGAGAAAAAAATTGATAAATTGAATGAATGACAAGGGACCTTGGTAATATAAATACTTGAAATGATGAAAAAAGCATCTAGCGTGTACAAAAAAGGCAAAGCTATCAATTCAGATGTTTATTTCAATTGGGAGTAAAGTAGACCTTGAAATACAAGGTTTTGGATTTAATCACAAAACCGTTTACTTTGAGTGCATTGCCATTGCATGGAAATGATCACTACAAACAAATCCCAAACTATATCTATGAAGTTTTATTGGTTCTTTTCCATGAAATACAGTTTCCTAAAAGCAATCGAATTTTGAGGTTTTTTCTTTTTTAAGTTCAACAAAATAAAACCATCTTTGAAGGGGTACATGAAAGAATTTTTTTCTGAATTCGTCTCATTTTCGATAGAATTATTTTTATGATAGAGCCTTTTACCTCAGTCATTAATGTTTTTTGAAAAAATATATTTCCAATTGTTTTTTTTTCTTTAAACACCCCAAAATTCTCTCATACACGTTAAATTTAATTAAAAAAAAAAATCTGAAAAATATTTTGTTTAAAAACACTCTCTGATTATTCGCTTGCGACATGTTTTTTCCCCCTTAAATCTATCATTGACGTTCGATTTTTATTTATTTTTGATTTTAACACAATATGCGTTTCAGTTAACACGCAGTTTTCTTCATCAATCTAAAAAGAAAATGAGAAAAACTGCTTTCCTAGCGCTCCCCGACCTGCAAGCAACGCAAACCGCCATCCCGAAGCAGCAGCAAGCTCTCCAGGTAAGTTAAGCCTACAATCCTTTTCCACCTCAAGCATCAGAAAAGAAACCAGGCATTTTCAAGGTTACATTTTTTTAGTGCTCACCGTCTTTCGTTTTCTCCTGCAAGCACACGTGCTTTCTAGATCTCGCCCTCTCTGGCAGTAGAAAAAGAGAGATGGAAAGAAGAATAAAGCAGATGATGTCATCCGTAAATGTCATGAGGGCTGATTGGATGAATGCTATCCAGGTAGGCGTGGAAAGGAGGGGAGGGGCTTTGCAAAAGCACGTGACCTTGGGATACTCTGGACCCCGAGTGTGTTTCGGCCAGAAAGTTCTAATAACCCTTTTTTACTGTCTTTCTTTTAAGAAATGTATGCCGATTGTATTTCGTTGCTGCGGCTTTTGTTCAAAGTCGTGACAAATTTCAAAAGCACCGATGATGGAGTAGGGTGTTATTAGAAATGTTATTTGTCCGTGGAGCTTGATGGATTTTCTGTGAGCGAAAATTAATGCTCTCAGAATTAAAGCAAGATAAAAAAAAAAAATTTAATATGATTGGAGAGAAAAAAAAAAGTTTTTCAGAACGGGTTAAGAGATTAGGGCAATAAAAACGAAAGTTGCTATTTGATAAAAGAAGCCAAAAGTTTTACTAAGAAAATTGTGGGTTAGTACTATAGTTACTTTTTATAAGTTCATGCAAAGTATGATGAATGAAAAATATTATGAACGAGGAAGAGAACACAGTAAAAAAAATTGAGATAATTGTTTCCAATATTTCAATTTCCTTGTAGAAATATCCTCTAGTAAAATTACAGCCTAATTTTCAAAAATTTGCAGTGAAACATAAATAATTAATTTTTAAGGATACTTTAATTTAAACTAGTTTGGTAAACGAAGGTTGCGAATTTAAAACCGAGAACTACTCTCCAAAACCAAAAATCACAATACATAAAAGACAACATGATTCTCTATAAAACTGTACACTGTGAAAGCAGACGGAATTTGTCTATATAAAGATACGCTAACCGAAATATACTGTAAATCACTCATTAAGAAGAACAAGTCATACGTTTTGGAAAATATTAATTTTATCTTTCAAGAAAACTGAAAAGTTTGCTAATGCAAGGAGTACAAAAAGTAGTAGACAAAGTAGTTGTAATCATTATGGCAGCAGGCAAGACTGTTAGTGACCAATGAATTTTTCTAATCTTCACATAAATAGTTAAAAATAGAATACGTTAAAACTGAGCAAGAAACTTTGTTTTTTATATCAACGTCTATATTTATGGGAAACTAATGATTTTCAAACATGCTTTTGTCTATCGATGAAGATAATTAATAATTAAAGAGTATGTTAAAATATCAACTACCAGCTACATTATTTTACAATCAAATTCAATGAGATATTTATTCTCTGAATCGATGCATAAAAACCACACAGCTAATATATATATGTTTTCCTGAAGTAGTTACAGGGAAAATATAAGAAGGAAATTTTAAAAGGAACTTTAATAAAAGATTGTAAGGATTTCGAAGATCGTTTTTTGTAAGGACTTGAAATCCCCTTAGGAGAATATTCTTTGATGGAGAAATGAAATCTTCCAACAAGCAGAGCACTTCCCTTGGATGCGTCTTTCTCCCGCTATCTTCTCTCGGATGAAGCCCCCTGACCTTGGTTGCTATGGTTACATACTCCGAATTAAATGCGATGTCCCCTCCCTTTCGTATCATGTAAGGAAAGAAGCGTTGCCGAGGATGAATAGAAGGCACTGTATCATTTTGTATCGCTTTCCGGGCTGTCTCATTTTACACATCTGCAGGCTGTTTATATAACAAAATGTTTGTACTAATTCACCACATCTGTTTCCAGGATTGAGCTGATTTCAAATGGGAGTAGCGATGATGGTATTGACGCTGATGAATTGGTCAAGTAAATTTATTTTAATTCGAGAAATGGGAATACATTACACCTTAAAGTAATAAGCAGTGTTATAAATAATTCAGAAATAAAAAAACTACGCAAAGATAATGCCTTAAATTTTTTATAACTACTGAATGATTTTCTTTTTGAGTTTCAATAATGGTCGGTAAAAGGAATTGTAACTTCCATAACTTAAAAATATTTTTTAATCTTTTTATTATTAAAAAAAGAATAAAACACGCACTATTATTTTATATTATATTAAGGTATTTTTATACTTCTATATGGTACTTTCTAATCAGATACTCTTACTAAGGTAACAAATACTCTAGTTCGACATTTGGACTCTTACACAATTCCAAAATTCTAGTACTCCCCACAAAACACAGAAAAACAACGAACCTCCCCAACCGATAAAATTGCACACCGGAACGACACAACCGGGCATTTCCTTTAAAGACAAATCGAAACAAAAACCAAACAAAAATTAAACTTACTTCTTCGGTGGCTCTTGGGACCGAATAGTAGGCCGGTTATGATGCGGATGTTCCAAGAAATGTATCACCTCTAAACCATAGCTGAGGGGTAACATGACTCCTCTCTTATCAATCCAAAAAAAACTTCAAAAATTTAACTTTTATTACAAATGCAGCCTCTTCTAGAGAAATGAAATGATAGAAGTACCACAGCACGCGGTGTGTGACAAGTCGTGGAGCGGCAGGGAAAAGATCCTGTCCCGACGGCTTGGTGCTCGCAATACTTGTGAGCGGGCAGAGACAGGGAGAAATTGGTTGGCTTAGCCAAGTTCAATGACTGATAGGCCTAGCTCAGCTTTATCTGGCCACCAGGAACTCGCAACCTGTCCACATCCCGTGTAGCGCCATCTAGTGAGGTGGGTGAGAACGAATTGTTTAATCGGTGAGGAGGAAATTTAGAGTTAGAAGTTATGTAAATTATGTTTTTGCGAGGGGGAGATGGGAAGGAAGTAAAATGATTATTTGGATATACTTTACACATAAAATTTTCTTTCAGTATTTTTTAGTTAATATATTTAATTTTTGTACAAGTTTTCATAAGCAGAATATTGAAATAATATTTGTTGAATCATTATTGATGGTTAAAAAATAATTTTAACTGGCTTCGTAGAGTTCATAGAGAACAGATTTGTCTCTGGAGTTATGTAGGTGTAGCCAATTTTTATATTCATGGAAAATTAGCATTTTGTTATAAGGCAAAATTGCAGAGCGAGTATATCTGAATAAAAAAGATTTAAAAATAACTTTTTTACACTTAATTTTTTTTCTTTCAAAAAGAAGATATTTAAGTAAAAATCAAAATTCTGATTTCACAAAAGATAAAAATATTAGTGCTTTTAAATTAAACTATAATCATCGTCATTTACTGGAACATTTAAAGAGAATAATAATATAGCAATTTTGAACTCCACAAGATATTTTTTTAATTTTTTCGAGTAAGATATTTTTTATATTAATATTTTCTAATTTCCGAAACAATATCTTTCTAATTTAAGGAACAGACAATCTAATTTTGGTACAAAACTCCTAAGCAGCAGAAAATAAATATTTTAGTTAAAATGTAAAGTAACGTTGGTGCTCTTTTGTATGCTTACTTTCAGCCTTATCGATTATCAATTCATAAGAGTTCAAGATACTTTACCGGAAAATGTCTTCCTGTAAATGTATCTCTATGTATCATTTTGATTACGTCTTTAAAAAGCTATCTAGTTTATTTTAGTTCAGTGAACAACTCTATAAAACTGTTCTATCAACGTCGAATTGAATTTTCTAATCCAGATTCAGTAACAATTAAATACATATTCAAAACTTGCTGAGCTTCAAATTCAAAAATTGAGTTAGAATTTAGCAATGTGAGCATCAAACGCCTCTTTATCAGACATCTAATAGCAAACAAACTAAGGTCCACTCGGAAGGGTTCATGAACTTGGTTTAGGAAATACAAGATAAAAGGGTAATGACAGCTCGCAAGGAATTTAGATTAATCAGAATTCTAATACTGAAGCGCTCACTATAAAATTTAAATAAGTTATTACAATGGCCCGAATTCCCCTGGAGGTGTCGAAAATGTTTTGGATTAACAGACACAACCACATCCCATCCTTCAAAATTAGGTTCTCAAACCCAATCCTTAAAGCCACATCCTTTCCCAAAACCAGAAAGAAGAGCATCTTAATAATCTCTCATTACGAAAAGCAACTCCAGAAAAAGATGCGAGCTCACAAAATCATCTCACAAAAGATCTCTATCTCCTCCATCCTAAACCACCTGTTCAACTGATACATATTTAGGTGGATAATTGATGCCATAATGGTTGGATGCGAAAAGAGGCGACGCGTCCTCGTGTTTGGGTCACAAGGACGAAATGGTCCCTCGGGTTGTTTTCTTCCTACGATATGCACACATCTCTGTACAGATAAATGAGCATGCAGATGGTAATAATAAGCGAGTGAGCCACGCATAAATATATCAAACCTCTTAGTCTAAATAGCTTCCGTATTCTTACGGTGACGGATGGAGACGAATTATTGCTGGTCTTAAGACTTAGGCAGACCCCTTATCTTATATCTTGATAATACTAGGTTATCAAGGATTGGAAAGGTATGAGGCAAATGAGTGTTTGGAGTAAAAAAGTATAATGATGAAGGAGCTATGCTGAAGGAAGATATGCATAATAAGGAGTTTTATTTCACTTGATAATTTTCTATCGCGTGCTAGTGTAAATTATACAGAATACCCGGGAATTTTCTTTATACATGATAATTTGCCGCTAATACATATAAGGTTAACTAATGTATTTAAAGTGAAATTACAGGTATATCGATTAAGAATTTAGCTTGTTTATAATGGGATTAAATTTTGAGGCGTCACTTTGAAAGCATATTTTCAAATTTATAATAATAGATAAGTGGTGTCATAACACCCAAATAATTTCCTCAGTCTTTGAATTTGTTCATCTTCTTCTAGATATCTAGGTAGATCTAACCGCATAAATAAAATAATATTTAACTTATTAACAGCTGATGAGGTAGTAAAATATTATAAATGAAAAATTAATATAAACTTTTAGATTTCAAAGATTCATTAGTTTTAGCATAAGTGATAACGTCCTAGACTATTATACCAAGATATAATAAATTAATTCCTAACTTATTAACACCATACATGGCTGTTAATTATTATTAATTACTAAACAAATTTATTAATTTAGATTTCAAAGTTTCATTAGTTTTAGCTAAAGAAGTTCCGGTAAGCAGTTTTAACGACCTTCATTGTCATTCTGTTTGCTTCGAAAATATAGAATAAGTTAGAAGAAACCCGATCACAACACACTCGATTGAAAATAAATTCTTCACCGTGTACTGAAAAATACAACTCTTTCGTGATTTCTGAATTTTTTTATTTCTTTAAATACAAGTTGTGTAAAGTAGTTATTTGATTATTTATTGTTAAAATTTTCTGGTTGAGCAAGAAAACCAAGAATTACTATTCATGAAAGAGATATGAAACATAATTTATACCCTCTTCTCTTCAGATTTCAATCCCTCCTTAAAAAAATTGCTAAATAAAAACCATAAAAAAAACTTTTTAAAAGGGTTAAACACCGTGAAACCTCAGAAACAAGTCGTTTCCAGACACTTAACGTGCATTGTATTTTTAATAATATATCTTTAGCTACTTCACGTGTACTTCAGAACAACACACTTTATGGTACACAGGTGGTAGGAACATATGACTTACACATTACTTTCGCATTACACTTCTACACCACACAACCAAAAAAACATCTCCAAAGGATTAAAAAAAAAAAAAGAGTTGTGAGGCTATCTCAAAGCACAAAAAGGGGTGGGATTAATTTTTTTAACCCTCAACCTTTCTTTATCTGAAAACTAATAGTACGCACGAGCACTACTAACCCATCTTTTCCAGAGGCATAAAAAAAAGTGTCACCCGGTTCTTTTTAACCCTCTGAAGCAGGTGGTAGGGTTAATTTGAAAAGAAAGAGAAAAAAATGTTCTCACGGTAATAGGAAAAAAAATATTTGTAACACACTAACCGAAAGGCTTATATTTCCTACCTAGGCAGCTTAGTGCTTCCCCATCAGTTCGAGTGTTTAAAAAGGGTTTAATTTTTTTTTTTTTTTTTTTTTTAACAACAGCCAATATTTCATTACATGACCTTGAAATGTTTTTATGAACGCGCGTTTTAAATCTATTGTATAACCCGGATAGGGGTTGGGATATTTTGAAGAGGATGATGGTGAAGAGGAGAGTGGGGGGGGGGGAGATGCTTCATATTCATTTTTTCCCTCCAATTCGGTGTTAAGTGTCTTCTGAACATATTCATATTGGATTTTTTCTTTCACGACTTTAGAAGAATGTTTTCTCTCTCTCTCTCTATCTCTCTCTCTTTTTTTTTTTTTTTTCCCTTTTTAAAATTCTGATAAACGAACGATTCGGAAATCTAATCCTGAACTCAGGTTCAAGGGAGTCAGATGAAAAATTAGATTTTAATTTATTTACAATAGCTGAATTAATTTATATTTGTTTCAAAATTACACTTATTTTTTTGTCGACGTTTACGTAGAGATGATATTTACAGGGAATATGCAATAATTTATTTTAAATTGTTTTCAAAAGCAAGATGCTTCTACTTTATATTTAAATTATTAACATCGGAACGTTTATTAGATTCGAATCCAGCACGTTTGGCATAAGGAGTCAGAGAAAAAAAATATTCATTATCAAGCGGTATCAATGAAATAATTTTTCAAATCGAAAATTATACCTATGCATCGGTACTTAAGACACATTATTTTATAAAGTTTTATTAGTTCATGGGCGGGTCTTTCAGATTCAAAAGGTAAAAATGTCGGATTTTTTCTTTTTCTGAAGTTTTACTATTACATTCTGTATAATAAAAGCTAATGTCCAAAATGATCACTTTAAATTACGTACATCAAGTTCCCTAAAATAAAGTAATACAAAATTTCAAGTTTATGAACTTCTTCGTGAAATGACTCAAATCAGAGGCTGTTGGACACAACCCTGAAAAAATAAAATCTCTACATTTCCATCCCACAAGAACAACACATTCGACGAAATTAAATGTCTAACATCGCAGCAGCAGTCCCTCACTCTAACTACCTTCAGATTTCAGAACAAAGAAAATCTCACGCACGCATATGTAACGAAGGAAACAGCCATGCAGCGGTATTTCAGTCAAGTACCCAAAACAATTTCTCCTTTTTTTTTTATAGCCTTCTTTCCTCCATTTCATTTCACTTGTACTTTCATCATTTGTTTTTGTTTGATCACAAGTCTCTTCGTTTGACCAGACGGTGATCTTTCCTAATTAGAATTGCGCACCAACTTAAATTCCTGGCCTTGAATTTCCTAATAAAAGGATCTTCACCTCGCAGGTGACGTAAGGGGAGGTTATTCTGAAGGTTTATTAGATATAGGCAGTTTCTAAACGAAGAGCTTTTATTTTTGATTTTGGTTACTTTTTTTATGTCGTTTGCATGAGAAGAGCGTGCTTTTTGTGGCAATGAAAAATACCATAAAATATCTATATGTGGAGATGGGAGGAATTTGTATGAGGTTTTTAGCTCATAGCTATACATGGACAATTTGGTGCATTGCTTATATATAAACATACTTCTTTTTTTTATGGGTTTAATTTTACATTTGGCTGATTGATTTTACATTTATATCTTTTACCTGCGACAGGGTGCTATTTTCGAAGGATGCAGCTTTCCTCTCCTCTAAGTACCACCAATACACTAAAAAGCGTCAAGAATACGCTGTTTTGAGAGATTCATCACTGGAAACAACTAACCAATTTCTTTATAATTGTAAGGATTGGCCATAGTTTAAGAGACCCAATGATCAAATCTTCAAAATAGTTAAAATGGCGAAAAGGATTGCTTATTCCCATTTCATAAGATACTTCTTTCTCTTAGAAGTTGATGAACGTATAGGTGAAGCAACTGCAGAAAATTTCTTAAGAAGTGGCTGCTTTTGTTAGTTATGAACACTCTGTAGCACTTTCAAAAAATGCTTTGTAAATTTTTGCAAAACTAAAAAAACCGTTAGAAAGTAATAGTTGCCTTTAAAACAAAATTTTTTTATTCAGCAGCTTTTCTGTATGTAAGCTTATCAAGACGTTATTGCAAGAATAAGAAGGCGAAAATATAAGTTCTATTCCCGATGACAAGTCAGAAAATTTAACGACTTAAGTAATTTTTCTGTGCATTCATTTCCCTTCGATAGAATTATATAAAAAAGAATGGTGAAATGAGCGGAATATAATTTAACGGGATTTATTTCTAATCTGATAACTATTTAGACTGACAATTTGTCAGGTACTTTTTTTGCCCACCTAAGGCTTTATTTTATTATTATTACATGTATTTGAAATAAAAGTTTAGCATTTTCTTTTGACAAAATCGTCAACTTTGAATACTTTGTTATGATAATGCATTTTTAATTAAGCAACATGTTGCAATGTAGAATTAATTAATAAGTATATAAATATAGTATAATGGATATATAATAGTGAAGAAAACGTTCGCATGCCTGAAACTTTTAAGATTCACCATCACAAACTGAAAGATTATATTCGTTATCTGCTGAAAAGACATGTACATAGAATTGAAAAATGAAAAACGTTACTATTTTACTATTTTTCCTATTTAAAAAAAAAAAAAAAAAAAAAAAAAAAAAAAAAAAAAAAAAAAAAGATCTATAACATCTAAATTGAAATACCTTGCATCTCACGGATAGAGTTCAAATTTGAAGGAAATGCACCAAACAAATAAGAGTGAAGGACAATAGAATTCATTCTCCTATCCAACCCTTCATCTTATAAATATAAGTGAATGCTCCACATTTTCTTTTTCCGGTAAAAAGTACAAGCAGTTACGATAAAAATGAAAGGAAAAGGACAATTTTAAATCATACATTATGCAACGGCGTGTTGTTCCTCATTTCATTTAGAAATTTATTTTCCTCTCGCCAACCAACTGTGTGAAATGGTTTGAAGGGTTTTCAACCATTTCATATAGTGATCTAACTTATTTTAACTTTAAAAATTATCTTATTGAAGTTTCTTTTCTAAACATTTGTTTCGATTAATTTTTTATCATTATGGTCGTCCATATTTGTGTGAAGTAACGTGAACTTAAAGCTATTGGAAAGAGTATTTGAAAGTTTCTAAACTTAATACTTTTATTTAAGTTGTAATTTGTAACCTTTATTTAAACTTTAATTGTATGAACTTAATGATGAATGGGAACAATGAAACTTATATTATAAGAGCATTTCATTAGAATAGTTAAATTTTAAAAACGTTTTTGCGTTTATTCTGAAATAAATCAAATTTAAAACTAATTAATGCTTTATATAATTAAATATTTGAATGATTACAATGTTTTAAAATATTTTATAAATTATAATAATTTGAATATTCAGTTTAATAGTCGTACACTATAAAATAATATAGATTATTATCGAATTGTGATAGTAAATTTTTATATATAGTAATGTTATTTAAATACGTTAAAATATTTAAACTCATTGTTATTACAATGATTTTAAATATTTAATATCATATTTTTACTTAATTTCCAATATTTTTTATCTCACAAATTTTTGATTAAATAAAAAAAAAAATTTCAAACAAACTTATTAAGAGGTAGAAAACTAATTAGAAACTCCAAAAACATGACACCTCGAACAATAAATTTATGTTTTTTCAGAAATTAAAACCTCTTCGACAAAACTAATTACAGAATTAATGCCTACCATCAAGGCACCAAAGTTTTCACGCGGAAGTAAACCCAGCAACCAAACTCTACCGTTCTCCCCTTCCAATACCCATTCTATTTTGTTCAAAGACTTTTTTTTTTCCCCACAAGCATCGGGGGGGTCAACGCTCGGCACCCCCGTACACTCCACATGCACATAACTATGCATTAGCTATGGCCCGCTCCGTTGCCACTACCACACTCACTTTCTGAAAACGGAAGTTTTAAAAGCAGATTTTTTTTTCTCTCTCCCTTAATGCCGCCTTTCAACGTACGATCTTTTGAAGCCCGAGTTTTGTTTATTTATCCAAAGTCTAGTGGAAAGAGTGGGGTGGGGGGGTTTATGACTCTTCCCGTGGGGAAACCCTTGGATGGGGATATATAATACTTCCCTCTTCTTTCTGTGTCTTCGTTTTCCAAAACGTAGCTCAAAAGGAAGGTCTAATTTTGAATGGAACGAGGGTTTTATCTTCTGGGAGGGGCTCTTCCCTAACGCTTGGTTTCTGTCGATAATCGATAGTGGATTTTTAACTTTTTATCTTCCATGCGAGAGTATTGCCTTCTCGAAGGAAGATAAAACGTTTCTGGTTTAGTTGGTTAAAAATAGTTTACTAGATTTGTTGAATTCTCGTTTGGGTTTGGTTGAGAAGTAAGATAGAAATAAAAAAATAAAAAAAATTGGGTAAAAGGTGTGTCAACAAATGAGATTCTATGTCTCGTTATGAAACTGTTTTGAATATTTGTCCATAGATGAAGAAATTTTATGCAGAGTATCCAATACGTTTGTTACTTTCCAAAACAATGATACTCAAAAACGCTTTTTTTTTTTTTTTTTTTTTTTTTTGTCGTCTATGCAATTATTAGAGTTTATATTTCTCAAGTGTACGTTGAATAATATAAAACGATACAAATAAAGTTCTTTTGAAGCGATCTATAATGAATATAATAAAATCAACAATGAAAAGAAAATCTATTGTATTATAGTTTACATCTGAGGTAAAATATTATGGTTACAGCCAAATCTGTAGTTGTAATGGCTTTGAAGGTGATCATCAGAATTCAATTTACAACTTTATTTTTAAATAACTGGGTATGGTATGGATGACTTAAATCCTAATCGTTATTTGTCCAATATTAGATTCGAATGTAAACAATGTAAAGGTGAAGTCCATTTCTTACTTCCTACGTCGTATATCTTTTTTAAATATTGTGATTCAGATTTAAAAAATGCATCTGTACACACTTTTAACTAACGGCAAAATCTCTTCTCTCTTCTTTCAAAAGTTTACAAAAGTGTAATTGCGATTATGGAATTTTTTACCATTGACATATTCAGAACAGTCCCCAATATTCTAAAATTATTTTATATAAATTTTTATTAAAATTCTGAATTCAAAACACCAATCCAACTTATATTTCCATTCCCAGGACTTTAATATCCCGAACCACAAGTTCGTCAGAAATTTCCCGCAATATCCAAAATAACATTTTGCCGGCGATGTTTTTGTCGTTTCATCGATGATGGATTCGATCCCACACAAAACCGTACACAACGTCCAGTCCGTTATCCCCACCAACAGAAGAGTTGCGCGATCAACAAGAAGAGAAGCAACGAATTTTCCGGGGTCGTGTTACAAACAACCCCTATCAGGCCCGCTCCCAGGCCCTACCTCTTTTCATATTTCTACAAAACACTCTCGGGCTTGTTTACGCGCGGTGAAATACCATTAGCAATAATAGAAGGGTCAATGAACTGAGAACCTTTAACTTCCTTTCTTCCAATTATCCGATTTTAAAGAGACGCTAGCAAAATACAAATATTTAGGTAGGTACGAATCAGGATTTTGTTTGGGTTTTCCTTCACCAGAAGGGAGTGATCATATCTGGGGCTGATTCAGGGAATTTATTGTGTGGAGGGTTGTTCACCTGAAGGAATCTTAATTTACGAAAAAACTAGTCTTTTAAAACGAAAGTTATGAGTTAAGTGTACTTGTAACAGCATAAGAATACAAGTTTGTTAAAAATAAGTATCAACAGTCTCTTAAATTGTCACATTCTGCATATGAAACTAAGTTACTAATATAAAAAGCTTTAAAAAAAGAGAAAACATTATAAGACAAAGCGAAAGTATGTTAGTGAAAACGATTTATAACTAAAATCAAAAGCAATTTAATAAACTGAATTTGTCAGCATTATACGTTCGCGAATTTTTCTCAATGTACCTTGCTATATAAAGTTAAAAATGTATATGTATAATAATAGAAAATTGGTATCTCTCCCTCCGTGCTTCGATAGAAGCAATTAAAGCCTGAAATATCTTTCAGAAAAGTTAGATAACAGTTTGTAGTTGTCCAAGAGCAAATTATAGGTAGAAAATACTTTCAATTAAATTTGTCAAACTAAACATTTGGTGCAAACAAGCAACGAAACTCTGTACTAGAAGAGTTTCAGCAATTTATTGATCGCCTAATACATGAAATGCAGGCAGTGCTTTCAAAGCTTGTATGGATCGACATTTCTTTTAAATGTTGTGTTCTTTGTCTCCAATGCCATTTCATGAAATGGTTGATTGCACAACATTATTTTCTATCAGTCATTGCTGGTTACTGGCTAGCACAGAGAAGCGATTTTATGTGTCAGTGTTGCACCCGAGATCTGGGGGTCAGTGACCGACAAAGTCACGTGAACTCCCAACTAGCAGCACGCCTACCTCTCAACTCCGTATCTGTTCTCTCTCACTCAGTCAATCGGGCAGAAGAGGAGACATTTTGTTTCTCCAGGAACGAGTTATTTATCATATTTTTTTCTGGAAGATTCTTTTTCCGAACTTGAAACAAGGTTTTTGTTGGTGGAAATGTGTTATCGCTGACACGTTTTTTGTGAAGGGAAGTTGTGGGGTTATGAAATGGAAATGGCTGGTATCGAGTAATTAATTGCCTCGTTGTGTTGATAAGGTGTAATTTGGAGTTGTACCGAAAAAGCAACCTAAATCGTAAAAAAGTCGGATTGTTATCTTTGATATATTTCAGTCTCAGCGGGTACGCACGTTGCGTTCGGTATGGGCTTCATACAGATTGCAGATACTTCGATTTTTTTTTATTTAAAGTGAATAAGTAAACAATTTTTCCAAATGCAAATTTACAATTAAGAAGTTTCAATTTTATTCTCTACAATATATAAATTTTCTTTAAATGAAATAAAAAATAATCTGTAGATTACTTAAAGTATTCAGCTGAATAATTTTAAAATGTGTAAATACAGGGACTTGTTTTAACAAAGTTTAGTTTATATCTTTTTCGGTATTTTTTGTTGTTGAAATACTATGTAAATATTTCATATGAAATAAAAAACCAAAATGGACCCTTTTTTTAAAAGTAAAACTCATAACGTAAATTATATAACCGACCGCCCCTACGAATTTTGTTATTATTAAGTAAAATACGTCTGTAGGCACTGTTTGGCTATGTATAAAAAACATTTTTAAAAAGTACTCTATTTCAATCTTAAAATTATTATTTCTGCAACGCTCGTTCAAAAACAAGTTTTTATATTATTATAACAATTACACATTTCAATTTACTAAATATAATTTTAAAATTTTATTTAAAAAAAAATAAAAAATCTTCTCTATTCAAAGCACATACTAATAACTACCTAACTTGTCATTTCCACTATACAAAGAAAACTTTATCGTTGAATATTTCTTTTGACACAACGTCATAACGGTGCTGCTCTTTAGATAAAGTTCACTATTTTTTCAAAACCTTCCACCCACAATCCTGAAAATTGCGTGGGTTGGGGCACATGTCCCTGTATGTCCTCTCGTGAACCCACCAAAGGGTCGAGCCCCCCCCCCCCCCTTCAAATGCATTAAAAAATTGTATATCCCTTTATACGCTGTAAAAAAAAATCATGCTTTTTCCACCAATCACTAGCAAGATAGAACACCCCCGCCCCCACTACACATAGCTGGAGTTGAAGGAAACATTATTGATCGTTCCGACCCCGTTAGGTGTTACTTTCGCTAGAATTTTGAGCTCGCAACTCTGTGTGTTGGAACATCAGCCATTAGGTGATAATTAAAAGGTTTAGGCTTTTATATTAACTATAATGAAGAAAATATATATATATAGCAAGAGTTTCAGTGTTTTGACCCTTTTGGAAAACGTATCTTATTTTTTTCAGATTAAGTATCAAAATTGTTCAAGTATTTTGTAGTATAAATTTTTTTTTTTTTCGTTAATCACAAAAACTTTAAGTAAAATTACTTAATGTGAAGTTCTCTTGTTAAATTAGATTGGTATAAAATAATTTTGTAATTAAAGTTACCTTATTGTAACAGAATTAAATTTCAATAAATTTTAAAATTTGCAGTTAAAATTAATCATAATGGCAATGAAATCCTGATTCGATAATCGAATTGCAGAATTAAAAAAAAAAAAAAAATTAAATTGTATCATATTTAAAGGGAATTTCATCGCAACAGGTATTTTATAAGGCCAGGTTACAAGTGATATTGCCTACACATTTGTTAGTTCAATTGTTGAAAAGAGGATTAAATTTATTGAGCGTATACTTTTAATCCTTTTTTATTTTCATTTAAATTAATTAATTAAAAACAAGAAGGAATGTAATTCATTATTCATTTATATTATCTAAGTGCGAATATTATCTAAATTTATATTATCTAAATGAGAAGAGAATACGAAGAAGAAATATGGATGTTACTATCATACTTTGATGAAATTAAAATATAAATGCACATTCCTATCTTTAAAGCAAACCAACAGAAACCACCGTACACACAAGGGGCAATAACCCCATAAACCACCTTCGCTGCAAACAGAAAAAAAAGAGAAAAAACACCGATCAAAAAATCGCAATTTCCCCTTTTTTATTTAATTTCTGCCGCTTTGGAAAAAAGAAGGGAAAAAAAATGGAGTTTTCAAGGGGTGACAGAAAACGGCCCCTGTATGCTGACCTCACTGCTAGGTTCCTATTCACCCCTCCCCCGCCACTGATCGATCGAATATCCCCCACCCCAAGAGAAGAAAAAAAAATATCCAAATCCAAAAAGAATATGCACAAAAAAAAAAAAAAAAATCCGTATAACTTTCGCAACTGCGTTGGGTAAAGCAACCTCACTGTGAGTTTTTTTCACTGTATATCCGATAATGTCAGTGATATAAAAGAAGCCTGGGATGAATTTTTGTTAAGGGGGTGAACTTTTTTTTTCGCTTTTGAAATTTTTTTTTTTATTCTTACTCATTGATGGTGAAAGAGGTATACAAGTGGAAAATTGAACGGTAAAAAATAGGAATTTTATAACCTCTCTGGTGAACTCTTACATAAAGTTCATACAAATTAAAAAAGCGTTTCGGTATAAACAAAATACTTCGATATTTAAACTGACAATTTTTTAAAAATTACTAGTTTATAGTTACTTCTAATAAAATTAGATATTATAGTGCAAATAATGGTATTGTGACTGAACTCTAATTAATTACAGTACATCGTCAAATTTATTATTATTATTCATAATAATAATGATGATCATGTTAAAATTGTACTTCTCACTAGAGAATTAAGAATTTTAAAAACTAGTTTTTCATTACTACTTATTTATAAAACCATGCCAAGAAGTTTACATTTCAATGTATACAATTTTTTTTTATCCATATGTTTTAATAATTCATAATTTTTCATCGGCGGAATATCGTAATCAGAAATTCTCTTCAATCAGATAAGACTAAAGCTAATTTCTTATCTTAACGTAATGTTTTAGGTAAGTGCTTTCTAAATAAATTCCCCATTTAATACCCTCAAGGAAAATGTCTTCGAGGACTAAAATATTGTAATAATAATATTAATAATAATTACATGTGTAATAATAGCATTAGTGATAATTTATTATTATTATTATTATTAATAATATTATTCATAATAATAATAATAAATTATCACTAATGCTATTATTATTCATAATAATAATAATAAATTATCACTAATGCTATTATTATTCATAATAATAATAATAATAATAAATTATCACTAATGCTATTATTATTCATAATAATAATAATAATAATAAATTATCATTAATGCTATTATTATTCATAATAATAATAATAATAATAAATTATCACTAATGCTATTATTATTCATAATAATAATAATAATAATAATAATAAATTATCACTAATGCTATTATTACACATGTAATTATTATTAATATTATTATTACAATATTTTAGTCCTCGAAGACATTTTCCTTGATGGTATCAAATGGTGAGTTTATTAAGAAAGCACTTACTTAAAACATTAGGTAAAGATAAGAAATTAGCTTTGGTCTTATCTGATAGAAGAGAATTTCTGATTACGATATTCCACCGATAAAAAATTATGAATTATTAAACATATGGAACAAAATTTTTTATACATTGAAATGTAAACTTCTTGGAATGGTTTTATAAATAAGTAGTAATGAAAAACTAGTTTCTAAAATTCTTAATTCTGTAGTGTGAAGTACAATTTTAACATGATCATTTGGGGAAAAGAATAAAATATAAATAAGGATGTTATTTATTTAATAACTTCCTCATATTAACTTGAGAGCATTTTACTAACTACTCAACAAAACTTTACAGGTTTCATATTTAACACGAAAAAGGATGATTAAAATATATATATATATATATATATATATATATATATATATATATATATATATATATATATATATATATATATATATATATATATATATTTAAAAAAAAAATTTTAATCATCCTTTTTCGTGTTAAATATGAAACCTGTAAAGTTTTGTTGAGTAGTTAGTAAAATGCTCTCAAGTTAATATGAGGAAATTATTAAATAAATAACATCCTTATTTATATTTTATTCTTTTCCCCAAATGATCATGTTAAAATTGTACTTCACACTACAGAATTAAGAATTTTAGAAACTAGTTTTTCATTACTATATATATTACTATATATATATACATATATCATTTCCGCGTTTTCAAACACCTGATTCTTCATTATTGCCATTCTTCATACACGTACATCAAAACTCTATCAAAACATACCGCACCAAAAAACACCAAATGAGCTCTGTTTTAGACCTTTGTCAAAGTGGATCGCAATCGAATCTGCTTTCACAGTAGGTGAGGTGTTTTGAAGTGCTTAGATGACTAAACAACAGTTACAAATGCACCCCTGGTATATGTAAACGTCAGTTGCGGTCAACGACCCCGCTTCATCACAAAACGACCGACATCAGCACACGCAAATGCCTCGATTTGGCGATTTATCCCCTACATCGGATACATATCGATTCCTTTTTTTTTTTAATTATTATATTTGATTTAAGTACATTTTAATTGTAGTTTTATGGTTTTAATTATCTTTGGTTAAATCTAACGTTAGAATGTATTATGCCTCTAATAAAATATATATGGTGTTATATCGGAATTGTTGTTACACACAGAACCATCGAAGTCAATATCTATGAAAACATTATTTGTGGAACTTTCTAGTTTGCTCAATATTATAAAGCTGCTATAATGTAATGCTATACATTATAGCAGTATGTAATGCTATAATGCTGCTATAATTAAAAAAGGAATAACAACCATTAAAATTATGTACCTTAAGTAGTGTATATGAAATCTTTGGTATCGAAATCATTAATTTTTGCTATTGGCCGTTTTAAGGAAAAAAAGTACATTATTTTCAAAAATTCTTTAAGATTATTTTAGTAACAATCTACACACACAGCGCAAGGTTATTATTATTATAAGAACTTAATTGCAATACTGAATTGAGGTAAGAAAATTTTCAGTTGCAAGTTTCATATTCAGTAGTTAATATGCATTAAAAAAAAAATTCTAATTACTAATAATGTAATCCTATTTTTCAGACTGCTGGTTAAAATTTGCAGAAATACATAATTATTATATAATTAATTCGGCTGAAAAAGAATATCTTTTACTTTTTATGAAGCAACAAAAAGGGATACAAGGTAAACAATAAAACTGGATTTAACTAAAGTTTATTAAAAAAAGCACTAATAATGTAATGTAGAAGTTAAAACTTTTAAGATGTATTTAAATGAGACAATTTTAAAATTCCATAATTAATGATAACAGTTTCGTTAGCCTATACGGGAAAATAGGCATACCATTTAATTTTTCCACCGCAACACTATATCCGAAAACATTGATTGGCGCCAGTTTTTTTTTCTTTCGATGCGTACAATATCATAGTAAATACTATTGCCAATGAAATTTTTGCAAACATAACGAAGAAACGGATAATCGCACGGCTCATGAATAGGAGGCGTTTGTAAAAAAGCAACCCTCCCTATAGAGATGCGCAGTTGGAAGAGATTCGAGAAACGAGGAAGGGGAAAGCAATGAGAAATATATGTCAGTAGAGACAAAATTCCTGGCTGCCATTTTCGGAAACTCATTAGATTCGCTAGAACAGTCTAGGGAGAGAATTGATGGATCGATGGGACAGTACTGGAAAGTGTGACGATGAATTTTATTCGGTACTAGTAAACAGATATACTTTTGGAAAGTCGACACAATTTGAGCTATTGTTTATTTCAAAAGGGTTAAAAAAAAATTTAAATCTACAATCACAGTTAAAATGTGACCAAATTTAAATTGGATATTTAAATGGTGGTACAACGGTACATGTTGAATTTTAATAATCGAAAATCTAACTCAGCATCTCTGACAAAATTTTCTTATTCAAGGTGAGTTGGAGTCGTTATCCTAAAGAGAGCATGTATTTAAACTATAAAAGTAATAATATTAGTTGAGAATGGTTCTTTGAAGAAGAATGGGTTGTTCTAAAATTTAGAATGAACAAGATGCCTTTTTAAAAGTAAACGCGCAGCCGGTTAGCGCTGAAATGGCAAAGTGATTCATCGGTATAATTATATGCAGAAAATAAAGAAAAAAACTCTACTGAAATAACGATTAAAAAGACTCATCAACCGCAAGTTGCCTAATTTAGATTCAAACAGATGAGTTGAGACAAAGAGAGACGGAGGAAGTGATAAAAATAAAAATACTTCATTTCAGTTTTCTTACTAAGAGAATTAACCTTCTTTGCAGTCAGTCAAGGTCAATGTTGCATTGGATAATGGTGATAAAAACAACATGGGTTATTATGAAGGGGAAAATACAACCGGTTGCCACCTAATTGAAAAAGATAAAAGATATTTTCTTTTTTATGTAATTACTTTCGGTAATAAATTTGTCGGTGTGTGTTGAAGAAACTCGTTTTAATCTGCTTTTCTTTCAGATATTTGGCATACCAGCAATTTTCTTACAAGTTGACGCACAAGATGTTGAAGTTACAAATTTGAAATTAATAATGTAACTGTATTTTTATATTTTGAATAAATTTATTTTTCAACCCAGAGGTTTTGGTGTTCATATTTTATTATAATCATTTAAAAATACACTGTGATGAAATTTTTGTCCGTTTGAACCATAAGAAATCTCGTTGGCGGATACAACCTATTTTTGAGATAAATAATTTGCGTTTATTGAGCGTGTTTATTTTAAAAGTTATTTTACAGTAACAACGTTTTTATCAATTTTGTTGTTACAATTTTTAAAAATATGTATTTAAAATGTAATCATAACGTTTTTCAAAATTACATTAATCTAATCCCAATTCTTTGTTTTCTCATTATTTTTTTCATAGTTCTCAATTTATAAATAAGTTGCAATTTTACTGGGAGAAATTGAGCAGCGCCATCTGATATCGTCTCTTGAAAGTATGACCATTAAAGATATATTTTTAATATATAAAACTATGCTATTTACTCTCTTTTGAGTTTATTTTGTACAAATAGGTATCTTGTGAAGTAAATTTGTCAATTTGTTACAAAATATAATGAATTAATTAGGAAAACTTGTATCGAATCTCACAAATTAATTTTTCCCTGTATTGATATCCCAAATTATCACTTGAAGTTCTCATTAAATATCATCTTTACCCACTTCCGGCATCAGCAAACCTCAACTAACTATCGAACATTCCTTTCTATCTACATAATGCTCAACTTATCTGTATCTTGGGACAAGAAGAGTCAATGGCCAAAATGAATTGGGGTTGGAAAAGTCTAATTTTAAATCCAAGGCGACCAACTTTATAGATGTATTTATTATATTTTTCTTTGATTATTGGAGACTATTTAGCATAGATGCATATAACACCTGGTTTTATTTCTCGAAACTCAATACATTAATATAGGTTGTACTTGTTTCAAGCTACTTGCATATTTCTTATAAGATGGATACCTACACCACATTTTATGTCAGGAACTCAGTTTCAAGACAATTACATAGCCCGCTTTGAGAACTCGTTCACAGGTCAGTGACCCATCCATGGCAGTAAGCAAAGCATCCCAACAACAGGAGAATATCGCTTGATGCCACTGTGATGATGCATACGGGGTCACACGTGTGCCTTGTAGGTTAGTAGAGACAGCCTCGGTCAACCGTTTGGCAAGGACGCCGGAAGTGAGTCAATAACTGCACCTTCGGGTACTTCCGGAACCCTTCGCTTCCTCCAAAAAAGTTCAACTCTGTGGAGGAATCATTTCGTGGGAAGGGGGTGAAGATATTCGATCAACGGACATAGGAAGTGTTGCTGAAACATATGGTGCTGGATGAAAAGGGGATTGCGGTAGGGAATGTTATTCATGGGTTATTTAGTTGCTAAATGAGGTTTTTTTTTTGTGGGAAGTGAATGAGTCTGTATGGTTGCCCGGGAAATGGCTGGCCATTATGAGGAATAGGACTTAGGGTGTTGTATTTATCAAATATGAAAAATAGATATAAAGTTAGCAGTTTTTGTTTATTTAAATGTTGTTTTGGTCAAATGTATTAACTTTTTTTTTAAATCTTAAGGTTAAAGACCCAACTGTGAGGAGTTAAAAAAAATTGCATGAGTCATTACTCAAGAAATTAAATATATATATATATATATATATATATATATATATATATATATATATATATATATATATATATATATATATATATATATATATATATATATATATATATATATATATATATATATATATATATATATATATATATATATATATATATATATATATATATATATATATATATATATATATATATATTTGTATCATGATGGTTTAACCACAAAGCAAACACCAAGACGAAGGTCTAGTATCAGTTTAGGCACTGCAAAAATTAATCACAAATTATTAGAAAAACATTGTTCTGGAAAGGAAAATTACGTATTAAATAATCAGTGAAGTAAATTTTAAAAAATGTATAATGAATAAAATATATACAATTATGTTTGTTATTAAAAAGGGAATGTATATAGGAGTTGCAAGGAATTATTGTTACAATATATGTTCAATTAAAAAACTAAATTTGAAACTGGTTAGTTTGAATTTTATGACATTTAATTTTTAAGCAACTAACGTACCATATTTTAATAAAAATAAGTTAAAGATTAGATTGAAAGAACATATACCAACGAGCAATGAGCCCCACTAATTTTTACAACTCTTCCAACTATATCAATAAATTACGCATCAATAGGAATTAAATTTAAACTGAAATAAAAGGGTTTAATCGTAACAATTAAAAATATACATAAGTATAGACTGTTGTGAGATGTTTCCTTCACTAACTTTAAATCCTCGGACTCCAGAAAGATAAAATATTGAGAGTTAGTTCCAAATATATTTTATAGATGGCAGCATCAAACATTTGAGCGGGGCACCTATTATTATTTTTTTTTTTTTATCTCCTACAGTTCCCACTCGCACCCACAATTCACAGCGATTTCTAATCGGTAAATATTGTCGGATTTTGTAAACATTCGCAGAAAATCAAAAATGAATAAATTAAGAAACTTCCATAATTCAATAGTAAATTAATGGATGCATTTACAACATCGTTTGAATGTTCGATTCGGCCATATCATTTTCCAGTTGCTTTGAAGGTCACGAGAGTAGTTTATGTGTTCCCGTTTAATGTGTTATTATTGAAGATGGGATGGATTTATTCACTTCCATTTTGCATGAGTGATCGCGATCATGAAAAAATACATTCTTGAGCCAGATCCGTAACCGTCAGCTACAAGAGCGACGACACTGTACTTGTGCCATAGCGGAACCGATGAAGGCCTTCTGCAATATTTTAATGATTTGTTTTCGTATCTTGAGGCAGATAGTTTCCATGAATGAACATGTGTTATATGTTGTTTTTTTTCAGAAAGAAAGAGCATTTCAATTAATGAAGGGTCTTGATTGCTTCCATGAAACACGAAAGGGCGTTTGTTTGGTACAAGTTATTTTGCAATTTGGCTTAGAACTTAGATAAAATTACGAAATCAGTACTAATTTTATCTCATCGGAAAACAATTTGAGGAGAAGGGGAGTCATAATTCAATGTGAAATGAAATTAAGGTAATAGGAATTCAAAATATTCTGAATCAATAAAAGAACATTAGATTTTACTTAAAGGGAACAATCTTTTAATACAAGAAATGAAAATTATTTTTTAAAATACACATTTAATAAAAATTACTTCCAGTTACTTGAATCTAAAAGTTAAACTGTCTTAACGAAACCTTTTCTATTTTGATTATAAATGACAAAATTAAAAATAATCCGCTACCAAGTCAATAGAAAATACATAACTCGAATTCTAGAAAAGTACCATTCAATCATTCCCCCCCCCCCCCCCATCCACTCTAACAACAACGCTTATTTCCCAGCTCCAACAAACCAAATCTCTTGAATAAACTATTCGTAACCTCCTCAATCAGCTCAATTGTGCCTCCAACCTGTATGTAAAAAACAGGACCAGTGGAACATAAGGTGACTGGGTAAAACGTATTACTAGAGGTGAAGTCGGCGTCTGACACAGTGGTGGCGAAACTGGGGAAACAGTGGCGGAACTAAGCACCACGTGTTCGTAACACTATGACATGTAAATGGCGAGAGGATTGTGGAAGAACTCCGCGGGGTATAAAGGGTTAGGGTGGGACTGGAGCATGCAAATGGAGGTCTCGGATGGTGAGCGGTCTTGGCGCCATCTATCGAGGAAAAGAGAAACCAATAGGGATTGATTCAATCGACCATGTTAGATTTTTGGATACAAATTTCCCAGATAAGTCTATTAAAAGTTTAATAGAATGTAAAAAGTGAAAATATTTTCCCAAAAATATTTTGCATCAGCCACTTATAAAAAACAAGCTGATTAAAGTAAAAATATTGATCACTTAAGTGAAATAAAGTGGGAATTTGCTTAAATATATTTTTAATCGGAAAACTAGTAATTAGTGATTATGAGTGCTTTGTTTGAAAATTAAGACATTTCCAGCAGATAAAATAATTATATTTTTTCCTTTATGCAAATTATCTATAATGAGCTGCATTAAATTTAGCATCAAAGCATAGATGTCGTGGTTAGCTCTGTACCTAGATTGTAAATGTTGTGTCGCAATAACTAACAATTAATAACTAAAGCCACTTTGTGATCAAAAAGGTCAGTTAGAATTGAGTCTGGGAGACAAGGAAGAGAATCATTAACAATTATAAAAAACACTATTTATTGCTTTACTCACTTAGCATAACCATTGAATAGCAATTCAGAAATTAAAGTGCATTATGAAGTTCGCGGAAGTGCAAGGTTTTAATTAAGGGAGAGAGGGGAGTTAAACTTACGGCCTGTCATGGACTTGACTCTGGTTAGCGTCTGTGGGTGGCTATCGTGTGCTGGACTCTACTGTCAAGGGTTCCGGGGAGGAATCTGATCAGGTAGTCTGGTGGGATCGAGGCCGTGTTGTAGGGTCTGCTCTGCGGTCTGTCTCTATCATTGAGGGCTCCTGGGTTCGCTTTATCATCAAGGGTTGCTAGATTCGTCCGGTCATCAGGCTTTGGGTCCGGTCATTCGGGCTCTGCTGGGTGCTGTCAGTTGCGGGCACCAGGGTTCGCTTTATCAAGGGTCCGGTCATTCGAGGCTCTGCTGTGTACTTCGGTAGAGGGCCTCCGAAAGGATCATCTGGCTAGATGGGCTGGAATAGCAAGTGACCTTTTTCGTCTGCTCAAGCTCGCTTCTCTACCAGGTCCGTCTCTCTACTCACAGCATCCCTTTGAAAACTGAAAAGGCGAGAAAAAGTGACTCCTGAATGCTTGCAAACCCTTTTACGTCGACTTGAGCTGACCCCTCTTCTCCGGTGCATCCAATTGGACTTGAAGGTCCTTCCCCGAGAAATCACCTCATCTTCACCTCTGCCCAATCCACACCAGGCTGTAAATTCACCCCTGACCTCTTGACCTGGTCCTACCAACTCTTGGGTCCAACCGCGCCAACAAGTCTAGTCCCCTCTCATAAAAATTGCCCTTACATCTAGGTTAGGTCTTTTCCACCCCCTAATACTTATAAAATTGTGATGGGGTAACCTCACCATCACAATAGAAAATATTAATTTAGAATTAAAAATGATCAACATTAATAGCTTTGTAATGAGAAAGTAAGAAGAGTGTTGTATTTCTATTGAACATATTGCTAAGATTAATTAAGTACTTTAATTCAAAACTAAGATTTCAATATATATATATATATATATATATATATATATATATATATATATATATATATATATATATATATATATATATATATATATATATATATTGGATTTCACTATTTTGTATTCTTTTAAATTCACCACAACATAAATTGGTATTAATCTCCAACGAACTCTTCATTTATCTCTCAATGTCCATCTCATATCCACCAGCGCTATCAATAACAAATCCTTACTTGCAACTACATAGAAGGCCCTTCTTGTGAAAATGGACCGTCTAGCCCCTTTCGGCGGGCCTCATTTCTAGGGTCCTCCAGAAGTGACTATCGGAAAGTGTTTTCAGACACGTGGAATGCTTTCGACAAAGGCAATTCAGACGATCCCAGTCCTAACTGGAGTACCAAACTCCTCATTAGAAGGGGGAGGGGGCTTTTGGAATTCCTTATCGAAATCTCAGGTTATGAACCCTAGCAGTCAAACCTGTTGCGATATTTGTTTATGTGAGTGGCGTATCTTTAAGGTGGGGAAGGTGGAGGAAGTAGAGTGGTATGTGAGAGTGGGCCACTGGGTAAGTGGGTCTTCTCTTGAAGGTGTCGGGATGGGGAGAGGGGTGGCTTCTGTATGATTCGGATTTTTGAAGATATATCTATTACATTGGTTCGATGAGTAGTCAAGCATCCTTTTCAATAAATATTTATGTGTTGATGGTATTAATATTTAAAGAATAATTTCAGGTCATTTGAGTGTTATTATGTCATTTTTAATCCTCAACTGCAAAACGCTTTGCATTATTTTGAGGATATACTCATGGAAATTTAGTAGGAATGGTATATCTGCATTTGTTTCAAATTTTGAAGTTTGAGACATGCCAGTCTTTATAAAATATCTATTTCAAAATGTAACTGCTAACTTCAAATTATCAATTTAAACATTAGTTACAATTAAAGTCTCCAAATACTTGAATGTTCAGAAAGAGGTTTTCATAAACTCTAATATTATGCATTAGACTTAACGCCGGCTCTTTGTGAATTTATTCCTCACATTTCGGTGCAGAAGAAGAAGAAGAAATGTTGACGAAATTACTATCAAGTGTTAATCTAAATCATTTTTATTCCTCTACTGTATTTACCCGAAACGTCAACGAAATAATCTAATACCACCTCAATTCATTTCAGAAATCTATTTATCCATCAAAGACACTAACTCTGAACTTGACCTCAGAGAGAGAGAGTTGGAATAACGCCTTCCACCCACACATCTCAATCCGGAGAGCCGAAAACAACTATAAAAAACGACGACTAAGAAATTATGTATGCATCCATTCAACAAGCAAATGTCACTTATACCCAAAACAGTGATCCCAGCAGCTTGTATAGGCGTGAACATGCTTCATCTTGGACGAGTATTTACAAAGGTACCTTTGTGAGCACTCCCTGGAATGGCTGGATGATAGTCTTTTTCAGATGACGCAAGGAGTTGTCAAACAGTGACCTTGGAAATGATCGGATATCACAATGAGAGAGAAGAAACAAGAAGACACCAGTGCAGATGTCACAGTAATCAAATGTAGGTGGCGGCTGTCACTCAGTTAGCCAGTGATCCTTGGCAAACAGTCTTTTGCAGTCGTGGAGTTTCTGTCACTCGATATATCTATGACAGTTACTGGAAAAGTCATATTGTGGAGTTGTTGTTTTGAGTTTTTTGATAAACATCATCAGCTTAGATCGGGTTTTGATTATTTTTACCACGGAGGTAAATTAAATTAGTAAGTTTATTTTTTATGCTTTATGATTATCTTCTAGCATTAACAGCAGAGTAAGAAGTCGGGGATCCATGATTTAAAATAGATTGCACAGCCTGAAAAACATGCGAAACTACTAGCTAATCGAAACCCATCAAAACTTGAGAATTTTTTTTTTTTTAGATGCAATAAAAAAGGAATTTCCCTCCAAAGTAATATTTGTTTGAACATATTCCAGTGTTTCTTTTCAATAGTAAAGTAATTGATGGTTATAAATTTGACAATTCAATTGCGTTGTATTGCTATTAGAGAACAATGCTATGAGTCAAAGGCGCTAATTTATTGAATTATCTAGGAATAATATATCATTATTTAACCATCATTAGAGAACTTATTAAATACACCGATTTAACTCGATTGGTAATCATCATATTTCAAAATATATTTTAACGTTTACTATAACAACCACAAAATTGACTTTTGCTGAAAAATCTCATCACACTTTTTCCCATGTAAATTTCAACACAAAAAACGGCGTAACAATTTAGAATACATTTTTTCGTCCACCGGTAAAAAATGAAGAAAAAGGCAAGTTCTATGCAAAACCATTTTCCATATATTTTTTCGCTCCAACAACAATATGCGGACGCTATTTTTTTTTTTTTTTTTTCTTTTAATACTCAGTGTCCTTGAGTTGCTAAAGCACGGTTGTGACGACATAGGCTGGCCTTGACATAGTAGAATTTGAAATTCCCCACTTCACCCCTGTCAAAAGAACCAGGGGGTGGTCGATTTTTTATGGATGCTATTTGAGCTCAGCACACGAATGACACAGTTGCGTATACATAGGTAAGGTCCATAAATGGATTCGAATTCCATTCATTGTACTGTCACGGAAAGTTTCGGGCAGAGGTCAGAACGAGGATGAAATGCTGCAAACTTGATAAAAGGTAATTTAAGTCAGTTAAATAGGATGGATACTCACGAAAACGTTTTCAGTTTCAAATTTTTATTAATAATAAAATGAATCTGAAATAGTACATCCTTTACACTTTCCGAAGCTATACTCAGGTACTACAGCAGCATCGGCCAATGTTGGAAACAGGGGTTCTGGAAGTATTGGCCAATCCTAGTCAAAACTCGAATATAGTTTCAAAATACATGATTTATTATTTTTTTTTTTAAATAAACATGTCAAAAACATCAGAAATATGAATTTTATTCCATCGTCCTTTCTTATAAAAAATATCTCAAATGTATAAATGTGCCATTAACATTTTAAAACTTTCCGTATATTTTATCCAGCATTGGGCGAGATCGGCTAAGATCCGTAACAACGGCCGGTATAAAAATATAAAACGGTCCACATTGGGATAGGCCAATGTAGAGTGATATTGGCAAGCGTTGTTGTGCTACTGGGGCATAAAAAAAAACTTAAATAACCCATTCGAAAAGTAATGAGCTAAGTTATTTTGATTGCGTTTTAGTTTATGAAATGAAATTAATTTTAATTTTTAACAACAAGAACATTTTTTCCCTTGTAAACGTTTGTTAAAAAGGTATTAATTTTAGATCACAGAAATTTAAATCGCTTGAAACTCACACTTTAGCGCTACTAGATTAGATGTTGTACAAATACAACAACATCTAGTACTTATAATACTATATTATATACCTATACTGAAGTACTCACAATCAGAAACATCTTAATTTCACCGTTCTCCCACTGATGCACTCAACATAAGTCAGACTTAGAAGCTAGTATTGACAGATCTACTTCGACCTCATCTGTTTATGTACAAAGTTCCAATGTCAGTCTTAGATATTCAGTTTCAGTGATTACAAATTATGTAATGAATATTATATCACAATGGTATCCATTTACTACACCGATTGCGTCGTCAAGGTTGGAGCACCAAACGCGTGATATAGGATGTGTGATGTGATGTGCCTTCTGTGATCAAGTGTGTCCGGTCAGGTCAAGGTTAAAGGAAATACGTCTTGGACCTAAACCTTGACATTGATCCAGATAAAATGCTTCTTGAAGTAGAGATCATGCTTAATGCCCCTACAGAGGCTCTCATTAAAAAAAAAAAAAAAAAGAAGATAATTCAGGTCTTTGGCTGCAACAATCTCTGAAGAAATATCAGAACAAAAAATCAGTATAATCAAATGAGTTTGAGAAAAAAGCATGTTTAATTTAACGGAGGAATTTATACAAAATATTGCTGATGAATAAAAAAATTGTGTATTTTATGATCGTCAGTTACTTCGAGTAATTAACATATTGTTTACCAACTCGAAATTTGTGTATTTATGTCATTCGTTCAAAAATAACAGTTAGTTGATCACAAATAAAGTTTTATATTTGTTTTTTAGTTAATTTCAATAATAATCAGCAATAATTACAACTACAGGTATGTATTTACAAACCAATGTTGTTGATTAGTCACAAGTTGTCTCGTGTTTGCACACCCTAACACGTTCTGTTATCAATACTGAGAACCTGGCACTTCTAGGGTGTCATTGATTTCACAAACATTTATTCAGGTTACTAAGAAAACTAAAAAATAATTTTTTTACAATAGCGTATAAAAACCACTTGGACAAGTTTACAACGAGTTTTCAATAAAGCGCACTGATATTAGAAATACTTAAAAGAATTGTTGTAATGTACTGTACATTTTTGTAGGCTAAGTTATTAATTCAGTGATTTAATACAAAAAACATACAACAGAATCTATCTTGTATAACAACGTTGATGTATAAAGTACAGCAAGTTAATAGTTACTCAGAAAAGTAAAAGACAATTTTTTAAACTGAATAAAATACTACTTGAAACAGAAGATACACTTAACAGCTTGGTAGTTAAAATGTAAATAAAATATTTATTATTTATGACGCATAAGAAAATGAATGAGAATCATGTGCCGTAGCTAAGTTAGAAATAAGGTAAATGAGCTAGTAATGCTGGTCCTTTTTGGCGCATAAATAACAAATTAATATTAATCGTAAATATTCACGGTGATTTCTTCAAAGGCACTCAATCATAAAAAGTAACAAATTAATTTACTTCCACAATGTTTTACTAAAAGAGTAATCATAGGCAAAATGAAGCAAAAACCATACGTTTAAAATACACATTACAAATTAATTCGGTAACTTTTTTTCAATCCTCTCCCTCTGTAGTATCTCTATAAAAATGTTGTGAACATCTGCGTTGCTTGATAAAATATTGTACCAAAATACAAATAACAATCGACTGAGATATTGTAGGTGAAGAATTGCAAAATCAGGAACAATCAATTACAAAACAATCAATTTATCAAATTAAAAACTTTTCTATTGATATATATTCAACCAAACCTCCTTTTAAATACGGGTAACAAATGTATGAATCAAAAGAATTAAAGCATGTCCATTCTCAAATGTAACCCAAACAACCTACTATAAACCAGACTTTATTGACAAGCCGATAATAAAAGAGAAGATATGTATTGTTTCACAATGGAGAGTAAATATTGAACTATCAAGCGAAGCGTCACAACAGACGGACGACATGTTTTATAGAAGTCACAACAAGTCTTCCCAGGAAACGATGTTCCCCGCTATAAAACATTGCTAATAAACCTGTTGGAGGCCGAATTGTTGTTTTTCCCTCGGGCCAGTTATGCATGGGGAAAGAGAACCAGAATAACGGTGCAGGCGAACCCACTGATTGAAAGAAGGGTACTGCACAGTTGGTGATTGGAAAGCAATTATATTAATATCGACTGCCTGATCTATTGACATAATTTGAATGTTTGTGGATCGTGAAGTGAGTAGGTGAATTTACATGTGTGCATTGTACTGGTGCATTAACACGTGAGGTTCGATTGGTAATTATTGAAGATAAATGTTTTGTTTTATAGCCTAATATTAATGATTGAGTAATCATATGAAAACAATATTATTAGACGTCTACAGTGATGAATGCTAATAAAGATTTACAAAGCATTAAATTGAGAGAGAAATTCATCGAAGAACTGTTTAATAACATGCAAATGTATTCAACAAGAAATGTTGACTTCAATTAAATCGGATATATGGAATAGGTGGAGTTCTTAGATTAAAGGGTTGGTTAAGAGTTGTAAAAGTATTTTAGTATGTTACCTAGATCCAACTTTCAATAATGAGAAAAATTCAGTTCTTTCTTCAAGACTTTTTGAAAGGGGACTTAATATTATTTAAAGAAGTAACATGTGAACTGCAGGTAATTAAATTAATTTTTAGTTCGAAATCAGAATTTAAGAAACGATTGCTTAGTTTGTACTTCAAGTTTTTAAAATATTTTCAAATATCCTGTTGTCAAAAGTAACCATCTAGTTAGTTTATTTATGAAAGATTAATTCTTGCATTAATTTTTTTATTTTTCGATTTATAATGGAGAATAAAAAGATCTACTTTTATTTAATAATAAGTCAAAAGTAAAAATATATAAGTTTTCAGTATTGTTTGTTAAATAGCAAAGTTAGATTGATACTCAAATACAATTTCGATTCGAGTTTTTTGACATCTTATTTTTTCATAAGAAGTCGTCATAATTCTACACACCTTTCAAAAATTAAACTTTAATTTAACGAAACAGTTTTAAAGTAAGTTTAACCTTTAGCACAGTATGAAACTTTTTCTCTCAATATGTTTCCAGAAATACCCATAATCCAACAAAAACTTCAATCAAACGCACATATTAGACAATCAGCAATCTGAGAATACATCACAACTTTCCAACACGATTCAAATCGGACAAAAGTTACAACTGAAGCACAAGGGTAAACAAAACAAAAAACAATGACTTACTGCATAGGATTCTTCATCGCTTTATCACTCCGTCTGAGATTCAGATACTGCTGTCCCAACACTAACAGATCTTTCGATATGATCATCCTCTTCCGCACAAACTAAATTGAAAAAGATACAAGCCCCTCCAAAAGGAGCTTAGAAAACACCCGACCGATAACTAGTCCACCAGAAAAATAAGACCGAGGATGAACCGGACTCCGTCTTGGAAGAAGAAGAAAGAAGGGAGGATGTAGGGATGATGCTTTTGCTGCGAATGCACAGTGGCGAATGAGTGAGCTGAGCCACGCGCCGAACAGATCGTTTGGCGATTTGGGGGGAGAGGGGGGGGGGGATGGTCGGTGTGTGAGATCCCAGCTGTTGGGAATAGTGTTGCCCAATCAACGGGCACAGGACATAGGAGTTTCGCCATTGGGAGAGGAAGTGGTTAGTTTGGGTAATGTGTGGTGGTCGGTGTTCTTTTATTGCTTTTTTAGAATAATTTAAATGAGTAGGGTTGTGTTGAAATACTGTTAAAAGGGCCTGAATAATTTTAGAAAGATAGAGACATTTCTTTTGATTTTTATGTTGGTGAGAAAATGAGTACAATAAAATAAAAATGTGCTACGCATTCTAGTAAATGTAATTTATTTTTTAAAAATGTCAATCAAATGTTCGATTAGGAGTTTTGATGCGAAGTTGTAACGCGTTGAGTTTTTTTCATAAATTAATAGTAAAAATTTTCGTGTGACAATTTTAATAGTAAATTAATCTTTCATTGTTTTCAAAACAGTTTCTGAAATTACAAAGCGATTTAAAATGCGCATTAAATATTGTAATTAGGTTATTGAATTATATATTTTTAGATAAGTGTAGTATTTCTTGGAGTTTTTAATTGTAATCTGTATCAAATCTTGCCAATGTCAGTAAAAAAAAAGTCTACGAGTATGGAAAAAGAAAGGCATAAGAAAGTAGGTCACTGAAGATTTACTTTCTAATAGAGTATGCCTCGATCTTTGAAAAATTAGAAACTTTATTTTATAAAACCAATCAAGCATCTAAATGTAATGAGCAATGACATACTTGATTAAATTCCGTGTAAAACCAATCAAGCATTAAAATGTATAAAGTAATTTTTTATTTGATTGAGCGTGACAAAAATTACATTTTTAAAATAAGCGTTTAGACGACAGATAATATATTCAACTTAATTTATCATTTTAATAAATTTGAATGACTTAAAACGTATTTAATAGCACAACTACAACCAATGAAAGAAATGCATTTGCATTTCAAAATCTATTTTGCTAAAGATAACAAACATTTAATTTAAACTTCATAAATTACTTAGCTAATTTTTACAGTTATATAAATTACTATGCGAAAATAAATTGAATAATCATATAAAATATCTAAAAATTGGTTTTGAAAAGTAAATTTTCAGCTTAATCAACAAGATAAGCTAATATTTATTCAAACATCTTGTTAATGCACTGCTAACAAATTACTTAAATTTGATCAAATGTAACAAAAGTTGACGTTGAATGTACAGTAAGATGAAAGCGAAAATATAGCACACTTAGGAGCCAACATTGTGTACATATACGATGCTTACATAAAACAGAAAACAATAGAGATTCAGTCTCAATGCGCTTGGAACCGGAAACAATCATCCCCGCAATATCGCGCTTTGGAGCTGAAATTCCGCTCCACAGTTGACAACATAACTCTTTCCCCTAACTCCTTTGTAACCGATACGTGAGCTGTGTGAATAAACGAGCTTTTATTTACGAACAAACAACTTATATGTATTAAAAGAAAAAAGCGTCACATTGAAAAAGTTCAACTAACTTCGGGTTCCGAAAAGATGCCTATCGTGACAGGGGGTTTGAGTTGTGGTTTCCGCCACTTCTTGCTTGAGCTCAGGACGATAAGATTTTAATTTTGGGGTGAGGCGACGTTTTACTTTTCCTAAATGTCATGTTGTGTATGCTAAACAAAGGGAGTGGTTAGAAGTGTGACCGAAGGTTTGCTGAGGCGGAGCGGGTTAATTTGACTACCTGGACAATCCAGTTAGTATCACGGATAGGTTGGGATGATTCAAATATTAACAATGTATCAGGTTGGCTGCTCAACCGTTTCGAGTTGATAATAGTCAGTGGTATTGTTAGGAAAAAGAAATTCATAAACTACTTTACATAAAATATTTTCTCAACTTACCTATTTAGAGAGGGATTCTTTGAGGCTATGCTCGGACAATTTTGATATATATTTGTATTTGAAAGCTCAAGGTTGAAACATTTTACAACATCTGTGAAATCGTTCTTGTATATCTTTTATTTTGTTGGGGTTTTTTGGGGAAAAAAACAGATAAATGTGATTACTTTAAAGTAGGTAATGTAGTTATCCACAATTGCGGATTGTTTGAGTTTGTAATTTGTGTACGGTTTTAAGTGGTTTCAATTGACAGACACTTGAGATTCATGACAGACACTTGAGATAGTGAAAAATAATACTTTTAAACCTTTTCCTGATGTCCTAAAATATGAAATTACTGTCTAGTTTGATTTAACACAGTTTATGGCAAAACATTAATAGGTTGTCCTAAAATTGTGATGAAGGGACTTACTTCTTTTGATATTTAAGATTGAGTATCAAGAAAATTTTCAAAACTGCTCAGAAAGTTAGGAATCATAAAATCGGGAGATTTCATAGGTAATTTATTTTAAAAGTTACAAAATTTTAATTTTTAAAGAACCTATGTAAAGGAAATAAGTCAATTAAAAAAGAGATCCCGAGGTAAAAACGAGTTAGATAAAAAAAAAATCGATCTTTAAATATAATCAAATTACAATAGTTTTGAAATTTAGTAATCAGCATATCTACTTACATAAGCAAAGTAATGCACATGTTCATGTGATAAGAATGTTGAAAAATCACTTGTAACACAATCTGCTTTAAACATTTAATCGAAACTTTCTGTTAATAAAATACTTTGCTTCCTATAACGCTTTCTTAAATGTAAGTAATTCCTACTCTAAAAGAACTTAGATCTAAAAGTTAAAGTAAGTCCTAGTTTTCTGAATAAAAAAAATCTTCATAAGTGAGCTAAATAATTTTGAATGTGTCATATTTCGAAAAAATTAAAAAAATAATTAAAGATAAATAACAAAATAATAAAAGATAATTGACTTTTTTTTTTTTTTTTTTCCTTCTTTTTTTTTTACATTAGTGTAATTTGGCCACATGAACACTCATGTAATTTACATTTTACCTTACCAGAGCTGTTTAAAAATTAAAGTTCTGTAACTTTTCAAACTAATTATTCATGAAAATGATTCCTTATTATATCGAGCATTGTGCAATAGTCTCTAATAGGAAAAAAAAAAACAAAAAAAACATAGCAATCTTTTTGGGAAGCCCTGTATGTTTACTGCTGTTTAGAGTGATCGTTCATCAAAAATCTAAATTAATAATAACATTATAAAGCTTTTAAATTTGCATGAAAATTACATTATTAATAAACATGAAAACATTTTAATTATAGATTTCTTTGGTACATATTTATTTTCTGTCTATCATAATATTCTTACTCTTGCATACTTGTCATTCTATATTATACTTATGCCATATTTTATTATATTTGTCCTACATTTTAATATAACTTTTCCTGTCAAGCACATTTCTTATTAAATGGTTTTAATACAAATGTAAGCTTTTAGTTACAGTAATACAATAACATATGGTAGTATTTGAAGTTCAGACTAATAATTCGAGTTAAAAACCAAATTTGACAATTGGTGGCTGAAGTAGATTAGGACAAAAACCACGTTCAGGATAATATTTTGTTTAAAAAATTACTGCGATTTGTAATATCTTCGGAACTAAATTTTGCTACATATATCATTCAAACAATAAAAATTATACTGAATGTAATTTAATATATAATTTAGTAATGGTTAAAAAACACAGTCAGGAGTAAAGGAAGAAATATGGATAATTTTATTTCAGAAATTTAAAAAAAAAAAGCAAATTAAAACAATATAAGAACACATTATTATATGAACATAAAATTTATTTATTTGTTAATCTTAAGCATAACTAAATCTCTAACCCAATATAATTAATTTCTTCCCCACAATAATCTGAATTTAATATCTACCCTACAGATGGCGTAACTCCAAACAACCATAAACCACTTCCTCACGTGACTTCCACACCTTGAAAATAATAATAAAAATAATAATAGACACCGCGCTCGCATCCAAGCAAACAAAAAAATATATAGAAAACAAAGAAAGAAACGGTGCTTTGAGCATGAAACTTGGTCAAGAAGTCATTGAACCCACCGCAGTAGTAGCCTCAATTGCCGCCATTGTAGTATGGCTTGACCCTGAAGCCTACTGATCGGGGAATACTCGTTCCTGCAGTGTTGCCACCCGTGGATAACGAATAAAATAATAGTAATAATAGGAAGGAAATGAATAATAATAAATAAATAAAAGGAAGCTGTAAAGTAGTTCCGGAAACCAAATAATTTTCTTTTTCTTCTGTATTGAATTATTATTATAATTGATTTTCGGGGTTTGATTTTCTTTTGTTGCAAATTCAATGTTTTAAGCATCTCGGGTCACGGGATGTCAAAGAGAGTATGAGGTTCTTGTTTCACTCGGAAAGGTGATTTGTGATTGAACAAGTAACCCTGCAAGATCTAATCCCTGCCGTGAGGGAAAATATAATGACTATTATTTACATTAATGACTATTATTTTACATTTTGATAGCATAAGTCAGAGATTGTTTTTCTCTTCTTGTACGGCTACACGAAACACTAATTTACGAATCCGAATGTTTTTGAGTTTGAAATTTGAAATGAACGTATATAGTAGAGATTATTATTACAGAAATAATGCGAATCTGGATAAATTATTATTATTATTTTTAGTGCTAATTTAATTTAAATATTTACAGTTTTAATCCTCAGAATTCCTTAATTCAGGGGGAAACATTGTATACCGAAAACCTAAACTGGTGGTTTAATTTATTTAAATATGATTAGTTTCCATTATTGTTGAACGTAAAGGATTCATTCATCTTGAAAAAATAAAGTCAAAGCTAGTAACGTCTTGAAAAGATAAAGCCAAAGGTAGTAAAAGTCATAAAATGCCAAATATTGCCTTTGGGGATTTTACGAAATCTAATATCACTCTTTCAGTGTGAATATCTGCTGACGTACAGGTAGTAAGAAAAATAGTTCCGATTACAAAAAAAATTCAAGTTAAACATTAGAAAATAAAATATACATTGATTAAGGATGGCAAAGTTTTAGTTAATTGCCAATTAATGCCTGATATCAGTTCTTCTCAATAAAATATCTATTAAACAAATTGTTTGTTCTCAATAAAGTGTGTGCTCGATTTGATCAAATATCAATATTACTAATATTAACTTATAAAAAAAAACATGGTGTGGTATTTTTATACAGGGTAGAAGACAATATCAAATCTTTTCCAAATACACGCTATAGTATCATCATTGCGCAGTACCTTTTTTCAGCATTGCATAGCAAAAAACTTACAATCCCATATATGGGATAAACTAGAAAGCAGATTTGATGGTGGTGTTAACAAAAGGGACAAAATATGGGTGTGCAAGTAGTGAGGGTTTATGAGTCATTTTTATGCTTGTTTCATTTCATTACGGTTGATGCAAAGTCATCAACTTTTTAAAATAAAAAGTATAATTTCTGATTATTTTATTTAAGAACATTATTAACACTAGATTGCCCAAGGAAGTCATTTTGATTGCTTTTAAATTTCAATCAGAAAAACAATTATGCATTTAATGACACAATTTCTTAGAATGTTGTGACTTTTTGTACAAGATATAAATGCGTTTATTAATAATTGTAGTTACCTCCCCCTCTTTCATTTCCGGTATATATATATATGTGTTACACAAATTTTTTTACATATTAGTTTCTTTCAAAATTCAGTCATTTTGACTGCTTTTGGGCAATATAAGTATATACTTAGTTTCAGTCTTTCTAGTGTTAAGGAATAGATAGGGGATATAGTTCTCTTCTTATTTTAGAACCAGCAAAGAATTAAAAACGACATAATGCATTGCCAGTAGATTTAGGTCGCTTTTATAATCAAATTAATCTTATTTTGGAACATTTCCTTCATGCACGTGCACAAAAAAAAAGTTTCTGTTAATTGTTTCCGGGCATTTCCAGCTGCGTTTACCTATTTACGTCATTGTTTTTCTAAGCGAGTTTCGAAATTGAGAAAATCTCATCCCCTTGGGTTCATTGTTGTCAAAGAGTGAGCTTTTGTCTCTTATTTTTCCTCATTTAATTGCTCTCGGTGTGTCTTTCGTAATTTTGCAGTGAAAGGTGAAGTTTCTAGAACAATAACTGAAAGAAACAAAGAACAACGATTTCTTAATTTAATAACGATTGGCAAGGCTTTCTATGTATAGCTGAGTTGGTATGTTGTTTTTAAAATATTTTAGATTGTATAAGTGTTTGATTTACTCAATGATTATGGTTTCGTCCTAAATTTTAACAATAATCCTAAAAGCAAGAGTTAAATGAGAATCTCATTATTGAGCTTAAATGTAGTATAGAGGTGGAAGAAATATATTTCTCTACGTCTCTGTATGTCTCAAGTAAAAAGTTATACAAATACTTGAAATGTTATCAGTTAGTGACAATATTCTTTCACGTTTCATTTTTAATTAGCACTTATCTGATTGACGCACGGGACATTTTGTGCTCTTTTTTCTACTCGTAAACAAAATAGAAATGAAAAAGTATGTTGAATCTGGTAGTTATATGTTTTTTTTTATACAATTAGTTGGTTCCAGAGTTATATGGAAAAATGATTATTTTAACTAGGTCAGATGTACATTTATAAGCCACTTACGCACGGGACATGGACGTGTCCCGTGTGTCAGGAGCTATAAATGTAAAATTGATCTACTTAAAATAATTGTCTTTTCATATAACAGCCCTAACTACTATTATATAAAACAAAACAATTACTAGATTAATCATATTCTTACAATTCTAATTAGTTTACGTGTAGAAAAAAGAAGCAAAATGCTCCGTGTGCTACCCAGGCAATTGCCCTAATACTATCTGAAAAACATTAATGGTAGTAAAGAATTATATTTATAACAGTTAATATAATATTTTAATTTACTATTTATTATTCGATCGAGTACAATGAAATATTCTGAATGAAAATATATATATTTAATTCAAAAGTTTTACATTAGGAGTTTTTTGAAAATTGAAATAGTATATTTCATTTATCTTACGGAACAGAAACTGTTATATAACAAAATTTTGTTAGATGAAAATTATTTGATGCTATGCACAACGTGTATGTATGTGTGATTTAAATTTAAACTGTCATTGATGTAGGTTATAATTTAAACAGTCTTCAATATATGCACTTATATTTACGACGTGTAAAGAATTGAGTTGACTTTGTGAATATTTTATACGAAATTTAAATGTAGAGTGAGATATCTTAAAATTTAGCACTTCTATGAATCAGCATTATAACATTTTGTTATTCAGTTCAAAATAAAATTTTGTATAACCAATAAGATTTTTTTTAAATGCATCGTGCAGCAATCACACTGAATTGGGGGGAAAAATTGAGGAAAACAAGCTATTATAGAGTTGTATATTTTGAAAACATTTAAAATGTGCAAGACACGTAGAAATAATGCCATTTTTATGACTTAACGCCTTGAAGTTAGGAAACTGGCAATGAAATTAAAGATTTTTAAAAATATATTTTATGTTAGCGCCAGATATTCGTGAAATTTCAGGATTTAATATTTAAACAATTGAGAACTTAAAATGGAAAACGATCTAAGTACCAAACAAATCGAAAATCTTTTTTTTTTTTTTTTTTTTTTTTTTGAGGAAAAATGTCCTAAAGACCAAGCTAAATAAAGTAGAGAACGACCGAAGTACGAACTCCAGTAACAATAGTTCAAATTTTATCTGAAGTATGTACTTAATCATTTCCTTAAGTACCAGATGCGATCAAATTTTCGGCCCTCCCGAAGAATTTTATTTTTTTTGGACTATTCTAGTCCTTAATTGTGAAGTAATTCTTATCGACACCGACATTTCAAAATGTTTATTTCATTAAAGAGCATTATTCATTTTTGCCGGAAAAGGTCCAATTTCAAATTAACCCTATATTGAAGTAAAAGTTGGCGGGCCGAACATCCGCCCATCTTACAATATAAAATAAAGCTGAATACTTCTTTGAAGTCTGAAATGGAAGGTTAGAATTTACCGTTTGCTCGTTCATACTTCTATTTCAATTAAAAAAACTCACCAAATCCTGGCGATAAGTATTTTTAATAACCTTGATAAGTTTGCCTACTTGGTGAAATTTTTTGTGAAAAGAGTAGTAAAACGTACTTGGGAATTAATTTTTGCTTCAATTTGGGAGTTGTGGATGCTAAAAACACCTGAAGTGGTACATATTGCCAAATAAATTTTTAACAAACTTTTTTGAACCCAATGCGATGGTTTCAATATCTTATCTTACTTTTCGTGTATTTAGAAGTAAAACTCATTGGCATATAAAAATCTGGCGATCTTGACCAATTTTAAAAGTTTGAGAGAAAACCGAAACGTAGTTTCGTGTAATTTTCAAAAGTTTTCATTTTGCCTTTCGTCTTGTATCAAGTGTGCATTCTCCAATCAAAATGAAAAGTTAGGAATTCTCTTTTTCTGCCCATGGCATAAGTCAGTTTCCATCGGTACGCGGAAGTGAAAAAAAATATTCGTTTACGTAACTGAAAACTACGTGCCCCGCATGAATTTCCACTCACCTGTCTACTTTTTCCTCCTTGATATGTGGACGCTTTTAGAGAGATTTTCTTTCAAGAAAAAATAATAAAAAAAAATACACAGGGAAGCTTTCACAGCTAGTTGTATCAAGTGAATACAATAGGATGAAATGTTAATAAAAATACGCATTACAATGATGAAGTTGTTTTCATTATTCTTAGAGTGATACTCGAATTTCAAAATTATGCAGGGTGTTTTTTTGGATATTAAAGAATGATGAATAAGTATTCTGCTTAGTTAATCAGGATTGAATAATAGTATTAAACAAACAAACAAACAAACATAAAGTACTCTTTATATGAAAGGTACCCAGTTTAATTGATAAAATCAAACGCCGTTGTTGGAAAAATCTAGTACAGGTTAATTAAATTATTTTGTACATTGAAGAAGTTATTCCACCAAAATCATTTATAATCAATTTAAATGCAACAGTGAGAGGACTAACTTATATATTAGGAAAAAATTCTAAATTTATTGGATACCTTTATCTAGGAAACGCATGTTATTTTTTTATAGTATATTTTATAGTTTTTGCATAAGACACTAAGATACAGTTATAATAATAATAATAATAATATATATATATATATATATATATATATATATATATATATATATATATATATATATATATATATATATATATATATATATATATATATATATATATATATATATATATATATATATATATATCAGCTATATTTATTACTTAAAATTACTTCTTTTTTATTTCTTAATAGAATATAGATAAAAAATTATATATTATTAAATCAACTACTAAAATAAGTATCATAATAGGGTGTTAACACCACACACAGTCAGGACCTTTAAAATTTCTAGAACGACATACATAGTGATTTTTTTTTTTTTTTAAATAGGGCATGTATTCTTTAGAAGGGCTTTATTTCCCATGAGACCAACTAGGCCAGTGCTTAGGACCCCCGAATTTCGGGGACCGTAAAAGTGTCTGAAAAGTTCTGAATTATTGTGTAACAATCAATATTCAGTTTAGTACTTTTGGTCAATGCCATAAATATAATATGTTTAATAATTCATTAGTTGCTAAAAATATTAATACCTTGACATTAATTTAATCAAGACGGTAATCAAAACTGTCATTAATATTTAAATAACACCAACTATCGCCAATAGGTGGACCACATCTGCTATGTTATCTCTATAGTATACAGTTTTCTAAATCGGATATTTGGCAGCATTCATTGCACTATATTTCTGAGTTTTAAACTTTTGAGACAGACATGGGTTATTTTAGGTTACATGCTAACCTGCGAAGATATATTTCTAGATATATTTTCGACCCTGACACCAATAGTGAATGCCCTCTTTCTTCAAACTTAAGCGGATGTGCATCTAAATGCCCCAGTGTCTTACCCTGCACTATTGGACATCAATGATTTTGAACGTACATCCGCCCTCTGATCATAAGTTACATGTTCCAACAGACAATGGAAACAGAAATACGTAACAAACGACAAAATTGACCAGTTTTAGCCGATAAAATAAGGGAAAATTAGGTCAAAACCTTTAAAAAAAGTCAACAATCAAAAGTAAAAAAAACAACACAAACTTTTCACTAACAGGAAGTTCTAAAATGAAAGCAAAACGCTATCGAAACGACAGAAAGTTGAGAAAGTAAATAAGGCGGCTCAGTAGGGCCTCTGATGGGGGCAAAAGTAAAAAATAAATAAAATTGTGGTCGAAAACTAGAAATATAACGGCCAACCGTTTCCATTGGTTGGTTATATAGGTTGAGCTATGAGGTTAATATTACCCAAGACAACTTGAACCTGTGTCAAATTTATAATGGGGTTAAGATTTAGTACTGAAAGTGTTCTAATTGTTTTCCTGGAGTTGTGTAATGTAAAGTTCAGGTCGTTATTTACTGGGTGAGGTTCTGAAGTATAAGTTGGTTTTGTGGAAGTTCTTAAAATTACCTTTTATTGCGGAATGATACTTGACCTCTTAAAAAATAAGAATTTCGTTTAAAATCAAATATGTTCATGTTGTGTTACTTTTAAGCGTAAGTATTCGATCATTTAAAAAGAAATGGAAAACTGTTCATGCCTTGAAAAATAAAATTTTATTAACTATATATTATATTATCATTGTATTGTAAACTATTGTTCGAAAATCGATTTACTGCTTTATAAAATATTTTAACTTATGAGAATGAACTAACTTTACCCATAAAAGCCTAGAACGTTCTATACAAATGAAGATATCAAATGAAATTACTTAAAAACAAAAGCATTTATTGATGACTTTTGCTTGTAGTATGTGTGTTAATTTTTTATCATATTTGAAATTTATTTTTAAAGTTCTTTAGTAAAAAATTGGAAATAATACGTTTAGTATAAATGATATAGAAATTTGTAGCTTCGAATATTTAATGATTGTTTAACTAAACTATGTAAAACAATACAAAATAATTAGGGCAAATTAAATAATACTCACCATTGCTCCAAATTATTTCATTCATTAATGTCATGCAGTTGATGTCAAAGAAACGTTATATTTTATTATTTTAAAACATCTGATAAAGCATAAGAATGATAACGATTAAAATATTTTACGAAATCTGTATGAACTTAATTGTTCCAAGAATTTAAAAAAACTGTGAAATAAAAACGATTTTTATTCTATTGCCCAAAAACCTTTATAGAAAAAATATATATATATATATAATTGAGGATTATGCATGTGACGTCTCAGGTCATTTGCCACTGGCTACCACGTGTTTATGTTATTGTTCGTGATTGGAATATTATGTTATAATTTTTCGCATTCTAAACAAGTGCATGTATAAAATTTGTTAACTACTAGTATTTTGCCAATTGAATGTTTAAAACAATTTTCAAATTTAAACAAGAATGATTTAAAAAAAAAAAAAAAATTTAAAAATAAAAAATATATGCTTTTCCGCCAAGTTTTTTAAATAAATAAATAAACAAAAGCTCAAGTTTTTAAAGTTGTGTTGTGTTATGATTGGCAAGCTGTTGTCATAAATGCAACCCCGTTCCTAATTGCGTTCTGCATAAAGTTCAATATTGTAATATTTAAAATCATTTGGTTTGTATATTATATATTAATAGAATTTCTGCACTTAAATATTTACAGATTGGTTACGCATGTCATCCTCAACAGCAAGAATAAAATATGATTTACCTTTGATACCTATGATATCTTTAAATATTATTTGGAATTTTCACATTCAATTAACCAACCAGATCATCGTTCATAAGATCTTTAGATTTTTATCATTTTTATTATTTTTTCCTCATTTAGATTTTTAACAATATTTTCAGAAAATTTAAATAAAAACATTAAAAAAAAAAATCCTTTTTTTAGAAAAAAAAGTATCATAATAGACTTCATGCAAGGTGAAGTCACATGAAACTGATCTTTGCAATGCCTGATAGGAAGTAATTAAATTCATATCAGTGATTACATGAAGATACGATATTATTTTTCATGAATTAATTTTCTTACTACCGTGTATAGAACTTTTTTTGAAGATGAGTTTTTCTGTCATTATCTCAAAAAACAACACTTATGACTAATCACAATAAAACGTCTTTCATGTCAAACATTGAAAAAAAAAAAAGAAGGGAAAAAAAACGAAAAAAAAAAAACCCCGGTTATCTGTGTATTATAAAACCGTAGAATAATTAAACTTAAAATTAAATAACAACCGTAGTATTCATTCCTTAAATTGCTTTCTTAAAAATATTGAAAAACCTCATTTCTATTCGCTCCATAACCCTTTTTAAAAATATTCAAAATTTAAATTTTACCATTTGTTTCATAAATATACTTTTATATAATTTAACATCTCGAACGAGAAATTCGTTTTTCAAATTAATCATAAAAATATGAAACATTAGAATTTTACTCATTCGTATCTTATTTTAGCCAACAAATTTAATATAATTACCCAACAAAATAATCATTATAAGAACATCTAGTTATCTTAATAAATAAACAATAAAATGTTTATTGGTGCAGAACATGAAGAATTCAATTAGGCTTAGTGACTTTACAGACGATTTTTCTCACGGAATCGCCGTCTACGAACAAGCCAAGTGAGGAGGCATTAAGATTGTCTAGTTTTGCACTCGGATTTAAATTCTGATGCTCGAAAGGTCGATGACCGTTGCCTAAGCAACACAGTTGTCTCATCCTTTTCTTTTTTGCTCTTCCCCTTCGTAACTGGGCAACCAGGAATAGTTAAATGGATGCAGTTATAAGATCCTGTTACGTTAGCAAGAGCAGTTCAAGGCCGAGCTCTGGTTTCGAGCTTTTTTTCTTCCTCCCCGTTCAATGAAAGGTGCTTGTTGTTGCTGCTCCGAGTAGGAAAGAATTACTAAGTGGTGGCAGAATAAAGTTAGCCCATGTTACTTTGTTGGTATTTTATTTTCGTGAAAAGGTTTTTTTTTTTTTTTTCAAATCGATTTAAATTGTTTACAATTTTTTTAAAATATGAAATTTTATGTTTCATGTTATGGATAATATATTTAACTTAGTATTTTTAAAGGTTAATATTTCTTTCTTTTAAAAGGTGCAATGCAATGTTTCATATTTTTTTTTTTTTTTTTTTCCAAATTTGATTGATATGGAGAAGCTATTGAAGTTGATGTTCAGTCTTACTATTTTGTGTAATGTGCATAATACAACGCAATGAATGCAAAACAATCGGGTAATATTTTTACTAAAGATATTTAAAAAAGTTTATTAATTGCTTTGCAGTTTATTTGCATTGATTTTTTCCCTAAACTCTTAAGAAATTTTATAAATAAATAAATATAAACAAATAAATGAATAAATAAATAATAATCAAATGCAGATTTTGACTCTTTCTGATAAGTCCTTAGAAAATAATCTTTTTATTTCATTGAATTGTTCAAGTTCTTAGGTCATACAAACCTATACAACAATAATTATTTCAAAGGATGAAGGTAAAATGACAAAAATGTGAATTTGAATTTTTTGGGATTTAGTTAATTTTTACTAATGACGACAGTATTGTATCAGATGTTTGATCTTTTCACGTATTTTCACGAAAGTGTTAATAATAAAAGCCTACTTTAATTTGAAAATAATTTGAAAGAATTTGCTTTACTTTATATTTTAGTGATTAGATTTAATCTGATTTCTCCAAAATAAGAACAAAGAATTATTTTTAAAATATGTCAGTTGACTTATAAAAACTATTATTGTGCTTCTTATATTCAAAAATTATTTTTATTGCAATTTAAAAGGGAATTATTTGATTTAATATTTATAAAACAAATGATGAACTTTATAAGAGACTATTGTTTGTTTTAGAAAAAAAAAATTGCTTACTTACCACTAAAACAAATTTAGAAGCAGTTTCTGGCAAACAATACTTTCGTATATCTGAAAAGTGGCATCTAAAAAATACAATACGCCCTCAATGAGGTCAATGAACTACACCGAACCTGGGCTACAAGATATTATTTTCGTCACATTATCTTTGAAGTCTCGTTCACACTTGTCAGAAAGAGTGAAGAACAAAAAAGAAAGAAAAAAAAAAAAAATCCCGGAAATAGGCAAGTTTTTTTCTGTTTCACCTTTCCAATGTTTTTCTTATTAGCTATTTTTTCTAATATTTTTTTTTTTTGTTTCTAGAGACCATCTGTAGAAGAAAAGCCTCGAGGCAAAAAAATCACTTCACATTTGCACACTAATCCTATACCCATTCCGTCCACAGATGTTTCTCTCTGGAATAACCGTTATTTTAAATTTACAAAAAAAAAAAATTGTAGTTACCGGAAACCAGGAAAGGATAAGATGTTCGTGGGAAGCAATAAAAAATTATTTCGAATGCGATTCTAAGAAACTTTCGAAAAGTGGTGTGACACAAATGGAGCAAAGATGACATTTAAGTAAGGACTTTCCGAGAAGCCTCACCTCTTAGTTAACGATACATATAACAAAACAAAAAAATGTATCCTTGCAATGAATTGTATCGTTTCTTCATCTTAAAAGGGTAAGGAATGCCAGTTGTAATTAAATAAGCTGGAGATTTTAGAGACATTATGGTTTTACAGATAGAAACTGCAGAAAAAGACCGAAAAATTTTATAACCTATATTTTGGAGATAAATTGTGGATTCTTTCAAATGATTCGATTGGTTTTCGTTTATGCTCATTCAATTATTTTATGAACTTACTCGTGTGCTGATTCCTATATCAGATTATATGAATTAGTTACTTTAGTAGTTTTATTAAGAGAGAAAAAAGGCGAATATCTTAAGCAAACATTTTGCTTTCTGTATGTACTAACTAAAAACTACAAAGATTTTAGGAAAAAAAAAAAAAAGGGAAAAAATCTGTCTTGTTCTTTGTGGTTATTTTTTCCACAAATTTCTCAAATAATTCACAAGGAAAAGTGGCCTAACATTCATCCAAAATTACTTTTAGCCAATATAATGTTCTATGAAAGTTCCTTCCTCCACAAAAAAAAGAAGAAAAAAAAATGTATTATTCCTAATATTTATTACCGTTGAAATTTCCCGTAATATCAAAATTGACCCACCTTATTTCTGCGTATCGATAATTCATAAAAGGAAAGTGGCAACAGCGATTCGTTAAGCACAAGCATTCGTTAGCCATAGAGATGGACATGATCGGATTACCCAAAAGTCATAGCAATATATCGAATTGTCTGCCAGTTTTGGGTTGAATAACCGACCTTTGAGTACCCCGCCTTGGTGGAAAGGGCATAAGGTCAACAATTTCTGCAATCACAGCATTGGAGGAAACCTTAGCAAAAATAACTTCGTTTGGAAGGAGCAGAAAGAAAAAAAAAAGGAAAAAAAAAAACTCTCCAGAGATTTGTTCTAAGGTCAACCCTTTTTAGGCCCTTCTCTGCATGCTGAAGATACACATTCTAAACCCTTTTGTTTTGAATCTGAAGTTGGGGAAACTGACATTTGCAATATAACTTTCGACAGAGTTTACCTTTGACGACCAGTGTAAAAACAAATTTTAGTTGATAATCTTCTTTAAAAATGCAAATTCATATAACAAAGGGGTTTTTTTTATTAGATTTTTTGCACAATTTTTTGTTTTATTAATGGTTTTTTAGTTTTAAAAAGTGGCTAAACTGTAAAGGCTCTTAAACAAACATCTAAATCAAAATTTTATATCTAAAACCGTAAATTGTTATCCCAGTAAGGATACAAATGATGATGAAGTTTCTTCATTCAAAGTTTTCCAACAACTAGTTTAGTTTCGAAAAAACTAGACTAAACAAGAAAGGCGATAATACCTGTGCTATTACTAACACACATCGAGGACACATCTCAAAATGGGGATTTGAATAGCATGTTTAATTTCTTTACAAAGATTAAACTTTTTGAGATGATAGTTAGAAGGCGTCATTTTCTAAACAAACTGGAATTACCAGTTGCTTTTTCAAATGGATCTCTTTATCCTCTATTTCACTGACTATTTCTCTTTACACAATTTCTTAAAAAAAAAAAAAAAATCTATTTTCATTTTGAAAGCACGTGTAACAGCAAAGAAAATATCAATAAAATAGCTAAACTGTTTGTATGCATTTTAAAGAAGAAAACTTTAATGTTTCATTAATGCTTTTCTAATGTAAAGTGTGACCATATAATTATGTTAAAACTTATAAATGGCGAAATATTAATCAAAAAATTATTTCTTTAAAAGGCATTAAAGCATGTCAGCTCTTTCATAGCTAATTTTTTTCAAGTATTACTTCATGGACAACAATTATATGACAGGTAATCAAAATTTTATTATGTATATTTTTTAATCTAAAATTTCTTTTACAACTTTCCTAATATGAAGTCAAACTTGCAAAGTAAACTCACATATAAGACCACCTGGTGACAAAAAGTTGAACTAATATTTCTTTTCTTTTATCATTTCCTCATGACTGAAGCAGTACGAATACCAAATCTTAAGAAGGCCTATTGATTATTACCAACTCCAGGCTACTTGAATCAGTAAAACATTGACAATGAGCACTTTGCAGTTAGAGAGCAACAGCTAAAAACTTCCGACATTATAAATCACATTCATACTGCGTTGTCGTGCTTAAAATAGTCGAAAATAAAGCAACCGGAAAGGGTCTGCAAAACCGAACGGTTTTTTGGCCAGCGGCAGGATATTGGTGTGAAGTTCTGTATCTTTGTTTCAATACATAAACCGCGGGTCAAAATCAGCAGGCGCACAAATACGATTTGCCCAATAACGCCCAAGAAGAATAAATAAAAAAGAAGAAAAGAAATCACCCTTTTCCCTTATGACCGTTACGTAACAGAAAAGAATGCTGATGCCAACAGGAAGCTGTTATATTCAAAAGGAATAGCAGCTTAATGGAAAAGTAAGGTAAATAAATAACAAATGAGAAAAAAAACATTGCATGCATTGAGGCAGTACAGCTAAAAGGTGTAAAAGTCTAAATAAAAATAAAAAAGAATTAAAAAAAAAAGTCGCCATGCCCTCGTGAGAGAATCGTTTGCAAAGACTGAGGTCAATATCCTCTCAGAAGGCCACTCGGCCATGTTATACAAGCCAGAGCATCCAAGCAAAGGAACAGATGATGAACTGGAAGAGTTACGTAGCAACAACGAAGTTAAGGCAAAAAAAGAAATGGTAATAATCAACCCTAACTTAACCGTAACCCAATCCGGCGGAAAACTGTTTTAGTCGTTCATGATCCAGTTAGCTATTAGAGCGGTATACGATTCAAAACATAATTGTGTGTCTTTGGTTTATTTTAATAATTTATCAAAGAAAAATGTTATTTTGGAAGAATTGTATTTGGTTTAGAGAGAATAATGTTTTATTTCAACTTCTTCGTAAATAAATAAAGATCTGTTGAGTTTCCGGTTTGTAAAAAAAAAAATTTGTTGTAGATTATTGATTTCACTGCTAGTTTTGAGGTTGAGTTAATCCATTTTATTGCATTCCTTATTTTTACTCAAAATAAGAGTGTTTTGATTGGAATATTTCCATGAAAATATGTATAAAGAGTTGGGCTATGAAATAATAAAATTTTATTTCAAAATAGTTAGCCTTGAGAAATAAGTTACAATATTAGCTTGTGTGCTTAATATTTTAAAAGATTCTAAATAACTGTATTTTGAATACTTTTTTTTTAATTTGCTACTTTACTTTCAAGGCTGAAAAGTATGGATTTTTAAGGAATATTAATAAGTTTCATGATAAATTAATTCATGGTACTTCTATACTTAAAATAATGTGCGTTATCTATACACAATATATAAAAAAATGCTCAAGTGAATATGAAAAATCAAATACAAATTATTTGAAGTCAGTACGGTAAGTATATATTTCAATGCGGCAAAATAATTAGGATTTTTATGAATGAACTAATGTACCCCCCCCCCCCCAACCCCCTGCTCTGTGAAACTGGCAAAACTAATGAATGCCATTTATGTTTCATTTCCGAAATCTTATGAAACGAATTTCCGGGGAAACTGCTTGTGACCCCGTTGATTTCGTAAAGACCAATTCAATTTTGGTGTTCTAAACTGAAATTGGAAAAACGATATTTCCCCCAAAAATATAATTAGCATACCAATTTAACAACCCGGATTTCTTTGAAATTAAATTTAATTCTATTCTATGGGAAGCTGGTAGAATCGTACAACATTTGAAGATTGAAAAAGTACTAATTGATTTGGTACGTTTAAGCTTACTGAAGCGATTAGAAGATGTGGAAATCTTTCGGGAGACTTCCCATAGAATGTTTATCAGTGATGCAGAAAAAACAACTGAAGTGATTTGAAAAGTAACAATTCTACTTGAGACCTTACTTTGTATCGACTTATGTTTGAAGCAATTTTAATTTTAAGGTACTCATTGATCTTTTTTTAAAAAAATGATACAGTACTATAATTAACATATTTTAATAAAACTAAATTTTTGTGTAATGATACTTTTTAAACATGTATAAACATCTAAAGTAAAGCATCACTAAATCCTTTTCATTTTAATTTCCGTTCTAAGAATATCCGTTTAAGTTCAATCTAGTTACATATAAACAAAGTAACCCCATTTGAAACACTGTTCAAGATTTTCAGATTAAGTTTTATTAAATGAAAAATTAAGCCATTTCTAAAATTTTGCGCCTAAAACTATTCGACACCAAGTTTATAATGATTTTCGCATTTTTGAAATTCAAGCAGATATTTTTATTTGATCTCTGATCGGCAAAGAAGATAGTCCAGTTAATGTCCGACAAAAATATACAGCCGGAATCGTATACTGAAATAAAGTATTTAGTATAAAATTTCACACAAGCTGGCTGATGTCATATAAACTGGTATCACTAAAAAATTGATTGATGTCATATACATATGTATGATCAAAACGATCTTGGAGTAGCAATAAAAATGAATTAAATCGTTGATACTAATTATTATATACAAGATTGAACTGCAAAATTTCAATATTTCATGCAAAAGTACCCAAGCAACACAAATACGGTGGCCAATATCGCTCAACCACTGGTCAATCCCGATATGGACCGTTGTAGACTTGCTACGGATCTTGACCAATCTCTCCCCCCCCCCCCTCCTCAGTGCTGGGGGAAATATACTGGAAATTTTGAAATGTTGCTGCAGAATTTCAAAATGGAAATATATTTCTATAAGAATGGACAAAGGGATGTAAAAAAGAATTGATGTTTTTTTTTTTTTTTTTTTTTTTTTTTTTTAATTTTTAATTGTTTATCTTGAAACTATGTTCGAGTTTCGGCATGGATTCACCAATCTTCCACCCCTGATTCCGACATTGGCTACTATGTTACCTGTGTGCAAATATCCAAATCCTCACTAAATGCTTTTCATTAATTTCTATTCTAAGAATATACATTTTAAGTTCATTCCAGTGACATATAAACAAACTAACCCCATTTGAAACACCATTTAAAATTCTCAGATTAAGTTTTATTAAATGAAATAATAAGGCATTTTTAAAACTTTAGGCCTAAGGCTATTCGACACAACGTTTTATGATATTATGATCTTCACATTTCTGAAATTCAAATACATATTTCTATTTGATCTCTGAGCAAGGAAGATAGTCTTGTTAATGTACAACTAAAATATACAGTCGGAATCGTATACTTAAATAAGTTATTTCCTAGAAAATTTTGCACTAGCTGGTAGTTGTCAGATGAACCGGCTTCAATATTTAATGCAAAAGTAGTATCACAGAGTTCAGATAATGCCTTAATCTTACGGTCCGCCGTTGCTAATATCTACTTTTTCAAGGAAAGAGTGAACTAAAAACTCTTTATAAAACCGCCACAGTGGTACTTGTCAACAGCATGTAAGAATTCATGTTTTCGTTCATAAGAATTACGAAGTTAAAAGGCTGTCATTACACTTAAGAATAAGAAAAGAATTCGAAAGTTTTCGCTTCAAAAGAATACGCAGCGTTGAAAATTATTTACATAATATTGCCTTGTAGATCTCGCGGACGTAATTACAGCCTGTCGTTGTCAAAATGTTACGAATTGTGCTCTTCTAAGGTGATTGTCACGCACTTTTTTCCGTTGCTGTTTCTTGCATTATTGAAGCCACGTAACCTTGAGTCAAGGTCAAGGTGAGTGCTCCCTCTAGGGATGAATGTCTTTATAAAAGAAGGCTGATTTATCGGGGTTTGATGGTATGATACAATCGATCGGGAGATGACGTCCAATCAAACCAGAAATAAATGTAGAAGGGTGATTTGTTTTTGTGCTTTAGAATTAAGTCGTAGCTGTTGAGGTCACCTTTTATTCTTAATTTCAGTCAAAACATTCGTAACAAAATGAATTAAACAAATAACAATTATAATAGATTATATTAAAAATAGTTATGTGAAATTATTATTCTGGCTTCACATACCTCTTAAGCCAATGCAATTTCCGATTCGAAAGTTTCAGTTTTCTTCAGTTCTGTTCTAGAAGACATCAAAGTTTAAAAAAAAAAAAAATACATAAAATAACTATTTGTTCTTTATATTATACTTTCTGTGAATTTCAATTTGCTAATGTTTTTCTGGACTTTTACAATGGTTTAACTGTCAACTGTTTCACAAATCAATAAGGATAAAAACATCAAAATCGAAAAAATGCACGAAAGATTTTTTTTTTTTTTTTGGTGTACTAATGACGTTTTTGCGGTTTTTCAATGGTATTTCTGGTCATTAACGAGAAATTAATCTATGTAAATATTGCTTTCCACAAATCATTTACGCTAAATACATCAAAGTCGAAAAAGGGGCTTTAATAGTATTTTTGAGACTATTGAAATATTGAAGTTGCAGTAATGATACTTGTTAGGTTTGTCAATAGCTCATTCGGACATTTACTACAGTTTGAGTATTAACAAAATATTGCTTTTCACAAATCAATTACGATTAAAAACAGTGCAAGAATGGTATTTTTGAGGTACACAAATGTTTTGAGGTTGTACTAATGTTATTTTTGAGATTTATGGATATTGCTTCTGGACTTTGACGATTGTTTAACTATGATTTTTTTTTCACTAATCTGTAGAACAAAAGCATCGTGATAAAAAAAAAGTTAACTAATGATATATCTGACGTACGAACATACAAATAAGATTTTTTTTATAACGGAATATTATAGTCATTATACACAAAATATTCTATAATACAAATAAAAATGCCTTGTTTTTTCATTGTAAAGCACCATAATGTACTCAATCTCATGGCTAAAATTATGTGTTGTATGTATGCTTGTAACTAAAAATAATCAAAAACTGGTAGCCAACAAATAACTGCTTTATAACCTCCTGCTTAATTATAAACACAATCAATATTATATAAACAATTTTAGACAAAGAACAAATTCTTCCGAATTCATCGCATACCATATTCAAGGATGCGCAATTCAATCTTAACAATGAACGATCCATCAAACAATTCAATGTTAACCAGGATGTTATGAGCATCTTAAGGTTAAGCAGTTTAATTCTTAATTGTATTTCCGCATTTTTGATGAAATTTAATTTAACTGTGTATTGTTTCGATGTTAACCGAAGTTGAGTTTACTCCTTCTACATATAACAGTGTGGTGGACATCCGGCAGAAATAATCACAGTAGAGAACTCAAAGTCTTCTGAGACCATGAACATGAAGAAAAATTTCCGGAACTGTCTGTCAAACTTTGACTTTGAATTTTTTAAACATGAAGATCACTAGAAAATAAATTATATGTTTATAGTTCGAAGGTAATGATTACTTATTTACGAGTATACCTTGGAAGATAAAGAAAGAAGATATTGTTTTTTATATGGGAGGTTACATGTGGTTTACTTGTCCTTAATTTTAATGACTCTGAATAATCTATATCATAGTTTGAATGCTTATTTTTTTTATCTTTAACTAAATGGTCTTTTCAGCTTTAATGATATTAGTGTTATGCTTTACTTTTTGTTATTTGCATTGCTTTTTATTGCTTTATAACCCAACTCAGCTTTTTAAAGAAATATTATTTCTTATATCGTACAAAATATCGTTTTAAATTCAGGTTATTAAAAAGTATTATGAAGCAGCCTTTAAATATAAAGTAGAAATTCATATGATTTCAAGTCTGGATAACAAATCAAGTGAACTTTTTTAAATCAAATGCGAAGAGAAAAAATACTGGCAATGAGAAAAAGTAATGAAATCGGAAAAGAAATTGCAAATGCATCAATCAGCCTGAATGCGATACTGAGGCAAGACATCTAATATGCTATACTTTTAATAATCGGGAAAAAGCGACCGCCCGAGTGGAGTTTTAAGTGATCGGGACAAAATAATATAACAAGATTAAAAGGAAAATGTTAATCATTAAGTTACAGAATATGGCTATGAATAAGATGTATAAATTTTGTTTGATATTTTTTCTTTATATTTGAAATACACGGACAAGTTTTAGATAGCAATAGAGTGAAAAAAAGGCAATGATAATAATAAAAAAAATTACAATGTAATAAATTTTTAATTTTTAAGATCGTTCATATTATTTCAAACCTATTTGAACTTAATTCAAGTTTAATCAAATTCCTTCGATAAAAAAAAAAAAAAAATATATATATTTTCCCAAAAACATTATTCGTGTGCGAGATAGTATTTTAATATGATATAACTTTAACCATCGGGAAAAAGCAACCGCTCATGTTCGAGTGAAGTTTTAAGTGAAAGGTACAATATAAAAGAACACGATTAAAAGGAAAATGTACATAATTAAGTTATAGAATATGGCTATAAATATGATGTACAAATTTTGGTTGATATTTTTTTTCTACATTTAAAGTATATGAATATAACTTCAAAACACGACTTAAAGTACATAATGACTGAACAGTATATAGATGTTAAATAGCAATGGAATGAGAAAAAGGGCAAAGATAGCGAACTCCTATTTTTTCCATAATTCAAGTTAAATCAAATTTCTTTCTTAAAGTAAATTTTAATTTCAATTTAATTATTTTCTCATTTTAATTATATTAATTTTAATTTCATTTTAATTATTTTCATTTTAATTTCCCAAAAACATTTATCGGCAATTATTCGTCTGCGGGGTAGTATTATAATTAACTCCTTCCTCTGCTACCCAACGGAAATCCGTCCTGAAGCAAATCTGTTGACAATGACCGAGAAAATTCGTGTTTATTTATCCGCGATAACACAAGAAGTATGTTGACGGAGCAGTGCAACTGCAGAAATAGTTCTTTGCACCCTGAAAGAACACATCCCTTGTTTTGATATCAGATTCGTCCACTAACCTTTTATTTATCACTTCTTCATCATTATCATCTTTCATTTTTCAAGTTTTGGCCACTCCTGTTTGCTGATAGCCCACCATTTCATCCCTATGACGTCAACAATTTAAAATAAAAGTTTGGATTATGTATCACTACATTTGGTGGTCCTCCTGGTCCAGTCTGACGTAATAATACGAAACTGTTGATAAGACAGTAACGTAACAGTCGGAAGTGTGATATAAGTTAGTGATTAGTCAAACGAAGAAAGTCTTTTGATTATAGTAAGCTATTTTTTTACTACAAAGGAACCGTAGTGCAAAAAAATTTAAGTGATTCCTCTAATACAGCAAAATCTGTCATGTAAGCATAACAATCGAGCTTAACTTAATACCACAAGGCTGAACAAAAGGATTTATTGTACGAAAAAAAAAAAAGAATTGTATGGACAAAAAAGCTTTGCATGTATCACAAATACTCCAGTAGCACAAATCTGCTGGCTAATATGGGCTCGGTACTAGCCAATCCCGATGTGGAGCGTTGTAGATTGGCCTTTTTCTTCGGATCTTGACCAATCTCAACCAATACTGGGTAAAATATACAGGAAGTTTTTAAATGTTGATGCAGACTTTTAAAATTGAAATATAGTGTTGCAAAAAAGAACTTTGGGGTAGAAAAAAATATGTTTTGTGATGGTTTTGACATGTTTAAAATGACGTGACAAAAATATATATATATATATATATATATATATATATATATATATATATATATATATATATATATATATATATATATATATATATATATATATATATATATATATATATATATATATATATCGTGTATTTTGGAACTAGGCTCATGATTCAACTTCGATTGGCCAATCTTCCCAGAAACTCTGTTCCCCGCATTGGCGCTGATATATATATATATATATATATATATATATATATATATATATATATATATATATATATATATATATATATATATATATATATATATATATATATATATATATATATATATATATAACTTTTAAAATTTCATATAGAACACATCACCCAACTATTTTAGTACGGGAAAATTAATTGCGTGGTTGACCATTTGTGATTTTGTAGCGTAAAGAAAACTTAAGTTCAAATATGATTTTGTAATTCAACCCTCCCAATTACATTAACATAAAATAAAAATATGTCTTCTGATATATGATTTTTTCACTTGATATCATGAAACAAATTTTTAATATCTATAACAACAGAGCACCAAGAAATATACTCATAGTAAGCAGTTAGATGTTTTATCCTCAAATCTCATCAACTTTATGAAAAATAAATTTTACTTTTCGATTGAAAATGTCATATGAAAGGATACTTTGTCATACAAGTCTTTTTTCCTTCTATCAGTCAACACGTCACGTCCTCTGCCTTTGGTTAAGTTAAAGGGCCTAATCTTTAAAATGTCAGCCAAACCCCTTCGTTTGTTGGTCCCCCAGATTTGTGCCGATAGGGTAAACACGCGAAGGAAGAATTGAAGGACAGGACTCCCCCCCCCCCTCCCCTCTCCTTTCGATTTCATTTTTGAGTGGGATTACCAGGCTTTTCAATTTCCTTTTCGTCGACCTCTTTTCTTGAACATTTGGCGACGTTTGCCATTCTTCGCCTTTCAACCCTGTCTCCATGAGTGAAGATAGGCAGCTGTTGCTCAGCTCAAACCACCTTTTAGCTCATTTACTGTTTTAAAAAAGAAGGAAAGAGGAAAAGTTTGTGTTTGTGATGGACACACCGCTAAACCCCACCAAACTAATCGATCAATTTTTTTGAAACGCCCTTTTCTAGAATTCGAAATATAAAAATAGAAATTCGTTGCGCGAAGAAGTGAAGTACTGCTGAGTTAGTTTTAAAACGTTTGCTTTTATCCTTTTATAAGTACAATTTCTGTATATTATTCTGTCAAAAAATTCTTACTGAAATTAAAACATCTTTAGAACTTTCCTGTATGGAATTTTTGCAAATCTTAGAATATGTTCCATGTAAAAGGTTTTAGACTGTTTCTATAAGGGTTATATGATACATCCTAGTTCTAGTACATGTCTGTGGGACCTATGCAAAATATCTTAAAATTTTCTTGCATTACAAATTATTCAGTTTCTGTATTACATATTTCATAAATTAACAAATAACAAGGTTTCCTTCTTTTTAATTTCTGAATGGTTTATGTTGGTGAAGAGCTACTATCTACTGCACGAATACCTCAGAGGTTAAATATCGTATTTCGCCCCTTCTTTTTTTATTTATTTTTATTTTTGGTTAAGAGGTTTTATCTTGAATTGTAAATTTTGTGTGTGCTTAAATAGTCAGAAATGTAACTCCATTATCAACAAAATGAGAAAAACGACACTGAAAAAAGCTGTCCCTTATGAAACTTCTCTGTTGCTATATTGCACTGCAAACTTACGTATATCTACAAAAAAAAAAATCTTCTTAGGTACAAAAAAATGACATATACCAAATCACATCTCTAATTTGCAAACAATTTTTGTATGCACATATGTTATACTAAATAAGCAATATCTTATTTTGATCTCCGTATCGGTTTTTAATTATCAGTCTGGCATACTTATTTCCCTCAATTCACCTCCAGGAACGATCCCAACTGTTTGAGTTACAAATTAAGTTAATAACGACACACCACCCAATTCTGACATATTCCCAAGAGGAGGAAAAAAGAAAAGTATTTGTGTGTGTAAATATCAGGTTCCAGCATCCATTCATGTCAGAAAACGTTTCGCAGGATTACAGGAATCTGTAATTTAGAACACTGAGACTCCTTACCCGGTCCTGCCAACCGTAGACCAATTTACCAGTAGGCGAAATTCTCAGTACATATCTATGCATTGTGAAAAACGAAATGCCAGAGGGTAAAAAGGAGCACAAAAAATAAACTTTGCCCTTTGTTGGGGGTCCCTTTTTTTTTTACCTGGCCTGGGGGGTCCAAAGGATCCCATATCAGGTGGCGTATGAGGTTGTACAAAATGGCTTTGACCTCTGCCGCCACTTATTATACCCGATTAAGATTTACTAGACACGCCAGTGGAGGATTTCGTGGAAGTAGGGGGCTAAACACAAAGGGGGGGGGGTACTCTATAAAGATACGCCCCCTTCCACCGCGGCCCTGACCTCAACAATGACCATAACGGCCGTAAAAAGCTCTCCACTGACCGCAACGGTCTCTCATGCGGAGAGGATCTCAGATGCTATGACCACTGCGGGGTTGAATGTTCGTCATCTTGGATTAATTGCGTGCAACAATGGGACTTGGTGAAACAACCGAAGATCCGAATTGGGGGAGGGGGGGGGGAGGAAGAGATAATATGTAGTTAAAGTAACGGAAGTGTGCAGGTCGTAAAGTTGGAAATTGTTCCGAAGTCCTGCAAACTGGGTTCGGAAAACAACTCGATTTTCTTTTTATGTTATTCGAGTGGATTGTGGATGTCATTTGATGGCGAGGTTAACGCCCTCACTTGATTTTTAAACTTTTTTTTTGTATTCTATTGTGCTTGAAAGGAATAGTCAATCTACAAAAAATAATTTCAGAAATAACAATGGATTTAATTTGAAATAATTGGTCAAAATTTTATGATCAAATATTTATTTTGACTGAATATATTATCGAAAGGATAATATTCCTCTGAAATACCAAACTGAGGCATGCCTTAAAATTAATATTTTTGCATAATAACATTTGCTATAATTTTATTATTACAGTACAGTGATGTGCTTGGTGTTCTTATAAATATTCACTTGGCTCATTCGTTCAAATTATTTATTCGTACACGGTATATGATGTAGAAGGATCTTTCACTTTTCTCACATTTAAATTTTAGATTTGTTATTTATTAATTTTTTAGATTTTTTTAATATAATTTTTCACAACTTTAATTGCATCTAGAACTTCCATTTGAATCAAGGGAAAGTATTCTATTATCACAAAAATGAGCAGGTTTTGAAAAACCACTAAATTTTCAACATAACTTATGAACAATGACTTCTTATCACAGTGGCAACTCGCTCATCTTCTGCCTTTCAATAACTTTCCCAAGATAAATTGCGTCGATTTTCAAATCGAGAAATGACAAGTTCTCAAAAAGAATAAAAGGAGAGTCGATTTCTTGTTGAATGCCTACATTGTCAGAATTTCAACTGTATCTGTAAAGTTATTAGACGATACGTTGACGCAACACATTTTTGGACTTATCTGTACAAATACTTTTGAGGTATTCACATCAACAGTGAAATATCCTTATATTCTGCAGAAAAAGGGGATGGGGGGGAAGGGGGGGGGGGGGGAACAAAAAAAACCGCTTTGGACACTTTGATCATTGAAAAGGCACAGGTCACCCAACAGGTTTCTTCAGCAATTGACATTTACGACCTGCAGGATTTATACCGATTCTCTGTCCATGCGACCGAAAGAGTGCCACTTGACAGTCATCAGCGGTATATCTCTCCAATGTCCCCCCCTTTAAAAACCATCTGCTTTCCAAGGTGCAATCCTTCAGGGCAGATGGTAACCTCCACAAATTCTCCTCCACTACAACTATTCAGAAGTTTCTACAATTGTGCTCAATGGAAGGTGGACAATCATTACTGACACGTGCCTTTTACCCCGGCTTTTGTTGGCGGCGGCAGGTTTCCTCGAAATTAAAGGTGTTTGGTGGATTTCTTATTTTATTTTCTTCCCCTCCTCTGCGAAGTGGCTCCAGGGATATGTCTGGAAGGTTTTAGGACGTGGGGGGGGGGGGTAAGGGGTTTGCCCGTGTGCAGAAAATGGAATCGTTATTGAGCAGTCTGTCGTGTGGCCCAAAGGGAATGAAGCGGGGATGATTGATCCAAGTTTTATGTAGTTCTTATGGGATATGCAGTTCCAAGGTGGATTGTGTTTTGTATCAATTGATAGGGGGGATCTTGTAAATCTATTTATTTTTCCATAGCCCAGATAATCCATAGCCTAATCTAATCATTATTGAGCTAATAAATGAAAATTACTTCTAATGAAAATTACTATTTTAACGTATTTTTTTCTGACAAAGGCTTGTCAAAAATATGCCTAATAAAAACAAAGCTTCACTCACAGCAGTACAGAGGGTTTTAATAGGTTGGTTGTTTTCAGATTATCTGGCGCCGTCAGCAACACGAGGGCTATAATACGCCGAAACATTCGTCATTAGACAAGCCAACATACATTTACAAACACCCATGCCAACACGGGACTCGAACCCGCAACCTCGCGGTCTAGAAGATAGCACGCTAACCACTATACCGTTTGGTCGGCGGTTTTAATAGGGTTTTTATATATTAATTAAAGACATATAAAGCATTTTATTTAATATTAAACAATAGTTTTAATATATCTCAAAGTGAAACTTCAGCTTTATAACAAGCAATTAATCTTTATTTTACAACTTGGTAAAACCAACAGACTATATGAGGAAAATCTGCTTTTAAAAAAAATTTAATTACCTAACATATATACTGATTATTTAAAAATGTTATTAAGCTTCATAAAACTTAAATTTTTTTCATTAATTCTATAATCTAATCATATAGATACTTTTTAACACAATATGAAGAACTGTAACTAAACATTTAAAAAAAAGTTTCTAAGTTTAATTTATGAAATTTATGAATAGTTAAAAAAAATTTCATACATTTTCAAAAACAAATTCAGTAATTTCTTTCTTAGTAGTCCTCCCATTTCAATAACTTAAAGCAACCGTCATAGCTGTACCCCTTATTATTGTCCACAGTCCTCTAATTACACATCCAGCCTACTGCGCCAACGAAACCACCTCCACTTGCTTCAACCGGAAATACATACCAACACATTGTACGGTGGAAGTGTTTACACTTATGTAGGGCAGCTAAAGATGTATCGTAAATAGCGGGCAGTAGTGAAAGTTTATGTCAGAACTTTCTCCTTCGACCATTGTTGGCGGGAAAGCATGAATGGGTAAAGGGGGGTGGCACATTGGTCAGTCCTCTATTCTTAACAAAACCCGAAACTCACGAACCACAAACGATGGAATTTCTACCGGACCGTACGTGCATTTCTATTCTATGGCAGAGCCAAAACAGCTGCAGAAGACGGGTCATTGGGTCAGTACCAACAACCACACGAGCGGTTAGGTATAAAGTCGATGGCTACCACCTGCGGTTGGAGAAGTTATTACTTCTGGAAGAATGGTAATGAAAAAGGCGATTAATTTGCGGGGAACAATCGTGTGATGTTCACCCTAATTACAGGTGGTGAAGCGTTAAATGTGTTTTGTGGATAGTTTGTTTATAGTGGTTGTTTTTGGAATAGGTGTTTATGGAAGAAAAATAGCCGCCTTCTAAGAAAGTGTAATTAAGCTTTGGGGTTGTTTTCTAAAACATATATCTCTGTAGGGGACGAAAAGCGAGCTATTTTAAAAGGAGCATTTAGGGAAGTGGGTGTAACTTTCTGCCTCCTTAAAATAAAGGTTACTAATGTGTATCTGTCACTTTAATAAAAAGGAGAGTTGTCAAAAATGAAGCGATAATTTAGTAGATGTTTTCAAGATACGTTGAAATATGGTTAAACCAAAGTTTTTAGTGTTAAAAAAGCTATTTCTAAACACTATTGGAGACAAAATTGATCAGTTATACGAATAGAACAAACTGTGAGGATTTTCTTTTAGTTGATAATAATACTTACATTTTCTTCTGATGAGACTGAATAAATAGTATTAAAACCTGGAACAAAGATCGTCTTATGCAGAGTAATAATGAACTTGAATGCTGCTCAAGTTACAGTTTTGAGACCAAACAAAACAGAATACTATCTTTAAAAGCAATGTCTAGAAATATCGCCTTAGGAGAATAGTCACAGAATTTTAAAATTGACGAAATAAAAGGCTAACATTTTTATTATAATCCTTAATTAGCATTTAAAAGGCCTATGTGTAAAAACTATACCATGTGTAAAATATATATGTAAATATATAACTGAATAGCTATGTATAAAATATATAACTGAATCTCATATTTTATAAGCAACGGAAATCTCTGAGCATTTAGCAGATATTTACATAAAACCTATGAATTTGCAAAAATTGATAAGAGTTATCTATCATTGATTTGATTAATAGATGGTAGATTTTCTCACCAAAGACCTAGATTTACAAATTTATTTGATCGTATTAAAATCCAGAAATACAAGAGTTTAACTGTGATCAAGATAAAAAAGAATGTATTCATGGTCAAATATTGTACGCTATGCAACCTTCAACCCTAATTTTTTTTTTTATTTTTTTATTTATATATATATATTTCTTCGTGAAAAAAAATTTACAATTGATTTTGATACTTTCAGTGCATAGTTTTAAGTCATCAATATATTCATCATCATAGATTGGATTATCTTAGTATTATGTATAGTTGGACGTTAATGAATGTCAGCTAGTACCTTCATTATCATTAATTCTTCTTTTTTTTGCCAAATCTACCAAAGTATTACTTTAAAGCATATGAATTTTGACACCAGGTATAAGAGTAATAAAATTTAATTACCAAAATTTGAAGGAAAAATAATTCATATTTATTATTATTTTTCAAAGTTTTTAAAGCTATCTTATAAATACTTAAGAAGTGAGAACTGAATTTTTTCAAAATATCCATTGTGATATTTTTAATTATTTTTTTCTGAAGTAATGGTTTTTAAAATTATCGCTCTTAATTTTAGAAGATATTGTGCCCAAAAATATTAAGCATGAAATCCATGGAGCAGGACCAGATTGATAATAATTTCTCTTAACTTATAGTTTGATAAGCTTATAGTTCACACTGATAAAACATTTGTGAAACTGTGATGAAAAGTCGGTAAATGTAATAACAACTATGCTAACATTTATTAATTAATAAATAATTGTTTACTATTTTTAATTGTTATAATTCATTGTTATGTCTCGATAATTCTTCGGTTTAAGTATTCCACTATACTAAAATATTGCAAGCTGAATTCGGCCAATTTATTAATTGTAAATTAAGGAGGAAGCACTGGCAAAAGACTACTGGCATGCTAGTGGTATACTAGAATGATTATTTTCAATAACCTAAATTTTCCTAGTAAATTAATACATCTTAACAGGTGGTCCCTCTCGAATCGACCCCTTAAACAATTTGTTGCAAATAGTTCATTTAAAAAATAACCTGTTAACCTGTTGGCCACTTTTGACATGCATTAGTTTATTTAAGACACCTTTTTATGTCTACATTGAATAAATAACCAGTTCTTTCCGAATCCTAATAACAAAATTCAAATACATGTTCTGAACTTTCTATCACCAAATGCTTTCCACTCGCGTCATTCTAGACTACGCCGGCAGTTGACGGTCAGGTATTAAAATGGACAAGTGGCAGCTGGACACCGGATGTCATGCTCGGTTTGTCCTTTTTAACACATCTGGACATACCATGAGTTTCGCTTTAAGTACATTGACACAATCACCCTTAAACATATGGTCAGTAAGCCATGCTTGGGTTTGAAAGAAAGAGGGGTGGTCCGTGGATTCAAATTACATTCTTTCACGATTTTTTCCTTCTAAAAGTAAAATGGTATGCAAAATTATGGAAATATATTTAAAAAAAAAAAAAAAACATTCTTTAGTCATCGTTTGCGAAATGCAGAATCGGTTCGTTTTATATTTAGATTGTTGTTTGTCTAAACTATCATTAATGTGCTTTTATGTATATATATTTTTTAATACTGTAGTTGAATTTTAAACAAAAGTTTTGCATGCATCCAGTTGGTCGAACAGTTGTTTGTCAGTAAACAAAATCTATGGATATTGTTTTCCCACCATTGCTCATTATTTTTTAGCTTTATGGCAGTGAAACCTCCTTGTTTGAAAGCTGTACAACCTGTTTCTCGACAACCTTTAATGTCGGGAAAGCTAACTTAAAAGATTGATGGCTTGGATGTCGGATCTGCAAGTATTGGATATTTTTAATTCAAAAGTTTAATTTTCTTCTGAAATTGATGATATTTAAAATTATCACTCTTAACATATGGTAGAGATGAAAAAATAATTTTATGAATTCCGCATGCAATTACTTAAGTTGAAATGATCATTTATTTCGTTAATTTGCAACTGATAAATATACTTTCCAGTATTTTAACCCTAAAATTTAACTCAACTTTAAAAGTTATTTTATTCTCAACAACGCATCGTAGATTTTTCTAAACAGAACTTAAGTACAGTTTCGTTTAAGGGGACTTGGTACCCCTTGTTTTTACAAAAAATATAAACATATCAATTTTCTATTTTTTGAACGTTTGTAATCTTTGGAACCTTCTTCTTATTCTGGCAAGTTTTTGAGCTGATCCGATAATTGCAATTGCAGCAAAATTATATTTTTATGGAGAATTTAGCATAGCTGCAACAGCTCTTTTGATGTTTTGAACGCATTTTTCTCTGTTCGTGTTTTTCGGAATTCCCACCTTACAAATGCTACAATTTCAGCAAATGTTTTATTTACAAATTAATTAATATATCAAACAATTTTAAATAATTTTCTAAATATACATTAATTAAAACATTTTATGAGGTTACCATTACTCTGTGTAGTATTCAACATTAGTCCGCCATCATATTGACATTCCATCTACCTTGGTATCAACACTCCATTTCCTTGATATTTGGTGAAATCTTGCACCCTGTTCTTCCGTAACTGCCTCAAGATTTTGGAGAAAGCAATCCAAATGCGAATTTAAAAAATGCACTTTCAATCATTGAAGAACCCAAGACTTTGAATTTCATTAACATGTTTTCCACGATAAATTTATAGTCGGTGTCCTTAAAGTTCCCTATGAATTTTGTGAAGACTTCCTTGAATGCTCTCCAGACTTCTTTTCAACTCGAAAGTATTTTACTTTCAAAAACTTCGTCTCTAAAATGTTTCCGAATATGTCTGGACCTACGAAAACACCTTTTGTTTTTGCTGTAGACAGTTCTAGAAACTTATTGCCTAGGCATTTAAAGCACTCTCCTTCTTTTAATGGAGATTTAACAAATTGCTTAATCAAGCCAAGCTTGATGTGAAGTGGAGGCAACAGGACTTTCCTGAGATCAACCAAACTTTCCTTTACTACATTTTTGTTTCCAAGTGTTAATGCTTTCATTTGTGGACACTCCTTTTTGATTCAATGGTTATTTTTATCCCGACTGTTCCATTCACACAAGAAGAATGGGTACTTGGTGTATGTCCAAGTGGTGTGTGTCTAAGATGCAAAGGAAAGAACTTTTAGATCATCGCATATCCATCCATGTTCTTTACATTTTAAATGGGTGAGAATCAAAGCTAAATTCTCATAAGATTCTTTCAGGTACATAGAATACCCCAATGGCTTTGAGGAACATTCGCTGCCATTATGCAAAGCACTGCTATGAGGCTCTTTTTGAAGAATCAATAAAGCGCATCCACTGGTTCACGTCATACTCTATATAAAAATTCTCTATTAATCCAGGGACATTGCTATAACAAACCAAGCCACTATCTTTTAGAAAAGTAGAAAACAAAATCTGTTTCTTTCTTTCTAAACCATGAGGAAGAGGTACCAAGAGCCAATAAATTCTTTTACTTTAGCTTAAGAGTTCGGAAGATTTTTTTTAGAAAGGCCCAAATCTCTGACTAAATCGTTAAATTTCAGTTGTGAAAAAAGTTGGGGCTCGCTGCTATCTGAAAACCCGTAAAAGTCGTTGTCATAGGATTAGCCTTCGTCTTCATAAATGTTTTCTAGTTTCTCAGTAGGTTTAGGTACACGTATTTCTAAGCTATGAGGAACCGGGCGCATTGCCGATGAGATGTTTGAATAACATATTTTTTTCTTATTAATTAAATTATACTCCTTCACATTACATGAACAGAAGTAGCAGTCATCACTATGATTTTTGGGTTTCTACCAGATTATAGGGATTCCTGACTGACTGAAAGACTTTTTCGTACCTTTTGACCATTTTAGCAATTCCTCTACACAACTGTAGCACACTTTATGTGGGGTCCATGACGTATTTTGTTTATGTGGGATCCATGACGTATCTTGGGGTTAGTGACTTATTTACGAAAATCAAATTTTTCAATTTGTGAAATTTTCAATTTTTTGAAAAAATGGTACGTCATGGAATTTTTGGACTATTTTTCCTGAAAACAGTGTTCAAAAATCTATCAGAATCAGCTATTGGTTTCTAAACACTTTTTTGGATGCAGGCCTGTGTTATCGTTTTTCTAGAAAACTATCTACCTTATTCAAAATCTGATGCCTAAAAAGTTGCAATATTATTATTACTGAGAATTTTTTTTTTTTAAATCAGGTAAAAGTATTGCAAACTGAAAGAGAAGATAGAATTTGGGATTTCATTTTTTTAATTTTTTAATTTTTAGAGCACTATTTGAACTTTTTTTTTTAAATAAAATTTAGTTATTTCCTACTAATACTTCTAAATATGTAAAAATTATAGTTTTAAAGGCTTAAATTTAAAAAAATAGTTTTAAGGGTACTAAGTCCCCTGAAAATATATTACATGTATTACAGTGAGGTCTCAAATATTGGTTAAAAATGCGCTTTTCATATATGATCCTCTACATATGTAATCCTTTTTGAAAATCAAAGTCTATCCAAAATTATGACTAACTATAAAAAGTATTGCAAGAAATTTGTTTATGTAAGGCTCATAAATTATTCCTATTGACGTAGAAAAGTATCCATATACCAAATAAGGCTTGTTTGATACAAATGGATATTAATTCATTAAAAATACTTCGTACTTGAATAATGTATTAAGCTGTTCCAAAGGACTAAACTTTCCCAGTCTATGAAACAAAAGCTTAAGAGGAAGAGAAAAAAAAAAGTCCGCTGAAAGTTGCTCGTTCCCATAGTTTTTGTGATTATTTGGTGGGAGTTTTTGGGAATTTCAAGAGTGGCAGCGTTCATTGACCCCTTCTATAGAAAATAAACTCTAAAAAGAATGGAATAACTGTAAGGGTGATGGAAAGGTCCAATCAATGCCAATAACCTTTGGATTTTGCTCGGCGCCGAAACGGATTTTGTTCAGATTTATTTTTATCTTCATCAGAAGTTTTCGGAAAGAGCATTTATTCACACCTCTTCACCTTCAAACTGACCAATACCGTTTCTGGATTCATAATGCTATCTACATATTTAGATCTATGCTAATCTACATAATGCTTTATTATGTACCTTGATTTGAATTAAATGTTTAATAATTAATTTTTATTAAATATGAATTAAATAGTCCAATAAATCCATGCCTAAATAATGACGTAGGTAAATTGCAATTTTGTTTTTTAAATATATGTTGCGCAAACTATTTCGAAGTTTTCTATTTTATTAAGTATTAAACGAGAATATAAATTAATTAAAATTTTCTTTTCAACATTTGATATAAAGAAAACAATAAAATCAAATTTTTTACTATAAATCCTTCTTATGTATTTGTCAAATTTTATTTGCAATTACAACTTATTTAAGCTATTTTGAGCTCAAATCGAGTTTTCTTTGTGTTTGACCTCTATGAAGAAAACTTCCCTTGTCTGTTACTGACTCTTCTTTTTTTTTTTTTTTCTCCTTTTTTTTTTTTTTTTTTTTCTTTTTTTTTTTTTTTTTGCCATCAAAGCTTTCTAAGATGCATTTTAACAGACACGTGTCTATTTGCAAGTTTCTGATCGATTTGATGACGGCAAAGGGGCTAATTAGCCCTCTGAAGATTTTGTCGGCCACAAGCATACAAAATCGAAGAATCGAATCAATTTCTTTTGATTAACTTCAACGTTTTAAATAACTACTCTCGTTGCATAAGATTTTGAAGTTTATTTTTAACAAAATTACACAAGTCCAAATTCATTATTTTTTTTTCAGCATTCGCATAGAGTCATGTGGGGCAAGAGTGCGCATTTTTTTTTTTTTTAATTATCATAAAATGATAATATTTGTATGAAATAAATTGAAATTTTTTTATTTATTTAAAGACTTTATTAATTTATCAATTACATAACTTGAAATAAAGTTTACTTAATGGTAATTTTAGAAAGCAATTAAAACAAAACTTAGTCAGAATGCGTACAATTACCCCAATATCGGGGTATATGTGCGCAGCACTGCGGATAAGTGTACGCACTTATAATAACTTAAACGGTAGCTTGTTAAATATAGTTAAACTATATTTAATGATATAAATATAATTTTTTATCAACATTTACCATTATTTACTTCATTTTTAATATTTATATATTAAATATATACTTTCACAAATACTATCTATATCAATTTATATCGAGAATAAAGCTTAAAGTAATTAACATTTTTGTAACGAGGTAAATTAACACGAGATCATTTTTATCGAATTATAATAAAATCTTAATTATCAGTTGTACATATATCACATATAAAACTCCCTGTTTGATAATGAGTGCACTGTTCATGCCACCAGCTATGACATGAGCTACATTGGATCCAATCTTCGATAGGTGGATCAACGTATTCTCCGCCACACAACGCGCAAAAATAATCATTTTCTTTAGACTCTTTTTTTTTTTTTTTACTAGTCTTACTTTTAACAGTCTTATCTTTAGTAGTATCAATCTTTTTTCTTTTTTTTTTTTTAGAATTTTTGATAGTTTTACAAGATTTTTCCTGTTTTAATTCTAAACGCCGCTTTTTTGTGGCTATCTTTTCTTCTTCTTCCTGACTCTTCTTTTCTAACTCTAATTTAAACGGGCTGTCAGTAGCAATCATTGATTTTTTACCTTTTCTCCGTCTAGTTTGTACTTTTGCTTTTGGAAACGGATGTATTGATGAGAGTGGAGTGAATGCATTAAAACGTACATCTACAGCTGGTGGAGAATCTAATGGTGCAGTTACGACATCTAAAGCCAAATCTGTTCCCGTACAATTCTAACCCGAATTGTCAATACACAAAGAACTGTCACTATCGGAGTAAAATTACGCATTGAAATATGCGTACTCTTACCCCACGACCTTATGCGCACACTTAACCCAAATTGCCTGAATAGAATTAGGTTAAAATTAAGTATTGTTGCGTCATTTTACCAAGTTTCAATATGTAATTAATAAAACTAGATACATAATTGAGCATACTTGGATACAATCAATGTTAATTTCCGCAACATGAATATAAAAGTATTTTAATTGAAAATTAAGAAAAATCGTAAGAATTATAACCAAAAATTTTACTTACTAATATTACTGAAACTACGTGACCTTGTCAGACAAGACTCTAGTCTTTTGTCCAACGTCGTAGTGACTACTGAAGGCAGTCAGTTCCCCTACTCTACTGTCAACGGTTTTATAAAAAAGAAACCTGAGCACACTTATCCGCTGCGCACACTTGCCCCACATGACTCTAAGCAGCATTTATTTCATACCTTCCAAAGATGCAGCAGAAAGATTTGCCAAAAGTGAAAAACAAAATGAAAATTTCAAAGTGGATATTTCTATAATATCCAGGTTCCATCTTGAATATTTGTACAACAATCGTGTCATTCATCCATCTAATACCATTCTCAACTTTTAATACCTTGGGCAGACAAATATGATATTGATATTATAAGTATTAAGTTTATTCTCCCTATACGGCTGTAAGTAAAGTAGACTCAGAAAATAAAAACATTTAATACCCAATATTTGGAATAGCTTTATATCAACTTTGCATCGGTTTTGCTTAATCATTTTTCGTGTATTTTAAAACAAACCAGTTACCTTCTTCAAAGCATGGTGCCATTTGAGGCATTGAGCCCCAAAACGGACCCTTTCATTTTTCTAGTTGAAGTCTCTTTTTACCCCGTTTTGTTCAAACCATTCATGGATGCTGTGGTTTATGTAATGGCCAACTAATTGACTATTAGATAAATCACATTTGCCGTGAGTGGTTTTATCAAAACGGGATAAAATCATCCTTCAACTAGAAAAATAAGCATTATGTGATGGTCCGTTCTGGCGTTCAACGTATCATTTCAACTTCCAATTACCAATGAGCAAAAAAAAATCCCCAAGTTATAACACCTAAACAGCATTATTACGCTTTATTTACATCAATAAGAACCACGTTCTTAAGCTCTACTTCATCACTACACAATCAATACCCCGAATAAATAACCGGACGAACACCCATAGAACTCAATATGGGTCATCAGAATGTTGATGTGGCCAGGGAACAATAAAAAAACATCCAGGCATTGACCTGTGAAAGCATGCCGGAGGAAAATAGCCCCCTCCCCTCTCCCTGTCCAACATCCCGATGACCCCTCAATAAACAACTTCCACACCCCTTGATTTTTTTTCCTTCTCTGACTTCATTCAAACTAGAAGAAAAAGGGTCTGTCCTCGGAACAAACAGATTTCTGGCAGGGGCAGAGTTAGCCCAGGTTACTGGATTCACAGGATCCCAACAACGGAAGATGATGAGGGTGTGTGGCGGAAATGCAAATCCCCCCTTCTTGTGGATGGAAGTAGAGGACTATTGTTGTGAAGGGATGGTCCAAAGGGTGGAAGGTCTTATAGTTCAAGGATCATTAAGAGTGGGCCAGTTGCGGGACATCGGAAGATAACTGTATAACTGCACATGGAACGGAAATATTCCCTAGAAAAAAAGATCGAGGGTTTGTGTTTGCAAAATCCAACACTCTTCAGGTTCTGCGTAGGTAGCAGTTTTAACCCTCTAGTGCATAGTGTAGCATATATGTTACACCACTTATCTAGGAGAAATCCATAAACTCTCGTTAGGAAATTAGGTTGCATATATGCAACACAACGACTTTAATTATTTATTTAATTAAATTACGATTTTTTTTTGCATAGCTTTTTAGCAGTTCAGGAGTATAAAAAAAAGCGAAACAAATTATTTCATTAAAAAGAAAAAATAATGCATTAGATGGTTAAGTTTCACTCTCATGGATGACTAAATACAATGTTAATATTTTTCTCATGTAAGTGGTGAGTTTCTTAATTGGGTGTTATATGGAAAAATTTATTGCACTATAAATTAAGGAGTGGTTAAGTTAAATGTTTAGTTTTAAACTGAAATGTCTTGTTGGTATCAAATTATGCAAAGGTTGCCTCCTTTAGCATGATAAATTATAAACGAAAAATCTCAGTCATTTATCTCTTAAAGTTTATGAAACTTACCTATACCAAAGATGTACATAGTCAAGAATAAAGAAGGTTTAATTTTATTATATCCCACTTTTTTATTAAAAGTGAATGTGCCAGAGCATAAAAAGACGCTCACTGTCATCAAATTGTATAAGTATTTAATGTGATTAGAACTTGGGTTGTTTTTCTGTTCGTATGTTAATTGGATAATTGAACTGGTTATTGGATTCAAAGAAGTTCAACAATAGAAAGCGACGATAGTGTGCGGAGGAAATTCAAATCCCCCAGCTTCCCCTTACAGATGGATGTAGGGATGGTCCAACGGGTGGAAAGTCTTATAGTTCAAGGATCATTAAGAGTGGGCCAGTTGCGGGACATCGGAAAATAACTTTATGGAACGGAAGTATTGGAGATGTGGGGAGGGGGTTATCCTCTGATTGTGTTGGCAGTATTCTCGAGTGTTCTCCATCTATAGTAATAACAGGTCATTTAAAGTTTTTACTCATTTTACTAACATGGGAAAAAAGTTTCTGTTCGGTTGATGAAATTTTACCAGAGTTCTTCACTGTTCTCTCTCCTGATATCCTACTTATAGAATTGAGGATTATTATAATAAGTTATGAAAATTATGCCATTTTATACGCAGTTAATGAAATAATGAACTTGTTCCCTTTTTCTCCAAAGTTATTAAGATTTCCCGTGTGATTCATTCTTTCATTTTTACTTACAAAAGCTAATCAAACCTAATAAAATAGACTAAATTACAAGAATAGAGTGATCACATTATCCTTACTTTTTTAGCTCAAAATTTTATACTGTCCTTTTTAATGATGTTGATGGTAGAAAGCAGGATTAAATTATGTTTTATATCAAGAAATTATTTCTAAATAGGTGAAGAATCCGATGTCTGGAATGACATTTTCAAGTTATGCTAACTTGATTATAGATATTTAAAATATATATATATATATATAAAATATATATATATATATATATATATATATATATATATATATATATATATATATATATATATATATATATATATATATATATATATATATATATATATATATATATATATATATATATATATATATATATATATATATATATATATATATATATATATATATATATATATATATATATATATTTGTTTGTAAGTTCAGAACAATATATTTCTGTTTCTATAAAATTAACGTAACATTCATAGAAAATATACTAAATTCATTGTAGATTCTCTATTTCTCAAATCCATCAATGCAATTCAGTGTACATAAATATGTCAGGAAATATTATTTAGAGTATATATGTGTCGGATGTTCGTATTGTCTTATCTTGTCCATATAACTCATGCAACCATAAAATAGTCAGTAAATATAAAAACTACGTTCCATATTAATATATAGTTATATTTTAAAACAATAAAAATTAAAAAATTAAATCAATAATTTTTTTTGTTAGAAATATTTTTTCAATGATCTGGTTTATACTAGGTGAGTATTTCAAATATGATATTTCCAACCATTCGTTATAAATAAAAAAATCGGAATTTTTACATTTCTTTAGAATTTATGGATATACAGTTATTTCCAAACGTTTAAACCATTGCGTAATAATCAAATGGAATTTCACTGCGTATAAACAAAAATTATGAAGAGGAAGTTGACGATAACAAACAACATTTTTACATCTAGACATTATGGAAAGCTATATAAATGTGTTTACCTTTCAAATATGTTCACCAATCACTACTTTACCATTTCTCCCCAAATCAATAACACCCTACTCTATTTCAAAGCATTTTTCAATGCCGATAAAGATAACCCAATTTCGAAAAAGCGTGCTTTAGCTTCGCTCACAAAAGAACTACACCTATCCAGAATTTTCAATAATAAACACAGACATTAAAGTCAAGATGCATACATCCAATTTCTCATAGTTAAACAGGATGTTTAGAGTGAGAGAAATATATAAAGCGAGAAGGATTAGGACATCATCTATACTGAATGAGTGACGCTTTTCAAAGTCCTTTTTAAAGTGGAAATGACTCCATGGTAATATTGTCCCAAGGACCAAATAGAAATCTTTATTTACAACATTATCCACTATTAAGTAACAAAAAAGCGAGAAATCCCATACTCTCATAAACTTGATTCCTCCATCCATATTAGCAGTGAACTAGAAGAGAAAAAATTGGTGCGCAAGAGGCGTTACATCAATTTCTTCATTGTTGCGACTGCATATGTTGTTTACACTTTTTAGGTTTTAGAGAGACTTTTATCGCCCAAGGTTGTTTACTCCGTTTTTTTAACCCCTGTGATTCGGGCGAGAGTGTTTTTGACAATATATTCCCTTCCCCCGGTCAAGCATGTACCGCGGTAGGGTTGCTTCAACGAACTTCCCCCTTCTTCGCCAAATGGGGTCTATCCAACACCGACTCTACTGGTTTGTACCTGGTTTGGGGAGTCAGGAATGGTTTTGTGGTAAATGGAGATACATATGGAGTCTCTACTAGTTGAAGTGTCTATTATTTATGGTTATTACCAAGATCTCAACTAGTTGCACTAATGGTTGTCATTGATTGAAAACTTTAAAGTAGTTCCATCAATTAAGGAGTATAATTTAGACAAAATATTCAATTACATTCTTCTAGCCAAACACGATTACAAATGAAAAACTCTTACAGAAAACAAAATTAAGACCAATAGATGAAGAAATAAATGTTAGAAGATGGGGCTTAACTGGCCATATCTCAAGAATGAGAGTTGATGAAATCTCAAATGTTGCCCTCGCTTGGGCAATAGAAGGAAGACGCCGACCTGGACGTCCTAGGCTACCGTGGAGAAAGATAGGACTGGATGGGCGAGCTAGAGAGAAGCAGGGTTTGCTGCAGGGGAACTGAAGGTCTAATGCGCCCCAGGGCATAATAATTATGAAGTTTCAATTACATATCCAACAACAATTGCATCATTTGACCATGGAAAGATTCATCACGTTACCAAATGTTCCCCAGTGAGTACACCAGTGTTGGCCAATGTTGGAAACAAGGGTCCATGATCAAGAAGATTGGCAGAAACCGAGCATTGTTCCGAAATACGCGATTTTTTTTCTCTAAATAAGCATGTATAGAACATTACTAAACATATTTTTTGTCAGCTGTTCTTGCTCATAAATAAAATATTTCAATTTTAAAACTGTACATCTCAAGACAGAGCTGTACATTCCAGTACATTTTATCAGCGTTGGACGGGATTGGCCAATATCGGTAACTTCGGTCAATATTTACAACAATCCACATTGGCTAATGTTGAGTGATATTGGCCAGGGTAGTTGTGCTACTGGAGTAGTGTCATGACTTAAGAATTGATCAAGAGATAATGAATACTATGTCCATTTAATGTTCGAAGACAATCCAATTGAAAGTAGATGTAACAGATGATCAAAAGTGCAGGTTACACGCATATTAAACTGCCGTCTGGATCCTGCAGAAATAACACATTTTCATAAATTTTTTTATCTGTACTACTAAAACCTCAAATCTAAAAAATTATACTTTCTCTTCAAATCTAACAATCGCATACGAGATAATCAAAACTTTATTGGATTGTTTTCTTTTTGATCTAAAACTTCATTCACAAATTTCCTGATAAGTTTCATTTAAGTCCTTTAATGCCATATTTTTATCTGATGGTGAGAATGTTAATAGATGCTTATTACAGATTCTAAAAAGAAACAATTTTTTTTTAATTCCAAAACTAAATGATTAATTAACAGCAAATATTAATTAATTGATAATTAATAAATTATAATTTTATAAATTGACTATTGGTAGCTTCATCAAATGACTAGAAGTCATGAATCGTCTGGAACTCTACAAAGAGAAAAATGCTTAGAAATTTTAACACAGAAAAAAAGCTATGGTAATTTTAATAAAAGTAATACATATTTAAGTTGATTAGCTGTAGTTTTAATATTTATCTCTTAGGAAAAATTAATGATAATTTCAAAAATTACCTAAAAGCACTTTCATCATTTTTGATTAGGAAATTTGAGATTCCATTTGAGAATCCATCAACTTACAGATTATCTGGAAAACTAATTGAATTAAATATAACTAAAAAAATATTAAATATCTAATTTAATTTCGATTTGGAACTAAAATATTACTTCAGTCTTTTAGAGACAAAACTATTTTCTCATGAAAAAAAATAATCCACGTGCCTACATTTTTTTTTAGGAACACCACATTGATGAAATAACCCGTACTAAACTCCAAAGGATTCATTTACTTAATGCAGACATTTACGCAAGCAACGAGCAGCAACCACGTGCTACAAAAAAAATAAGGCCTAGATTCCACTAAACGTGCCCAAGTTTTTGAATGAATCTCACTGTATTATCAGTGCTGAAAAAGAAGCCGATTGTAACCAAAATCGGCCAATCCATTTATAGTATAGAAATACAAATACCAAATCACTGAGATCTTTTTTATCTATAAGAGCAGGAGATCTTATTTATATTGCTGGAAGGGTCGATAACTTGTTATCGAAGGTCGTTGAGGTTAGATCAGATGTTTCTGGGTTTTTGAAACTATAGTCACTGTTTTTGAATTTTATTTTCTTATGAAATTTTATTCAATCCAATGAAATGAATTCAAAAGATGACCAAATAATGTGTTAATGATGTGTGGAGTGTGTCAATCAAAGTTCAGCGTTTTTTTTTATTCTGAGTGAAAAGTAAAAACAAATTCCCGATGAAGAATTTTCATTACCTATCAACTAATAATATATTGCGTGAAGATGAAGATTTTTTTGCAATGAGTTTTACAAAAAATTAACTTACTTGTTCGCATTTTATTTTGATGTCTCAACTGTTGAATAATTTATTTTATGCAACGACGCATTATTGCTATTGTTAGTTCTGCAAAAAGACGCAATTGAATTGGTACATTATCTAAAAAAAATAAGTCTTAGTTCAACTTTTCAAAGCAGTCACTTTATTTAATAATACTTTATTGCTAGTCACAATGCTGCAAACCAAGTCAATTTGTTACATTCTCTAAAGAAAATATTTAGTTATGATTGCTTGTAAGCGTATGGTACATGATATTAGGCGACAATATATGACTATACACACTATGTGATAATATATAAATTATTGTGAAATGGGGTTTAAATAAAACTTATAAATGTGTGTAAGTGAGGTAGTACAATTTTCCATTGGATTTTGTTCCAGAAAAAATCAAATTATGTTAAGAGGGTTCGAAAAAAATAAGAAAAAAATTATAAAACACTTTATAATATTTTTTTCCCACCTTTTCATAATTTTTTTTTTTTTTTTTTTAAGTAATAATAATAATATTTTTATTAAATCTTATCGAATCTCGTTGAGTAAAATCTAACAAATTTGTGAAACATAAATTGCGATCTTTTGCGGTAGTTATTTCTGTGCCTGTTTTAGAGTTGTTGTTAAACATTCTTATATAAAAGCACTGCATACTCTGAAATTTCAAACCACGAGCGATTGAGTGCCGTTTCAGGTAACCCTTCCCAACTTTCCTTCCAAAAGAGAAAAAAAAACTTCCCCTAACTTTTTAGTCCATCTTACAGAAAAACACACGAAATCTTATTTATTTTTTCCTTCATTTCCAACCCCCTCCCAGGTCAACTGGGAGGGGTCTTCAAAGGATTCTAAAGAACGAGAAGAAAAAAGGAACCCAGGTGGAATGGGCGAAAAAAAAAGGGGGAGGGAGGGGACGGCATATTTTGCGCAATGGATTGATAACTCTGTGTCAACATCATCCTTACTCCATCTGCTGTTGTTTGTTGTCTTCTACCACCAACCCTAGACATCCAAAACAAGGTGTTTTTTTCCTATCTATTTTTTTAAGTTAGTTCCGGTGTTTTTGTTCCCTTGCCTTAAAATGTTTACGGTTTTGAAGAAGAGTTCTTCGGCAACACTCCTCTTGTTGATACAGTTCCTGATCAATTAAAATGGTTGGTGGGTGGAGGCGGGAGGAAGGCGGTGATCGGAAAATTGCTTTTATACCAGCAAGTACACCTTATAACGTGACCGAGACTGCCATTGTTCAAAGTTGAGGGTCAGGGCTCTTTTTGTGTCCACTTCAGATGGGGTGGGAAGGTGTCTGAATTAAATAGTATACGTCTAGTTACGGAATAGTTTTGTTTTGTAACCCAGTTCAACTACCTCACCAAAAGGTCATATATATTTGTAGTATATACAAGGTAGCGATGTTCTCTTAAAACTAAGACTACTAAGCAACATAAAGAACTTGAGACTTATGATATTACATCTTGCAATCTTTTTTACTATGGACTTTAGTACCATGAACAAGGTTCTTCAAACTTCCACTTATAAGCAACATGAAGAACTTGAGACATATGACATTGCATCTTATAAGTTTTAGTTTATGGACTTTAACACCATGAACAACTAGTATGGTTTTTCTATCTAAAAACTTAAATCTGGGTTTCTTTCACCTAAGGCAAATTTATTACATTTTGCATTGATTTTGGTATAACCAAACTTAGACATCGTAAGTAAGATTCGTATAAGTAAATTAGTCCATTGTTAGGAAAAAATCACCTGAACAAACGCATGCTTGTAGTTTTTAATGTGGTGGTAAGACAGTACAGCTTATTCCTTCATCAGAAGTTTATTCATATATATATTTTTAAATATATCTTCAGGCGTTGTACTCACTGATTTCTAACTACAACTTATGGATAGCTAGCTTATAAGCTGTTTCTGCTGTACAAGCAGACGAAGTAAATTGAATACTTCCTCCCGTAAGGCCATGTAATAGGTTGCCCATGATTACAAACAGATTTTAACTAGTTTAGGGGAAGTTGCTAATATATATTTCTACGGTGATTACTAAGTCTTCTTCGGCTTCAAGTTAATAACCAAACATGCACTATCAAGAAGTTTTAGGTAGGGATTAGTGATTGTACTACATACCTTATAAACCTACTCCAACTCCTCAATTTTACAAAATCACCGTTAAAAAACCCAATACATTCTACCACACAAAAGAGAATATGAATTTCGTAACACTACATCGTGACTGACTAAACCTCCGAAATCGCATGTTGTGTGTGTTGCCAACGCGTGTAGTTAAATATTTCCTGGAAACAAAGGCAGGCACGTGATCTCCGGGGTCAAAGACACAGAGGGGGGAGCTGCAAGAACAACCTTTCCAGACATTCGACCTTGTAACACTTAAGACAAAGACCACGTGACCTATTGTTTGCTTTCAACTCCCCCCTGGCTTTATCCATATCAATAATAAACAATATTTATATTGCAAGGAATTTCAAAGTTCTTTTGGTTGGCCTCATATTATAAATACTCAAACCACATACTAGTCATGTTAATGGAGGTATTTATCTTTGCTCGTGAAACATCGAAAGGTAATTGAGTCTGTTCAGTTATATGTGGGTTATTTTTTTAATTTTTTTTTCCTTCCAAACTGAAGCGAGACAGTTTCGTTGTTGGTTAACAAGATTAATATAAAAAATTAACAAGAATAATATGAATGATCTTTTTATTGTTTTCGCAGCCTCAAAGAGAATACTTTTGTACATTAACGTCAGCTCAAAAATATGAAGTTTAATAGCTTTTAAATTGATTTTATTACTGTGAAATTTGCTTCACAGATGGCTCAAAGATATTCGAAAATTTGAACTTTGAAAACCAAAAATATAATGTATTTAAATACTTTAATTCTAGAAAATTAAACTTATTTTTTTTCTTACTAACAATTTTGTTATTATTTCAGTGCTACACTAAAATCCATTACTGGAAAAATAATTAACGTAAAGATTTCTAACAGAAAATATGACTAAATGACTGTATTTTGACGAAGTCATTTATCGTTTTTTATATTTTTCTACTTTTCAGCTGAGTTAATATTAACTTTTATTTTTATATTTAACTAATACATTCTAATACTTCATTTTAAATTCCATCAAAGATTCTTGTCAGGTCAGTTGTAATTTCTTGAAGAAGTGGTTTTATAACCAAATATTTGTAAAATGTCTCTTTAAAATCATATACAACATTTCATACTGATAATGTAAATTTTTCATTCATGGGTTAGGAAACATGCATAAAAAAATCGTAGCATTGTGTGAAACATATTATAATATCACGTTAATTCTCTGATCGTTGATGTATTGCCACTAAAATAACTAGAATGTAAATTAATAAACACCATCTCCAAAATGTAATGGAGAGTAAAAAATGGTAGTTAATAAGTAAAAGAAAATTCCATTAAATGAGCTTTACTATTTAAACCAAATTGAGATATGAAATCGAAACAACAAAATTGTTAAGAAAGGAATGACTATTAAAGTGATTTAAAAACTATGTGAAGTGCATTGTTTTTATTCATACATTTTTGTGTTATTTTATTATCAAATAGCTTACTTTATTTCTTAACAAGAACTTTTAAGGATGGAACTTTTAACTTCTTTAGGATGTTGTTTTGTGAATTAAACGGATCCTATATCTCACGATGTTAATAATGGGATGAAATATTTAAATATTTATGATTACACAATTTTATAACAAAACGAAATAGTTAAGAAAATTACGTATTTAATCTAAGACACGAAACCCAAAAACAAAATATGTCGAAAAACAGTTCTGGTTAAGCTGCATATATCAATTACTGATGCTCTATAATTAAATATTTTAATTTTAATTATATTAATATATTATTTGTTATAAAGTTTAATATCATTCGTTTCCTAATTACCTGGCAGTAAAAAGAGATGAGCAACGTCCTAATAATCACAGACTCCACAGGATGAGAAAAATGGCATGTAGTAACTGATTACGACCAAATTTGATATACAGTTTGGTGGCATTTATTTTTTCTACTACAATTTTTATTGATAAATATGGATTTACAACAAGTCTTTTACCATGAATTTGCAGAGCTAGTATACCTTCCAAAATCAGCTTCATTTAGGAACATGACATTAAATTGAAATAAGCATATATAAATAGTTGGAATAATCTGAACAATTCTGATGTCATGAGAGTATAAAATCTGCATTATTTCTCGAAATCCAGAAAAGTAGGTACTTTATTATCACAAAACGTGCAAGGTCCACTTCAGGAGGATGTACATTGGAATTCACTTTACTCATGAATGCGATGATTTACTGCTCACCTTACACAAGAAGAGCATCCGTTTTCGCAAATATCTTTCTGTTAATAACTTAAATATCAAATGAGGATTTCGTAATTTGTAATAGCGCAAGTTTTTTCCCACCTCACGCTCGCGTAAGCATTTCAAAAACACAAGGTGAACGAACCAGTTATTCTTTGTTCGATTGCAAAACCTTCTATCGTCGAGCAAACGATATTTTACAAGCTGCCATTACATCATTCCGTTAATCGCGTTTTTTTTTTCTTCTTCTTTTTTTTTTCTTTTCTTATTTCACTACCTCCAGCTCCATTTAATCGCGTAACAGAGCGGTAATTAAAATCGTGGACCCAGGCATCTCTTTCGATTGGATCTGTCACGACTTGACTTAGTTAATGCTTGGGTTTCGGAAGTTAATTTTTCCACCCAAGATCCGGTCATTGACCTCTGGAGCTATGTCTCAATGGGACAAGGGTAAGAGATGCCATCGTGCATTTGCTATGTTAAGCAAACCTGTGGGATTGTGAACCTCAGTCGCGTATTCCGTACCATAAGTAAATATGGATGGCGATTTTTTGTTTGTCGGAATGGCAACAGCAAAGGTGATTCAAATTTAATCCGCTGAAAGATTGCTGTGTCGTTGAACCTATTTTTGATCGCGTCTGTCTTTGTTCCATCATCATCGAGTATGTCACAATGCGATAAGAATGTAATGGAATAAGGATACCGAAAACAAGTGTTTACTTTCTTGTTGTGTAGATATCTGAAGGGTATGGAATGATTGACTGGTTGGAATTTCAGCGGTTGTATGGCAATCGAGTTTCTGTATGTCTTTTTGAAGTGGTGTTTTATTGTCAACATCACTTATCAATTAAAAATTGCGAACAGTCGCAATTACACCTTTAAAAATAAAATTCGATTTCACAGATTTAATTAGCCAATCATAAACCAGAATTTAGTTTCTTCCAGTCTGATATCTACGGGTGCCTGTGTAATGGCCATGCATTAAGTCTATAGTATGTAACTGTTTGTCATGTTTTAGTGGAGACAGTAGACATTTCGCCGAACTGTGGTCCTTGCCTTCTTTATGCAAGAATATCCATTTTCTGAAAATACTTTTTTTCTCTTTTGAAATGAAGTGAAGGTATGTGAAATTTTTTTGATAGAAATTACAAGATAACGACATTTCTCGGTAATTGTTTCTCAATTTATCTACAAAAGACAGACATTTCTAGCTCAGGATTATTTCAAAAATATATCCAACACACTTTAGATATAATCAGATGGGACATTATTTGTCGTAATACCATTTATTTTCAAAAATGTGAAGTTGTCTAGGAATGATAAGAAAATAATATTTAGCCTGATAAGACAACAAGAGAGTTTGAAGTTCATAATTACAGAGAGGAATGTAGTCTGCACGTGTGCTAAAATGCTTTGTCTAATCAATCTTTAAATTAATCTAACCGTGGATTGAGTTCAAGATTATTATAATCCCATGTTGTTCATGAGGCTTAATATGTTAATATGGCATATTGGCCCTCTTTCTTTTAAAACTATTCAAATTTCGGTGATCTTAGAACATGGATTAGCTCTTTTTGAAAAATATTTTTTTTCTTCTCAGTGCTGAAGAAACAAGGAATTCAAATTAGGCCATTCCAAAATTTCACTTTAAAACGAGAAACGTCAAGATTTGTTTGGATGTTTTTATCTCTCACATTACATGCTTTTTATTTTCCAATTCATTATTGTATTCAATATTTTTTTTTTTTTACATCGTGCAAAAAATTAAACTTTTTTTAATCAGAAATCATGGCGAGAGTATCTCTTTCTTCTTAGGGGTGTGGTAAAGTAACTACATATATAGCACTAGTGCCATAGAGTACTTTACAGCACGCCTCGTGCTTAATTTTATATAGTCTTGGAAATCTTTATTTAGTTAAGGAATTTAATTTCATATAGTCAAAGAAATATTTAATATGCTTCAATAGAGCCTTATGCTACTTTACTATTTTGCAATAAAAAAAAATCGTCTTTTATGCTGTATTTGTATTTGCACAACATCGGTTTGTGTATTTAAAAAAGTTCAGAATATTCAACTTTCAACTTATTTAATTTTTTGTCTTGTCTTTCTGTCATTGTTCTTAATTAATATGGTTCATTTCTATTTTCAATAGCTATGTGCATTCCATCAACCAAAAAGTTTACCAAGATTTCAGTGCAGCCCCCTGGTGGGAGCTTTAGGATCTGATGTCAACAAGATATTATTTTTATATATATTTTATAAATATACTTTTTAGATATATATATATTTAACTTTCTGGTTGTCAGAATCCAAATTAAAGATAAAAAAGACACTTATATTTATAATTTCAGAGTTCTCTATTTGTTGTAACTTACTTTCTATACAGCCACAGATAGGATCACATATTCTACGTTTTATTAATAAATATATAAAAAATTAACTTATGGCAATTGAAATTTTTGGAATGAAATCGTAAAACTCTCAATAGAATAGAGGATCACAAGGACTGTTCTATAAAAAACAGTGCTTAAACCACTTCTTTTAATCTTACCGCCTCTTATTATTAAAATGCCAGAAAGTTGTGTAACACAAAATGCACTTCATTTATTGCATATTTGTAATACAAGATTGTACCACTTGAGGAGCTTGCTTTAAAATTAGGTTTAGATCAATTTCGGGAAATTTCGTCAAAATCAATTAACCATATTTTGTTACTCTTATTTAACCTGGTAAAAGCTATCTCAAAATTAAATTGCATATTATCCTACCAACCATATTTGAAGATAAATGATATCAGAAAGCGTAAGTAACAAAATAGTAGATCTTTGGTTGGAATTGTTGCATCTTGATCCTGTATCATTTACAGCCCTCTTGATCTTGATTATTTTTAAATTTTATAAAAGTGAAAGTGGAAGTTGTCCCACCAATCCCGTTTATAAATAAATAAAAATAAAATTAAAAAAACTATCTCTGTGCTGTAAATTATATATGGCAAAAGTACATATGGTCTCTAAGGTACATCCAATTCTCTCATTGTTAATTTTTATAAGTTTCTCTAAATTGGATCTTTGTAGCAGCCTCCAACAGATGGCGTTGCACTTCTCCACCAGTAAATTAGTTTCCAACAAATTCAGTAGTATAGAAATCAAGTAACCCATCATCTCCTCGAGGATCCTTTTGTTAGATATGGGTTACTAAGGGCAACATCTTGACTCACTTTAAACGCAAGTCGATGATTCAAAAGTAAGCATGAAGTATGACAAAAAGTTTTTTCGTAAAGAGGAAAAGCTGCTCTGAACTAATACTCATTCCTCCCCCTCCTCTCCTAAGAAATTCTCCTCAAAAGCGAATTAAACGAAATTCAGTTAAAACAATACATTCAGTGTATCTCCGGGGGGCGTCTGTGGGCGGTTTCCTCACACTACCAGCGTGACCCCTCACTATCCCTCCTTCCTCATTAAAGACACCGCATGACTCTCAAAAGAGTTCATTGCCCTCTCCATAATGAAAAGAAATGCTAGTGAAAGGGCCCTTCCTTTTTGGGCGAGGGGCCCCCTCCAAATGCATTTATCCCGGAAACCGTCAAAGACAATGAAGCAGAAACAACTCCAGCTTTGCCTCGAAAAGAGGTCGTATTTACAGTCACTGCTCGAGTCAAGGTTGGTCGATGGCGAGGCAAGGGCTCTTAAGATTTTCCTTAACTTCCCCATGACGTCATAAGGCAACCGTAGTACTACTGAGATCATAGGGAATAATATCATCAATTGATGTATTGAATTAATTAAAATCAATTAAAATTTTCTTTAGAAATATGTCGCTTTGTCGACTTATGTGGAAATTAACTTTACAAGCTGAAGTTTATCGAAAAAGTTATAAACAAAGTTTTCGACCTAAAAGTAAAGAATTTGATGAATTTTGGATATCTCCTCTGATTGTTGTTTTTGGAGCGTCCTTTACGAAAGTTTGAACTAACTTTTCAGATTTTTTTTTTTTTGTATTATTGCAATTTTTTTTTTAATATAATTTTTTTTCTTTTAATTAGTAACTATTTATAATCAAATTTGTAATATGATAATTTCCGCTATTTAAATATATTTATTTCAACATAGAAGAAAATAGGACTGAAGTTTTAATTTGTTTCCAATGGAACTCACCAGGGCCCTGGTTGAACAGGATTTGCTTTAAAAGTCCAAAGATCCATTTCAACCAAAATTAAGAAATTAGTACGAAACAGAAAAAATATATCAATCATAAAATTAAATGGTACATAAACTTATTTCAACAATACGTTAATTCACTCATTTTGAAACCGTGACGTCCTTATGGATGCATTGCTCTGTAAGTTAGCGAAAGATGGTATGAGACAAATGTTTCTTCTCTTGAATATCCTTAAGCTCAAATAGCTTTTTTATATAAATCCACGTGATAGTGGTTTTTAAACTGGACCCATCTGACGGAAATATAATGTCAAGGGAAATGTTTCAAAAGCAGTAGTAAATTTGGTAGTTTAATTAGGAGATAACTACTGCCAGGTTTTTATGATGTATTTTTTTCTTTTTTTTCTTTCGGGGTTTTTTGCCGAAAAAGTAAGTTAAAAGGTTTGTCTAAAAAGGTTGATAAAAAAAAAGTTTTTTTTTGTTAAATTGGCCTGATGCTCAACCTTAATTACTTTAACTAGTCTCGCTTCAGTTGTCAGTTGTACCATTTCCCATGTCGTAAACGTTACTTTTCGTAATTAGTTTCAGAGCTAGTTATAGAGCTCAAAAGGAAAAGTTATTTTTCCATCTCTAATGGATATGTTCAGTTTTACTTGGAAAAGTAAATCTACGCTTTATTTTTTTATGTACACATTTTCTTATAAAGGATTTTCAATTTTGTTTTTCTCCTTCCGTAGACCTATATTACTTCTTCTTCTTCCTTTCTCTCTTTTACATAATATTTGTTGATGTATTATTTTAAACATGCGAAATATTTCTCATGGCAAACAACAATAATAAAAGCTCATTAACAAAACTTAACTGCAAATGGCAAATTTTTGAAAATAATTTTTTAAGTTTAATAATTATCTTATAAAATTTGTAAAGTTTATTGAAAATTATCCATTTAATTTCCTTTAAAAATTGTTGATGAACTTCTATTAAAGTTGTTATAATTGAAATAAAAATTCATGTATTTTAAAACATTACTTTAGTAGATATCATTGGCCAAAAAAATAAAGCATTAGGCCTTTAATACAGGAATTGTCTGACAATCCCACTTGGTACTTGTTATTGTATTCAAAAATAATTTTTATTGATCCAATATTGTTTCGATTTTCTTGAAAATTGTACTGTCAATATATTTAATGCAATTACAAATATATTTGTGATGTTCTTAAATTATTATTTATAATTTAAATTACAGTTATATGTGATTTTTGTGTATTTAAATAAAAATAATTTAGTTGAATGATTAGAAATAAAAAGGGATTTACAACTGATCTATATACTGATAATAAGTAACCTTTTAAATGAGTCAGATCTACATTCAATGTCGATTAAAATACCAAATGATCATTTTTTAAATTAAAAATAAAAAATTTCTCCATTTTTTTAATTTCATTGGATCCAACTGGATTTTCCCAAATTCCATTCCCGACTGGATTTCATTTCCAATATATTAATATAGTGCTAAAATGAATTCCTTTATTGTTACGAAAGACTTTTCAAAGATTCCATTTAGAGTAAATAGTCAAACCATTAATTCATTTCAATCGTAATTATATTCAATATTCGTTATTATATCATTATACTATGGTTTAAAGATATTTTTATTTTGTCTAGGTAAATATTCATTTCAAATGTTTTTCAGTCATTCCATCAAAATAGGGCAAGAAAGTAATAACCTCCATTAGTGGTGCTGCCGTCTAGTGGCAAAAAGAGAAACTAAACTTTGAGCTTATACGAAGGTATACTAGGTGGAGCTGTGATACCACATCTGCTCTTCGTTAACATTAAGTCCACGTTTTTTCGAGGTGTAGACGAAATATTTGAAAGGAGAAAGAAATTTAAATTAAAAACACTTTTGTTTGAAATAAAACTTCTCAAAGATGGTTTTATACACAATATAAAGATTAAAATTACAAATAGATTATTACTAGCATATTCCATTACAAAACATCTGTGAATAACTATAAAAAGACTTTATATGAATCTAAACAATGCATATTTTATGAATTTTATGAGGTTTTTCTTTTCACCAAAAATACTTCTTCGCTTTTTGCTACATCCCACTTTTATTTTCAAAATTAACAACTTTTATAAAACTAGTCTCCTTGGAGGTAATTAAAAAAAAAAAATACTATTTTCTTATTAAGGATTTTGTCAAATATTCGTTTTTGAAAAATCATAGTTTTTATTTTTTCTAATATTAACAAAATAATAATTACCAATAGCAATTAATAATGCCCCATGATTAAATGAGATCCTGATGATTCTGATAATCAACTTTCTTTTTTCCTGAATTTTAAACTATCAGGTTTCCCCTGTTGGCATCGTGTTGATTGCGTTATTAAAATTCAACCTTGAAAGGCCACTAAAGCCTCAACCCTCCCTCCATCTGGCCACACAGCAACCCTTAACACAACCCGAACATCTGCCCGAACATCGGCCACAGTACCCTTATCTGTCAAACCTCCCCTTCTCCAACCCAAAGGGTCCGCGCAATGTCAACAACAAAGCCAAGAAATAAAAACCCAAAAATTCTTGAATCGAAAACTAAATCTGCACACGAATAAAATAATAATGAAAAATAAAATTTCAAAAAATATCCTACCCCATTATAACAGTTGAATGTAAAGGGGTGGTGAAAAAAAAAAGTTCTCAGAAGTACTGGCTAAACCGAAGAAGCGTTCGAAATTTGGGTCAAGGTTGGATACCGCGGGGAGGTGAAAACAACACAAAGGGTGACGCATTGGCAAGAATAATAATAGTAAGCTTTTCCGGTCAATACTTTATATTGCATTATATGATGAAGTTGGGATCCCTTATTCTATTTTATTCGCATTAAGAGAGAGGAGAAGTCTGACCTACTTTCCCTCTAATTTTTTTGCATTGTTATTTTTGTCCATTTCCCTTTTATTATTACAATGAGGAAGGGGTGATTGGTGGAGCCCTAAGCTTTTTTTTTTTTTTTTAACTGTAACTGCGACTGACTGTTTACGTATTGGTATGATGGACGTGAATCGTTGGGAAATATTTTTGTTTAAAATTTGTTGAGTGTGTATAAAGCAGAGGAAATTTTTAATAAACTCTTTTTAGGTAAGGATAGGTTTTATTTAATAGAAAAGTGAATTAAAAGTATTTTTTTAGTTTTAAAGTGTGACGTACTTTAAATTATTTGTGGTTATGTAGAAATTTTGGCTTGGAGATTGCAATCTTTTTACCTTTTTAAAATTTATTTGCTAAGAAAACTTCATAATACAAATAATGGCGCATTAAATAAGGAATAAGAAATTAAACTATTATATAGGTGTAATTTCAATCGTTTAGAAAACACAAATATTTCTGTTCACAGTAAACAAATTATGATTGAATTAAGACTGAAAAAAATTTACACTTCAAAATTGACTTTTTGATTAAATTTACGTGGATGTATCAGAAAAAAGAACTGTTAATTTATAAAAGAATATTTTAAAACAATAAAATATATATTTTAATAGCATTTTCTCTTTGGATAACGAATTTGTGTTAGTATTTACTCTTGTTTACTTCCTGTAAAAAAAATATAAATTTTACAAAAAAGTACTATTTAAATATGATAGATGGCAGCACTGTCATAATTGCCACTCCATTCAAATAACAAAATAACTGAACTTTTAAAATCATGATCAACTTTGGTGACAAGACAGAAGTTGCTTAATTCATCGAAAAATATTTACAAATATGTTTGTATTAAAATTTCTATAGGTACTCAAATATATTTTGCAAACATAAAAGTTTGTTCCTAATCTAAGCTTCTATTTAAAATATTTGGTAATACTTGAAATTATTTAAAACAATTTTTGTTAGTTTATTAAAGAAATTGAGCTCTTGATACGATTTTGAAACTAACAGAGACAACCGTTTTCATGGCTCACTAGACGTTTCGCAGCTGATTAGAAACTCAGTTGAAGTTCTGATGCACGCCTGCTGTTTTAGCGAACGTCTAATAACATAATAACCCAATACTTTCCAAAACCACACGTCTTAAACAAAACCACAAAAATGCCATTTTCGCAGAAAGGTCTTTGAACTGAAGGGTTCACCTTAAGCCCTAAGTAGGGATTATACGTAAATGAAATATTTGATAAAAATGATGTTCATGCCTAAGTAAGAATAGAAAAAAAAAAAATTCAAAAAATTTATAATAAAAAATAAAAATTCTAATTGAATTGTACTTTTAAACCATACTAATTTTTAGATGGGGAAAACGTAATCATAGATTTCTTTTTATTCATTACCAATTAATCTTTCAATTAAGTAGACAATATATTTCAAATTACGACAGCTATAGTTAAACAAAATCTAAAAAAATTATACATCTCCAATTGTGTACCAGTATTAACCTTCATTGCTTTGTTTCATACATTTTATTTTTAAAATCATTACGAAATTAAAAGTAGGTTAATTTTTTAAAAGGTGTTTAATAGTTTTAAAAGACAAAGTATTTCTAATTATTCATTGAAATGGTGGCTGTAATACATAAATAAAAATTAAGTCCTATACTTATACATAGTTTTTTAATAATTTTTTTTAAACTTTTATTTATTTATTTGAATTTTTATTTGAACTAATGGTAATACGTTGCTTAAGAAAAAAAGCACAATCGAATTTTATAAATATCTCTGAGTAAAAAAAACTCGTCCTTGGTTAAAATTAAGAATTTGAATTATGTTTAACTTCTTTGAAGTGATTAATAGATTGTTGAAAAATAATCATTTAAACTAAACAAAAATTATCTCCAACAAAATATTGCTTTCCTTTTTAAGACAATTTATTTTCAGCAGTCGAATTGGTAGACAAGAATCTAAATTGCTCTTTGAAAATTGGCTTTTGTTCCAACCAAACTACATAACCAGTCACGCACATAATTGGAACTCAAAATATGGACACTTTCCTGAATATTAAATCTATTTTGCTACCAATTTTAACGGTATATCCTTCAAAAGTTTTAGTCTATTCACAAAAAGCGTAAACAAATCTAAGAACATATTCATAAGAACAATTTAAAACAAGAGACTGGGTATAATTTCTTTTATAGCTAGTATATATATTGTTGCTAAAACGTGGACTTAACAAACTAGACCAAGTTCTCCCCAAATGAAAAATCTAGATTCAACGAATTCTCTGTCTCTATGCGAAATTCCTATCTGTATTTATATGGAGACATCCCCCAAGTCCTCTCCCATCCGCCACAAGAAGATAAACAATTCGCCACAATCAACATAAAGTTTGCCCCACGCTGACATATCCAGCACCGCCAATTTACCTCCATCAGTATCACACATAACCCGCCTTCCCCCAAAAAAACGTTCCTTTGAACGAGCAGCCCCATGCCAGTAGCGATGGGGTTATGGACCTGGCAGTAATGGGTTAAAAAGGAAAGGGGGGAGCACAGCAAAGCAAATAGTTCTACGCCCCTCATATCTTTTTTTACGCTGCGTTCCTACGCCCACTTGTTTCCTGTGTTCTCTCTCTCCCCCCCCCCTCTCTAAAAATAGCCACCTGACAAAATCAACCCCTTTCGCCTGGTGACCCCCTAACCCCTTCCTCACTACTACTACTAACCCATTGAAATGGAGTAAAAAAATCATATTATGCCCGGAGAAATGTTGGTATATTCCCCTTCTGTTTGAGGTTGGGTTTTCAACCCTTTTTTATTGTCGTCGGGCTCTTTGATATGCATCTCATTTTTATTCTTTGTCGTGTGTTGCGTGTGCCATAGGGTTGCGCTTTTTGTCGCTTTTTCTTTCTTTCTTTTTTTTTTTTTTTAATAAGGGGTGGTAAGTGTCAACGGATGTTTGGATGATGGGTTTCGGAATTTTAACACTCGTTGGAAGATTGTTATTAATTGGAGCGTTCTTTTACGATGTGTTCACTTTTGTAGATATTCTGGTGATAGGATAATTGTTATGAATCATTTCATTGAAAGGTTTAGAAAAACTACTTCATTACTAGAACGAATTTGATAGTTCGTTGGAGAGCTATCTTTAGTTGGAGGGTTTGTTATCGAACGATCAATATTTTAACCTTTTACTGGAAAATTTTGAACAACCATTTAGAAAACTGGAGGAATTTAATCGAATCGAGTTGGCAGTAGGATTTTAGTGCTGCACTTTTTTTTTTTTGGGGGGGGGGGGTATTTTCAAAATAAGATATAATTTTTTATGAATGCTCTGAAGTTCTGCTCGTAATGAATCAATCATAATTAACATAAGTCTTCTCGTACATACTTAATTAGAAATGGTATATAGTTATTCAGTAAATATAAATGTTATAAATCGTGCTAACAACAGATCACATTGCTAAAAATTATTGTCATTTTTACATGGTACTAAACTATGAGAATTTTTTGCATTTCAATTCATTGATTTACAATGTCATTGATTTATAAGTGTTATGAACAAAAGTTAGGTCAAATATTTTTTAAACATCCACATGGAGCTTTTCATAACACAGGTATGATCTACAGTATACATTTTACGAGTGGTGAATGAACCATATGCACTTTCTGCTTTAGGATAACTATATTGCATTGTGAAATATATAAATGAACCTTAAAAATTTCATTGGATAGTAAACATAATAATTTGTCTGTCTCTAGCGTTTCCTTTGAACTATCATTATAAAATCAAAATCACCATTTTGAAGCTCCTTTGTTTGTAAGTTTCAGTACGATAGTAAACCTATCTTTAATGAATAATTACGTGGGAATTGATGTCCACTATCATACCCAGAATCTGAATTCAGTGAACCGGATGCAAAAAGTTATTGTTAAACCCTTCTATTGCTAGTCTTTCTTTGTGTAAATAAGCCTTCCTAATTCACTACACGATTCTCTTATACTATTTTAGTCTGAGAAAGTTTTCTTGTGGTTTGTGTTGATCGTGTCTTTGACCTTTGTGGTTTTCTGAAGATCAAGTCTGTTACAGGTGAAGTCTGATATAATAAGTTTTTTTTTTTGTTGCTTACATACATTTTAAATGATACAAGTATAACAATACTATTTTGTTTTATTTTTAAATTAATGTTTTATAGCTAAGTAGATAGTTTCTATTTTCAACCCTGTTTTTCTCACATTGACAAAAGAATTATCGTTAGACAATACTTGATTGCACCGTTTGTGGTCTTGGAATGGTTAAAAAAGAAATACTTTTGGAGTCTTGGTTTGATTTCCACTTTCATAAAATATTTGGTGAACCTATCACACAAAACAACACTGGGCAGTTTTGAAATGGTTTCCAAATGAATTTTAAAAGTTCAGGTACATTTGATTTTCTGTGAAACCAACGTTTTTTGTTTCATTAAATATTTAATACACAGATATCATTTATTATATTTAATATATGACATAGCACTGTTAGTTTTATTTATCACATATTTAATTATAAGTTATCAAAACCATTCCCAAATTGCTTATACGTTCATATAATAGAAATGCTTAAACAACACTTCAATGTTTTTTTTTTTTTTTTTTTTTTTTTTTTTAATATTTATGTAAAACACGTTTAAAATAAGATACTTTTATAAATAAATATCTGGAAGATTTTGCTCGTTTTTATTTCTGCCATTTTTCCCTTCAATATTTTCAAGCGAACTGTGATAGGAGTACTGAATTGGGTTAAGACGCATTCAATGTCATAAAGTTAGTTTACACACTTATTGAAACCGAAGATTTACTTCCTAGTTGAAGACTACAACTGTATCACTGAAAAGCATATCTGCTATCTCTATCATGTTTCACGTACACTACGACAATCCACCACCTTTTGTGAAAGATCCGAAGATGTTTCACATTCACAATACCTACAAAACCCACATAATAATTATTATAATCCGAATAGAAATACACCATCTGCCCTCATTCAAATCGAGTTATTTTAAAAAGATCGAGTTGTAATTCGATTTCATGTTTTGAAATCGATTTATATACCACTCAAGGTGGGCAAAAAAAAAAAAAAATCTGTCAAACAGTCTCGGATATATGAAACTGTATTACACTCACCACCACTAACTGTTATCTAGTATCCGTGGGATATATTTTTGGCGAGAAAAAATGATATTAATGTTCAGTCTGACATAAGTTTTTCCCTTTCCCGGCAGATTATTGATTTTTTTGAGGACCCCTTCTGATATGTCCTCCCAACAGATTGGATAAAAATAAATCGGGAAAGTATAAAAAAGGGGAGAGCATTTCCAATACGACCTTGGCCCATTTTGCAACTCCCTTTCCCCCGTTCCCTTTCACTTTCACTAGGAAAATCCAAAATCCCCTTTTCACCCATTTCCCTCCCCGATTTCGTTTTTCGCCAGGGATGTATTTTTTTTATTTTTTTATTATTTACTTTTTTTTTAGTAGCGGTAACACTTTGAAGTCTATGGAATCTATATGCTTTTTTCTGGTTTTTCGCCCGAAAAAACAGTCATTCCCTGCTGCAACCAACTCGTGGTTTTTTTTTTCCGTGGGGCTCGTGTGGCGCTAAGCGTCAGAAATAATTTCGCCTAATCGAATTTTTAAGAGCGCTGTGGGAAAATGGCGCGTTTGATGGATGACAAATTCGGGTTTCGTCGAATGAATTGTCTAAAATGATCTCGAGACTTGCTGAAGTAGAGTAATTCTGAATAATAAGCCGAACGTTACCTTGCAGTGAAATGACTGTTATGAACTGCAGGGAGAAGCTTATAGAAAATATCTATTCATGTGCTTTTTTTTTACCTCCTTGTCATATTTGAAAAGAAGGATTCTTGTATCCATCTATAGAAAGATTGATTTTTGAAAGATACAAAATACAATGCCACTAAATCTGCTTTGTGATAATAATAAAATAAGCAAATATCTAACTTCAAGAGTGCTCGGATTTTTACAGCATTGTAAAAATTACAGGTTTGATAAGTCAAACTACCCACGGAAAATGGTATTACTAACCATTGAGACAAATGAAATTGCTATTTTTGTTCTAAACAAAAAAATTGATCATCGAAATATAGAAAAGGCTGGATTGCATACAAATCCAAGACAAATAAAAAATGAACGAGGCGAGTAATGTACAACACTTCCTTAATATTCAATATTTTTTTCAAGACTAAAATTTATCATAAATTTTTTTTCACAATAAATCTATAACAATAAATTAATGCATTCTTCAATTACAAAATTATAAATATTAATTTAGGATTTATGCTCGGAGTCGGCAAATGGCCAAACAAACTACTAACCAGAAAAAAACAAATAATAGTTGATCGTAAGTTAGGTTGACAATTTTCATATGAGAGGAATTAGGCATTAGTAAACATAAGCAAGCCATGTATTAAGATAAATATAATTTTTTGATAATTTGGAAAACTATATCCTGCAGGATTGTTTACATTGAAATTATTAAAATAAGATAACAGTTTTGATGTTAATTATTGAAACTTTATTCACAAGTAGCCAAATTAATTATGAATAAATTAAGTTAAAGGCAGCATAATAGTTGCGTATTTTACAGAAAAATCTGATTTTAGCCACATCGACAACTGACTGACTCAAGTTGTCATTTTTTCAAATGTGTGGACTAATTCACAAACATCTTGGTTTTGGCTTACAATTTTGTGAAAATTACATCATCTCCCTAATTTATCCAGGATTATAAACTATTTCAGTAAATAATTAATCAGCATTATTATTTCTTCAAAATTATCGCGGATTCTAAACTTTAGACTTCATGCGATTTGAACTCGTCAGAAAGAGGTAAAACTTCGGAGATTCAAGCAGAATGTATACTTAATACTTGTACACTAATTTGAACATTGACAGTATGAGTTGTTCATAGACATCTTCAACATAAAATGTGTTGTAAAAATACTAGTGATCTTTATTATCTTTACATAATAAAGAAAACTCACATCCAAAAACAAAATAAATTCACAACATATAGATCCAACATATAGATCCTCTCATACCACAGAAATTATAGAGACGTCATTTCCTGGCCACACCCAATTAAAAGTGGAGAGGAAGCTTTGATCATTTATTAGTACCTTTTCCCGTTGAGGGGGTCACCCAAAGTGGAGTACCCCTCATTCTGTTAAGCGTGCCAGGATGAGATATTTAGGCAAGTAGGGAGTGATTGAGACCGACGGAAAAGAAAAGTGGATATGAGGAAGGCCCTGTTAATATATGACAGTGTATTAGCTGAGAAATATATTGGTTCAGTGGACTAGATTCGAGGCCCTAACCGTCTGGTATGAGTCATGCCAGACACTTTGGATGGAGCCATAATAGTTGAATCATTTTCATCGGTACTTGAATATTAAAGGTCTTTAGCTATGGTGGATCACAAAGGATTTGGATGTGGCCGTTACGACTTTGTTCGTAGTGGAAGCAACAACCTTTTATAACTTAGTATGCAGGTAAACTTATAAAGTCTATCCTTAAAAAGTGAAACCAAATTAACGACGTTCTACCTTCCGAAAAACTATGATGTGTGGTTGGCTCAATTAAAGATGGAGCCATTACGACTTTTCTAACAATAATTGAAGTCAACAGAAAAAATGCGTCCATGTATCAGGTTCTTGAAACTAATCCGTTAAGGACTTTCAATAGAAATTCAAAGTTGAATATGATATGAGATTGGTTAGATTGAGGACAAAGTACATACATTTTAACTTCGACATTCTAAAAACTGGCCAATGAAAAATATTATCGTTCTCTTTCAATAGAAATTGAATGTAATTTAAGTTTAGAATAATTTGACATCGAAGTGGAGGTGAGGAATAATTAGTTATTTGCAGTGGTAGAAGTGGGAAAAAAAAAAGGTGGGGGGACGGCCAAAAGTTGATGGCAAGTGCATCCCCTCAACGATAAATTTTATAATCTCGTTTTTAATTACAATAAATTTATAACAATTAAATAAATAACAATTAACTAGTAGAAAGGAAACAATTTTCAACACGAAAAAGGGTCCAAAATTATTGTTATTTTAATGAATATTCTGCGACTTAGTTTTTTTACTAGGAAGTAAGAGATGAAGTGAAGTAGTAATTCAACATTATATACATAACTGTTTATTTAGATTTAAATATTGCCTCTAAATAAGCATACTTTCATAAAATTAAATTAATAAGAAATTCATTTTTTTTTTTTTTTTTAAATACTTTGTCTTTATATTTTTTTCTAATTCCTCCAAAGTTAAAATTTGACCAAGTGAAATTATCTATATCTTTATACAAAGTAGTATAATACATTTTTATAACACAATGACATAAATAGTTTTTTTTCAGTGACTTAAAACTTTTACTCAATGTCATTATATTTCGCATTTCCCTACATGCTTGGTATATTTTTAAGAAGAAAATCTATGCTTAATTAATTTTAGTACTATCTAATATCTCCTACCCAGTATTGCTTAATGTTCAAAGAAATTTATAAACAAAATTAGTGATAAAAACTGAAAAATATAGTCGAGAATAAATAAAAAAAATTATACAATTTTGAATTACATGACTCGGAAGACAGTGATAAGATGAATTTGTTTCAACAATTTTGGCATTGATAGTATATATGCATTCAAAAATTGAAAGTAAAAAAATGGCAAAATGATATTTTACCTTCTTAAAGGAAGGGTTTGCATTTTTCAGCTTTCTCGTTTGGCTTCATGGATAATTTTTCCTGCACATTTATGAGTTTTACTGGTTTTGTGTTTAAAAATCTTCTTTCTTAAGGATTCTCGTTAGTCAAATTCCTTGTCTCCATGTGGCAAAATGTTACACCCTACCCATTCGTTAGAAAGTTTCAAACCTTGTTTTTAGCTGGTTCCAAGCTTTTTAGCAGCCTTTTGTATATGTTGCATCCAAGTTTTTGTTCTTCACAAATAAGCCATGGATACTCGTTGTAATCCTGAGGGTGCGTATCATTTTGTGTCCAATACTTTGGACAATCATTACTACAGTGCGTTTTTGCTTACTATTGCTGCCGCGTACTAGATTCTCTCTCCACGTGGTCTCTTCAACTTGATGCACTTGCACATTTTCCACTGCTCCTTCCTCAACGTTCTGTAGTGTATCGGAGTCATTTTTCTTACAGTTTTGAAGCCAAATATATCAATCTCATCTTGTTTTGTACTAGATGGATTATGAATACAGATCCCTTTTAGAATCAGAAGTAAGAGTTAATGGTTAAGTTGGAAGAATACACGGTTTTCTACTAATAATCAACAGAACACAAAACATTTTAAAGTAAATGGTCAAGGACAAAACAGGAAATGATAGTGCAATAAATATGTCTTTTTCTATCCACTCCTCAATAATCCCAGACAACGGGAGCCAAAACTCGCCGCGCATTTCCAAGAAAACTGACTGAATCTGCTTTAAACAAAACAAAAATGAAAGTATAAAAAATAACAAACAGCCAGAAAAAGCAGAAGAATGGTTAATTCTATTTTTTCCACCCTCCCCTTTTAGTTTTTAGACGGATTTAATGTTTTTTTAAATTGGAGGAATAGATTTCGGTAGTTTTAGAAGTGGGGGGGGGGGATGGATTTCAGTGGTTTTAGAATTGGAGGGATGGATTTCAGTGTTTTTAGAAGTGGGGAGACGCATGGGTATTTTCTGGACAAGTGGGGGGACGCGTCACCCCGCGTCTACCCACACTTCTAGCACTGGTTATTTGTAAAAATAAAGTCGTCTTTTTGTCAATAAAAATAAAGGTTTTGGTAATTTTTCAAATGCACTACATGGCAAGTGCAATGTATTTGATGATTTACTAAAGACATTTTTGTAGTTACCAAATTAAGGATGTTTATGTTCTGTTTAAGACAAGAAAGTAATTTAGTAACCATGCTCTACCATACAAATTGACGTTTCTAAACCACAGGAAACAAGCATTAACTTAAGAAAAGGAGTTTCTATCTTTTTTTTAGGGGTCTGAACGATTACCAATGTTAGACAAACGTGTTAAGAAATTATACAATTTTTGGAAAAGGTTGAACGGCATCAAATGAGAATATTTCTCTTGATTTTATTAGTGCATTACCTGAAATATCTAAAAAAACTATCATGATGACATCAATTCTGTTTTTGTGTGTGGGAAGTGGAAGAGTTATGAAAGGGGGCGGGGTGGGGGAATTCTCTTAAGATCCATTTAATCTTGATTTCTTAATAATTCATAGATTTTTTCTCAAACATTTAGTGCTTTTCTCTCTTTTTTATCGCTGCTCCTTAAAATTAATTTTGTCTTATAATTACAAACCGAGACATTCTGATTTAATTTTTCCTTAATAAATTACGGCCGACCAAACGGTACAGTGATTAGCATGCTAGCCTCTAGACCACGAGGTTGCAGGTTCGAGTCCCGTGTTAGGCATGGGTGTTTGTAAATGTATGTTGGCTTGTCTATTGACGAATGTTTCGGCGCATTATAGCCCTCGTGTTGCTGACGGCGCCAGATAATCTGAAAACAACCAACCAACCTTAATAAATTACGGGATGATTTGATTCGTCTTTCATGTTGCTGTTAGCATTATCTTCTCTTTATATTTTTGAGAAACAAATTTGTATGTAATGTCCTGACTTATGAGTACATCCTGACTTTGAGTAATATCGTAAAAATCATAAGTTATTGTCACGTATAATTTAATAATGTGTGTGGCTTAATTGCCCAATCATTTCGAAAAAATAGCTTCTCTGGACGATAAACATATTGAACATTTAAAAGCTTCGAATCATTCGAGGTTTTTTGCATCTTCAAAATGACAATTATGCAAAAAAAAATAATTCTTTTCTTAAAATTTGAAGTTAGTACTCAGTGATTGAAACGCCATCTATACGAGAAAGTGTAAATTAACTGCGCTTACTGTAAATTTGGAGTCAAAGTTAAATCAGGAAAGAAAACCAAAGAAAATAAGTATTAAAGGATAAAATATCGAAAAGGATACAAGAAATATTAAAACGAAATATTTTTTGTTTAAAAAAATAAATCTTGATTTTATTTATTTCTAAAAACATTTTTTTTTTTTTTTTTAAAGTATTTTTTTTTTAGAAATATTATTCTGAAATAAAATTTAGTAACTTATACTTTTCATTTTGTACATTGTTCAGAGTTATGAAAAAACAAATTAAAACAATTATGCTTGAGGGGAAATATCATTTATTAAGCTAAAGTTATTATTAATAATAACAGTAATATCCAAATGGGAAATGCTTTTTAAATAAGGGTTTCACACATAAACGCTTCAAAATGCTTTTTAATCTTTAGTTTTACTTAATAAGAGCTTTAATTATATTAAATTATAAAATCTACGTTTAAGGTAACTCAAAGTTTAACATCAAATCAATTTTGCCACACGATAGAAATTCTAAAAAAGAGTGTCATCAATCAACACAATACATATCTATCAAGATAAATAAAAATGGAGCTCTTTTGGTATCCCAGGAATATGGACTAAAAGTAGAGTTAATCAATCAAACAAACCGACAACCTGGTTAAAATTTGACAATCATCAATCACTTTTGAAATCCATCAAGAGTCGTGAAGTTAAATAATCATCTATCATATTTGGGAATCATTTACTTTCAATTGATTGATAGTCAATAATGGAAATCAATCAAACTTTTAAAAAAACGCAACCTATTTTAGTTCTCGATGGACTGCAATGTTTGAATTCGAAGATGCCTTTTTCTTCAGTGCAATATAGTTTGGTTAATTTGACACAGCCATATTTCTTAAAGTATTGATATTTAATAAATTGCTGTATTTCTATAAAACTTCATCTGTGTCGGTATAAAGAAAGAAAGTGTTTAATTTTTAACAAGTTATTATAACGAAAAGTAAAAACGTACAACTATATGGCACAGAAATATTTTTAAGAATTTAAATATTTGATATGAAATATATATCTAGCAAAATTAGAAAGATATAATGACTAAGTAATAAATATTTTCCTCTTTATCATCATAATAGTATACTTAGCAGTGAAATAAATAGTCATTTGATTTCATACGTGTAATCGTTTCTTTAAATATCAAGCAACTTTTCCATAAAAAAAAAAAAAAAAAAAAAAAAAAAGAGAGAGAAAAAAAAAAAAAAAAATGTACTCCTAATTAAAAAATTAAAGTATAAGAATATTCGGATAAAAGTAACGTTAAGGTACAATTGCGATTGTGGAATTAACTTATGGTTAATCAAACAATAATTATTTTATCATTACAGTTTGTAATAGCTTTCTTTTACAGTTAGTCAGTGAAACTTATTTTTGATATCATAGATGCTAACAAAAATTCTAAGCAAACATAATTCAATATTCTGTGAAAAAGATAAACTTTTTTCATTATTTTTGTACTGAAAACTTCATAAAGTGATACATTTATAAATTTAATTATTTCAAATTACTTCAACTTTCTTGTGCAACTTGATAGTTTTCTATACATACATAACTTACTATTAGATCAAATATTTTAATGCAAACCACTGCGCATGATTGCCTACTAAAATTTTCCCTTGAAATTATTTAATTTAGATTACTATTCATTTATTATTTTAAATGCCTAACATTTTCATTAAATGTTTTTTGATATGGACTTGGCAACCCAAACATTCATGGAGTTTGAAGTTCTTCAATTTCTAAAGACGAAAACCACTTAGAATTTTGGACAAAATGGTATTTCTTATATAAAGAAAAAGTGAAGTATGATGATTTATACTTTAAACATATTACGTTACAGGCAACTGCTCTTGGCATTGTCTGGTAGAAAAATGAAATGCGCTTTTGCGGTTGGTCAATAGTATCTGGAAATTCGCATCCATTCGTAAGGGTGTTATTGTGGTTGATCACAAATATCGATTAAAGAGATAAGGACATGAAAATCCAACCCATAAAATGTCGTGCATAAAATCATTCTAGGTTTAATTTTATAAAAAGGCTGAACTATAAATTATTTTTACATGCTCCCAATTGCATCAGCACTACATTTAAAATAAAAACCTTACTTTCTGAAACATCTTTCTAAAGTTTCTAACCTTTTTAATTGGCAAACAAAACACCGAATGCCGAAAAAGAGCTTTCATATACTGGAACATATCGTTTCCTTTCAGAAACTTCATCTCGACGATCATTAAGTCAAAAAGTGTCATTTTCCAAGTGACATCCTTTCACCTTTCAACGGAAAAGCCTTTTACATTATATTATATATATATATACATAAAAGAAATCTTCTTTATTAATTTGGTCGTGAGGGCTTTGAAGTTTGTCGAGTTGAATTTTCAAAACCACATTTTGTATTAACTTTTAATGATTTCTACTATCGTTTGCTCATTATTTCTCATTTTCTAACTTCTTTCCAACAAATAAAAGTTTTCAAAGTTTGTTTTCATTAATTTTTATTTTCATTCGAGGTAGAAGATATTTGTGACCTTGTTTTGATGTTTCGATGTTTTTTTGTAATTTTTTTTTAAATAGTTGAAAAGAAATGTCTTACTTTTTCAATTGACGTCTTTTCAGCGGATTGGTTTTTAAACTCAAATGTTAATTTATGTCATGAGAATTCCTGTATTATGATTAAGATAGATTTTTGAACTTAAGCGTTTAATCTTCTTCTTCTTTTTTTAAGCCCATTAATTTCAATCATAATATCCCAGAACAACTTTTTTTATATAGAAACTTCACATATTAATAGCAGGCAGTTCAAATTTTAAACAAAAGTGTTGTATCTCCAATCTTACCCCTGACTCAGCGCACAAGAGCCGTACAATAATTCATAAATTTTATTATTCAATTGAAACTGGTTATTTTTTTAACTATTATTAAAACTAAAGTCACTGCAAAATTATTTTTTAATAACACTAAAACAGCTTCAGAAAGAACTAAGTTCCCAAACTGGAAGTCCTAACTTAACTAAGTCTCTTGTAAAAAAAACTTAACAATGAAATGTAGCTTTATATGGCGCGTCTAGAAAACAATTTCACATTATGTAATTTAAAACCATTCAAGATATTTCATACTGAAATGTAAGGATACAATTTTATTCATATTTCAAAGAAAAATTCATTGCCAAAAAGTTTAAGGGGATTTAGTGGTCTAATATCTACATTTGTGAAATTCATAAGTAGATAAGTCTTCATTGTATGCCAAAATTTCTCTTGAGCATAAGTATACGTAAATTGAAATTTTTATTAAATTAAATAATGAATTGTTGCATCTAACTCATTCAGTACATTTTGTATAGTTAACATAATGTTCTAATATCCATAAAGTATCATAAAAATAATTTTTGGCAGTATGCTTTACGAATAGCTGCAATGCATCAATAAATTTATGTATTACAGTTACAAAAAGTGTTTAAGTAAGTATTCTAGGTAACTAAAGCAACAATCGTACAATCGTATATAGGTTCCCAAACCCATCCGATTCTTTATTAGATGCTTCGGAATAAGATTTTAATGTCACTGAAAATCTGAATGTATAATAATAAAAAATAATAAACCATCATTTTTATTGAAAAACTAATTTTGGAAAAATGCATTCCATAAAAGCAACAACATTTTTTCATAGTCAACTTATCAATTAATTGTTTAAAAAATCTTAAAAAACCAATGCTACCGGTTCTCAAAGATGTATTTAAACATTTCAATTAAACCTTTATTTGTACTCTTTTCAAATATAAATAGGCCGAATAAAGTGTAATAGTTTGATGATAACTATAGGATTTATGAAATTAATTTGATTAGAAAACAAGTGAAGGAAATCTGCAATGGGATGGCATTTCTCTTTAATAATACTCGAAATTGTTTCTTGCGCTTTACTCTAAGTAAAAAATTAATTAAAATATATACGCTATAGATATACAATTTATGAATACGTCAAACACAACATAAATCTAAAATTTAACTGGAATAAAAACCAACAAATTTTGAATGCGATGCCTGAGATCTAGCCACTCAGTCATGAGGTGTGTGTTAAAAATCTCACCATTTGCAGAAGATTTTTAATATTTTTTGAAAATTTCATTAAAAGCGTTATAATTTAAGCAGAAAATAAATAATTTGATTTTGAATAATTTAAATCATAGCTTCTATCGCTGTAAGATTGATACTAAAAATTAACGTTTTAGTCATTACAAATTTTTGTACCTTAAAATACTTATTATCTTCTCTCTTGTTTAACTTAAGAGTTTGTTGAAAGTGAAAGAATGTGATTTAAGTTGAAATATATTGATTTCTAGATAATATATTACTTCAAACACTGATTAAAATTTTGAAGTTAACGAAATTTTTGTTTTAAGAAAAAATTTCAGGCATAGTTTTTAAGTGGCTACTTATATACCAGTAATGGCCACTTATATTCAAGTAAACAGTAAATGATCATTGCAATAGATTTTCTTTAAATATTTCTAAAAATTCGTTGTTACGTAAAAAAGTTATGTACTTTACTCATATTTTTACTGTTAAGAAAACTTTTCCTCGTTATTCATAAGTTAAACTTGATATATTAAAGTATTGACTGGTACTTACTAAGAATAATGACTTAATTACAATTGTTAAAATAACAGGAAATCTTGAATTCACAGTATAGCACAAGAAGCGTCAGAAGCTCCGAAGAGATGATTAATCCTAACCACTGTAATGGAAACAATTTTCTGTGCAATATCTTGAGATATCCTTTATTTAATTCATACGAGTATTTCGCCTAATTTCTTAGAACAATTATATAATTCCAATGACAATCGAAGATTCAAAGAATACAGTAATGTTATTTTTAATTACAAATTAAATTTGAAGAAATTTAGCTTAACTAGTGCTTATATATTCATACATAATTGCCAAGTGAACTTGAAACATTGACTGGTGTTCAACTATCAGATTTTATTCCCATTCAATGTAAGCAAATTTCCCATTTTAAGGAACTTCTCTAATATTTTGACCAAAATCATAAGGTACTCAAAATATCCTTTGTTAAAGTTCTTAACTAAGTCTAACTTCACAAAGCTTTACCCTAAGGAATAAGGTGCAAAAATGCATTTAGAAAATATATTATAGTAGTAGTATTGTAATTATATATGCATATTATGTTTTAAATACTCCTACAACTATTTTATACGACAAAATAGTTAAACTTTGACTCATAGCATAGCGAGAACTCTGAATCATAATGAACTATCAACCAATTTAACTATCTGAAAAAAAGTGAAATTTTTGGAGTTAAAGATTAGATCTTTAACCCTTTAATTATGCAACGGATTCATAATAACTGTACGAATTTTTCAACATCACATGATCTTTGCAATGAAAAGTTTGGAAAATTAACATATGAGTCTTTGACAGATACTATCTGTCACAATGCATAAAATGATTAATTAATGGAATACGGATTTCTTTAATTTCGATTATCATCTTTAAGGTAAACTTCAGACAAAGCGCAATGAAGGCAAAAACTTTTTAATTTTCTTTTGTTGTTTCAACTGTAGTTCAACGTTGTTTCTGTTTTGTAGTTCAACGCAACGTTCATACTCTACAAAATGCTAATAATCGTTAATTAATACATTGCAAGCTAAAACTGTAACAAAATTCTGTTTGATGCTCTTCAAAGTACCTGATTTATAACGTAATTTGTTTCACAGAACTCTTTCCGTTTCAAAACGGCACTTTAAAATGCCCAGATTCGCCATTTTGAAAAATCATTTCTAAAATTTCGACTTGTAGCTGAAAACTTGGTCCGCCTTGGAATATTTCCACCAAATATATTCCATTTACTCACTTTACATGAAGACACAAAGTAAATAAATGTAAAAATTGACTTACTTCGGAATGCTTTTAGAAGATTCCTTATCATCAGGGCTTGAAGACTGAATGCTGAACACTTCTTGGACTCCACTTTGCTGTGATGGAGATGATTTGTGCTTGTCCCCTGGTCCTTTCTTCCTTTCTTGTTTGGCGTTTCCTGGCTTGCTCTTTTGCTTCCGCTTATTTTTGTCTTTACGATCCATGATGGAAGATTCGTTGAAGTTGACAGAGAGTTCAATTAAATGGCGAAGAATATTGAAATGTCTGGAAGGTCGTTTTATTCGAACTGTGTATCTAGTTGTACCACACTTGCCTTAGCTTCAATAGTTGGGTTTAAGAACATGGAGATAATATGACGAAAGAGATGTAAAATGTGTATATGTATATGATGTGTTTCTCATTAGATGTCACCTTGAAAATGAACTTGGTATGGAGTTCAATAGAGTTAGAATGTCTTATAAAGTTGTAAAAAGTATCTTTGTGTATTTTTTAATACTTTGTTGTTTTATATTTCTTTGAAGATTATTTCCAGAGTTTTATAAAATACCGAAGATGTGCTAAGATATCTTTTATGTTAAGCTCAACTTGTTGAAAGAATATTATAAGAGTTAAATAGATTTTCTGATAAAATATGTTCCAACACGTTAAATTTGAAGTTCGCTCTAAAAAGGCTTAACTCTTTATATAATATCGTAGTCTTTATAAAATCTCAAATTTCATCCAAAACTCCAAACAACAACATAAACCAAAAGTTTTACTAGTTCTTGACCGATGAAAAATCCAATAAAGTGATCACTTCCGGGTAATATCAATGTTTTGTCCCATTGTCAACAAAGTCCACAGGTCACCAAATCACAACACAAATTAAAATACCATTATCACACACAAATTAAAATCCATTAGTTTTTGTTATTGTTTTTTGTTTTTTTAATTAACACTTCACGTTTATTTCCGCCAGGAATAAATCCATCTGAAACAAACAGCAAACCCAATAACTCGAAAAACTGTCAGAGAAATTTGACCACACAGTTCTCCAACTTCGACACCGCTTTCAAAATCACCGATTTAACAACACAACCATCTCTGTTTGTCTTTACACACCTCACTGTCATTGTTGTTCTGACTGACCCATTAAACTTTGGGGTGGGAGGAAAGGTTTTGTATATCTGATACAAGTCTAATCAATCCGTAAAAGAGCGCGGGTCGGCCCGTCAATCTATCTCGCTGCCTTATGAAACAACTTCGTGTGGGTATGGGGCTCACGCGAATGTTGTCTGTCCCGTACGGTCGGGCCAAATAAAAAACATTAACTTTTTTTTCTGCCGTTATTCTGTATATATACTCCCCGACCCCCCTCTCTCTTCCCCCCCCCCCCGGTATCTCTCCCAGGGGTTGGGGATTCGAGGATACGGGGCTGCGGAAAAAGAGAAAAAAAATCCAGCCATCCCGTGAGTGTGGAGAGATGACTGCAGGCAGGGGAGATAAAAAAAAATCGCATTTGATGCAATTTTTTTCTTATGGGTTATTATTGGTTGCTCTTGTCTGCATAAATGTAGGTGGGGCTTGTTCCAACCACAAGCGGGTAGGCAGTTTGTTTTCTTATTCAAGGAATGCGCAATTGGTTGAGTTGTGCATTTCGCGTAAGAAATTAATTGATCACAAATATTAAATTTTGAAGTGCAAGTTTAGCTCATATTGTTAGTGTAATTTAGTGAAGCTTTAACTTAATTAATGTTTAATTTTATTGATACTATTTCTTTATAAATTTAACAGTTAATTTACAATTATTCTTTGCTCATAATTTAGTATTTTGGTTATGGTACATCCAGCACCAAGACCAGAGGACGGGGGACTTTTAAATACTTTTGACTACAATGCTACGGATAAGCGCTTAAAATACTCAAAGTATCATAATAAAATTTAGAGTCTGAAGTACACTCTCTTATCTTGTTTTACCATACAAAATTTGTGCAAAATAAACTTTTGAAATATTCCGAGAGTGTAAGCAATTTTAAATCTTCCTTAGCCAACATGTCTCATCAATTATCACCGACCACTGTTTTAGTGACTTTGGTCAAGAAGAACAAGTTTGAGACACTTATTTGATGCGTTTAGCAACAGAACGGACCATATGAGGCGCTCAACGTCTCATTTATTCTTCAAACAAACTTGATTCTTATATTATCAACCTCCCTAAGCAAGAAAAGCACAGCGCGCAACAAATTTATAACACGCAATTTATTTGATACGTTATTTTTTGTCAAAATCTGTAATTGCACTGCTATGGAAAAGAAATAAGTTTATGTAAATAAATGAAGGTAGTACTTTGTGCTCACACTGTTTTTAAGAACTTAATAAGATTGTTAAGTGTGTGATTTAACTTGTTGTCAGTCATAACAAATTTAGTTTCGCATGGCATTAAAACAATTATCATTATGAATAGCCCAATCAAAAAGATCTTTTCTAAGTTTGAATTATTTATTCCAAAGATTTATTATGAGGTTTATACATTAACCATAATCAGAATTGTGTAAAATCATTCTTTAAAATATATTTTGTACTAATTAATATCAACATTATGTTACTCAAATATAAAAAATAATATTGATATAATATTGTTTAACATGGTTTACAATCTGCTCTGTATGAGAACTTGTTTGGATTTCGGTTTCAGTTTATAGAAATACTGTGGCTAAATTAAAATTTTGAAGGATTTTTAATTGATTGATTATTGGTTAAATTTAAGAATTGTTTGATTTAAAATCATTTTATTTTAAAGGCTTCAAACGATCATAGAATGTTAAAAAAGTTTAACAATGGGTTTAAAAGCTTTTTGAATTTCAATGTTAATCATTTACTACATAATAATAAATATATTAAATATCCTAAAATATTACCTTACATTTTTTAAAATTTGTTATTTAGTATCATAAACTATTATTTGAAAAATATGACTGTTAACTTTAGATATAACGATTCCACAAACTACTACAATCTCAAGATGTGACGTCATCACCGAAACGAGATTTTTAAATTCACTGTTTAAGCAATCACAATGGATCTGATGCAAGGGGTTATTTTCAATGGCATTCCATCGTGTGGCAATATTTTGTACACGATTGTGAACAATCGCAATGCACCTTTTATTATATATAGATTACAATACAAATTTTAACCTTAAATAATTATATAAGATTAATTTCACCAAAAGGCTTTTCACTACAATAAAAAAAATTCACTGTTTGACCAACATAAATCCATTCTAGATAATTTATTCATCCAATTAAATAACTCTGATAATATCTGGTTTGACATTATCCCTTTACAAAACACATAACTTGATGTGACTTATACTTAAAAATAACTTTTCCAACAAATATGTATTAGAATGATATAAGAATGCATCATAAATTAAAACTTATAATATGATATATTTCCAAAATATAATTATTCTTTCCATGAGTGCTGGCAAATCTTAATATTTGAAGATTTGACTTTATAAATTATTACATTTTTATTTGAAAACTGTTGTCTCCTTAACTTATTTATTTTGAATGAAAGAAAAGATTCAAATTCGAAATCCAAATCATATTTCATACAGCGAAAAGGGTTCACAAAGTCTTGTGAAAAAAAAAAAAAAAAAATTGCCAAGTACCAAAGGCAGTTTTGATATCTTTCTCCAGCTGTAAACCAACGAATTTATATAGTTTGCTCCCACTAAGTTAGTTATCAATTGGGTATTTAATAAGGAAAAATTGCACTGATATTTAAATCCAAATTCCTGTAACTAATTCTCCTTTAGGTGTATACCTTTCTTTATCTATCTTTTAATATTTTAAAATTTACCGTTTTACTATTTTGTAGTTAAATCTAGAAAAATTTGTCTAAGCAAACCTTAAAATTTTTAAAGGTAAAAATTCTAATGAAAAAAACTGAATAAAAATTAATTACATTATTTATATAGTTTAAAATTAGCTTAAATAAATATTGCCAACAATTTCTGAACATACATAAGTAAGTCTTTTTCAAGATATTTAAATTATCAAGAATTGAGAACGCTTAGCTTATAATCGTCATAATACAATTTTAAAATATTCAGTTTCACTCAAATGGCAATAGCTCCACTGCTTTTCACTGTCTTCATAAAATTAAAAAATTTCTCAAACTAGAATATTTTTGTATACTTATATTTCAAATTTATTTTTTCTGTGGGTTTTTTTTATTATTAAACAATGCATTTAAAAAGAATAGGCTATTTTGAATTAATATTTATTAACTATTACCTAAATTTCAAAGTTATTAATTTTTTTTAAATAGATAACCTGAAACATACATATATTTTGAAATCTACAGGATTAAGATATTTCTTCCATTTTAGTATCTAGTAATAGTATTAATTGAATTAATTTAAAACTAGTATTTATGGATAAGTAGTATATTTGTAAAGCAAATACAAAATTAAAATTTAAAATGATTAATTTATTCTTAAAATATGTATCATATGAAATAACAATAATGAATAATAATAAGAAGAAGAATAAGAAATAAATTTATTCATTATAAAAATTATTATAAAGAAAATTTATTCAGGAAATAAAACAAATTGCCAGTGTGAAGCATTTTTTTTTAACATTTATCTACCCATGGAATTTTAGTAAATTTGAGACTGATATAAAATCAATAACTTCTTTTTGAAATTTTAGTTTATTTGATTTATATCAACATCATTTAAACAAATAAGTACATTTTCATTTCACAGAAAGATGTCCTACAGTGAGGATTCCATATATCTTACATGCTTTAAACTTTATATATACTTACTTTCCAAACTAATATATAAACCTCCATATACCAAATAACTACACTATTAAAATATATTCAGTAAGTCTGATAAGCTTCAGTAGTATTTATAGTGGAGGATTCTCCATTCATTAAAATTTTTTTTTTATGAAATATCTAAAATTGAACATGTCAATAATGCTATTTTGTAGAAGATCGAAATTGTTTGATATCCGCTTCTCAAAAATTCATAAGTATATAATCTAAAATAAATTTACAGTACATGTATAAACTAAAAACTATAAAAACCAAGTATATGTAAGATGGTACTTATACATCATGTTAATACATTCAAATATGTATGATCTTTAAGATTTGATAACAAGTTGGGAATGTATTGATTCAAAAACTCTTCATTATATGTAGTACATATGACCTGCAAACACTATTAAAGTCTGAAACACAAAGTAATTATACTTACAAAAAGTCAATTTTTGAAATTTTTCCATATTTGCATAAAGATTGCTACAATACCATTTTTGTTTATTTGTTAAATATTTGAAACATTCGTCCTAACCCAAGTTAACATGAGAAAGTTGTCTTCTATAATAATACAATAACTACAGTAAAACTGAGTCTGTCACCCCAGTAGAACAAGTCCAACACTGGCCAATCCCAATGTGGACCGTTGTAGACTGGCCGTTGCTACGGATCTTGACCAATTTCACCGAGTGAATATAATGTACTAGATATGGGGAAATTTAGATGTACAGTTTTTAAATTAAAATGCTTTATTCATAAGAAAAGACGGGAGGCTAAAAAATATGTTTTGTGAGGTTTTTGGCATGTTTTTAAAAAAAATCGGGTATTTTGGAACGATGCTTGGGTTTCGACAAGGATTGGCCAAACTTCCAGAAACTCTTTATGGGCCAATACTGTTGTATAGATAGTACTAGATATACTAGATATAAAAAAGTATAATAGAGTTTACTAATAATTAAAAGAAGTCTGTTAGGTGTTTATAGTCGTTTTTTATTAGTAATGTATTTTCCACTCAAGTGAATGGAACAGGAATTTAGTCTTACCTCAGATTCAATATATCTTTTACCGGAAATAAAATGTAATTCAGATAAACTCATTTTAAACGATAATAAAATTTCTCATTGAATAGCTTACCTACATAGAAGAGAAAACAAATGAGAAAAACTTGGTCTGATGCATGATATGGAATTGTTTATTTGTTTTATTATGTTATTATGAAGTACCTTGATAAGTATTTACCTCAATAACAAAAGAGTTCTATTATCTTCACAGAGTTCAATATCTTTCAGTATAAATTAGTGATACAATTATTTAGCACAGCCGTAGACGTGATTGATAGCAAAGGGATATGATTGTATCTTTTTATAAACAACTCTATTCGCAATGTAAAAAAGTCAATTTAATTGATATATTGATTGTTAAAAATACAATAATTGTATGTCAACTTTCTCACATTTTATAGATAACGCAAAGAGAATGTTTTGAACTCTTGGGAAAAATGGGGCAACCCATGTCTTTTTTAAATCTGCAAGAAAAATTATAATTTGGAAGGATAATACAATGTTGAAAAGAAATGAAGAAATAGACTCTGCCTTTACAATGGTACTTTTGAGAGAAAAAAATGGAAATATAATGTTCACGCTATTAACCATATGTATAAGGTTTAAAATAATATTAAAAACGTTCTGTATACTTTATTCGTAAAAATGTGTTTAGAAAAAGCTTTATTTTCTATTTTTATCATTTAAATAAAACTGATTAAGTAAAATGTATTACAAACACATTTAAATAAATCATACATATTTTCTTTAACTATTTTTTTTTATTAATTTTAAAATTATAAATTTACGAAAACTTTTTAAAAAATATTTAAATATTTATTTAAATGTATTTATTATACCTTTCTATTTATATCGATTTTAATTATAAGCTTATATGAAAATATATGATATTTTTGAGGAAATAAAAGAACTAAAAGGCATTTTTTTCTACTAAGTTGAGTTTGATACGTTATAGATCGCATTTGTTTTTCTATTTTATCAATGAAATAAATATCGAAATCAACCCTTTTGTTGGGGTTTTTGATGGGATATCAGTGTTATAATTGCCCAATTTAATTTTTCTGAATTAAGGGGACATGGTACCCCTTGTTTTCACAAAAAATAATAAAAATATAAATTTTCTATTTTTTGCTTGTTTATAATCTTTGAAACCTTCTCCTTATTCTGGAAAGTTTTTGAGCTGATCCGATAATTGCAATTGCAGAAAAATTATATTTTTAGGGAGTATTTAGCATTGCTGCAATAGCTCCTTTGATGTTTCGAACGCATTTTTCTCAGTTCGTGATTTTTGAAATCCCCCCTCCCCCTACTCAAAATGCTAAAACTTCAGAAAATATGTATGAAATGACTTGATATTTTGTGTGTGTCATTCTTAATACCCATTTGACAAAAATAGGCATGGATTTTTGGATGAAATAAAAACGTTTTTTTTTTTTTTTTTTTTTTTTTTTACAAATTTAAATGTTGAAAATTATCCGTTTTCTACGCTTTTTTTTTTTTTTTACTTATAGGTAAAGCAATTATCTTTTTTCTCGAAAACTATTTTACTTATTTTAAATACGATGAAGACAAAGTTAGAATATATTACTAAGAACATCTAAAAAAAAAAAAAAAAAAAAAAAAAAAAAATCAGGAAAAATATTGAAAAATGAAAAAGAAGATAGAATTTGAAATTTGATGAACTTATAAAAAAATTTAAAAATTTTGAAAATTTAGAACATTATGAGAACTTTTTTTTCAATAAAATTTAGCTTTTACTTAGTAATATTTCCAAATGTGTAAAAATTATAATTTTAAAGGCTAAAAAAAAAAGTTTGAAGGGTTGAAGAAAAAAGTTCCAAGTCCCCTTAAGAATGAAATGTGTAAACACTCGCTCTTCGAGAGCATCCTGTATTAAAGACTTTATGACTACTCGTGCTGTAACATTAGTTTTGCCTGTAACTTTCCATTGGTATCACCCCTTATTTACATGACTCATAATTATCATTTATAAAATTTATGATCCTCGATTATCATTGATGTTTAACGTTCGTATCATTGTTCGAATGTGAGACATAAAATTTTATTTTTTACATTAATCGAAAATGTATTAGGTTGTTAATTAAGGTGCATGTGCACACTGCAAATATCACAAAATAGGCCAAAAAGTTATTTTAGTTTCTTTGCTTTAAAATAATTTCTACACGGAATTTTTGCAAGATAATGGTATAATTTTCAAGCTAGTGAATTATTTTATTAGCTTAAAATACTATTTTATATAGAAATTAAATTTGAAGATAATAATATGATATGAATTTGAGATTAATATTGTCTTAAGAATCGTGCTTTTGTCATGGAAACTTAATTTAAACAGTGATAACTAAAGTTTTATATAATCTTTTTGAAAAACTATTTAAAAAAATTAAATCTGCATTAACTATTAGATGCTTTGACCCTCAAATGAAATTGATTGAGAAAGAAAATAAATTTTGCCAGATATTTAAGAACAAAAGTTTTTTTTTTTTTTTTTTTTTTTTTTTTTTTAATTTGATTTTTTCTACTTTCAAAGTTTAAAAAATTCTATTAAAAAAACTATATATTATAGAAACTTGATAGAGAGTCAAAACATTAAAAATGATTCGACGATCAATTTCTAACCAGTATTTATTTTCTTGTACACGATGTTTAAATATTTGCTAATCAACGAGTTAAATGTTAATTAGCTAATTAATTTTTGAGAAAAACCTAATTTTTTAATCTAGATATCATTACTAATGTTGTAGTTTTAAGTACAAAAAATCAGGGTTTAAAAATGAATTAAAAAAAAAAAAGTTCAAGTGTGTGTTCACCTAAAATGTAAAACAACGTTACTTTACCCTTAAGTATGACTCAATTACTAATTTTGGAATAAATTTAAGTCATTACCGGAAAACTTGCATTTATTTTGAAAACCAATGAGATGGGGCGTTTAAAAATTGTAAAATGAAAATTTGAAAAGTACCATAAGTAAAATCACTTATCTGATAAAACAATGACGTAAATGCGAAAATAATTTAAACACTTCATAATTATGAGGTAACCCTAATGTATGATAAAAAGCAATAATTTAATTATAGTTCACCTTCCGTATGTCGCATTAAATTACCCGATTATATATTATCAATCGTATATTTCTTTTATGTTTTCTTCTCCTATCAAATTTAAATAAATGGAAATTACATTGTTGTTCCGAAGTAAGAAAGGATTAAAAGAAATTGACACTTTTAATTGTATACTTTGAAATTAACTATGTTTTTCTAGAAAGAATAATATAATGCAAAAGAGTTCAAGCCCTTTTCATTTTTATTTTATGATAATGAGGTTCAAAATAAAAATTTTAAAGGTGAAAAAACTACATCAGTTTTTAGCCGCACTAAATTCTAGAAGCATCTTTAATCGGCATGCTATATGGTTCAGTGTTCTGTACTTTGTTTATTTGTTTCAAAATAAAATGATGTAAAAAAAGTGTACTTTAGTACTTATTTTTAAGAAGTGTAACGTTGACTAAAATATTAAAAATTCTTTTATCAAATAAGAAATCTTCTTATAAATTTTAATTGACTCTGAGTCAATAGCAATATTAGAAGTCAAATCTTCGATTAAATTAAGTATTCCAAGCATATTATAATGTAGTAATAAGTATAATGAAACTATCTCAATAACTTAACGTATGAAATAAAAATTGTAGAAAAAATACATAAAAGTTACCTTTCAAAATTTCTTTGTAGTTATTATTAAACATTAAGTCATTAAAGTCATTTATTCGGGTTATATGAGTAGCATAGGACACTATCCAATACAAGGTACCAATGTTTGACGGATACATTACAACATTATAAACTTTTCTAGTTAATTTATTTTATTTACTACATTAATAATTTTTATTACAATAAGATATATTAATAATTTTCTAATTGTAATAATAAAAAAAAATATCCGTAAAATTAAAAAAGCTTAATTGGGCAAGTTCACTTTTAAAAATTTAGACATATTTATATATATTTTTTTATTTAGTCCAGTCAAACTAGGGCAAAAAATGACCGAATCTGAAACGAATTGCATCAAAAGGTTTTTTCGTATTTTTTGATTCCGAAAAATGTCCTGAACAACATATCAAAAGTCTGCAAAAATCTAAGTGGCGGAAGGCCGCCATATTGGCCGCCATCTTGAATTTCTGTCGTAATAGTAAAATGCCAATAATTAATGCTACAGGGCTCCGATTTCCTTCAAATATGTACCAAATGAAAGAGTTTTTAATGCTTAATCTATCAACTAAAAACAAATCCTAAGTAAATAACTTTTGATAGTAATAGCATTAAAAGTACTTTTATTTTCTTGTTTTGATTGTAGTCCAGTCAATTTAGAGCTAAAGAAAAGCCAAACATTAAATAGATTGCCACAAAAGAATTATTAGATTCAGAAAAAGTCATGAACAACGTATCAAAAGTCTAAAAAAAACATAAGTAACTGTAGCCCGCCATATTGGCCATTTGTCGCCATCTTGAATTTCTCTCCTAATAGTAAAATGTCTATAAATGTCTGGGCTGCGATTTCCTTCAAATATGTACCAAATGAAAAAGTTTTTTAATTCTTAACCTTATCAACTAGAAATATTCCCTGTCTAAACAACTATTTCACTGTAATAGAATTAAAATATATTTTTATTTGTTAGTTTTGATTGCTTTTTAAGTCATAAATTTAAAGTTTTCTTTTTCTGTTATATATCATAAATATAAAATTTCTTTTAAAAACAATTTGAATTAAAATACAAAATATATGACATTTTATAAAAATTTTAATTATGAAAGCCAAAAACTACTCAGACCACCAACTTTGATATTTAAAAATAGTAGTTTGATGAAATTTATAACCAAAATATGTAATGGTAACACAAAGAAAATATTTTTCCATTCAACAATTTTTTCACAATTACTTCTTTCAATTGACAATTTTTTTTCCAGAGTTATTTCAATTGAACTTTAAAATAGAGTAGTTAATCTTGTATTTACTTCTAGAAACATCCAAGAGCTGGAATGGTGCTGATTGGATGTCAGTCATTATGGATTCAAATTGATCTCTTTGTAATATCTAAACCAATCATGAGATACAAGTGGATGTTAGGTTTGAAACGAGTCATAAAAAAGTTTTGATATTTAACAGTAGCCGCTGTAAGAGGAAGTGACTATTTTTGAGTTACATTAAAAATACATGGCTAAATTTTTCTTAGCCGACATATCATTAAAGCGTTTGTATCGTAGGTGATCCAATGATGCAGTTGTATTTCAACTATACAGGGCATATAAAGTCTTATTAGCGTTTAGAAGTTTCTTCTTTTCTATTGTAATAGCCTGTGAATTTTTTTTCGATGAATAGAGTGACCAAATATTTTTACTTCTATAAATATAAGAACTGATGTCTAACTGTACAAAGGTGGATGGTCTTACTATGACGAAAACCAAGTAGATCTTTTTAAAAGAATTTGTACACGATTGGATGTGAGAATTATAGACCTATTTCAGGTGTATATATGAATTTGTTTATGAATTGTATCATGCTTAAAAATTATTTCAGAGTTATTCTTAGTTGTTATTCAAAGTTATTTAAAAGTTATTCCGATATATTTCAGAGTTAGTATATGCAGATTCCGTTACCCAGAGCATTCTGCTCGGAAGTACTTCTTTAAACGTCAACCATTTTTACGCACTTAATCCAGAATCTAATAGTTCAACTAATCAACTCGTTCACAAAGAGTCAATTTTATTACTTACATCAAGTAATATATAATACAAAATTCATTTTACCAATTCAAGACAATATTTTCCTATGCATATTTTTTCTCTAGCAGTCATCATATCTAAGAAAATATAAGGTTAATCACATCTAAGGAATTCTGTTGTATTTGGTAGCAACTCATTACGTGTCTGCTTGTTTTTAATTGGTGAAAATTGTCTATTGAAGTAACAGAGACACTTCCAAAGTCTCTGTAATTGCTAATGTTTTCAAGGCAGCACATCTAAAAATATATGTCCTCTTCTAATTTTTGCCACTACTATTTTTCTAATCATATCGACCTCTGTATGGCTGCAAAACATTCATTTAAAAATTCCTTTTAAGCCAAATTGTGTCATATGATAACCAATGCATCCCAAAAAATGAAAATATGAAAAAAAAAAATATGGAAATCACCAAGTATTGGGACTAAATCATTTAAACTATTTCCTTGGTATTCATTGAAATAATTGAGAAAAAGTAGAATGAAAACTAATTTTATTTTATGTCATATAATTACCTTTTTTTTTATATATATAAATTGCATCAAACTGCTTCTATTTTTAAATATTAAAGTTGGTATGAGTAGTTTTTGACTTCCATGTTTAAAAATTTTGTAAAATGCAATACATTTTGTGATTTTAGTCAAATTGTTTGTAAAAGTAATATATTTCTGAATCAGTAATCGAAACAAGCAAATAAAAGTATTTTTAAAACAATTACTATCAAAAAGTTGTTTAAACAGAATGTGTTTCTAGTCTATAAGGTTAAGCATTAACCTTCTGAGGGTCACGGGCGTATATATCCGTCATATGATCCCCAGCTTTTCCAGCAATACATAACCTTTTTAAATTTATAAATAAAATGTAAAATAAAATATTTTTTTAATCTTTTTATTAAGATGATAGTTTAAAACCTACTTAAAACAAAATAAATAAAAAATAATTTAAAAAAATTATATATTTGGATCAGAAATAAAATTTAAAAATTATTGCAGGGAAAACAACTGTATAATTTCGCCCATTCCCTTGACGCTCAGAGGGTTAAAACCCTTTTTGTTTGGTACATATTTGAAGGAAATTATAGCCCTATAGCATTAATTATAAACATTTTACTTCTACGAGAGAAATTCAATATGGCGGCAAATGGCGAATATGGCACGCTTCTGTTACTTGTATTTTTCTAGACTTTTGATATTTTATTCAGGACATTGTTCTGAATCTAAAAATCTTGTGTTGCAATTTTTGTGATGTTTGACTTTTTTTTTAGCTCTAAATTGACTGGACTACAATCAAAACAAGCAAATAAAAGTATTTTTAACTCTATTACTATCAAAAGTTATTTACATAGGATTGGTTTCTAGTTAGTTGATTAAGCATTGAAAACTCTTTCCTTTGGTACATATTTGAAGGAAATCGGAGCTTTGTAGCATTAATTATTGGCCTTTTACTATTACAACAGAAATTCAAGATGGCGGCCAATACGGCGGCCTTCCGTCACTTAGATTTTTGCAGACTTTTGATATGTTGTTCAGGATATTTTTCTGAGATGGAAAATACAAAACGAAAAACAAAAAAAAACTTTTATTGCAATTTGTTTGATGTGTTCACCTAGTTTGACTGGACTGCAGATATTATCTTTTATTCTGTTTCGTCTTATTTTTTTTACTTAATTCTTTTTCTTTTATATCATATCACGACAAAAGTGTTAAAAATTTCATTATGACTTATTTTTCGTGTGCCAAATTAAAACGGTTTTTAGCTTTTAGTTTTATCATTGTTAACAGATTACTATAACAGGTCTAAACACTTAGAATTTTACCTGATGCAACTTTCACAAAATATAAGAAGATTAAATATTCTGGAATATACGAATATCCGGAGTGAAAGAATGGCATGGTTATGCGTTCTATAATACAACAAAATCATGATTATTATGTTTTACAATTAAAAACGTCAAATTTTAAAAATCGCATTTATGTAGCTTTGATCGAACCTTAGACCATTTTTATTCTTTTATATTATATTAAATTTGATTTCATTTGTTTGTGACTGATAATTAATCCACTTTCCATCATCCAATCGAGCTGAAACTTGTAAGATAAACTCGCTGGAAATAATAATGCATCCTATTAAATTTTAGTTTTGGGAGTAAAAGAAATTAGTCAATGGCAAGGAATGGATGTTTTATTCGTAGAGGTTTAAACACTATATTATTAAAACTCGATATGAGCATAGAATCTCTAAATTAAGTTGCAATGGAACATAAAAGTTGTCAATGCATTTAAAGGATTTATAGTAAGCTTCATTTTTATGGTTTAGTAATTTTAATTTATATTACTAATATTGAAATAAATTTGAATAAATTAATTTTTTGAGATAAAACATTTATTTTTCAGTTTTTCACGATTAAATTATTACTTATTGAGTAAAAGTAGTTCATTTTTTTAATGCAGTTTGATTGTATATTAAAGAGTATTTTTATATTTATGCATATATATTAACAAATAATCTCTTTGACATAAATTTCTTCCATGATCAAATTTTATCAACAAATTCTAATAACAAAGATGTTTGAATAAAACGAGGACGCAAGGTTCTGTTTCTGTACAGTTTTGGTTGTTGTATACTGTAAAAAAAAAGCCCCTTTTGATTTGAAAAGATTTTGATCAAATATGCTAAGATGACGTATTATTTGATTTATTATTAAAATTGTTAACAACTTTAAAATTAGTAAGAAAAGAACTTTCATCATCTATACCAACTCTAATTAATTGATTCGTAAAACTAATCTAATTCTGCATATCAGATCTGGTTTGTAAATTCCTGCAACTAATTATAAAAAAGCTTGATAAAAATAAAATAAGAACTTTAATTAAGGTTTAAGTGCCAGTAAAACGTTAAAAACTGTAAAAGTTCGTAAAGAATTGTGCATTGACATTAATACACCATATGTTGCCAATATAAATGAAATGTTTGTTGAAACTATAAAGAAATTTTTTGGTAAATATGTAGTTAACATTTTCTTTCCAGTTAAAGTAAAAGAACTTGAGATGGAGACATTTTCTTTAAAAGTTATTATACAGGGGATGTCAAAATTAAGTTCGTTCCAAATTAAGATATCCAAAAACCATCGTTTGTAGGGGTATCATACTACTAATATGTTTATGGGATAGTTAATAAAATTCAAAAAACGTGGAGAAGACGCGAAAGAATAAGTTTAATGTTTTAGAACGCGGAATACTTATGAAAGCGGTAAAATGCAAAAACTTTATGAGTTTTGAAAATAGCAATAAAAAACCTTAAGAACATAAAGAGCTTTACCATTTTGCAATTAATAAAGATGTTAAAATTTAACCATTTAATATTTTTTTATTAAATTTAAGACTTTTTGGCGTTTTTTAGATTCCAGTTACGCAGTTAATGCAGGCTCATTCCGTGTCAAACAACCGATACAAATTATTTTTGGACCTTTGTGGTTTGGATTGCTAATTTTTTGTGAATTAATTAAACACATGAAAAGGAAGAAAAACCTGAAATTTCAGATTTTTGGAGGTTATAGAATTTGAGATATGACCTTTGAAAAAGATAAAAAAATAATCAAATTTCGCAATCAAATTTGTTTTTATACTTTCAAACTGCTGTAGTATATTTTAAACTATTATAGTTAACATACCTCAAATTTATATTATCTTTTCTTCTTAGATTTTCTTTCTCTCGATTTTTCTTCTAGATAAAATAAGCTATCATACCCAACGTGACTAGGATTTGTCGATTTTTTTTTTTTTTTGATAAAAAAAAATGCTTTGAAGTCATTAATTAACTACTTGTGCGCCAAATTTCAGATCGGGACAGAAATGGGCTTCCATAGAAATATATTTTTTTACATATATTGTCATTGAACCTGGAGTTGGACATGTGAATATGTAGGCTAGAATGCTTTTAAAGTATATCTATTAGTTTATTTCGAAATTTTAGTTCTAAACTTATGATAAAGCCTGAAAATTATCAACTATAACGTCTATTAATAACACATTAAAATTGCTTATATTGTCGGGCCAAAATATTAAAACAATTGGATAAATAGTTTATGACAAAATTATACGTAATCCATTTTCACAAAATTGCTACATGAGTTTATGTAATGAGTGCCTTGATGGGCTCAAGCTACAAATGATTTCTTGGGAGATTTAATGAAAACTTTACTAACACGCTTATATAGCCAATGGCCAAAGGGTAGTTATAAGGAATTTAAAGAAAATTTTATTCAAGACTAAGTGGTAATTGTGGTTTTGCAGAAAAAATTTGTGCTTCAAGATGAAGGACCAGTAACCACACCATTTCGCACCATTCTTGATATACACAATTGGAAAGAAATCAAGTAACTGCAATAAGTTTTTGTCTCTAATTGCTTGGAACCCAATCAAGCAGATATTTCCAAAGAAAGTTGATTTAAATTGCAAAAGAAACTTTACCTCTCAGCATTGAGAAAACAGTTTACTTTTCTGATAGCAGTTCGGCACAATATAAGAATGAGGGAAATTTCGAAATATTTCGAATTTAAGTAATATAAGTAATTACTAAAAATGACCTACTTTATATTGTTATAGGAGAATGTTAACTTCTCAATCAAAGAATAACTCAAAAGAAAGTTACAGTAGGCTAATTTTATATGTTTGACAATGTAAGTAAGTCAATACATGTTCATCACGTATATTTCAATATGTAATTAAACCATGTTATAAATGATAAATAAAAAGCTTTTTCAAAAATTTTAGAACTATGATGTTGTTTAATTTCTCTCTTTGAATTATAATATATAATGAATGAGTGTATTGTGATGTGGCTATTGGTTCAGTGATATCATTAAATTTCGTCTTGAAGCACAAATACTTTTCTACAAAATCACAAGTAATATCTAATTTGTATTCAGTTCAATTTTCTTTAAAATCCTTATAGTACCCATTTTGATCATTGCCTATATAACAGTTAATTTTAAGTTTCATTAGTGTTTCGATAAGTTCTTCTATAAAATCATTACTACTTTTGATAACTTAGACCAGGTTATATCTGTTTATTGAAACCAATTTATTATGATTTACTTCATCAATTAAATGTTCTTCAAATACTTACATAATGCTTCTGTTAGTAGTTTAGTTATCGGGGCATTTATTACATTAATTCATGCAACAATTTTGTAAAAGTGGTTTACATATGATTTTGTCCTCCACTATTTATCAATGGTTTAATATTTTGACGAACAACATAAGTCAATACATGTTCAGCAAGCAATATAAATGTTTTAATATTTTAAAAAATATCAGGCTTCATCATAAGTTGAAAACTGAAATTGCGAAATAGTCTAATAGATATAGTACTTACAACGCATTCCAGCCTACATATTCATATGTCAGACTCAAGTTTCAATGACCAGCATATGTATAAAAATACATTTCAATAAGAACCCATTTAGATCCCATTTTGTAAATATGGCACACAAGTAGTGAATTGATGTTTTCAAAACATATACACTCATGTCCATAAATTAAGGATAATTCAGTTTTTCCATAATAACTTCTCAGTGGTGCAGCATAGACACTTGAAATTCACTTCAAAGAGACATCTTTATGCAACATAATGATAATTAAAATAACTCAGTCGCAAATTGAAATGCAAAGCGTGCAGCGGGGGCATATGCAAAAGAATGGAGTACCATTAGTGTGCAGTTGTACAGATGCATTTACATTAAAAATCACTCAACTCATGGAGTGGACTTCTACTGTGAGATATGATCTCCCTTGTCATCAGTGTTTACTTAACACTGTATTCTCATACTTAACATGAGTTACTTGATGAATTGTAGTGGCTAAATTGCTCGCCCCACCTTTTGAATTGTTTGTAAGTGATGGAAAGTTCCAAATGCATTAAATCTTTACACAATGAATATCGTAGAAGCGTCCCACACATGCTTGAAGAAATTTGGATTAGAGGAGTGACCTGGATTACTTATAGGGGCGATATTCATATTTTTTAATAGCTTATCCAAGGCAAAAGTGGAATAAAATTTGCCATAAGTATCAATAAATACGATTTAGAAACCGATATATCACCATTAAAAACTTGTCTAGATCAAGTTAACATAATTACAGGGAAAAAGTGGAACTTAATTATCTTTTGGTCTCTTGGGGAGCTTATATAACCAAGTCAACATACTGCCCCCAAAGAAAAAATCTTTTTAACATCAGATACTATTTACTGAAAATTATTTTGTCAGTCTCATGAGTAATATTGGACATCAGAGGATCTGTAGAAAGGTGGGAACTTGATATTTCATGGGTAAATGCCAGTTCAAGATAATGATTTGGTGGGAAAAGAGTTTTGGTCTTTATATTCAATTTGTTGAATTTGTTCAATAACCTCCCCAAGAGCGCAAAAAATAATTAAATTCCACTTTTTTACTATAATTACTTTAACTTGATTTAGACACGTCTTTAATTGTGAAATATCAGTTTCAAAATCGCGTTTATTGACAGTTATGGTTTATTTTATTCCACTTTTACTTTGGATAAAGGATTAAAAATATGAGTATCGCCCCTATAAGTAAGCCAGATCACTCCTCTACTCCAAATTTCATCAAGCATGTGTGGGACGCTTCTACGATATTCATTGTGTAAAGATTTAATGCATTGGGAACTTTCCCTCATTTGCAAACATTTCAAAAGGAGGGACGAGCAATTTAGGCGCTAGAATTCATCAAGTAACTCATGTTAAGTATGAGAATACTGTGCCAAGTAAATATTGATAACAGGGAAGATCATATCTCACTCTAAAAGTCAACTCCATGTGTTGAGTGATTTTTAATGTAAATGCATCTGTACAACTGCACACTAATGGTACTCCATTCTTTTGCATATACCCCGCAGTACACTTTGCATTTCATTCTGCGACTGAGTTGTTTTAATTATCGTTTTGTTGTATAAAGATGTGCCTTTGAAGTAAATTTCAAGTGTCTATGCTACTCCACTGAGAAGTTATTAGGGAAAAACTGAATTATCCTTAATTTATGGACATGAGTATATATATATATATATATATATATATATATATATATATATATATATATATATATATATATATATACTCATGTATAATATTAATAATAATATTTTCGCTTAATTGGTGCAGTGATTTTAAGAAAAAAAGATAATTTTCAATAGTTTTTAAGTGTATGGATAATATTGAATATTGGTGCCGTTTTACTGTCTCTCAGCCAAGTTCAAACATTAGTTTTGAAGTTTTTGAAAAGGGAATAAAAAAATCGAAAAACACATGGAACTACAAAACGATCATCAAAAAACTAAAAATGTTTGAAATTATCGATATATCGGTGACTTTTATCGATATTTATACTATCGATATTTTTTTTAGAAATATCGATAAAAATATCGTATACATATATATATTAATTAAAATTTGTCCATTTGAGATTTTGAAAAAATATTTTTTTTTTAATGTTTTAAAAAAAAACATTTTTGTGACAATTCTAGTCATGTTGGGAATCATATTAAAGCACATTCAAATTAAAAGAAAACGACCCAAATTTTAAGTCTCTAACTGCAGTAGTTTTAAATCTGCAACTGTTTGAAGGTATCAAAACATAGCGAAATTAATAATTTTTAACCTTTTTAAAAGGTCCATATCTCAAAAATTAGAACTCCAAAAAATATGAAATCTTGCAATTTTTGTTAACTTTAGAAATGCTACCACTCATGCAAAAATTATTAATTTATGAGATGTTAAGGTTCCGACCATTGGTTAATTTGACATGGAATGACCCTGTAATGTTGAATTTCATCTTTTGAAATAAAGTAATACTTAATTTTCAAAATATCTATAAAAAAATAACATACGTAGTTTTGAAATGTTTGCTATGTTCTAAGAATTTTCAAAATCTTTCTTCAATTATCTAAAACTCAACAATTATTAAACTTTGACAGCTGACAAAATTCTCGTCTGCAAATTTAAAAATATGTTTGATGGCCTGATTTTTTATATTATTTAAATGAATACTCTGAAAAATACTCTATTAAAGCCTCAAGGGTTTTGTTAGTCAAAAGTAAATAAAAATTATATCACAAAGAAGCTTTGTTAAGTACTTCTCCATTCTTAATTGAAAATTAAAGAGTTGGGGGTTACCAGATGAATAAAAGTGTTTTTAGACAAGTTAAGACATATTTGGCAATCGGATTTAGTTCAACTCATTCAAAGTCGATTTTTTTGTCGTCCATTTTTACCTCGGCAGATCAGTATATTCTTAGTCTACCAGTTTTTCTTTCTGTTCTATAAAAAAAATTTAGAATGATGTTCGATGAAGTACTTAAACTTGCAATCGCCTCTTGGTAGAGGTCGGAAATATCGATCAAAATAAATATCGATACTATATCGTTGCAAAGAAAAAAATATCTATAAAATATCGATATATCGATACATGATTTTTTAAATTTTATTTTCAATTTTGCCAGAAACAAAGTTTTTCGGGGCAAATTTCTACTTTTCATGATAGTTTTTTTTTGTAAGGGGACTATTTTTTCAACTAAAATGGATCTATTACAAAAAAAAATAATATTAATAATAATATTTTCGCTTAATTGGTGCAGTGATTTTAAGAAAAAAAGATAATTTTCAATAGTTTTTAAGTGTATGGATAATATTGAATATTGGTGCCGTTTTACTGTCTCTCAGCCAAGTTCAAACATTAGTTTTGAAGTTTTTGAAAAGGGAATAAAAAAATCGAAAAACACATGGAACTACAAAACGATCATCAAAAAACTAAAAATGTTTGAAATTATCGATATATCGGTGACTTTTATCGATATTTATACTATCGATATTTTTTTTAGAAATATCGATAAAAATATCGTCGTATCGATAGATCGCCGTCCTCTACCTCTTGGACTTTTAGAATGTTTTAATGGTAGCTTTCATTGTGTGAAAATGATATTTATAGCAAAATGATAATGGCGCTCCTGAAATTTAAAAATTGTACAAAACCATGACTGACAATTTTAATCTTTAAAGTATTCAAATGCAGTGAATAAACTTTTACAAAGATCAAAAAAAGTATTAGGGAATTTTCATAACAGTTCAAAGGTTTGTACTAGAATGGAATATTAGTTTAATTTATCGACACATTATTTACACAGCAGCTACAGAAAAGACACATTAGAAAACCTTAACAGAACCATAATAAAACAATAAAAACTTTGGAGGTGTTAGAAAGTTTCACATGTTATTTCCATTCTAACAAACATCTGACAACTATAATTTATAGGATTATTTATTTTTTAATAACATGAATTATTTACTGCTACTAATATAATAGACTCAGTGGGTGTAGTTGGGCAAAATATCCTAAGAAGTTCTTTAACTTATGAGAAAGATAAAAATATTTACTTATTTAAACATATGTGATTAAAAAATACTCCAGCCATTGAAGAAAACAAAAAACGTTTTTGACTGTTCAATACAGATCAATATTCGTAAATTAGACATGTGCAAACTTAATTGGCCCAATATTTCCGGACACCACTCTACTTAATATAATGAATGAACTTCTTAATACGCAACAAATTTTTCTCAAACCGTTTATGACTTACGCAGTAAAGTTATTTGCATAAAATTAGTTCAGAAACATTTTATGGAAAAGTAAGAGCACTAACTAGTTAATTCATCATTATAAAATAATTTACTTCAATATCATACATTATTTTGAAAGACATACTTTACTGATATTGCATTAAAAGAAAACAAATTTTAATGATTCTGGATATAATAATTATTAAAAAAAGAGCCTATACCAGTAATCTCATCATTACAAAATTACTTATTTCAATATCATACAATACTTTAAAATATATATTTTTATAAAATCAAACAAAAATGATGACAACACATTTTAATAATTCTGAGTGATTTTCTAATATTTCTGAAAAATTGTATTTTATATACAATACACTAGAAAAAATAAGCAAAAAATTAAAATATGATAAACATTTAACAACATATTTACGTGAAATTTTAAGTACATTTGAAAAACACATTTTTACAGATTTTTGGAGTGGGGACGAAGTAATACTTTAGCCCCCACTGTCGGTAGAGCATGGGGACGATCGCCCCCTTTGCTCAAGTGAAGTTGGCGCTTGTGTTAGAATCTTTGTGAATTATGATAAACTAACTAAATTTTTGTAAGAAACAATGGATTAATCAGAAAAGTATAAATAAAAACTTAACTTTGGGTTTAATCACTCTAAATTTCTATATAATAATGGAATTTTCAAATTCGTATTTCAATCTTTTTATTAAAAAAGTATCTTAGTAACTTATCATAGATGATATCTACTGATCATGAATGACCGAGAATTAATTCTTTTATTTCAATTTTATTAATTATCTATTTTTTTAATGTCAATATGTCTTACCATAATATCGTGGCAAAAGATTCGTAGTATTCGATAGTGTTCATTTATGTATTTGTTCCTGAAAGAACTATAACCAAATTTAACTCATTACAACGTTAAACAGCTAAGAATTTAAATTTTAGTTTAAATTATCTTCATCCTTTTATAAAAATGTCGTTTGGCAAAGTTACATTTTATAAAATCCATTAACTTACTAAATTAACCGGTTTCAACGTCGAGCCATCAAATACTCAAACATAAGTTTTAATTATCCATAGATCACTTCTTGAAAATATAGTGACAGGAAGTCCTATCTTATGACGGATTTCCGTTTCGATTATTTTTATTATTCTGCGAAAATGTCATGAGACAAGTTATATTCAACCAAGTCCATTAACTTGCTAAATTAAATATTCGATCCAAATTTAACTGATTTCAACATTAAGCCACCAAATATTCAAATTAAAGTTTTAAATACCCATAGCTCATTTCATGAAAATAAAAGTAGTAACAGAAAATCCTTTCTTATACAAAATTTCAGTTTCAATTATTTTTATCACTTCATGAAACTGTCGTTGAGAAAGTTACATTTAACTAAGTCCATTAACTTACTAAATTAACAACTCGAACCAAATTTAACTAATTTTGACAACAAAATTCAAATCAAAGTTTTAGATATCCATGGCTCACTTCATGAAAATAAAAAGAATGACAGGAAATCATTCCAATATGCCAAATGTCAGCTCCAATATTTTTATATTTTCGTGAAAAAGTCGTTGGACAAGTTACATTCAACAAAATCCATTAACTTTTGAAATTAACATCTCGAACCAAATTTAACTAGTTTCTACATCAAGCCACCAAATATTCAAATCTAAGTTTTAATTATTGAGGAATCACACACTCCTTGAGAATAGAATGTCAGGAAATCCTTTTTTATGCCAAATTTCAATTAGTTCTTGTAATTTTGTGAAAATGTCGTTGGACAAACTCCATTCAATCAAAGTCATCATCTTACTAAATTAACAATTCGAATCAAACGTAACTGGTTTCAATATATAGCCACCAAATATTCAAATTTAAGTTTTAATTATCCATGGATCACTTCTTGAAAATATAAAGAACGGCAGGAAGTTCTTTCTTATGCCTTACATCGCCATCCGCTTTGCCAATAAAAAGTGTCGCTAAATGCCGACGAACTGGCACTGCTAGTCACCAGAAGAAGGCAGTCAGCAAAGGTCACAGTCCCGTAGGTCAACGAATCCGGACTATTGGAGATATGGATGATGTAAAAAAAACGTCACCTGGATTCAGTTTTTATATGGTTGCAACATCTGCAGATAGCTCCGTCCGCACGGAATCGTCTTAAAAAACCACCCTAACCCCTTCGGAGCCCTGTTGATATCCAACTACGCTGCCACCATTTAGGTTTTTTTTTAACCCTTTTTTACCTCATCCCGTAGGGTCGTCGACTGCCCGCACCCACGGAGTTCGGGTACGTTTACCCTTTGAGCACAATGGGGGTTGTGGAACCAGGGGGTAGGGCTTGCTCGGGGAGGAAAAAAGAGAAAGGGTAGAGGAAAAAATGGTGCGTTAACCCTTGCAGTTCAAAAACCGTTGACCTCTGAACTGAAGAAATCCCATGTTAATGATCGCTTATCGGTGTGTGGAGTATCAAGGTGTTGGGTTTTTGGATTTATGGCTGAAGTGGCTGATGCGACAGAAGGTATCGGTTTTTAAGAAAATTGGCGGGAAGGATGGAGACAGCGTTAGGATTGGAGGGTGTGATGGAATGGGACAGATGCTGTTGGCGAAGGAAATACTTCTTAAAACGTTTTTGGAGTTATAGGATAAAATTAAAAATGTTAGTAAATAAATTAATGTTTTTTTAAAAAGATTTTTTTTTTTTAATATACAGTTAATAGTAATAATATATAAGTTCTATTAATTATTAAATAGTCTGTATACAATTTTTAATTGCAATTTTCAGATTACCTTATTAATTTTTAAATAGTGATTCATACTTTTATATTGATTTTCATATAAATGTATTATACAATTAGAAAATAATGAAACGGGGGGAAAAAAAACACATCAAAAATCAACAATTTACTTATCTTCTTGGTTATTAACTCTAAAAGGAATGCATTAAAAATTCTCTTCCGTTTAAAATTTTCAATTGCTTTAAAGAATATTTGTGATGAGATAAAAGTAATTTTCAGAAATACTGTATTCTATTTTAAGCATGTCAAATTATCAGGCGTATAAAATACTTATCGCCTCTTAGATATTTCTTTTTTATGTAAAAGTAAACAATAAATTTGTATATGATTTTTCAACCTGGAAGAACTTTGTAACTACACAATGGTTACTTAAAATATTTAAATAATTGATTTTAAAATTTTAAGGTTCACTGAGTTATCGAATCATCGTATTCAATGGACAAATGTGCCCCCCTCCCCTATGTTACTTTGATATACTCATATCAAAATGCGTTGACTAAATGTTCCCAAATCATTAAGTATAAACAAAATCCCTGAAAGCTTATTCTTCTAGAATATTACTCATCAAAAGTGCACCTCCATTCTATACAAAAAAAACAACAAAAAAAAACTCTTAATTTTTATTTTCATTGCAATTACAGCACAAGAGTAAGTTTAATATTTTATAGAAGTGTAAAATAATTTCGTTTTTAACAATATATAGGTAATATTGTTTTATGTGCGCACATTTTAATGGTTAAGTTGAAAAAAAATGAGAAATTCTTTCCAATTCCAGGTGTATATTATTTGTGTTTTAATGAAATAATTTAATAAAATCAAGCTAAAATACTAAACAACTGAGAAAATTTCCCAATGCATTAAAATTTCTATTTCAATATCAAATTGAGGCTAATCGTAAAAAAGTTTCTATTTATATAAATTTATCAGAAGAATTTAGATTAGGTTTTTGACATGATATTTTAGATACTTTCACTATTTCAAAATATGCATCTATTTTTCAGAAACTCTTTTCTCTTATACATATAATACAATATAATACGTTTAATGTGAATTTTTCAATAATCTTAATAATTACATACCAATTATACATTGGTTTTCGAGCATATTCTAACACTAGATATTATAATTTAACTTATATCCTCAATTATAAAAAAAAACTATTTAAAAAAAATTGTAAAAATGCACTTTTTCAAATTGGAGGGATGTATGTTCGAAATAGTCCCTTTTAAAGCACATTATTCTTAACCTTTCAACCAAAATTATGTATATTACATATATTCATACGCTTTTACCTTATTGTTGGGATACTACGATAATATTACCAAATTCCTAATATTAAGTGAATGTTTTCTGATTTTTTTTTTCACCATACAGATAATAGAATTACTTAAAAAAAAATTTAAGTATAAGAATCTTACGTTATTTACGTTGATGCATATCTTGTTGCAACATAATGTTAATACATAAGTTTATGATGAATATACGTTATTGTGTATTTTAAGAGTAGACATTAAAATAGAACTTCGACGCATTATATTTCTAGTATGAAAAAAAATATATAAATCTACCAATTTATTTAAAATTTTCAATGTATTTTAGCATTAAGAAGCGGATCTACATCTATTTTAGCCACTTAAAGTATTCCACTTACGTAGATATTGTCAATTAAAAAAAAAAAAAAAAAAAAAAAAAAAAAAAAAAACACTAACTCTTAATGTTTGAATTTGGTATTATATAACTTATTCATTTAAACATAGGTGTACTATGAAAATTGTGTACTTTACTTTATGTCTATGCAATAAAACTCAGAACAGTTACAGCATTTTATTGATCTTTTTTAAGTTACAGATAAGTATACACCAATTTAGTAAGTATACAATTTAATAAAAATAATATCATTGTATATAATTAGTACTAATAATTTTGAGTAGTTTGGCAGTATTGTAACTTTACAAAAAGAAAAATAATAAAATTCTAAATTAGAACCCAAAGCTCAGAATTAATGGAAATTTTATTTCCAATAACCTACTTCTATTTTTTTAAATTGTAGAGATCAATTTTTGTAAACTAAAGTAACGAAAATTTTTGTAACCATATTTCTCTACTTCAATAGAGTGATATATGTTGCATATTTTTTTTCATTCTGTGTATTTTATTTTTTATTTACAATTAGCTATTCATACGACACATCAAAAGGTAAAAAATATAATCATATTTGGATGCCGCCAAATTCTATGACTCGATTTGTAAGGGAAGCGTTAAGAATTATTTTGACTTGAATTTCTTTTAGCCATATAAGATAGTCAATCATGATTATATTCTTTTATATAAATTATTTTAAGAAGCGGTATGTATTCTTAATTAAATTTTTCTACATTTCACGCGTATTTTCAACCAATAAAATTTAATGATGACATTTTACGTTATGACTTTATATGTAAGTTAAATATTGGAAATTACAGATGCAACAATCTAATGTAATATTTTTTATTTTCCAGAAATGTATGAAGAAGTGATTTAAAAGTGAAAATGTATTATAACTATCATCATAATATGAAACCCTCAAATTTGCAAGAAATATAATTAACCCCTTGATGCCAACGAGACAGGGCGATAAACCATGTCACTTCCCCTTCCAACCGTTTGCAATGAGATTGCTATGAGCTTAACATTTTCCTGCTGATCGCATAAAACTGAGTTTCTTAAGGCCGTCGTTAATATCTTAAATAATGCTTATTCACATAGCATTGTTTTCGTTCTCAAACTCTTTCTTGTTTGGCATCTAATGTTAGATATAAACAAATTTAATAACGCATACCACACAAAAGTTTGATTAATTTCAACCATTTTTAATACGAAATTGTAACGACAAATAAGTCTGATTCCTTTCTTTCACCAAATAAACGGGCTTTGGCCGAAATTACTCCACATTAACCACAACGCCATCATCCGAAACAAACCCTCCATCAAAACTAATGAAATCATCAGTGACTATCTCTTTTTCAAAAGACCTGGAGCAACGGAAGAACCAACTGTTACACATTCGAGTGTGTCCTCTCCAGACATCTCGTGATCCGCCCCTTCAACTTAAATGAGATCGCAATTACTTTCACTCTGCATGTCACTCTTCTTTTTACCATATGGACATCGTGTGCACCCTGTCTTCTTCGCAGCTGCCTCCGAAGGTGCCTCTTGCTTAGGGTGCCTTCACCAGGTCAATGGCTCAGTAGGGCGGCATAAAAGATCCCCAGGTAGAGGATGAGGTAATTTGGTTGGATTATGGCTTCGTGCCTTTTCTTGAGGAGGCGTTTGGTGGGTGAAAGGGTTGAAGTACGTTTTGGGATTTTAGGTTTGATGTTCAGCAACGGTCGTTCGAATGTGTTAGGAATTTTCTCTGAGGAAATGACGACACAGCTTTAGAAAATAAAACTTATAATTTTTTCTACGTTTAGAAGTTTCCAAAGCGTCTTTAAATAATGGGGAATTCATTACCAAGCTTTAACAGTAGCCAGTGCGTTCAAATTCAGTCACAGCATATTTATTATTCGTTTAGAAGTTTCCAAAACTTCTTTAAATAATGATGAATTCATTATTAAGCTTTAACAGTAGCTTCAATGCGCTCAATTTCAGGCACAGCAATAATTCAGGCACCTTACAAAAAATAAGTGCTGGGCTCTTTCTAAAACAACTTTCAAATTGCAACTGACATATATCTAGCTCTGGCGATATTTAAATCCTCGCGGATGAACTTTCCCGATCAATCAAGAACAATCGATTTGGACAATCAGAACGCGTTGGGAAACATCTCGAAATTTCTTAATTAAGTCGCGCGTTGACAAATTTAATAAGCCTGTATCATCACTCTTAACCAATAAATTTAATCAAATAGAACTTTAAAAAGAATATACACTATTTACAATTATATACAAAAAACATTTCTTTTCAAATGCGACCGTCTAATATACTTTCGGGGAAAATAACTAATTATTATCCAGTGAACGGAAGTATGTATTTTCTTGATGAAATTATTCCCTATGTGTAGTGTATACTTTATCAAATGGTTTATTCTGGAGAATGATTCTGCTTTCCTAAATATGTTGAAAGCTTACTAAAATAAGTTACTCTGATTACAAAATTAAATATTAAACTAGATTCGATTAAAAGAATTTAAGGCCTTTTATAATTTTTCATTTTTAAGTTCTGAAACGGTTTTTCAAATTCAAATGAATGTGCCTCTTCCTAACTTTGAGCTCAAACAATTATCTAGGGGATAGACTTTGCTCTAGTATTGAAAATACAGGAGTAATTTTATCTACTATTTATTTAGGAAAAATGAAAATGACGCTGCCTTTACAAAAAAAAAAGTTAGATTATGATAGTTGCTGACACTAAAAGGTTTCTTCTACAATTATTTATATTGTAACAGTTTGGCAAAAATAAAGTTCTCCAACTGTTGTTGATGACAAATGAAATATCAAACCTCTCACCAAATTTAGTTTTTTTTTTTTTTTGGTTTTTTTTATAACCATAAATGTCGATACGTTGAGGAGTTTAGCAAAAAAAAAAAAAAAAAAAAAAAAAAAAAAAAACTTGGCACCGAATATTCAAGTTTCGATCCGTCCCTATCTATATAACCAAGATTTGAACTTTTCTTTGAGATACAAGGGAAAGACTCTTTAAATCTATCGCATTTTAAAGCACTTCCAGTTAAATATCCATCTGAGTTTTTTGCAATTCTAGAAATCTTATGGATATTGTCTAAATGATATATGGTACATATTTGCGGTATTTATAGTTTAGACTTATAGAACTGCAAATTGACTCCTTCCTGTTGCCATTTTCAGTTCTTTCAGTCGTAATTTCCGTTTTAATTTTGTGCAAAAACTTGCATCGACAAGAGCTGTCATTTGAAATATCACGTCTGCAGTATTTGTTGTTTTGTCTAGGAATGTTGATTTCAGACGCACACAAAGAGCTTTTCAATAAGCTTCTCTCAACCTTAGTGTTGTGTATCAGTTACGATAAAGTTCACTCACAGTAAAAATATTCTTAACTATTTGAGACAAACTTATTTCAATTATAGCAACAGTTGCTAAACTTGAGACGAAAACTTCTATTCTCAAATGAAATCATGAAGAAACAAAATTAAATCTTATGTTCAGCTGTTTTATTTTCACTTTATAAAAAATTACTTAATTCAAATACATGTGGTTAAATTACTTTAGTCACAAATTGTTGTATATAGAGAGAATTATCCTCTATTATTGATAGTTCTAACATGTTATTTTATCAACTACTTCGGAAGAATGACTAGCTCGATAAAATAATTTTCCCTGAAAGTGTTAAATATGCACTTTATTTGATTTTAAATTTGCTCTAAAATGCTTTAGTGTCAAAAACGTCTATCTTTTAAGGAAATAAAGATGGAATAAGTCATGAGGAAGAGAATGTTGTTTTTATACTTCAATTTTTAAAGGAGTTTTTCAGTTTTAGAAAAGGTTACTTCATTTAAATAATCAGGTTTTAAATTTTGTAGGATCGGTAAGTTTATTGAACAAATTATTATTAAAGATTTTTCTGATGGACTTTTTTCATGTGAATCCTTCTAGATAATGAGCCTATATAGTTTTCTTTTCTAGAGAATTCAAATACAGTACTGATTTTTTTTTGTGGGAGAGGGGGGGGGGGGGGGGGAGTGGTGTTTGAAGTATCTTTGCATTTTTTTATTTTATCAGAAATACTTTAAATTCTATTAAAGGTTACTTAATTCAAATTAAATTATTAAATACTTCCCGATTTCTCTAATCTCAAATAAACCTATCGATTTGTTAATCTAGATAATGCGGTTTAATCCTTTTGAATAACTCTGCTTTCTAAGGAAAATATATTATGAAACAACGTATGATTGTGCGAGGTATTGAAGAAATTTTGTATACTTCTATTTTAAAATAAGTCCTCGAAGTTCAGTAAAGGATGCTAAATTAAAATAAAACTTCAGGTCATAATGTGTTTTTAGTAAGAAATTTTTTTCATTTTATATATTTATCTACATATTAATTTTATTATGTGCTTAGTTAAACAATGAACATATACTTTATTGTGGATAAATAAGAGAGATTTGGTATATTAAAATACAAATCCGTATGTCTTAACAACTTTTGAAACTTTAAAGTATTGTCGATGGATATTTTGGAATTAATTTTATAGCTTTAAGAGTATGTTTGAAAAATGTTTTGTTACATATCGTTCTGATTTGTAAGGTTGTCTAGTTAACACGTACTATTCATCATCATAGTTTTTTCAATACTTCAATAATAAAATGTTTCATTCATCTCTATTATATTAAAGATAATTTCTTTTGTTACTTTTAAAAGTATGCTATCGTATTTTTGATTTCTTTTAATAGGAGAAAATTTTCTTTGCAAGTGCTTGATCGGTTTTCTACATTTATAAAAGAAACAAATTAGCAGCACACAAATAATAATCCATATTTTGCAGACACATTTTATAGTGTGAAGAGGTTTGCAGAAACCTGTTATAATAGTTTAGGTACAATTATATCCATTTGAAAATATTTAAAATTTTGGGACTACACCAACATTTTTACCTTCATCTGTTTCATTGATAATCGTTTGATGATAAACAAATTAGTAGACGGGCAATTCTCTGAAGACTGAAACCACTAAACCTAAAAAAAAAAAAAAATCGAAGGAAAGTAAAAGCAATGAATTGCTACTAAAGTCAAATGTTCAAATTATGATGAAAGAGTAATAAATTTTTTTTAAACACCAATCAATGTAACTTTTTGACATGAAAGTTCACTAATTTCAATGACCCCTTATTATGTAAAACAGAGTATAACAAATTGGTAACTTTTAGAGGAACAAATTCAAGAAAAACAATAAATATTGTACTTAATGTAGTCATTATAATTAGAAGAAATACAAAAGTTCAATAACATTACGTTCTAGGTAGAAAAAGTTATGAAACTAAGTTCAAGTCCTTTCACATGTCCCGTGCGTCAGTGTGAAACATGATTTTTTTTTAATAAAACATATTTTAAATTTCAAATTTTATAAAACTTCAGTTTTTTCTTTTAAAATTCATTTACAAAGTGCTGTGCAAATTTTTAAAGCAATACAAAAATAAATTAAACTGTTATTTTAGAAAACACGTATGTCCCGTGCGTCAGTTTTTTAACAATTGCGTAAAAGTAAGATTTTTAAGTGCACAATTATTTTGATTACAATTATTGTAAAATTCGATATTTACGTCAATGAAAACATTTTCCTTGGAAACAAACTGAGTTGATATTATTATGGCATAATGTTTCATTCTAAGAAGATTTTGTATCGTAATAAATTTGCAAACTGTTTTAGTTCAAGAAAGAAATTTTCACAAATCATAGCATTGGTCAGCAGGTATGTGATTTAAGAGTATGACATTTTTCGGCCGAATTTTGCAAAATGTAGAAAAAGAACCTTGACTTGTGAGGTTTTCTTTTTTCTTCTTCTTTGTATAAGACAAATGCATGCTTTAAAGACACATGTAAAAGTTTTTTTTTTTGTCTTTTCTATTTTTCCCGCTTTTCCAACAAAATAGTGGGTGCAAAAATGGCAGATGTTATGAAAAGGTGTTTGCGTTTGAACACCTAATGTTGTTCAATACCCATTCTAAATTGAAATTAATTTAAAAAATATTCATTTCAAACTGATTTTTATAAGTAAATAAATAATTCTTAAATTTTAAGCATTTCTTTGTTATCGAGAAATGAGGTTGTTTGAAAAAATACATGCACCACTCCGTGCATTAAAAGGATAAAAAATTAATATACACGACAATTTTAAAGTATCTTGGTAAATTTGTATTGCCAAAAAAAATTAATCAGTAATTTAATTTTGTTAAAGCATAATTTATTAAGCACCAGAAAGGGTACAACTTCTCTGAATGAAAATATAGCAAATATATCCACCAAAATAGTACAAAATTGTGTTCACTTTGAGTAACAAGTAGTATAAAGTATGTGTAATTTGTCTAACAAAAAGGCATACAAAAATTGTAACTGTAAAAATATCACCATTTTCCTCTCCAAAAATGGTATGTCCCGTGCGTCGGTTCACATTTTTGTTTTTTAAATTCACAAAAATAATCTTTTTGTAAAAATTTTGGTAGATATAGTATTATTAACATTTAACCAAATGTGCCTATGCATTTCATAATTTTAGTCCTTATAAATTCAGAGAAAATGTAAAATTTTGTCTTGGGAGCAATTTTCTTTCGTTTCTCCGTGTTCCATTTGTCGGATGCTTATAAATGCATATTTAGACTAAAAAAAAACAATTATTTTTCAATACAACTTTAACACCAACTAAAATTATAGAAAACTAAAACATAACTAGTAAATTCATCATAATTTTGTAATTTTAATTTTTTTAAGAGTAGAAAAAGAACGCAAAATGTCCCGTGTATCAGACTGCGAATCGCTTAATAACAAACCTATCTGGAAAAATGTTCCAAAATTATGTCCACTTTGAGTAACAAGTAGTTTAAAGTATGTATAATTTGTCTAACAAAATTAACAAAAATTGTAACTGCAAAAATATCATTGTTTCCAACTCGCAAAAATAGTATTTCTCTGGCGTCATGTCCAGTGCGTCAGTTTCAAATGTTCCGTGTGTCAGTTCACATTTTTGTTTATTAAATCCACAAAAATAATCTTTTTGCAAAATTTTTAATAGATATAGTTTTATTAACATTTACCGAACTGTACCTATGAATTTCATTATTTTAGTACTTATAAATTCAGAGAAAATTTGAACTTTTCTCTTGAAAGTAATTTTCTTTTGTTTCTCCGTGTCCCTTGTGTCAGCTGCCTATAAATGTATATTTGACCTAGTTAAAACAATTATTTTTCTATATAGCTTTGCGACCAACTAAAATTATAGAAAACAAAAACATAACTAGTATATTCAGCATTAGTGTTTATTCTAATTTGTTTAATAGTGTAAAAAAGAGTACAAAATGTCCCGTGCATCAGCCAAAGACTTGCCCAGACAAGAATTACGAAATAAACTAGCAGTAGAAGTTGCTGCTAATTCTTTTAAGTCCAACTTACTTAAAAAACTTGCTGGAAATGTACTGTAATATATTAATCCGATATACCACTTTCGAATTCCTAAGTACTTATTTTATAATTGGTCATTACGAAACGTATGAAATATAAATATAACTATTAAAAATTATACTGTCATGTTTGGAGCCAAAGCCTTACTATTGGTGTGGTTAGTAGAAAAAATGAGATCTTATAGTATTTAGGCATATCTTTTGAAATTTGCGAAAATTAAGGGAGGATGGGGATAAATAGGACATTGCATATTCTATATTCATTTTGTAATATTTATCTATATTCATTTTCTAATATTTATATATATTCATTTTGTAATATTTATATATATATTCATTTTGTAATATTTATGTATATTCATTTTGTAATATTTATATATATTCATTTAGTAATATTTATGTTTATTCATTTTGTAATATTTATATATATTCATTTTGTAATATTTATGTATATTCCTTTTGTAATATTTATATATATTCAATATGTAATATTTATGTATATTCCTTTTGTAATATTTATATATATTCAATATGTAATATTTATGTATATTCATTTTGTAATATTTGTATATATCCATTTTGCAATATTTATGTATATTCATTTTGTAATATTTGTATATATCCATTTTGCAATATTTATGTATATTCATTTTGTAATATTTATATATATTCATTCTGTAATATTTATATTTATTCATTTGTATTCATTAATTTATATATATTAAAATACAGTCAAGCTCCGTTAACGGGAAGTCGATGGGGCCGCCGGAATTGTTCGCGTTAACCGAATTTCATGTTAAACGAATAAATTAACGTTAAGTTTCAAGTACGGAGAACTGCTTTTACTTCGTATTAAACGGGATTTCATGTTAAGCGATTTCGCGTTAACGGGGTTTGACTGTATAATCATTTTGTCGATGGCAGTACATTCTATCAAATTTTGGGTCTGTAACTAAAAAGCCCTTTTACAGATGCTGCTATTAGTGCTTCAGGTTACTAATTAAACTACTTACTATCATCCCAAACGAGCTGAAACTAGATATAACGACTAGTTGAATATAACAATATTTTCTGTAAAATTTTGGTGGTTGTCACTAAAAGATCATCTTTATATAAGTTTCTATTGTTAATTCCGAGTACTAAATAACTCGCTTGTCATCATCCAACAGACTTGAAACTTGGCAGACAGACTCTATGTCAGTAATAAAGCATTTAATCAATTTATAGTCCACGTCATAGAATAGTTGGCTTTCAACGTAATGGTCAAACAGTATGAAAAATTCAACTAAAGTTTTAAATCATTAAAATAAAATGCGATTTCCCATAAAAGTTTGCAATGCCTATAAAAGATTATATTGTAAACTTTGTTTTTATGGGTAAACATTTAACGAGGTCTAAACATCTTCACCCCTGAAATTCCTTTAAAAATTCGATAAAGGCGTAAAAAAATCGAAAAACAAACGTTTTTCACATGGAGTTCTCTTCCCTTGAGTATCAAATCAACGACTGCTCCTTCCCCATTTTATTTATCCGAATGTAATAATGTAATGATAATCACCAAAATTATTCCAAAATTAGCTATATTTTTTGCCAATGTATTAATTAACGCCAAAAATATCACCAAACTTTCCACGTTTCGGTTCGTCTTGAATTTAAATTGTAAAAATGAAAATTATGGAATAGAAGTTTTAAAAATAAATACTTTTTTTAATATCCTATTTTATACATAAAATAAGACCTTATACATGTTTAAAGCAGTGATAAGTAACTCAGTTTACTTGAATTTTTCTCCTCTAGTTATTAACGCTTTTGTTTCCGTTGTAGTTCTTTTAACAATGCACTTCCATCTTACATTGGTTTCACTATTATTTTTAACAAACATGATCATTATGAATCTACAACAATAATAAGTTACATCCTTCAACAAAGATTAATCAATGACAAAGAAAGAACGTCTTTGTTGTGACAAAAGTTTTGAGACTTGAAAAATAACTTGTAAAAGTGGTTATTTGTTAGTCTAAGTGTTGCTGACTTACTTAAAGTGCATATATACATAGAGATTTCATTTTGTTTTCATAATGAACGACGATGACGAATTTATGGACTGGGAATGCACGGCTTTAGTCAATGAGCCAATGGACTGGGAAGAGAGTCCCTCTGGAAATCCGTTTGTGGTTGAGGCAGTTGGGGTTGCTCCCCTCACAGATCGAAAGATCGTCATTGGTCGTAGACGGATGGCCAAAGGGGCTGCCTTGCCCAGTTAAGATGGAACGGCGGTGATGATAAGTGGTAATGGGTAATGTGTGATTGCACGGGGGTCGTATGTCCGGTTGTTGGAATTTATGGAATGGTAAATATTGAAGGAACAGAATGGAGATAAGTTGCTGGAATGATTTTATATAGCTGTAAATATGTTTATGATTTTCAAGTGTTCATGTTTTATTTTGTATAGGTTATTAACTTTATGCAAGGACTGCTTTCAAATACTTTCCCGTTGCAAATTTTTTTACTTGATTGAATGCCCTTAAGAAGAACAGTGGGTCTTCTGATATATTAGTGGAGCTGTGATTTTTGAGGTTAGTACTCCCAAGTGTTCACACCGATAATAACTTTTGTATAAAAAAAAATTAGATTATGATACTGACTTCGAATCCCTATTGTGACTGACTATGATGTATACTGTTGTGATTCTGGCTGTAACAATTATTGCGTCACTAATTTAAAAGAAAATTAATCATCATTATACCTATGAAAACAACTTCAACCCTGATGCTATTCAGCATAACGATTACGACAGTAACATCTACTTTGAAACTAATATGAAACTCACTATAACATGGATCACTATAACATCAACTTAAATCAAAGTCCTGATGCTATCCAAACATATTGACTACGACAGTGACATCTACTTTGAAAGCTATCATAAAACTCAACTCATTATAACAAGAATTGTGATATCAACTTAAAGTCCTGATGTTATCCAAGCATATAGACTGCGTGAGTAGCATTTACTTTGAACCCCAATTTGAAACTCACTATAACAAGGATTGTGACATCAACTTAAACTAAGTCCTGATGCTATCCAACCATATCTACTACGGTGACATCTACTTTCAAACCAATTATGAAACTCTCACTATAACAAAGATCATATATTGGTATCATTAACATCCTTTAAAATTAATTTTTATAGTGTTTTGATTTATTTACCTATTTTATAAGCATCGTAAACGTCAACTATTTATAATAATTCTTTTTAATTGGTGTCATCAATTATGTAAGTTGAGAGGTTATAACAATGCCAAATTATCCATAAGATAGTTTCAATTAACTATGTTATGAAATATTTAGAAGTATTTAAAAAGTGTGTTATGAATTTTATGATCGGTAAGTTTCAAGACTTATCTCCATAACCTAAGCAATTGTTCATAAGCTGCTAATGATGGGGGAAAAGGGGGGGGGGGGGGAGGATATTCTGATAAGGTTTTCCCTCACGAATGAGGGTGATGATTGAAAGCAATTTTGTAGAGAAGCAGCTGATATTGGATTTTAAGGTACCCCGTATCATACATAACAAGGCTTAAAACAACCAGAGCATGCTCTGAAAATTCAGGGATAATTGGGGGAGAGATGTAACCTATTGAGTTTTTTTAAGAAAGGTGTTGCACGAAAAATGAGTTTACATGACTCTATATTTTAAGTTAGTATTATCATTTTTAAAAGCAAGAAACAGGTGGAATTGCAAGAAAATTGAATGACTTCAAATCTAAAACTATGTTTTAAAAAACTAAAATATGTACTTAGAATTTTTTTTTTTTTGTCATGTGTAAAAAAGGTTTTGTGAATTTTGCAATTTCGAATAAATTTCTTCTACAAAATTTTAACCAAAAGAAAATATTGCAATATTTTCCCATTAAATTAAATCAGATTTGTTGACGGAATTAATATAAAATTGTTCTCTAATATAACCCAAAATGATAAATAAATTGAAGTAAATTAAATGTTGTTGTTTCACCAATCGTAATACTTTGTTGAAAACAAATAATATTGAATTTATAACGCTATTATACCCTATTTTTAAATTATTGTAATATTTCTTTTACAAATTACTGAATTTTCTTTTTAATGTTAATTGCTATTCAATCTTTACTTCTAATATATTCCACAGGAACGAATGTAACATTTCCTAGCATGTTCTAAATCTGTTCGAAGTCACTCTAACATGTCTCTCAAATGATTTTTAACAGAAAATACTTTTCCCTGAACATTATGATTTATTAAACATTATGAATTACGAAAATATGACTTCTTTCTATTTCTGTGCAACTTCTTCGGTTTCCATGGCATCAAAGTACCTAAATTACATGTATTCCATCTTGGTATACTCGATCTGCATTGCCTTTTGTAAATTACACCAAAGAATAACATCGTTTAATTAATTACAAATGACATTAAAACGTAAAAAACATTGCATGGTAAAATTAAAATGCAATCCGAAGAAGTGAAAGTAAGTACTTAAGCTTACAGCTCATTAATTTAATCTAACTGTGTATTGGGAACAATATTTTTTTACGTGAAATTTTGGTACAGAGATTATTTTTTTAATTCCCCCCCCCCCAATAAAAATCGACCTATTCCTTATTTTAACCTTATTGTGATAATAAATATTGAAATGAAAAGACTTTTAACTTTCGAATCCTGTTTTGGAATTAGACGAATTTAAATGGTAATTTGGATCAAAAACTTCTGATGGTTGGTTGTTTTGTTTTCTAGCACAAGGACTGTACTTGGGAATTACTGCTCTATAATTTTGTCATAGCAACACTGCAATTTTGAGATGGTGAGGAACCGGACATTGAAAGAGAATATATCTGTTTCTCTGCATCGGCATGTTTCAACTAGTATTACATTATCTGTCAGTTTGAAATAAATTTTATATTGTGAACACCAAGTATCATTTATTGTCATGAAAATAAAAATAAATTTCAATTTAAATTCGTTAATTTACGAATTTTTTCCCTCATCTCCACCAGAAATCTTTGATTCATATTTAAATAATTCAGTAAATATCATTTTTTAAATGGAATAACTTGTGGCCCCTTTAAATCACAAATTAATAACCACTGCACTTAAGCTGATCTCCCGTGAAGCTGATGCTGGTGGGATGATATCAAACCGTTTCACCTGGTCTGGGTGAAAAGGGAAAGTTATTCCAGGTGCTCCTGCAGCATACGATAAGACGACGACCCGCATAAAAAAAGGGGTTGGGATGGAATAAAGGGAAAGGAGGGGGATCACGATGTGGAGGAATAGAATCAACAATTGGGGATATCTTAAGGCTGTCCTTAATGTGGGAACTCCTTTGGTCGTCATTCTTAACATTTAATGTCATATAATAGTTTGAATGCACGAATTTTAGCATTGAGTCCCTTTTGAACGGAAAACTTATTTGATGTCGGACTTTAATGTTAAATTGCATATTTTTGCAAATATACGACCATTTAATTTAGTATATTTATTTGTTGATAAAACAAATATCAATAAATGATGTAAGACAAATGTAAATAAATAAATCTAGAGAGACTATGAGTCATTTTATATAAGAAGATATAGAAAGTTGGATAACTGGTATGAATAGGATACAAACAAAAACAAAAACTTGTTACTTTGTCACTATTAAGTAAAAAAACAAAATCAGCAAATAAGCCAATTCTTCAACAATTTTGATGTAAAAATTAGTTGGCACTCAAAAATGTTGGCTCAAAATATTTACTTCTTAGAAATAAATAGATGCACATAGCTTTTGTATAAGCTAATTACTACTTTAGAGAGGCAAATAAAGCTAAAAAATCCTGTTTAATATTTTAAATAAATTTGCTGGAAATATAATATTCTTTGGCAACTAAAAGAAAATCTGATTCTTTTTAGAACTTATTCAGTGTTCATTTTCATTAACATTGTATACTGACAATATTCGTAGTTACCAAGAAAACGAAAATCTCGATTTCTAAGCTTACAAACAATTGCTTACATTTAATTTACATTTAACTTTTGACATTTACAATTAACACCTAAACTTTTGTAAGGACATAATTGAAGCACAGTCACAAACACCAATGAGTTTAATTAAAATTTATTTTGTATCTTTAGACTTTCGAAATATACAATTTATAGCACGAAGAGTTGTCAAAAGTTCGCATTTTTGTATTTTTGTAATCTCCGTATTATGTTAGGGCAATGCACATCAAACCTAACGAAACAAATTACATTACTAGTTAACGTATGTATAAATTAAATGTAAGCTCTTAAATACATAAATCTTTACTCAATAAGTATTTGAAATATTTAAGTGTACTATTCATTGTAGAATTTCTTTCTTGTTTGCTGACCCTATAGTTTTACGTATTCCATTTTCAAACAATATAAGAATATTTATGAAAAGAGTTAAATTAGAACACCTCGCTGTAACTACCAATATATACAGAAAAAGGTAACTATCTCAAATACCATTTTGCAATCGATTCTGTGATGTGAAAAGCAAAAAAAAGCTGAAAAGCTGTTGTATTTTAAAAAATTATATTTTTTAGGTTAGTAATACATGTTTAGATAAATATAAATTAAAAATAAAGTATAAAATCAGTTAGTTTGTATTTACTTTATTAAATCTAAAATATAAAACATTAAAAAAAATAACTCATCAAAAAAGTTTTTACTAAAAATCCTATACATGCATTGCCAATCAAGTCAAGGAAAAAATGAAAGTTGGAATGACAAAAATAAAATAAATGTACATTTTTGGAAATTATATGTTAGTTGTAGTAAAAGGGTAGCATTAAAATGAAATATTTCCTATGAGAGAAAAACTTTCTTGAACCTGATCGTTTCTGAGAATTCCAGAAATTTTTTTTCTCAGTGATAGATAAAATACAATGTATCAAACAATATTCCTTCTTTTGCGAATTTAATGGATTTTAGTTAACTTAATCTGACAAAATGAATTCCATTTTGAAACCTTTTGCATTTTTCTACTTTAACTTTTCAGCAATTGAATATGGTAACATTTTTTCAAAAAAATTTAAATTTACTTAATTTAAAATAACAATAAAAACTGATATTATTCTTTTACTGAACGACATCCCACAATCCATTGTAAGGCTACAATTCATTAAAGGGTTTTACTTCAAATGCAATACTTTTTGGTTACTATGAGGACCGCGTTAAAAACTGACAAGTATTCATTTTGATTATAACACACATTTCATTATAACACATGGTGCATATTTTGTGTAAAATTGAAAAATTTGTGAATTTTTGGTATTTTTATTTTTAACTACACCTAGTCATTCAAAGCAGTTTGAATAAAAAGAAATCGAAAACTGAAAATATCGAAAATATATTATAGAATACAGGTGATGTAAGAGGAAAAGCAGACCAATACTTTACTTGCAAAAATAGTCCTTTTTTAATTTGCAAATTTGCATAAGGATTCAATATATATATATATATATATATATATATATTTTAATTTATACTATTTGGCATGAAGACATAAATTTTAAATTAAATACAAAATTTAATCTACAATGAACGCTTTTGGAAAGAGGTGTTTTTGTGTGCCAAAATCTTGGGCCAATTATAAAGCATTTTTAAATTTGCAAAAAGCAATTGTCGATTAAATCACCAAGCGTAAGGTTTATAAGTATAGATTATATGAGCGAGTAACCACCTCACTGAAATAACTTTTGTTACAGAAAAGTTACCTATTATGAGATAGAGTAATATAAAATGATAGATCCTTATACTCCATACCCAATGTCTCAAAAAAATTGAAACGCGGTGTAATTCCTTACTTTTTAGAGCAGCGTTCTCAACTACGCAGCCCACGAGATGCAAAGTAGGGAGGGGGGGGGGGGGATACCCTGTGTGGGGTGGAGTTTTTTTGTTGAAGTAGTTTTTTTATTTATGAGTTATAATTTATTCCTTTTTATACAAAATGGTTTGCGTTTACTATTTAGAAGTCTAGTTAATGTTCCAAAACAATATGACATTTATTCACAAATAAACATTAAGTTCAAAAAATATTTTTAAAAATATCAGTTTATAATTATTACATGCCTTTTAATGGTAGAATTCATTGTTAAGGTGTATGTATACCCTAGAACATTTTTTATTTTAATTCTGAGTTTAAAAATCCAATTATTTTCTAGATTAGTTAGAAAGTATATGATTAAAATAATTTCATAACAAAAATTTAAATTTCGGCAATTGTTAATTTGTTAATTAAGCTTTAATTAGATAATTAGTACCTTTTTCAAACAATGATATATCAAATTCTAATTTACTTAGAAACGCAATTCTACTTGGAAACCATTCGAAATATTATTTTTAATGTTTTCAATCTCAATTAAGTTTCTTATATAGAAGAGTTTTTGTTTTACAATTTATTTTGCGTGAAAACATGACAAAAATCCATATTTTCAAAGAATTCTAAGTTTTAAAAATCCCTAAAAAATCAATTTCTCAACCAATATTATATAACTGAGTTTCAAAACATCTAGCATATTATGTAGATTACTATGATACAAAAAAAATTATAATTGAACATTTTGTTGTTGAATTATCGTTGTTTGAATAAAGCGTGACATAATCAAAATACAGTTCGTCAGAAAACAGGTTTAAAGTTTTAAAAACTTGGTATCTAACAGGGAAAGTACTTACCTATAATTGATTGTAACTTAAAAACTATTAAGGATATTTTCACATGTTTAGTATTGTTTGAAAGCTAAAGTATAAGAGAATATTAATATATAATAACAAAAAAATTAATATTCTTATCGATTTTCGTGAATTGTAGGGTATACGTACACCTTAACTCCATCTCATCTCATTACATTGTCTGTTATCATGAAAAGTCTTTTAAAGCGTTGACTTTTTAAATCCTTTATAATAACCTATGATATCGATTAACAATTGGATAGACTGCTTACCCATGGGGAAACGAAGCCGTTGTCACCGCGGTAGCGAGATGCTTGGATGGAGGAATTTGTATTGGCGATGTGGATTTTCTTCGATCTTTGTGGTACATTCGCGTTACTTTTGATATTTGGCAAGTAAAAGAAAAAAAAATTAAGAATAAAACATATTTGAAGAAAATAGTGTAACCAATAAATATAACTGATCAAAATAATTCTAAGTATAAGATTTGTATATTTGGAACAAACATTTGAGATTAGTTATTGTCAATATCTGTAAACGTGTTTGATCTTCATTGATTTGAATTTAATTCTTTAAAAATAAATTATTATCTACAAGTTATGAGAATACAGTAAACAAATGAAAATAGACTTTAAAAATATAGTTATTTTAGAAGGAGATAATTGAAGAAATACAATAAACCAGTTGAAAATATGTAATAATTAGATTGCAAAATACAAATTCATTTATACTATAACTAAAGTATTACAAAATACAATTTAAGTTTCAAAGGCATACAATTATATTAATTTTTCATACTCAATGTTATTATACTAACTAAAATAAATTACTAAACTAAATCAAAATTATATGCCAATGAAATAAATTTAATCAGTTTAACATTTACTTAATAAATCCTTCTAATATACAACAATTCATTTAAACAAGTATAGAGTAAAATCGAAATGCGTTTTACAATAAATAATAAAGTGTATTCTAATAGATGAAATTTGAGAATTATAAAACTATGAATAAACTCGTGCCTTCCTTACTCATAAACACTTAACTTTCTCCAATGCAGACTCATTTAATAAAAACGCTTAAATAAATTAAAATAAAATAAACTTCTTTAGTTTAGTACAAGCATTTGTAAACGATTGCAAGAGGAGAGACAATTTCTCTCTAAAATTCAAGAGTTACATTTACAAACAGAAATAAAACTGACATACAAATTGCTTTCGACAGTTTGATAGGACTTCGAATTCCAACAAACAGTTAAAAACGACTTAGTTTTTAAAATAAATTCGTAAGTAATAAAGAAACTGATAAACTTTGCCGTTTGCGGCCCGCAGTTTCATTATTAAATAAATTTACAACAGAGCAATAGCATTTTGAGTAATTGTTTCTCTTTCCATTCCATCCCTTTTTACTTTCAGTTTCCCGACGAAACGTAACAAAAGTATAGTATTCGGTAGAAAAAAAAAAAAAAAAAAAAAATCGATATTTTTTGCATTTCTCCACGTTTTGAAACGTCCCGATTTCAAAAAAGTGATCCAGGAAAAAATATCTGTCTGTGTGTCTGTGGTCAGCATAACTCCCGAACAAATTAACATAGGAAGTTCAAATTTGGTGTACGGGTTAGTGATGACCATCAGACCTACCATTAAGGTTTTAGTCAAAATCGCTCATGCTCATAAGGTATCTGCCATTGAAAAAATCATGTTTTTCAATGATTTCTAAAAAAACAGCTCTAACGATTTTGATCAAAATCAAATGGGAAAATACGAAAATGGTGAATAACACCATACGTTTTTAATGCAATGACCAATATTATAGTATAATTGAAAGTTGTGCGAAATTCCACACCCCTACTTTTAATACAATTACTAAATGTTCATAAAAACATAGTTCATATAACATATCTAAAACAAATTATCCAGTTATAAATAAACAGAGTAATTATTTGAATTATTAAATGAGTGTAGAATAGAACAATAACAAGTAGAGTTTTAGTTTCGCTTTCATTTCCTATTACTTTGCGAAATATCTTTGAAAACGCATAAAAACAAGGATTAAATAAATATAAATCGAGTGTTTTATTATAGATCCTAATACTATTCGTTTTGAATTTAAAATGGATTACTTATGATATGAATTGTCATATAAGAGATAAACCATTAACCACGAGCGATCAATGTTGGAAGGGTCATTTTAGATATTTTTCAAAAATAAATAATAATAATAGTAAAAAAAAAAAAAAAAAAATACGTTAACACATTTGAATAACTATTTTTTAATTACCGGTGAAAACTCTTGTTTATATTTTCCCGATTTGCACTGTTGTTGCAATTACATGCAACATAGTAATTAGCCATGATTTAGGAAATCGTCCATCCATCGGCAGGAAAGCAAACGTTTCTGCCGGCGCTTTTTTCGCCTTGCGTTGCCATCGGAACAGTCTATCCAATTGTTTATCAATATCGATGATATTAACTTCAATTTTGTGTGTTTGCCGATGGAGGAAAATTTGCGTAGGCCTAATTAACCCCCTTGCCGTCATCCAATCGGTATGAAACTTGACAAGTAGGTTCGATGTCGATGACAATGCATTTTGGCATGCAACTCTCACTAAAAGATCGCTTCTACACACGTTTCTTTAATCGCTTAGGAATACTAATAAATCCCATTTAACCGATCATTGGTTGAAACTTTTTCCTGTTGCCGAAATTGTTTTAATTAATATAAATAAAAAACAATTGAACGTAACTGCATAAATTCATTATGGAGGGAAGTTCAGCCAATTCAACTTTGCGTTGCGTAGCAATCTTATGAATGAAATAATTTTTACCGATCATTGTTGAAACTCTTTCCTGTTACCAAAATTGTTTTAATCAAAATAAATGAAAGATATGTGTTTTTATTGCCACAGGTCAGACTTATCAGCTAGATAGTGTACTAATTGTTAGATGCAATGTATTTATTACCAGCAAAATATGAAATGCCGTTATTGTGCAGAATGCCTAAGGCATTGTCTAGCATGCCTGTTGCCATTAGGCCAAATATGAAATATAAGTGTAGAATCATTATATACTTCCCCTGGGCATTGTATAGAATACCTAAGCATTTTATAGAATGACAAATGCTATTTAGGCAAAGTATGAAAACATTAATTTTATTTATAGAGTTTGTGATATTGAGTTTAAAACTATATACAAATAAAAATCAGAACTATATTTTGGTACGATCTGGCCACCAAAATAGCTTATGAAATATGAGTTTTAAAACGCTCATACCTTACTCTTTAGATTTTTACAAGTACAAATTAATTAATTAAAAAAAAGTGATATTGGGGATGATATGCCGCAAACGACTAGCTGAAATAGGTAGAGGTATTAATAAAAAAATACCAAAGCCAACTAAATAGATCGTAATATTTCCTTTTAGAGCGTGCGCACACCTTACTTTTTAGAGAGTTTTACAATATCAAGTAATTAAATAAAAAGTGATTTTTGGAGTGAAATGCCACAAACGACTGTTCGAAATAGGTAGGGGTATTTTTTTTTTTAGATTCAATTGACTGTAAGGCCAGCGAAATAGGTCGTAATTTTTCCTTTGAGAGCGTGAAGGGCACTTACACCTTACTTTTTAGAGAGTTCTACAGTACCAAGTAATTAAAAAAAAAGAGTGATTATGAGGTGAGATTCCACTCCTAAACGGAAGAAGTACAACTTATTTTTTGGCCTTAAGGTCAATTAAACCTACAAAAACATCCCTACCTATTTCGGGCAGTCGCGTGTGGCATTTCATCCCCAAAATCACTTTTTTTTAATCACTTGATATTGTAAAACTCTCTAAAAAGTACGATGAGCACGCGCTTCGCTTTCTAAAAGGACAAATCACGACCTACTTCATTGGCCTTGCAACCAGTTGAACCTAAAAAAAATACCCCTACCTATTTCGAGCAGTCGTTTTTGGTATTTAATTGCGCAAAAATTTGACAGATCAATTCGTTGCCGATAGGAATGCATTATATCACGTTTCGGGGTCTGTCACTGTCACTAAAAACCCATTTTACATACGCTACAATTGTCGCTACTGATTACTAATCTACACACTTTCTTTTATCCAATCTGTCTGAAACTTGTCAGATAGATTCGATGTCAACGACAATACATTCTAATAAGTTTTGAGAGCTGTCACTGCCACTAAAAGATCGTTTTTATTCTCGGTTTTTTGTCGCTTCAGATTACTAATATAACCATTTCCTATCATCCAGTCGAGCTGAAACTCTTAGTATGTATACGAAAACTTGGTATATTTACTCATTGTCGATGGCAATGATTTCTAGCTATGCTAGTTTTGGGGCTGTTACTAAAAGGAAGCTTTTACTCAAGTTTCTATTGTCTTACATCAGACTTATCAGCATTTACTCACATTCTATTATCCAGATTCAAACATGTAAAATTTGGAGATGTTTAACTATAAAAACTTTCCCTTATTAAAGTTGACATGATAAAATCTTCGAACGGTTAATTAATCCACCTGCCTTCATCCAATTGAGCTGAAACTTGTCAGATAAACTAGTTGTGGATGACAATATATTCAATCAAGTTTTGGGGGCTAAAAATGTTAATAAATAGTTAGGAATTGATGTTTTCTTCGCAGTTGTGATACACTATGAAAACTCGAATTGTGCTCAATAAGATGAAATTGCCTAAAACAATTAGCATGCAAATAAGAATAATTTTTCTGAAAATCAGGCTATTGTGTATCTGGTGTTTATTACAAAAGTATACTCGTAAACATACTTTTTTAGGTATAAACAACCTTAGTATGACTGAAATAATTAATTGCAATTTTAAAATTGCTATAATATATTCTAAATATTATTTCTAAATAGTGAAATGTTACATCAAAGAACTGTCACCACTTACTATTTTAACTTCTTATTTTTTAAATCATTTCTATTAACATCGATTTAGTTTGTTTGTGACTGTCGGGCAAATCTGCGGAAGCCTAATTAAAACACTTGCCCCTCATCCAATCTAATTAATATTTTTCAGATAGATTGGATGTCAATGACAATGTATTCTACTGAATTTTGGGAGTTGTCACTGTCACTAAAAGGTCTCTTTTACCCACACTTTTTTGGTCGCTTCGGAATACTAATAAATACCATTTAAACGATCATTTTCGAAACTCTTTCCTGTTGCCAACATTGTTTTAAGCAAAATAAATATAATATAATTGGACTGGAATACATAAATTCATTATGGAGTGTGGTCCAGTCAATTCAGCAATGCGCTGCGTAGTAACGCAGTAAGTGAAATAATTTTAACCAATCATTGTTGAAACTTTTCATTTGTCAAAATATTTTTAATCAGAATAAAAGATATTTGGACATGGATGCATAAATTCACATTCATCTTCTATCTTCGGAATACTAATAAACCAACTTCCCATCATCTAATCGTGCTGAAATTTTATAAATAGTTTCGTTGTCGATAAAGTGGCATTATGTCAAATCTTAGGGACTGTCACTGTCACTAAAAGGCAGCTTTTACACAATTCTATTATCGCTGCGAAATATGAATAAACCAACTTGCCGTCATCCAATCGAACTAAAATTTAACAAATAGATTCGTTGACAATAAGATTGCATTCTTTCAAGTCTTGGGGCTGTCATTGTGTAGTGACTGAAAGCATCTTCTATTAAGGTTGACTTGGCAAAATCTTTGAAGGTCTAACTGACCCATTTGCATCATTCAATCGTGCTGAGTCTTGGCAAATAGACTGTGTTGTGGATGACAATGTATTCAATCAAATTTGGGCGAGAAAAAAGAAGTTGGTAAATAGTTCGGAATTAATCTCTTGTTATTAGTGGTCGAAAATTATGAAATCTCGATTTGAGCTCAAGAAGTTGCAATTCCACATAAAAATTGGCAATGCATAAAATGGATTTATATTAAAAACTTTGTTTTTATGGGTTTTATTATTTCCAATATTTTTAAAATTAATCACACTTAAAATTCTTAAGATTGCATTTTTACGTTAAGAAACTATTTTATAACATATTTCTAATACTTATAAGTCAAGTTTGTTTTATTTTAATATTTCAAATTTTATGCTGTAACCAGGGCAATAGGTCACATCCATGGACAACCTAAAAAATTTCATTAAATTCTTGCAGATGGCAGTAATCTACTGTTTTGATAACTAAATCTGATGATGGACATATGTTTTGTTCAGATGCAAAAAACCAGCTACAGTCTAAATATCTGAATAATTTTTCAAATTATTTTACTTAAAATAGATAAAAGGTTGGAATCTAATAAATTGGAATTATCAATTAAATTAAAAAAATAATTATTAAATTTATCAATTAAATTTATAAAATAATTATTGCATTTGTCAATTAAATTTATAAAATGTATAAAAATGAAAAAGTACAAGTTTTAGAAAATGTACAGGGTGATTTTCTTAACGTAATGTTTTTTCTACCTTATTTTGAGCGTTTTCTCAATTTACACTGCCCGCTTATGTCTAACGGGTAATGAGTAAAGCAGGTTTTCGATCTTTTTGAGTCACCATGTATATTAGAGGGAAACTAAATTCAGACAATGAACTATTAGTGTCTGAAGCACCTATAACTTAAAAACTCGTTACCACAATAAACGTATCCAATTTAGTCACAATGTTTATGAAACTAAGGTATTTGCCCTTTTTCAACAGTTCATAAACAAAGAGCTGATGTTTTTTTTTTTTTTTTTTTTTCAGGAACATTTTGATACATATATATTATTAGAAATAATAAAACTTTAAATGTAAGCATTTTATTTTATTACCATTCCCAGACTTTTAGAAACAATCAAACTTAGAAGTATGTTTAAGCCTATGAAGTGCAACATGGAATGAATCAAAGGAAAGATTCTTTGTTAATAGAAAACCAGTGCATTTTTATTCTTTTTTCAAGTAAACTTAACCTGGGATACACATAACACAGAAAATTGGGGCAATAAATATTAAAAAAGAGTAATGTTTTCTTATTCAAAACCAAACCCTCTTTATCTATATCTATAAAACTAAGTTGTCTGTACGTCTTAACCTTATACAAATCCACAGTTTTGCACCTAGAGGTACGAAATTTAGTATATAAAAGCTTTAGTACATGGAGATTGTAGAGAACAACTTTGAAATTAGATTAAAAGGTGCTTTCATTAAAAATTATTGATACGTAAAAAAATTCTTGGAACGGCAACGATATTTTATTATTACATCAGAATAAAACCAAATGTTATTTTAATGTCCCCCCCCCCCCCCTTATTTTTCTGATTATTTTTATGTATTACAATCGTCTGTCCTTCAAGTGGTTTGAATAGTATTATAATTTTCCATATATTTACTGTGAAACGACGCTCTGCGTATGCGCAATTTGAAAACGTAATTGTATATACTATTGAAATCCACCGAAAACTTTCAAATCATTTCGACATTTGCTAACATTTCTTTTCATTTCCAAGTAAATATTTATTCGTTTCCTTTATCCAGAATATCCAAAATCCTTCTTTTGATTGTTTTTATTTTTAGAATAGTATTTTTGTACTGTGTATCCAAGTTCCATATTATATAATATAGATTTCAAGGCTACAATGTGCTATACGCCCCCTACTTTTTTTTTTGACGATTTTGCACCAAGTATGGTAACCCGGCGCCTATATGGTTCCATTACAAATTAGCATCCATTTTGGCAAACCTTTAGCATCAATATAGATAAACAACTGGATAGACGGCCCCAATGGCAACGCAAGGCGAAAAACGCGCCGACAGAAATATTTGCTTTCCTGCCAATGGTGGGACGATTTCCTGAATCATGGTTAATTACTGTGTAGCATATAATTGCAACAACAGCACAAATAGGAAAAATATAAACAATAGTTTTCACCGGCAAGTGAAAAATAGTCATTCAATTATGCTAATCTATTTTTTTTAATAATTATTATTATTATTTGTTTTTGAAAAATATCTAAAATGACCCTTCTAACATCGATCGCTGGTTGTTAATGGTTGATCTCTTATATGGCAATTCATATCATAAATATTCCAATTTAAATTCAGAACAAATAGTATTATGATCTAGAATAAAACACTCGATTTATATTTATTTGATGCTTGTTTTTATTAGTTTTCAAGGGCATTCGGCAAATAAATAGAAAATGAAAGCGAAATTAAAACTCTACTTGTTCACTGCTTTAATAATTAAAATGATTACTCTGTTTATTTATAGCAGGATAATTTATTTTAGATATGTTTTATTTAATCTATCTTTTTATATGTTTTCAGGGACATTTAGTAATTGTATTAAAAAAAAAAAGAAGGATGGAATGGAAATTGAAACAATAACTCAAAATGCTAGTGTTCTGACCTAAATTTATTTAATAATGAAACTGCGGACTGCAAACGACAAAGTTTATCAGTTTCTTTATTACCTAGGTATTTATTTTAAAAACTAAATCTTTTTTAACTGTTTGTTGGAAATCTAAGTCCAACAAAACTGTCGAAAGCACTTAGTATTTCAGTTTTATTTCTGTTTATAAATGTAACCTTTGAATTTTCGAGAGAGATTGTCTCTCCTCTTGCAATCGTTTACAAATTCTTGTTCTAAATTAAAGAAGCTTATTTTATTTAAATTTATTTAAATGTTTTTATTAAATTAGGAGAAAGTGAAATGTTTATGTGTCAGGAAGGCACGAGTTTCTTCATAGTTTTCTAATTCTCAAATTTCATCTATTAGAATACACTTTCTTATTTATTGTAAAACACATTCCAATTTTACTCTATACTTGTTTAAATGAATTGTTGTATATTAGACGGATTTATTGAGTAAATGGTAAACTGATTAAATTTGTTTCATTGGCAAATAATTTTGATTTAGTTTTTAAGCTAAAATGGTATCAAAAGTAATCCAGTTGGACAATTTATTTTACAAGAAACCCCAATTTTTATTAATTAATGTACCATAATTAAGATTTTTTCAGAGACCCACTTCAGAATTATTGGATCAAATATATGTCTTTGACTTGCAACAATCAAATTTCAAAACCTGTATCTTTAAATTCATAAGTTATATAATAATATTGAGTATGAAAAATTAATATAACATAGTTTGCCTTTCAAACTTAAGTTATTTTTTGTATAACATTAGCTATAGTATAAATGAATTTGTATTTTGCAATCTTATTATAACTTATTTTCAATTGGTTTACTGTATTTCTTCAATTATCTTTAATTTCTACTTCTAAAATAAATATATTTTTAAAGTCTGTTTTCATTTGTTTATTGTATTCTCATAGCTTGTAGATATTAATTTACTTTTTAAATATTTAATTTATGTAACTTAAAATTTAAAGAATTAAATTCAAATCAATAAAGATAAAACACGTTTACAGATATCGACAGTAACTAATCTCAAATGTTTGTTCCAAATATACAAATCCTATACTTAGAATTATTTTGATCAGTTTTATTTATTGGTTAAAAGTTTTTCTTCAAATATGTTATATATATATATATATATATATATATATATATATATATATATATATATATATATATATATATATATATATATATATATATATATATATATATATATATATATATATATATATATATATATATATATATATATATATATATATATATATATATATATATATATATATATATATATATATATATATATATATATATATATATATATATATATATATATATATATATATATATATATATTGTTTTGCTTGTTAAATATCAAAAGTAACGCGAATATACCATAAAGATCGAAGAAAATCCACATCGTCAATACAAATTCCTCCATCCAAGTATCTCACTTCCGCGGTGGCAACGGCTCGTTTCCCCAGCTTAAGCAGTCTATCCAGTTGTTTATCTATATCAATAACCTGTAGTTCAATTCAGTAGTAGTGATAATTCAACTTGGCGTCATTATTATTCGTGTTTTACTATTTTCAATAGACTATTTTACAATTTATAACTTTTTTCTGTGTACTAAAAAAAAAATTTGAAGAATAAAAAACTTTTTTAGTTCAGATGTTGTATAAAACATTTCTTTTACGTAATTTTATTTGGTGCCTTTTCACACATAAATGCGGTTTTTAGCAACGGTTTTTATTTTCAGTTTTTATTATTTTTTATATTTTAACTTAAGTTGGTACTAATCTGTTAGCCGGGTACCAGATAAAAATCACCAAATTGAAGACCTAAGTAATCCAAACTAACAACTTTGAAATAATTTATAATTTCTATACTTAGAATTGGCAATACATTATGCGCCATTTAAACATTTAAGTTTGGCGCCAACTGGTAACAGCCTAACGCAAGATAGTAATATTAAGAGCCTCTTAATAAATATTAAGAGAACCCTTAGTATTTATATTTTAACTTAATTTTATTATTATTTATATTTTAATTTTCTTTTAGTTACCGTGTTTTTGATTTTTGCAATTTTTCTGATCGTTAAATGAAAAAAATCGCCAAATGCCCTGTACTACATCTGTTACACTTTTCTTAAATGTAAACTTCTATGTCTTTCAACAAGTCCCCAGCAGCGCGGGCAGCAATGCTAGTATTAGATATATCTGTCTTTTATATTTAAGACTATATTACAAACAAGTATCGATTAGTTATTATTTAAGTATCATATTTATATTAGAACACTCGAAAGACTTCCCAAGCAAAATATCTTATCATAACACGATGATAGCATACGAGTAAATCGGGAAAAAAAAAAAAAAAACATCAATTTTTAAAAAGAGGCACAAGTCAAAGTGTGCTTTTAATTGTAATAATTTTTTCAATCAAGCAATAGACAATTCCCGCATTTTATTTTTATTTTTTTATTCTTTTGTAAATGTTTCGAAAAGGCAATTAATACAAAAATTTCTGCTCAATGCTCTTTTTCTTTTTTTTTTTAATTTGCGATCAAAATTATCTTGTTAAACTTTGTCGAGAAAACTACTCATTTCGCTGGCATTGAATGTGGCGTCACTGCTCAGCAAACATCTTGGCTTGAAATGCAGTAGCGGAAACCAGATTTGCAAGTTTCTCGCAAATCACGCCAATCTGTTCGGAATTTGGCAATGGTCTACCAACGGCAACTCTTTCAACGCCAACTGTTTTTCAGAAATCTCACGATAACCATAGAAACGATAGGGCTCTTTACGTCACGGACTTTGTTGACTGTTTTGATCGGACTGGTTTTGGATCGGTTTTGTGGCATTTTCTTTTCTTCATATTTAAATAACTAATTTTTTAAAGAACTTTTGTATAAATATTTGGTATCAGAAAGAAATTCTTCATAAATATATACTAATTTCACGCGTTTTTAAAAAGTGCGGGAATTGTCCATTATATTACATCGGCATACAGTTGGCATATAGAAATTTTACCATATCAAAGAATTGAGAAAAAAAAATCCTCTAACCTTTAAACAATTATATATAATTTTAACTAAAGATATTAAATGTAAATTTGTTTATTGAGTTAATATACATCTGTGGGTGGTAAGCACGAGCAAGATTTTTCAATTTCTATTTAAACAAGCAGATTTTTTAAAACTTCGCTCAGATTCGTTTCATTTTAGCTGTAGTACCTCGCTCATCAACCACCGCGGCACTACCATTATTTATCCTAAGTATTTCTAATGTTTTACAGTGTTGTTGAATTGTTATTTTGAGTAGTAGATTTTCTTCATTACTTTTTATTGTATTGTTAAATAGTTCACTTGTTGTTTTGTTTACTGTTGTTTACTGTTATAACATTAAACATTTTTACAGTTTATCTGATTGGTGTGTTTATTTTTGGTTGTTTACGTTTTACGTAATCTTATGCAATTGCTCATGTTATTTACCGTGCCCTTGCACATGCACCACCTCCTCAGCTGGTGACTCAGCATGTAGGTCTAGTGAACTATTTAACATTACATTAAAAAGTAACTTACCGTGCCCATGTACACTCACCACCTTCTCATACCTAAAAAAAATATTTTATATACAATTTCAGTGAAAATTAGAATTTAAAATACAGAAATTAAAAAAATTGTAAGTAATATTCTCCTTTGAAATGCTTATGTACATTAAAAACAAACCAACTTAATTTCAGGTGAAGTAGCGAATTCTCAAGCTATCGAAAAAGTTGATATTGACAGCTATTTATTTAAGAGAAAGCCTTATTAATCGGGATCATCAGATACGTGCAAATCTTGAAGATTATGCCTATCATATTTTCTGCTCTCGAAAAAAATGGCATCATATCACTGAGAATCTCGGAGATTTTGTCTATAACTTCAGAAGAAATGTCGGTACAAGTGACCATCACGCCAGCTGAAATCTTAGAGATAGCAACTATCACTTCAGCAGAAGCCTTTGCAACATTAAATGGTGACATTGAATCGGAGGGAATGTCGAAGATTGTGACAATCACCTTTACGAAAAACTCGGTACAAGCAACCGTTACACCACCAGTGATATTATCTGAAATTACTAATATCATTTCAGCGGAAACGTCGGCAAAATCTACCATCCCCATCAGGAACATTCACGTAGATACCAACTATCAATTCTGCGGCACCTTCGTAAACAGAAAACATCATATTGGTCAGCAAGAATGTCGTAGATTGCGTTATTCCTTTTAGCGGAGACCTCATTCACCATCATATCGGTCATGATTGTTAAAATTTAAATGCACATAACCCTCTCTACCCGCAAAGTAATTATTCGAGATTTCATGGATCTCAGGCATGATCGAAATATTGACCAAAAAAGCAGAAAGGGTTTTTTCCGTGAAATAGTAAAATGTCTACATTATCTATTTATATAATTCTCTTGCGTGACGCCCAAATTCGGCTGTATATCTGTGAGCAGAATGGCAACGACTTCAAACAACCAATCACATATCTTCTAAATGTGCTCTATGCACGAGTTTCCAAATTCAGCAATTCAGCCAATCACAGTTTATCTTTTGAAATTTGTCTTCTGGCAGTTGCAAACAACTTGAATTCGCTATATTTTGTTTTCTTATTACTGACACAAATTATTGTTTGTTTAAACCATATTGATTTAATATTTATGTTGATGTTGGAATAAATAGATTCAAGATGTGTACATTTCTTTTGGATTAAGATTCTATATAAACCAGGTTTTTCCGAAAATTTTTCTATTAAAATTCCAAGTTGCGCACGGATTCTGCGCCAAGAATTACACCAACAAATATGAGTCGAGGCCCTTTTTTTAATAACAATATTTTGGCACTTCATGCGAAACAAATCCGTATATTTGAACTTTTCATTGAAATACCTGATATTTTTTTAGATATGTGCATGAAACTGTTTATTTTTATTACTTTCCAAAAACGTCTTACTACGTTGCCACACTGTTCCATCTTAAAGCGTCTCACATAAAGAATAGGATAATGATGACGCAAGTATTGTAGCTCATCATAAAGAATCCAGTTTTTCAGTTTAATGGCACAATATCACACTTCAAGATTTTTCTTGATTATGCAACTGAAATAGAATTTGCTAGGGAATGTTTTAAATGCCTCACTTTGAAGCGAACGAAACGAGCCTGGTTCGCTTGGCAAACCAAAGGGAATTGCGTGGCAAACCAAAGGGAATTGCGTAGCAATCCCGGTGGTTGTCGAGCGTTAGCAAGCAGGGAGCCCCCTAGTACAGTATATTTCTCTATTTATCAAGTACAAAATTGAATGATTTTTAAACTCATGAATTAAAATCTGAGATACTATGTCAATTTAGAAACACATTCTATATCATGTTGAAAAAGCAATGCCAATACCCTTTATAACCTTTTCTAAATACCCGACTTAAATTAAAAGAAATACATTTGGAAGCTATTTAACGTGGGGCATGTGTAACTGATGGAGAGTAACCACGGAAACACAAAGAGTGTTTCCGTGAAATTTTACATAAATTTATCCCAAAAGTAATACATTTCTAGTCGCATTACCATAGAAAGAATATATTTATTTATTGGAAAGGATACCAAGTATCTCAAACAATAACCATTGAAATAGAGTACAAATTTTATAAGGCGTTAAGATTAAAACCAGCGTTCCCCAATAAATTTTATAATAAGCTCAAAACATTTTTGTTGGAGATAACGGAGGAGTCACAGATATTTTTCCAGTTCTTTTTATATGATTATATATTTCACCTAATTAAATACTAAGAAAACAGTATTAAAATGAAATTTTAACCAGACACTTTTGTTGTATACTTTTTCTCCAACAGAAATGGTAATTTTGAGGTATCCGAGAACTATAGTTCATATTTATGTAAATATCCCCAAAATTTCTTTTTTGCTTTGTATTAGTTGAAGCTATACCCTTTTTGCTCTGCATTAAACACCCCCTAACCCCCTTTTTTTTTCAGCTGGTAAATATAACAATTCAGAATAATTGACTTAGCAGTTACTATTGTTAGGTTCATTGGATTATCTTAAAAACCTTTTTGCATTTCCGTAAAACAATAATATTTTTTGTCAATAGGAATATCAATTTCTGAATTGAATGTTTTAAATTAAGGAAATCTAGATAGCGTTTTTTTATCTTTTGAATATACCAATCAAATTCTATTTAAAAAAGCATATACACTTCTGAACATCCTTTAAATACTACTTGGTCTTTTCCTCGCAGATCAAATTACAATTTTAAATGCACACAAACAAGAAGTATAATTTTGAGCTACAAGTTTATAGATCTTATTCCCTAAAAGTTGACTTGGGATACATTCTTTTTCTTTGTAGAAAACCTGTAAAACTTCCATCAGGCCATCTGAAAACATCATTCGGCCACAACTGCCGTATTATCTGTCATAATTGTCACCGTTTCTGAGCACTTTGAAATCAGAAATTATACCTCTTGCATGATGAAATATCACTTTGTCTCCAGAACGTGAGTATGGAGGAACACTAACAGGTCTTTTGCATAGTAAATATATATAATAAGGTTAAATAATATATAAATAAAAAATGTTGGAAAAAAAATACACATCGAAATTTAGATTTTTGTATGAAGCTGGTGGAATGCCGAGAAAGCTTTGCAACCCGCATTCGGCCGCGTTGCGGGAAACGCTGAACTAGAGTGAATCTAATGCAAGTATTTAAATAAATTAATAAGGGTAAGATGTCAAAGGATTATAATTCAATGCAGATTTATGGGTAAAAAGCTAGAAACTTTCCCATTCGTCTAGAAATATGTTAACTTTCACGGGAAATATTTTTGTTATTTTAATACATAACTTCTTCAGCTGATTGTTAGCATACCCTGAAGGAAAATTCCCCCAACTTTCCACTTTTACTCGCATTGTTTCAACGGGAGCAGGAATTTGAAAATTGTTATTAAATCGATGTACTCTTTCTTAATGCTCTTTCTTAATGAATCTCTCTTTAAGCATAGACTACTTTGAGTAGTTCAGTTCTTGTTATAGTTCAATGCAGCTCTCGTGTAGTTCTTGAGACGGAAATTCTTCAAATCACCCACCTTGGCAAAAATTCATTTTTATAAGCTTTTGCATTAGTATGTTGCATGGGATTCTAAAAAAGTTCGTTGTAAGGATGAGCATTTGAACACGTGCAGAGAGAGCTATCTGACTGCAGTAAGCTTAGTGAGAAGTATTGAGGATCAAGAGAGAGAATGACGTTTAAATATCTCGAAATTTGCCAATATAATACAACCCATCTGTTCATATTTCACACCATAAATATAAACTTTAGACAGAACATACGATACCCAATCTATGTTTATACTAGTTTTTGCTTAACATCAGGACCAAATAAATCAATCCAATCCTTCAAACACCTGTTCCCATTACCTTCCTTAATCTCGAGTCACCTGCACACCAAGAGGACGGAATTACGTAGGCGCTCTGCGAACATTTTAAAATTTATACCCCCGACAATTCCTCCAGGATTCGAGAAGGAAAACGAAGGTCGATTCCGAGATCGTGGAACGGCCTTGAAGGAAAAAGAGAGGGTTCAAGAAAAAAAGTAAGAAAGTTGGCGTGGAATAAAAAAAAGTGCCAGACTTCTTCTTCAGACTTCCTTGAAAGTTTCTTGGGGAGGCCCGACGGAAGGGTGGATTCAAGGACCATATTTCACGGTGAGATCAATCATTTTGTTGCAGCACGCTCCACTGGTGGAAGTTTTCTTCCATTTAACATCATTTTCCCATGTGGGCTATAAAGAATTCCAAGGCGTTCTTGTGAGGAAGTGATGATCAATGATTGGTTGGAGGGTGTTTTTTGTGCTTCAAGGTTTAGGTGGGATCGGAGTAATAACGGGAGCGTGGATATTGCGTGAAAAACAATTATGAACACCACCACTTTTTAGGAAAAAATGCGAAATAAATTGTAAAGATGGGGGTTTTCTTTTTTAAAAAAAGAAAAGATTTTTAGGGATTTTCTAAAAAAAAAAAAAAAAAAAAAAAAAAAAAAAAAAAAAATCGATTATTTCTGAAGCTGACAGTCTAATATAGGTCATGGCCTTTTAAATTCGATGCTTTCAAATTTCAATCAAATTTTGAGAATTTATAACAAATACTGAGTGTCTCTAATGTCACCCAGTGAAAGAAAATTGTTGCGTAGATGTTAGGAAATCAAGTCTTTAGGCGACATTGGTGACTATCGTAATTTTTAAGAATACAATTTCGGGAAGACAATTCCAGGAAGTTGTAGCATAGCAGACCAGACGCTCAACAAAATTAGGATAAGAGGAAAATAGGATTTAAAAGTACAGTTTTTGTCTTCACAATAATATAAAATAGTTCGAAACTGTGACTCTGATATAAGAGATGTTCATTCTTCATCCCAAGGACTGCCATCCAGTTAAAAAAAAAGCTTTAAAGACGTTCAGTTCTGTCTTTTCAGAATAAAAGTTAGAGTTCGAGAGGCGACTGCAACTTTTGGTTATCGAACATCATTCTGAATATTTTATACAATGCATGTTAATAGATTATGAATATACTGGTCATCTGGGGCAAAAATGGTCGAAAAAGTTCAGAAATTGACTTTAAAGGATTTAAACTAAATTCAATGCGAAATATCTCACAACAAATCACACAATAACTTTTTTGGCATTCAAATTTATTATTTACCCCTCAACTGTTTTCTAGTCCCTATCTTCAAGAAATGAATTTACCTGATTTTAAAAGCAGATACACAATCACCAGTGCGTGAATTAGGAGTTTTGGGATGCACGGTGCTCACAATTATTGCCACTGCAAACAATATGATTGGTATTGCGTTCAAACCATGTTTTATTTTCTGGTTTCTTCTGGTGCACTATAAAGTTAGTCCAAGAATTTCAAATTGTGAAAGCATCATTAACAATTAGTGCACTTGCAAATCTATTTAGATACCATTAAGTCACTATAAGTAATCCTGAATAGATAGCTTTACAACAAAACGAAAATTAAATCATCAATATTTTTACCTTGACTAACTAGTTTAGAGAATTTTTAATGAACTATGCAAGATATATTTATTAAGTTTTGTAATAAATATCATAATTTAATATTTAAAAAATTAAATGTATTAAGAGTTTCATATTCCAAAGCGTAGATACATTCTTTAAATGATTATGAAGTACAATAAGAGAGTTTATCGATATAATTCATTGATTTTTTTTTATAAGTTACCACATCAAATAGTCCTTGTAGGCTTATTAAAGCTTTAAAAAGATAATAATATAGTTTAACCCTCGAAAAACCTTTTATTCATTATTGAATTTTCGGGAAGTGAAGAAGACAGTATGGTTTATCAGTATCATTGAATGTTAAATTCAGTGTGATTACAAGTTTTAAAAAATGACCAGAAATGACCTAAGATAGAGAAAACGGTATGGTATAAGATGAAAAAATAGCTACAAATATTTTTTTTTCTTTTCTCCTTTTGCCATTTCCTCTTCCTTCGCGTATATCCAGGTCGAATTACAGGTCATTCTGACCAGTGGCTCTTTCTTTAACAACTTTTTGAAAGTATAACTGTAAATGTAATCATTCTGCATATATTTTTATAGGATGTGTAAGAGATTCATTGAGAATAAATAACGCATTAAAGTGTTTTTTTTCTATTTAAATATTAATTATTGCATTAAACGATGAATATAAGCATTTTAAAAGTATTCCAATGAGTTAAATATCAATCGCCTATTGGAATTTACGATGTTTCTGGTAGGTTTTTTAAAAATGTATAGAGCCTGATGTTATATAAAATATTTTAAAATTTTACATTTGTCAACATTTCACCTTTCGATACCGAATTACAACATGCTCTTTTTTATTTAACTTCATTATTCTGATTGTATTCCAAATTTAAGAAAAATTCCTACATGTAAAGTAATTTCATGGCTAATAAAAACCTAAAACAAGCCCCAAAAAATCCGTCACTCAAACCCAAACTCCCCACCATCAACAGAGGCAAGGCTACAACCCACTCCTATAAGACACCGACAAACTCCTCAGCCCACTCAAAAAAAAAAAAAAAAAGAAAAAAAAAACCTCCGATCCAATCTGTTGCTCCCGAAAGTGAAAGTTGGAGAAAGGAATAAGAAGAAAAGGGGAGGAGAGATTCCCTAAAAAAATCGAAAGCATCCCCTAACCCCACGGGCAATAATGCCAGAATATAAAAAAAAAAACTCTCTACTTTCCCCTGTGGTGGTTTAAAGAAAGTCGGAAGACAGACTCTTTCAATGAACCGTTAGAGGTATAGGCTAGGCCGCTGGGTCGGATGTGAGAGCTTGAAACAGCTGAGCTAGTTCAAGGCAGGTCACTAGGGGGTAGATGAAGGGTGCTGAGGGTGCCAGGTGAGGGGAGACCGCATCCCTTTTTTTAAGGGGTACCCCCTCCCTTCCCCACCGTGGAGACATTCTCTGCTTCATCTTAAAACGGGCCCCTCTCTCCCGGCATCCTTAAGTTTATAAGATAAAGTGGTGGTGGCTTCTTTTTGGACGATTTTGTTTGTTCTTGGGCTTGTTGTCGCTTGGTGAGATTGTCGGGGTGGTTATTCCGTATGATGAGGGATGATAGTTTGGAATTTTTTTTTGATTGATGCGCTTTAATTTTAAGTTTTATTAGGGAAATGATCTTTACAATGTAAAAATAGTTTAAGTTAAGAACTAATAGTCAATATGATCTTTATAAGTATTACTAAATAGGCCTCATTATTCCTCTAAATTGAAATATTGTCTTGGAGAAAAATTTATTCGCTCTCCTGTGTCTCTTGAATTTCCCATATTGAAGTAAAATTGAATGAACAAATTGAAATTGACAGCTTTGTTATTTAAAAATCATTTACATTATAAATAACGCTAGAAACAAACATATTTAGTCACGAAACGAAACTCGAATAGATATCCTGATCGAATGTTACATAAAAGTGTTAAATTTAATTGAACTACGGGAATTTTTCAGTATTTGATATTTATAAAAATTAATTTCTCAATAAAAATCATTCGTGACAAATGAACATTTCATTTGCAATACTGAAAATTATTTGAAATAACCTTTTTATTAGTAAAGTTTGTATGATGAAACAGCAAAAATCGCAATGCTAACAAAATCATAAAAATCGCACTTAATGAAGGTAAAAATAATTTTAAAATAATTTCTATAACAGTATTTATTTATATAAAAATACTGTTATAGAAATTATTTTGAATAAATACTTCAATACTATTTTCTTAGCCTTATTAAAACAATACTTATCGTTTTTCCCCACGTCTCTTTCTGCATGCACCCTTAAAAAGAATCGATGCTTTATATATATATAATTACATTACCTTTAACATTGGGTAGTTAATTTTTGCCTCTGCGTGACACTATCTCCAATTTGGCTGGTGCTGATCTGTGAGAAGATAAGCTGGCTTATTTTGTTTTGAAAAAAGTTCTGCATATTGCAGTTAACATCTGACTTGACACAAATGCATCTAATTTACCATTATTACATACTTGCATACTTTTGATTATCTTAATAAAATATTATATTTTTGTACATTATTATTTAAAAAAACACAAAAAAACAACAACAACAAACTTAATATAGTTAAATTATATAATGCGAAAAGCGGTAATTTTTTTTTTTTAAAGAAAGTTAAATTAAAATGAAAATTCTATTTCTTGATGAAACTTATGTAATTTATTGTATTGTTTGTATGTGTACTTTCAGTTTCCATATATAAACATTGGGTAATGTTTAAGTATTGCATTCAGTAAAAAAAAAAAAAAATAAAAAAAAAAAAATAGATAAATTAAAAAAAAAAAAAAAAAAAAAAAAAAAAAAAAAAAAAACCGTACTGAGTTTAAAAATGTGGTTAAAAAAAAAAAAAGGTCTGTGGTGTCAGCATAACTTCCGAACGGACTAACCTATGATGTTCAACCTTTGCATACGCGTTAGAGATGTTAATGAAATTTGACATTCTGAAATAAAGATTTTCATCAAAATTTCTCATGCGCGTATAGTTGCTAACATAGAAAAAATTTGTTTTAAGTTATTTCTAAAAAACTTTAACTATTTGTTTTAAGCTATTTCTAAATCATTGTTTTTAAGCTATTTCTAAATCATTGTTTTTAAGCTATTTCTAAATCATTGTTTTTAAGCTATTTCTAAATCATTGTTTTTAAGCTATTTCTAAAAAACGGATAACGGTTTTGACTAGAGTAAAAATTATATATATTGTCAAACATGATCTTTTTTAGAAAAAAAAAAGAAAAAGAAAACGTTAAATAACATCAACCAGCGCCAAATTTAAACTCATTCATCAGTATTGTAGTGTAATTGTAATTGAAAATTGTGCGATGTTCTTATTGGAAACATAATGACAAAATTAACGATTCAGTTTTAATGTAGTTTTCTAACCTTGAAAGCTTATTTTTTGGGAAAGGTGTCCGGGTGCTACATTGTTATAAAATACTCAAGATTCCATACTTTAATTAGACAATTCACATTTTTCTTTTATTTAATAACACACTTTTTAAATATATTTATTCCACTCTTAAGAATTCAAAATTAATTGTTGTAGCTAAAAAACATTTTTTAAAATAAAATATTTTCATTAAAATTTCATAACGTACACATCTAAATTATTATACTTAAAATTTTTTTGAGAAAATGATCAGGAGCAGTGAGACTGTGTAGAATATTCTACCAACTACTACAGCATACCCCCGTTTGACTATCAATAATGTGACATAGAATAGGCCCTTAGATGTTTTGAGACAAACTTTGTCCCCAAAAGTTGCCAACTGTGTGATATTATTAAAAATCGCTACAAAACTAGCGAAATTTCATTGTAACCAACTAAATAAATGCATGTTCCATGTACATTTTATACCACTTTGACACAAGGAGGCAAAATAGATCCAATTTATAAATAGTTCCTGTTTCAATGCTCCAAAGTAAAATTAAAATTTCCCATTTAGGGTATAAAGTTAAAACAAAGAGTGCAAGATGCTTAAAAAGTTTTCGTTTTATTAATAATAAAAGGAAATAGTCGATACTGTAATGCTTTCATGCATTTTCTGAATCCACCTGTACTGACAATATTTCAAAGAATTGATTTTTTTCCTTCTAGTTATCTATTAAGATAACACGGAGTTCAATCAGAGCTCCCATCGACTAATGTTCTAATTTATGGATTTTTAATGTACCTTTTCAAAGAAACTATAAGATATTGCATTAAAACATTTTGCAGTGATAAATCAAACAATACATATTGCATGTTTTTTTAATTTATTGCCTAGTTTCTTAAAAATGTTTTTCTGAAACAAAATGACAAAAACACATTTTTTGTTGTTTAAAGTTCAATAACTTTTTTGTTAGATAAATATTTAAAAACAAAGAAGGGACCTACAACATAAGTATGGTTTCTGCTGATTATTCTAATATAGTCATTGTGTAGTATTATATAAAAAATGTAAACAGCATAAAAGCAGTTATTTAAAATAATTACAATTTCAAAATCGACTTTTTTCATGACTATACCTTAACACGTGATTTATTTCATCTTAATGTCTTAAAAAAATATAATAATAATAATAAATAACTACACCATCAAAGCGTTGCAGAGAGAAATCATTTGAACAAATGATCTCAAGCAACATTTTTTTTTTTAATGTTTATGTTACGATATCAAAATTGTGCACCCTACTAATTAAAAACCAAACATTAAGCTTAAATCTTTAATCTGAGAAAATTTAATTTTCCTGAATATGTATGGTATGACATTATGACATGTATTAAATACTAAACTATAATCTATTCCCCCCCCCTTCCACCCCCCAAAAAAGGCGATGGGAGACAGCAATGTCGTATAACCCCTCAGGGGAGAAACGTGAGATTTAATGCATAGCTGATTCACGTGTTTTTACCTTTGAAATTTCAATATTCATTAAAATCTGTAATTGGAAGGCAATATATATTAATGTTGGTCTAAATAAGCCTATAGTTACTACTAATATAAATAGAAATAGAAATATAAGGCATCTTGGCTTCTATTTAAAAGACAGAATATTGACTTTAAAGTTAAGACATTGATGGTTTACAGAGGCAAATATTAGATCACAGTTTACAACTGAAAAATAAACATAATGCATGTTTTCTTTACTTTATTAAATTTCTGATATTGGTTTGATTTAAAGTTTATCGCAAACCAAAAATCTATGCCATTAACTAATACACACTAGTTTGTAAAGGTAAAATATATTAACACTAGTTTGTAAAGGTAAAATATATTATAGGGAAAAATATATAGATAAAATTAAATACGTATTGTCATATAAAGTTTTTACTAACCATTTTTGAAGACCTTGTTGACAGTCAGAAACCTTAATGCATTCAAATCCTAAAGAAAAATCTCCGTTACAATACCCCATAACCAGTTATCTGTAGAAACTCTTTCACCTCTACTGTCTTTACTACGCTGGAAAAACTATTTCAGATCACTCTCTCTATCTGACCAATTTACACTAATTCTGTTCTATGAGGTGAAATAACTTGAGAATTGATCTTTAAAATATATTATAATATTTAGACATTTTGCTATGTTTTGTATGGTCTTGCGATTTTTCAGGAATTTTTAAGAAACCGTGAACCAAAATTACAAGTTTAGTATATTAAAACAATAAATCAATAATATAATAAGTGCTGTTGAAATATATCGTAATGACTTTAAAAACATACTATGTGTTCATTTATACCACGCAATATCTGGTTTAAAAAGTTTGTAGTTTGTGTAAACCGACGGAGATGAATCTGATTTTTACATAAACGAATGGAATGTGGAAAAAAATGTGGATCCAAACTTTAATCATCTTTTAACTAAATCGAAATGTTATCTTTTAAACCCTTTTCCTTTTTCAGGGTATTTGTATTAATCTTTATTATTATTAATATTGTGCTTCTTAGTTCATTTCTTGAAGCAGACCATTTCTAAAAAATAGATGTAACAAAAAGTTTCAAATTTTTTCAACAATGAACGTAGAAATAAAAATTATAAAACATGTGAATATTTATGCTGTCAAGTGTTGCTATTTTAGAAATTAGTTTTTAGTTTGATTTTCAAAGATATTTTGCGATATTTTTCTTTTAGTTCCTTCTTTTTAAAATAAAATTATGATAAAATGAATAGTAGAAGAAATGTAGTTGAATAGTAGAAGTAAAGAGTGGTTGTCGTAAAGACACAATTTCTGTAATATCATTATCAAAACCACACAAGAATCGTTTCGTAATCAGTTGAAGTATGTATTTGAGCCTCTGGTTTCAATCCCTAATCACATTCATTCTTACATAAAAACTTATTATTTCAGATAGATACTAATCGGTAACACCGCACTATTTGGCTTATGAAGGACGTCGATCTTAGAGAAATAATTATTCTTTAAATTCATTTCTGCTTTCATCAACTTGCTGCGTTGGGATACATTTCCAGAATAACACTTTACTATATGTATATTAATCTTGTATAAAAAATGCTTGTCTCTTAAATTAATATAAATTGTGTTACTTTCATTCCACTTCCTTCATATAATTATGATTTTTTTTCCATCAAAGCTAACAATATCACATCCTTATCATCCTCATGTAAATATGTTGCCAACATTATGTTATCCCAACTTTCTAACATTAGTTTCGCTTTATAGTAGAAAGTTTTTAAGTTCAAGTTTGCAATGTTTAATAAACTGTCACCTTTATTAACTTTTCAATTTTAGTTTGTAATTTAGTTTTAGTTTAGATATAATAAACACCATAAATATTTTTCTAAACTCGTTTGTCTGTAGTTTCTCGATCTTGCTGCTAATGAAAGGTTAAAAAACATGTTTCTTGATTTTACATTTTGTAAATTTCTTGCCAAATAGAAAAATTGCCAAAAGCTGTTTGTAAAACATAATCATTCACTCTTTTTAACAGTATAAAAAGTAGGGGTACCAAACTTGACCTTTGAAAACTTTTTCTCTACTATTTATTACTCCATGCTATTCATATAACATCGCTGTTGTAAGTACTAATGAAGCAGATATATTTGAACATTGTTTATCTAAAACCGTTTTTTCAATACATTTAAATGTAATAGATTTAACCCACATTCGGGACTTAGATAAAAAGAGAAGATTGACTCATTTGATTGAGGGTTACATGCCGAATAAAATTAAAAGTGAGGGAATTGAAATGAATATTATTTTAACAGACGAAATTGCTATATGTATTAGAAGTAGACGTTTTCCAGTTCCTGAACAGAAAATTATTGATGAGCAAGTAGAACTTTGGCTTAAGCAAAATATTATTAAAGAATATTTAGTCCGTATAGTTCACAGATTGTTTTAGTACGGAAAAAAGACGGATCTCAAAGTTTATGTTGCGATTATAGAAAATTAAATAAGAAAATAGTTCCTGACAGGTATCCTTTGACATTAATACCAGATGTTATTGATAAATTACAAGATTCAAATATTTTCAGTAGTCTTGACCTGAAGAGCAGTTTCTTACGAATCCCGGTAAATAAGAATAGTACAAAATACACTGCGTTTAGTACCTGTAATTCTCATTATGAATTTTTAAAAACTCCATATGGTCTTTGCGTATCTTCCGCTATTTTTCAAAGGTACATCAACACCATATTCCGAGACCTTCTACGGGATTCTGTGGTTATTCTATTCGCAGATGATTTTATTGTGTCATCTCGGAAAGAAGAAGAGGGATTAGAGAAATTAGAAAAAGTATTCATGGTAGCTTCAGAATATGGCTTGGAATTTAATTTTAAGAAATGCCAATTTTTAAAACGAAGAATAGAATTTTTAGGTTATATAATAGAAAATGGTACCATTCAGCCGTCACCATCTAAAACATTAGCCGTACAAAGATTTCCTGAACCAAAGACTGTAAAACAAGTACAAAGTTTCCTAGGTCTTTCAGGATACTTTAGAAAATTTATACACAACTATGCTGCAATAGCTAAGCCATTGTGTGACATTCTTCGACAAAACACTAAATTTCAATTTGGAGTGCAACAAAGAGAAGCCTTCATTGAATTGAAAGAACTCTTATCACAAAAACCAGTTCTAAATATCTACAAACAAGGGGAATCCTTAGAACTACATACCAACGCAAGTGCCTATGGTCTAGCAGCTATACTTCTCCAACAAGCTGACAGTGGTAACCTACATCCAATTGTACTACATGAGAAAAAAGACATCACCTGCACAAGAAAAGTACTGTAGTTATGAACTAGAAGTCTTAGCAATCATCGAAGCTGCGAAAAAATTCCGAAACTATTTGCTTGGATCCAAATTTAAGATAGTTACAGATTGTGCCGCTTTCCAGAAGACGATGGAAAAGAAAGACCTTACTCCGAAAATAGCAAGATGGGCATTATTGCTGGAAGAATTCGATTATGAAGTAATACATCGTGCAGGAAAGAAAATGCCTCATGTGGATGCTCTTAGCCGAAACACAGTATTGGCAATAACACCCTCTCACTCTGAAGTCACAACTAGGATCGAGGCAGCGCAGTCCGAAGACGATCACATAAAAACAATAAAAAGTTTAACTGAAAGGGGTGAAAACAACGATTACCTATTGAAACAATGAATCTTATACAAATATGAGAAAGGAAGAGAACTACTCGTCGTACCCGAAGATATGCAGAAAGAAATCATCCGAGAAATACACAACAAAGGTCATTTTTCAACAGCAAAAACCGAAGAAGTCTTAAGACGTGATTACTATATACCCAAGGCAAGAAAATAAATAGAAACAGTAATAGCTAACTGCATAGATTGCATACTCTACAACAGAAAACGTGGAAAGCCTGAAGATCTATTGCATCCAATACCAAAAGACAGTATTCCTCTCAACACTTTTCATGTCGATTTTATTGGACCACTTATTTCTACCCACAAAAATTATAACCATATATTCACAGTGGTTGATTCCTTCTCTAAATTTACATGGTTTTATCCTGTCAAATCTACATCAGCAAAAGATGCATTGGATAAATTAAAATTGCAACAGAATGTTTTTGGCAACCCATCCCGAATTATTTCCGACTGAGGATCAGCATTCCAATCAACAAATTTCCAAGAGTACTGCCGAGAAGAGCATGTCCAAATAGCAACCGGAATTCCCCCCGGAAATGGACAGATTGAACGAATACATTCTATACTGATTCCTGTTCTAGCAAAACTTGCTGCAGAAGACCCTACCAAATGGTACAAATTTGTTCCTGAAGTCCAAAGAATTATCAACAGCTCTACTTCACGAAGCACAAAGTATAAACCTTTTGAACTAATGATGGGCGTAAAGATGAAGAATAAGGAAGATATGAAAATTAAAGAAATACTTGATGATGAGTACATAAGAAGCATCATACAAGACAGAGACAACATGAGAGAAGAAGCGAAGAACAACATCTTGAAAATACAACAGGAGAACCGTCAGAAGTTTAACCGCAAAAGAAAGAAGCCGCACCTTTACAAAGTCAACGATATGGTGGCAATACAGATAACTCAGTTCGGAACAGGCTTGAAACTGCGACCAAAGTTCTTAGGACCTTATAAAGTGACAGTTATGAAAGGAAATGATAGATATGAGGTAGTCAAAGTAAGTCAACATTAAGGACCAAATATTACATCATCTGCTGCAGACCACATGAAACTTTGGTCTGAACATTAATTTTGACTCTTTACATATTGGACTGTCAAACTGAACTTAACAAATTTTACTTTTTAGGACTTTTCTTCCAATCTTTTAGTGTCTTAAACAAACTGTATATATGTTTTCTTCTTTTAATTTCAATTACTTTACATGTCTTTTCATTTCAGTTAACCATTTAATCATAGTATTTAGCTCTACACTAGTTCTCGAGGACGAGGAAGTTGTCAGGATGACCGAGTTGTGGGAACCAACAGTCATTCTCCCCTACCATTGTGGCAGCTCCCTCTGGCGAGATGGACCTGAAGCACTGTATAAACTCTAAATCAAACACTTCCTGTATAACTGCCGCGCACGATGCACGCGCGCAGTATGCTCTTTCAATATCAAACTACTTAATAAAATAAGAGGCCAATTCCCCGTCTCGTCACTTTCTCCCTGCCAGTACACCCATCTCCACATATATGTAATAAATAACAAAAAACTGAACGTGGGCAATTCCATAGTAGCGTCAACCATGCAACCAATTTTTCAAAATCTCTATTTTTAAACAAATAAATTGTTATTTTAAAGTTAAAAAACTGAATTTTAATAGGTAGTGAACCCTAATGTGATAAATTTATTTTTGAATAAATTAGGAGGCTTTAAATATAAGTCAATAATACATGCATTTGTAAGTTACATTCTGTGACTGTGAAAGAAACTTTTTGTCTCCTAAATATATATTTATAATATCTTTAAAATTCTTAATTATATTATAAACAATATAACATCCTAGCTTGAAATTATATTTGTTACGATTTTTTATTTTTTATTTTTAAGAGAATTTCAAAAAGACACTTCACTTATTTTATAATCTAATAATTGACGCTGTGTGAATTATAAGTGAATGCGAATAATCCACAATTTTTTTTAAAGCAAGGTTGTATGCCTCTTCAATTCTATCTATTAAAATTTTATTAATATTTAGTAATTCTTATATAAATCATGGTGTTGGTCGTAAAAAATAATTTTACAACCGACACCGTTATGTCTTCAAAAATGCATTCAGCTAATTTAAAATTTAAATTATCGTTTGGTATTTAAACTAACTAAAAACATGTTCTATAACTAAAAAAAGAATATTTACACTTATTAGGCTGAAGTTAGTACCTTACATTTACATTTTATCTGTATAAGTACCTTACATTTTATCTATAATATTTAACCTTAATATTGAAAGCCGTATTTGGAATATACTATATAAAATATAATCTTTTAACACCTGAACTCAATGTTTCAGTTTGAAGTTATACCAAAAAATATCAGCCTTTATTATTAGGTTTAAAATCATCATCAAACCTCTCTACTGAATTTTCTCAAACCTGACAATGACCTAGAGAATCAGCCAGTAAAATGGCAAAAGGCGATATAAGAAGGATAAAGAGGAAATTTCGCACTGTAAAAGAAACGCTTGATGAATTAGTAAATCATCTTTAAGCCATTCCTCATACATACGTTTATAAAATCAAATAATATGAAAATTTTAAGTCAAAAGTTGAGAGAAAAAATTTAGTAATTCAGTTAGATTTTTCCCACAATGCAACGCTCACTCATTAAAATGATATTCAATCTGCCAATTGGATATATTCGCAGGCAACTGTGTATTTCTGCTCATGCATGGATTGATATACATAACTCTGAGTAACGTAGTTGTTTCTGATAATTTAGACCAAGCAAAATAATCAATTTACAAATTTGTGGACTACGATTTTTCAATGTTAAAGGCTAAGTAGAGTAGGATTGAATATGTTAACATATTTTCAGGTGGTCCAAGTTCACAATACAAACAGAGATACTTGTTTTCCAATAAATTTAAATATTTTAAACATCGCATGAAAAAAATTAATCAGGAACTTTTTGCAAGATCACATGGCAAAATGTTATAAAGGGAATAGAGGGAAACAGTTAAGAGAACTTTCAGGCACCATGTCAAAACAAAAAGGTAATAGTAAACACATCCCAGCAATTTGTTGTAGTGGCTGCAGAAATGAATACTAGTTTACATATTTCAAAAAAGAGGTCAAATAGGATTCAGAAAGTTAACGTATTAAGTAGAAGGCCACATTACCTGTTCCAAATATGCAGTATAGGCACATAGCGTAAAGTCTCCTTCAAATAATCATGGGCAAATTTCAAACGTTAACCATTCGGTACAGATACCAAAATTATCCTTGTATTTCCCATTTAAGAAGAGAAGTGATCGTGAAGAATTGAATAGTGAAAATGAATCGCACAAAACAAATGATCTACCAGAAGTTTCTTTTTGTGTAAGTAATTGGATTCTAGCGAAATAATATATGATAACCTCATATCCTGGATATGCCAATCAAGCATCTGACAATGAAGATAAAATTATTGAGATGTATCTCTCCTATTGCAGTTTCATATGATCATACACTGAAGATAAAGTATTCTACAAGCTAGAAAATGTAGTAAAGCTTATTCATTAAATCTCTTATTCTTAAAGGTAACAGAGGAAAGTTCATATTTATGGACCATATCTAATTATATATTCGTAAAATAAATTGAAAACTCTTTATTTTCTAACATTTTGCAAGCGAACAGGGAAATGTTTATATCTTATTAGTTGAAAAGAAATTAAGGCGATTTTTCATATAAATTTAAAAAAAATTGTAATGAAATATTTATGGTATACTTCTAAAGTTAACTTAAGTTTTATATTTGTTCTTATAACTATCTATTGACATAAAACAAAAGTTTTTTTTAACACATTTTACGACTAACACCAAATTTTTTTCACAGAATTTACGATTGGCACCAAAAGAAAAATAATTTTAATTCATTTATACAATACTAGCTAAATACCCGTGCTTCAATTTTAACATGTGCAATATTTTAGCTAGCTGTGAGGCCTAGCGTTACGGAAATTTGTCATTCGTGTATAGGACCCAGTTTTTGACGATTCGCTCTCAGGAAGGTTCATCGCTACGTAAAATCGAGCTGGCTTCGTTCGCTGAAAAGTTCATGGACACATAAACACAGGCTTATTTCACTCGTTAAAGGTTCATTGCTATGCAAGCATAGGCTCTCTTCGCTCGCTGAAAGGTTCATTGCTGCGTAAGCATAAGCTAGCTTCACTCACTAAAATCTAATTGCTACGTAAAGCCTTAGTATTGGAAGCCTCTCCCTTGTCAAGAAAAAAAAATTCCCCGTTAATACAATAATACAACACCCCTTTAAGATTATTTTAAAACGTGTTTGTCGAAAGCAAAATTAGAGGCTGAAACTACTTATGTTGAAACTTTCAGAGTTCTAGGCCTATTCGAAGTCGCTTTTTGAGAAAAAATAATTAAAAAACAAATTAAAATTTTAATATTCTTTTTGTCAGTCCAATTTGAAGGCCAAAACTACTTGCGTTGAAAATTTTAGAAATGTAGCCCAATTACAAATCGTTTTGTAAAATATTTGTTAATTAATAAAAAAAGATTAAATTCTGTTTTTCAAAAATCCAATTAGAAGGCCACAACTGTTTATGTTGAAAATTTCAAAGCTGTAGCCGTATTTGAAATCGTTTTGTAATATATATATTAATTAATTAAAAAAATTAATTAATAACGAACTAAACAAAAATTTAAAATTCTGTTTTTCTAAAGTCCAATTAGAAGGCCAAAACTACTTATGTTGAAAATTTTAGAGCTGTAGAACTATTAAAAATCAGTTTGTAAAATACTAATCAATTAATTAAAAAGAAACTAAATAAAAATTTAAAATTCTGTTTTTCAAAAGTTCAATTAGAAGGCCAAAACTACTTATGTTGAAAATTTCAGAGTTGCAGCCCTATCAGTAGTCGTTTTGTAAAATGTGTATTAATTAATTAAAAAAATTAATTAAAAAAGAACAATATAAAAATTTTAAATTCTGTTTTTTAAAAGTCCGATTATTAAAAAATATGTATTTTTTCAAAAAATTTATTTCAAAACTTATAATTAAATAAATATTGAAGCCAAATTCACAATTCTTTATGGAAACATGCGTCAATATAATGTCTTTTATTTACAATAAAAATCCTACTTCTAAGTTAATTACAAGTTTAATTATGCTTGTTCTAATCTAATTAGCCGTTTTGATTGTAATTAGCCAATTAAAAAATTATCGGAAAAAAAGTTTATATATTAAAATGCATCGTTTCCAATTCCGATATATTGTCAAAAAGTTTGAAATTCTAACATAAAATTTAAGAAAATCATCTCAATTGTATATGTATACCTTAAAATATTTCCAAACACTTTTTTATGCCTGTGTATTGCTGTAGAGAAAACATTTTAAAAATAAATTTAATAATTTTAATTCATTTGAATAAATAATTTCAATTAATTTGTATTCTGCGAATTGAGTTTATCTGAGAAGATTTCCTTCAATTTTTACAAACGACACTGTAGAATTGCTCAGGTGCTTTTTAAAAAGTTATTTATGCAACTAGTTAGGAAAGTAATACTTTTTCAAACGAGGCAAAATGTTTGTTTGACAAGTGCGATAGCACGAGTCAAATAATTTGCCGAGTTTTGAAAAAGTGATTTCTTACGTGCATACAATATTTAAAATCAAGTGCAAAAAATATCTCTAACACACATATAAACTAGAATTGGCAACTCCAGTCAATAAATCTCTTCCAATAATGTCATTTCTATACCAAAACTGTATAAAATTTGAGCACGAGGCTTGCGAAAAAGTACTTTTTCACACTAGTGCAAGAAAGTCACTTTCCCACACTCCACTCGTTAAAGTGCTATGTCAAAACGATTTAATATAACGATAATATATACAAGGTCCGGCTATTAATTTCCAGGACTGACGTAACTGTAGGAGAACGAAAAGCCGAAAGATGGTGCTAATGATTGCATATTGAAGAGCGTTTTCTTGCGCATGTGCAGTGCAATCGGCACCATTCTGAAGTAAGTGGTTCTCGTGGAAAGGCGCATCAAAACGTAGCTCTTAAATTCCTGTTGTCGAAGTGAAAATGGAGCAAAGAATTAACATTAAATTTTGCTTCAAATTGGGCAAGACAGCTGCGGAAACCTACGAAATGTCCATGTCTCTTTGTCCATGTTCAATTCATTGGCGAGTGCTCGAATAGTCAATCGACGATCACATTTCACCATACCGCGAACTTTTTCAATTGCTTCCGGCGTGCGTACGGACTGCGGCCGACTTGTGTGTGGATCATCTTTGACGCTTTCGCGCCCGTCTCGAAAGCGTTTAAGCCATTCAAAAGTTCTTAAGCGGGATAATGCTTCCTCGCCGTAAACTTGTTTTAACATTTCGTAGGTTTCCGCAGCTGTCTTGCCCAATTTGAAGCACAATTTAATGTTAATTCTTTGCTCCATTTTCACTTCGATAACAGGAATTTAAGAGCTACGTTTTGATGCGCCTTTCCACGAGAACCACTTACTTCAGAATGGTGCCGATTGCACTGCACATGAGCAAGAAAACGCTCTTCAATATGCAATCATTAGCACCATCTTCCGGCTTTTCGTTCTCCTACAGTTACGTCAGTCCTGGAAATTAATAGCCGGACTTTATATATATATGTGTATATATATATATTTAATTTACATCAAGAACTAGTTTTGTTTTGTTATCAATCTTCATCGTAGTCCTTTCCTTTGAAGTTTAACTTTGAATGAATTCTACTACTACTACTACTACTACAAAAATATTTGATTCAACTTTGTTATTTAACTATATTGCACATCAAATTTAATGACTTCATATCCGAAATGCCTTATAAAAATAATAAATAAGAGCTTATATTGTGCAAGAATTAATTTTCATTGATTTATATAATCGAACATTTATAAAGCACTTTACCAACATTATAGGACTTTAATTCTTACTAACTCTGGTGCCAACCAAACGGGTTGCTAGCGTGCTTAGAGTGCTAACCTCTAGACCGAGAGGTTGCGGGTTCGAGTCCCGTGTTAGGCATGGGTGTTTGTAAATATATGTTGGCTTGTCTAATAACGAAAGTTTCGGCGCATTATAGCCCTCGTGTTGCTGACGGTGCCAGATAATCTGAATACAACCAACCAACCAACTTACTGACTCTGGATAAAAAACATCAAATTAAAATTTTGAGATTGTGAAAAAACTTAAATTACTTTTGTATCTTCTAAAAAAAACTATGTTTAAAATAAATTTTGAAAAAGAGTAAAAAATTCGCGTTTGAAAATATTCGGAATTTTTTCATCATTGTTAATATTGATAAAAAAAAAATCCAATTTAGAATTTTATTGATATCTTGACTATATCTTATTACAAAACACTTCCCCAAATTGGGGAGGTTGGTTACAATTTTGGCACCAAATATAGTTGACAATTTCTAGAATGCTGAATGAATTTCTAGAATAGAAATTTACCTATGTTGTTGATTTGAATTTTTAAATTTTTTATGAATATTGATTTATTACAGGACAAATAAAACAATCAATACATGAGTATAAAAGCCAAAGTTTAAAAAAAAAACATCGAATTTTTATAATGTTTGACCATTAATAAAGCCCTTAAAACTTGATTGAATACGTTGTCATCCTCCAAAATGAGTCTATTTGTTCAACATTCAGTTGGATTGGATGACGGATAGTGGGTTAACTAGCCCTTCGAAGATTTCACCTCGTCAACCTTAAAGGGGAAGGTTTTAGTCATAATATATCATCAAATTGAACATGCTTGAATTAAGGTATTGAATATAATGATGTCTGGATTATAAAACGGGAGTGAAAGCTGATAAGTCTGACTTATGGCAATAGAAACGTGCGTAAAAGCAACCTTTATATGACACTCCCAAATATTGATAGAAAACATTGTCATCTACCAGCCAAGTTTCTAAGTTTCAGTTAGATTGGATGACGCCAATTTGTTTCATTAGTATTTCGAAGTGATAATGGAAGAATGCTTAAAAGTGGTTTTTTAGTGACAGTGACAGCTTTCAAAATTTAATATAGCCCACGTTATAGGCAACGAATCAATTTCATAGCTATTGTATCCCTGCAGAATAGATTTATTTGTATTCTGTAGCTATAACAGAAGAGAGTGTAATAGTGACCTTTTAGTGACAGTGATAGCCTCCAAAATTTGATAAAATCCATTGTCATCGATATTGAATCTATCTGTCAAGTTTCGGACAAATTGGATGTCAGAAAGTTAATAAATTAGGACTCCGCAGATTTTCTAAAAAAGCGCAAACGCACAAAGGCGATATTAATATATTAAATAAAAGATTTAAAAATATTCTTTGGCAAATTGAGTGTTTTTTATCCATTGTTATAAACAAAAATTACAAATTATTATCAAGGAAACCATTTTTCATTGTTATTATGGCAAAAGTAAAAAATGAATATATCTGAGTTTTCACAACCTTGTACAAACCGCATAGTTTTTGTTAGGACCAGATTAGCCCTCAACCACTACATCTTTCGGATTTCATTAAAATAGATAAAGTATTTTCGGGCTAACGGCTTAGAAGATATGATTTCTAGCTTGGCAGATAAACGGACATATAGAACCCATGGAGATTTTTTGGAGTTTTGGAATCAAGTATGAATTCAGCCGATGTGTCACGAAAAAGAAAATAGCGGTTAATTTTTTAATGAGTGCTATATTTTCTACATCTGATAGCTGAGAAAATAACAAATGTAAAATAGTGGGACAATGTAGAATAAGAAAGATTTGGAATTTAATTTATTATTTAAAAAAATTCAGTTTTCGAAAAAATGCAGCATTTATTATATAACTACTCTAGAATCATTATGCATGTAAAAGTAAATCTTACTTTTTTGCCAAACCTTTTTTAAAACAAACCCATTCAAACATAAACACCCGTTTATTTAATTAAGCTTTCATAAAATTGCATTTCGAAAACATTTTACTTACATGCTTATTGAATTCACAAAAGAGAATTATGAATTAGTATGCGATGAACATTATTTATTTTTGAGTAATTGTTATACCTCTTCAAATAGTTGGAAAAAAAATGGATACTTACTTACAGAAGAGTAAACCAAATTTAATAGATATGGCAATGCATTCAACTTTTTCAAATTTATTTTTAAGAAAAGAATATTGGACTTGAATAAAAAGTAAAATAATACTTCTATCCGCGAATTTCGAAAATCTAAACTAAAGCTAACTGATTTTGTGGAGGGAATTATTTACAGTTTGGTTTTATCGTCTGCTAAAACTTGTTAAGTATTCGAAAGACGATTATGCATGCCTTCGTCACATTTTACTGTTATTTGGAAGTAAATTAAATGTGCATTATGATTAGCTTATGAAATGAGGTAAATCGAATTTTTTTAGTGTGAATTAAAATTTGTTTAGAAAGAATTATTATTATTGGTTACAAGCGCTTCGCAAGAGTATTGCCATTCGATGAAATCTACTCAAAATAACGCCTTGCTTGAGGTCAATGTACATTTAAAAATAGTTCCGATTTTTTCAACCAATCGTAAACTGATATTTTATTTTTCTTGTCAAAAACTGCATTGCAAGACTGGTTGCTGTGATGATTATGTTCAAAAGGTCCTTGAAACTTGTTCAATACGTAGTTTAGAAAGGTTTGTTTTCATCTACCAAAACTGGGAACCAACCACTATACTCCTTTATAAAATAAATTCGAATTTCCAAATTCAATTTTCCAATTACAAACCAACGACAATCTGCCTTATTTGATATTTTGTTTGTGTTATTTTTTTTACAATTATCTAGAATTATTACTATAACATATAGAATTATTGCTATAATGTATAGAATTATTGCTATAATGTATAGAATTATTGCTATAATGTATAGAATTATTGCTATAATGTATAGAATTATTGCTATAATTATAGAATTATATAAATAGTAGAAAGCTGGAAGAAAGAAAGTCATTTTTATTGCAACGCGCAAACAATTAAACTTTATTTAATCATTTTTAATCAGAAATTGTGGCGAAAGTAACACTTCACCGCGAACAGTGCATGAAAGTAACCTTCTCACGCTAGTGTGAAAAAGAACTTTCTCGCACGCCTCTTGCTCAAATTTTATATAATTTTGCTATAGAAAGAACCATTTTAGAAGAGATTCATTGACTGGAGTTGCTGACTTTAGTTTATATATGTATTAAAGATATTTTTTGCACGTGATTATAAAAAATATTGTATGCATTGCGTGGGAAATAATTTTTTCAAACTCTACAAATTATTTTACTCGTTCTATCGCTCTCGTCAAACAAGCATTTTGCCTCATTTGAAAAAGTATTACTTTCCCAACTAGTTGCATAAATAACTATACTTTCACCAACGAAAACCATCTTTCCCCAACAGTCAACATTCTTTCCAATAATGAAATTGTTAAGTCACGTGAACCGAAATAAGAAGATGCACGATTGCTTCAATTAAAGCTCCTGCATTACATTTGTTGGTCAGTTTATACAAAAGCTGTATTTTTTATTGCCGGTTTGAAGTCTATTTTCTTACCTGATATTAGAAATTAACAACCACATTTGTCACCAAAAATTTCACCAAATCTACCAACTTAACAAGATTTCTATAAACAAGCATTACCAAAATGTGATTTGGTAAACTCGGTGATTTGGAGTTTTTTTTTTCTCAAATTTAAATGAAATATGAACACGGTAAATTTTGCCTATCCGTTTGTCAACTTTCAGAGCAATGTCTCATTTTGTGATGTAATCAAAAGTTGTGAGATATTCCGCAAAGCCTAATTTTTTTCAAAAGTGAATTTATTTCAACTTTTCTCATAAACTATTTGAAAAAATTAGTAGTTTTAGCCTTACGCAGCTAGTTAGTTTGACAACCAAGACCCACACATCAATATGGTATGACTAATATCCCTCTTTGAGCTAATTTCAGCAGCAGCAACAACAAAAACAAACAAATACAACGAAATATTTTATTCTACTACAAAGGATTAATTAAAACAAAACTAAGCATCAGAAGAAAAAAAAAACCTATCAGTTCAAAAAGACATCGATAAAAAATACGAGTGAGTTCCTTCATCTATTTAGGCTCTGCGGCGTTGATATTGCATTCACCACTCACCCAATATAACAGTAGTTTTTTTTTTTTTTTTTTTTTTTTTTTTTGCTTTTAAGTTTCACAAAATCCATCGTATGCACTAAATTTCAAAAATTCATTTATTACTCCTTGTCTATCCTTTATGTTTAATAACAAATGAATACCATACTTATATACATTTGCCACTGCAATTTAAAACCAAATTATGAAATTTGACTTTGCATTAAGACCACATTTTGACATTTGCCAATGCACTTTATGACCAAAAGTAACTGTCCTCGTTTTCTTAATAAAAGAGCACCAATTAAAATACATGTAACCGAATTTCCTCCAATCCTCTTTTGTTTACTTATTTGAAATTTCATCATATCTTCATGGTTTGTACTAGGGATTCTCTGTAATACATTAGATGAGCGTTTTATTCAAACTGATATTCTGACTTAACCCTTTATAGAGGCTTTTGTCCTCGGAATAGTGTATTTAAATACTTTGGATATTAATAATGATTTAAAAAAAGAAACTTCTTTTGCTTATTAGATACAATTTATTTGATTTTAAAACTCTCCATGCCCCCCCCCCCCCCTTTTTTTTTTTTGGTGGTAAATATATTTTTTTAGCATCCATTGGAAGCTATTCAAAGGTCAGAATTCATGCAAATTTAAATTCTTGTACTTATAGGTCCGAAATTTAAAACAAATTAGTTATACTTACTAACTTACTTTTTTTTTTTTTTTTTTTTTTTTTAACATTTTCTAAAGTTATCTCTCATTGTTACGTTTGTATATAGCCCTGTACCTCTGTCCTTTCAACTATCGATGGCCTTTTTAATGCGACCCTAAAATCGAATTGTTAACTTTCTAAATCTCATTAGCTTCAAAACAGCAGTATTAAGAACTATCGCTCTTTCAACTCTCCAAGATGTTCCCGAGGTATTTCGTTTCCCAAAATGTATTTGTGCACTTAAATATGGTCAATATTCTACCTCAATTCTGCCACCTTTCCACGACATCTAGGCTTCAAAACAGAAGTTTATCGTAGATGCGTTTGCTTAGCATTCCAAGGCTGTTATGATATAAATCTTATTTCAAAATACATTTGTACATCTATATCGTCAGTACACCACATACATTCTATATGTCATCTCTCTATACGCTTCTTGGGGTTCGAAATAAAAAAAATTCAGAACTTAAGCTCGTTTTTTCATTCCAAAAAAAAAATCAAGTTTTGAGATGATTACAAACCTTGTGATTTATTGCGATACACTGATTGACATAAAATGTTCGCAAGGTTTTCAAAAAAATATTAAACGTATCTATTACAAAAGAGAATATTATTCTTTAGGAAAAATATAAACCCCCCAAAAAAAAAACACTTTTGAAAAGTAGAAAAACCACCAACCTCAGAAACACAAAAAAACTTTCTTGCAATAAAAAAAAATCATACACATGATGAAAATTTTCAGCCACAAACACAGTGATATAAAAAATGGCCAACCCCTAATTGCAACTCTCGGTTGTGACTCGCTTAAGAATGTATGCTTACTTAGTTTATTTTTAAAATTTAAGTTCCATTCCGATAAAAATTTACGCTGTTTGTGGTTGGCACCCGTCATAGGAATATTAACAATGCTTGCGTTTAAACTAATTTATGACTGTTTGCACGAATATTGGAGGAGATATGATTTTATTTGGATGGATAGGAAATACTAAGTAGTATAAATCTTCATGTTCATGCAGATGTAATTTTCAAAATAGTAGAGAGAAACTATGCTCAAACGCTCGCATTTGAATCTTCATTTAGAATTTTTTAAGTAGGAAACTGAAGTGTTTATGGTACGTTTTTGTTTGGTTGATACATGCATTTTGGAAAGTTTCCATTGTGTGGGGAGAGGAGGGGGGTTAAAGGTTAGTGATTAAGACGGACGCCAACCTCAAGCAGCGTAAATTTTTATGAAAGTGGAATTTAAATTTTAAAAATAAACTAAGTAAGCATACATTCTTAAGCGAGTCACAACCGAGAGTTGTAATTAGAGGTTGGCCATTTTTTATATCACTGTGTTTGTGGCTGAAAATTTTCATCATGTTTATGATTTTTTTATTGCAAGAAAGTTTTTTTGTGTTTTTGAGGTTGGTGGTTTTTCTACTTTTCAAAAGTGCTTTTTTGGGGGAAATCAGAACTTTTTTTTAAACACTGGTGACTTCTATTTTTGGAATTTGTCCGTTTCATCATTTTTCTCTTTATTACCTATGGTACACCTGGTACCAGGAATATTCATAATTCTTCAAACTCAGTTCGACGATACCTTACATGCAATAATTATCTTTAACATTGATAAACTGGAAGTGGTACCAATAGCACACCTGGTACTTTAAACATTCATAATTCGTCAGAACAAAAGCCCAACATGCCATATTTATCTTGGAAATTGATAAACCGAAAGTGGTACTACCTATGCTATACCTGGTAATTTAAACATTCATAATTTTTCAAGACAAGCTCAACGACACCCAACATGCCATATTTATCTTCAAAATTGATAAACCTGAAGTAGTAACACCTACAATACACCTGGTACCATAAATGTTCCTAATTCTTCAAGTTGAGTTCAATAATATCTTACATGCCAAAATCTTCTTGAAAATTGACAAAATGGTTGAATGCGGACGTCAATAACCATCAAAATCGACCACGAACGAGTAATGGAAACTTGTGTATGGCAACTCAACCCCCAAAACTTAATGAAATACGTTGCCATCGACAAAGAGCCTGTCTGCCAAGTTTCAGCTCGATTGGTTAGTTTGTACGCACAACTACCTATTTTAGTGCATAATAATGACTAATCAGTCCGGGACCCACAGCTTAACTTGAATTCCGAATCACAACGAACATCCATACCTCCAGGAATCAAATTCGGCACCTTTAACATACATGGCCAGAGCGTTCATCCCATTGAAAATTTATTCTAATAAATTGTTACAAATAAATATTGCAAGTTTTTTACAGTCTAATTATTGCAATAGTCTAATAGTCTAAATATATAAATTATTATTAATAGTCTAAATATATCTAATTATTGCAATAGCAATAGTCTAAATATATAAATTATTTTTACTATACCAAGCATTATTTTGGTTCACACATTAACCCATTGATATTTGACAAAATTTGAAATATTTTCTTAATAACAATTTTAAAATTCACTATGAAATTATAATTTTAATGATGTATGATTCTACAATTTCATTTTACAACGGAAAGTAAACAAAATCAACACATCTTTAAAAACGAATGACATTTTTGCAAATTCCATTAGCCAATCGCAATGCGTGTTTCATTTAGTCCCGTTGTAATGAATTGAAAGCGACGTCAGCTCGCATAACCTCCATATTTATACTTTGTATTCAGCCCATAGTATCTTACAAAAAAATATGATTATTTTCATTTTTCAACGAAGATTTCCCGAAATTAAAATGTTTTTGAAAGTTAACTCACTTTAAATTCACATACAGTTCAAATAACACATGCAATTTGAAAAACAAATATTTCTCTTTATTTCTGTCTCTTCAAAAATTAAATTATTTTAATTTTAAAGATGTTATAAGCCATATAATTATAGTCCAATTCATTCTGCCTATACTTTACCTTACGTTCATTCTCATTTAAGCCTAACATGTCGGAAAAACTAACTTCGAAATAATAGCAAACCTGTTTGGCAACTTTTGGCATATATATCTGAACCTCAATTACAAGCTGATCGCCTTTATCTGTCGCCAAATTATGAAATGAAAAAAAAGTGGTTTTAAATTAAATAAAAATAGAAAGATTATTAATGAAGTTCAAACCAGCATAGTATTTTAAGTTGAAACATTCCACATCCTATAATTCAATCCGTTTGAAGATCTATAGCTTAGGGCTGGACGTTTGTCTAAATTTTTACATCAAAATCGGGCCAGAACTCGTTTCTTTATTTCGTTTTGGAAATTTCAATATTTTTTTTCTTCGTTGCCTTTTATCCTAGGTACTCAATTTTTTTTTCTGTAAACGATATCACCAAGATGAATCTATGATATTTTTTGTATAATTATGTGAAGTTCCGTAAACACGCTAGAAAATAGTCAATTTCGGCTGTTTCGCTGGAAGTTGTGCAGAGAATAGATACTTACTGTCGTTTCTGCCTTTTTAAGGTTGGCGGCGAAACGACCGTTTCGTCTGATATGTACTTAGCTAAAATAAAAACTCGATAAACTACGACATCCCACTTTACGATATATACCAGTCTTGACTTTGTTGATCAAAGGAAAATGCTTTCCTTTCAGGGCTGCCATCGATACTTGGACATATAATTTACTGTAAAGTCATATTGTGTTCTTGATAATTATTGTGTTCAAATTTAATGTGCTCTTCATAAATTTGTTGCAAATTACTGCTTCAAAGTTATACATTTTAATTTTTGTTTTGGAATATGGTTTGAGTGAGATTTTATTCGGTTGCAAACCATTCTTCAAAGCTAGAAATGTATTTATATTGAAGGTGGGGGGGGGGGGGGGAGAGAGCACAATTTCAATATTCTATGATATTTGATTAGATTTTTATGATATTTGGTTTTGTTTTAACTGATAACGAGGTTAAAAATTTTACGTTTAAAAACATTATTGTGCACCCACTTAATATATAAATTACCTAAATTTCAAGTAGGCAAAGTAAAAAAAGTGTATTTTACTGAGAGAGCTAAAAAAACCGAATGAAAATTTCTAATTATACATGGTGAAGAGATAATGTTACAAACAACCTGTAGAAATGGCAAGTTTGACAATTTTGATTTGCAATTTTAGAAAGCTTTATCAAAAGTGTGACATTTTATCTATATCTCCCAAAATTTGGAAATTATGAAAGTTTCAGCATTTTCTTGTATATAAGTATAAGATAATCTCAATAAAATAATTTATTTGAAATCTGCTATGTGAAGTCAATCAACTGGTTTACTGTTTTGTCTTCTTTTTATTCTTTTTAGTGGCGTACCGTAGAGTTGACTTTTTTTTGTCACATGAATTAATTCAAATATTCTGAATGGTTTCTAATAAATTGTGTTTCCACCAAATTTACATATAGTACCTGTCAAATTTAAGCAGGTAATTCACCATCAACATCTCACCACCACAACTATCTCCTAACCAATATATGTGGTCAACTTAAGACATAAAAAATGTCCTAAAAACCAATTTCTTGTGATGGCACCCCGCAACCCAAGGCCAATGCCTGTCCCACGATATAATTGTCATAACAGCCTCTGGCAGGTTTCACGACCTCGAAGTAAGAAGATTACGAATGCTTATCTAACATAATTCAGGAAAAAAAATATATTCGCCCCACCCCCCGTTCAATCCCCCCCTTCATTAGAAGCAAAACAAAAACCGCTCTTGCCCCGGAAAAACAAACAGAACCTGTTTTCTCTGTGAAATTATAGACTCACCAGTTGTTTCATCTCCAGACAGTAGACGACCTACTTTCAGCAAGAAGTGAAGTGTTCTTCGGCTCTTAAGTTCTTCGGGTCAATGCACTTGTCACTCACGTGCACTCCCCCACACCTCGCCATGGGAAACAAAGCCCCCCCCCCTGAAAGACATACCATCTCCCCCCCCCCCCTATCCATAAGGGTCATGATGTAATTCTCAGTCTTGTTTTAAAGGAGATATTATGAAGGATCCCGTTTAACACATGTTATACCAACCCAGCTCCCTCGACATTTTTCTCACTGCAATAAATGTCACTATTATGACCAGGCGCAGATTTAGGTAGAACTCTCCTGGTTAGATGGCCTCTTAAGCACTTTTCAGAAATTCTGTTGCATGTGTCAGTAACTTGTATCAAAACGCAGTAAAAAAAAGACTTGCTGAACAGAGACTAACACAGTCCAGCTTCCTGGTATTAGGATTAGCCTTAATTTCTTAGCCACATCCTGCAGAGAAAGTTGTAAGACATTTGCAAAATAAGTAACTTTTTATTGATTGATGTTCAATGAGGAATATAAAAAGAGAGGTAATCGCTTAAGCCTCATATCTTTAATAAGATATAAAGTGCCCCCACCCCCCCTTCCAATAAACATACCATCTGTCCCCAGGGCCATGAAGTAACTCCCAGCTTTGTGATTTTGAGGAGACACTGCCAAGGGATCTCATTTAACACATGTTATTTCAACTCATACTCCTAGGTAGCCATTAAGCAGCATTTCCGTCTCAGTGTAATAAATGCCACTGTAATGAGCATGAGTAGACTTAGGTACGATTCTTGTGGTTATTTGGACGTCTTTTTTGCTGGAAATATCTTGCAACTGTATTTTTTATCCGAAAGTAACCAAAAGACTTGAGTTGCACAGGAAGTAAATTAGGTGTGTAATTAGAATAATCTTAGATAAAACAACGATATAGGTTTGGTTATAATTATCTTCTTATATCCTAGACATTTCGCTGAAATTTTGTTGTGTGCAATTAAGGCAGCTAAAAAGACTTTTGATGAATAGAGGTTAACAGCATTCGTCTTCTTGATGTGAATATGTTATTAAAAACATAAACCAACTTGATTGATGTTTTTAGAATCTTTAATATAATTAGAATAAAATTTTATTGTTCAATACTCTTCATAGTTATAATCTTATAAACATTTAAAAAGTGAAAAATTCATCGACTATCACAACAAAATTCACAATAAAGTTCTCTGGCGACATCCCGATAGCAAGCTAATAGGGTCGAAAACGAAGAAATCAAGGTGAGGGATTTCTTTACACGAGTTTAATAAGAGACAGAGTTATACTGTTATAGGCCATCAATTTTTTCATTGCGTTTTCATTTATAAACTAATATCGTTCTGGCACTCATCACTGGGAAGCAAATTCCCGGATAGTAAAGTACATAAAAGCTACCAATTGGATTGGAAGAAGGAGCACCAGGATCGTTAGCATACTACTCCTCTATTCATACAATTTAGAAAGTAATTCATGGTATAATCAGAACTTTTAATCAAAATTTAGAATTAAAAAGCCGAAATTCATAAAATAGGTGCGAATTTCATTAGTTGACGAATTTCTAGACTTAATTGGAGATTTAATTTTTCATACAAAGTAAAAATACAATTTTATTTATGATATTTATTTGAAAACGTAAATGAAATAATTTAATTCTGTGTATATTACAAAGCAGGGCAATCATCAAAATGCGTTAACGGTTGTCACTTATATTTCCAAGAGTGAAAAATAGGCGATAGTCATATGAGATGTTGATCACCAGAACGGACCATCCCACAATTCTTATTGCGCAATATATGAATAGTTTTAACAAAATGTAGAAGAAACAGCTTTTAGCTAGAAAATCAACATTGTAGGATGGTCCGTTCTGACGCTTAATTTCTTATGTGTACCAAACGGGTTGTATTTCGTTAACTGGAAATGCTACAGAATATATTCAAGCTAAACTTTGAAACATATTAATCTAACGAACCTTTAAATAAAAGCTATAGTCATAATTCAATAAAGTTAAGCAAAAACAATTGTTCTGAACTGTACTCGAAAGAGAAACTGCTCATTCCTTAGATTCATCCACTTCACGAAGTAACAGTGACTAGTCAGTTCACGAAGTATATGGTCACTTCATAATGACTCAGCTTCAAGCTTTGGACTAACAGATAAATTTAACGAACCGAGTTCTTGATGCCTAAATAGCTAGAGGTATAGAACATCGCACAGCTTTCAATTACACTATATTACTGATGTGGATTTGTGTCATTTACCGTTTTTATATTTTCTTCATTCATTGAGAAACTAGAGGAGTGGAACATCGCACAACTTTCAATTACACTATATTGCTGATGTAGATTTCTGTAATTTATCATTTTTATATTTTTATCAGTCGCTTAGAAAATATTGCCAGTTTGACGATATTCTTTAAGATAATTCTTATAATATGGTTATTTTTTATAAAAAAAAATCGAAAAAATGGGAATTTTAACGATATGCTTATCGATAATTCTTATACTGGGATGTTTAGAACACCTTAAGAGGCATTACCACAGTGATTTTGAACAAAATCGTTAGAGCCGTTTTTTAGCAATTACTGAAAAACATGATTTTTTCAATGGCAGCTACCTTATGCGCATGGGCGATTTTGACGAAAACCTTAACGGTAGATCCCATGGCTACCACCAACTCGCACACCAAATTTGAATATCGTAGGTCAATTTGTTCGGGAGTTATGCTGACCACACAGACACAGACAGTCATTTATTCTAGATCACTTTTTTGAAATCAGAATGTTCCAAATCGTGAGAAATGCCAAAAATAGTCAAAATTTTTGTTTTTGACCGAATGCTATACTTTTATTATCCTATGTATACAATCAGGGTAAATCGAAATATATATATTTTTTTTTTTTTTTTTTTTTTTTTTTGAAGCGCATGAGGTGAAAAAAGTTGTTACATATCTTGATAAGAAAAACTGTAAAAAAAAATTTGAAAAATAAAAATAAAAATAATAATAATATCCTCCGATCTCGCATTCACCTCAATGTTTGGAAAAATACAAAAAATAACTATTTTTTCCTAAATTTTTTTAATTTTCTAAGCGTTATATATTTGAAAGGCAATAGTGAAAGGTGTAGTGAAAGGGTGGTATAATACTGGAAAACACTATTCTGTGCATTTTTAAAACACGTATTAATAATTAAAAATATTCAAAAATACATTTTTTTTTGCTAAAAAATTGATTTTTCTATAAAATGGATGCTAATGTTATTTCTCACATATTTTTATTAAAATTGTTTTATTTACTTTAAGCAATAACTTCAAAGTTTTGAATAAAAACAAAAAATTCCTTTTTTCCATCAATTTGTAGAATGTACCAATCACTAAATTATCGAGGCATATTAGTTTGTATTGTGTGGAATGAAGTAGATAGAACTTGGAAAAAAACAAATTAGTAATTATTCTATAATAATCGCCTTTGAAACGCTGATAAAAACTGTGTTTTGGCGAGTTTCAATCTCGGTAGCTTTTCTCGTGGCACCTTCTCTTTCTTTGAAGCTCATAAACTTACTTGCCTGTTCATTGGATCAAAGCGCACATGGCTGTGATTGGGACTACCATTAATACAGGCTGGAAATAATCGGACAGATCAAATTGCTGGTTGGGAGACCACTACAGTGGTATATATGCCTCCTATACTTCAATGAATTATCATTCACATGCCTATTTAAACGCGCAGATAGTATTATAACAGGACTAACATTTTTCAGTTACATAAAAATTTGAAGAACTGTGAAATTTTTTCCCCGATTAATTTTTACGTGTTGAATGTTTAATTCCTCAAGTTGAGATGAAAGTACGGAGCAAAGATCAGTTATATCTTCTTGATATTATTGCATTAAAAAAAAGTTAATTTTCTGAAGGACCTAAGATCATATATGATTCAATTCGACTATCTCAATACCTCCCTGAATATCTACTGCAAGTTTTAAACTCAGTTACTGAACGAAATGCTTCCTTCCCTCACCCAAATAATTTGATTTCGGCATTGATTTTGTACGAAAGTAGAGATGTAAGAGAACTGGGTCGTCGAGTTATGAAATCTCGAGAACTTTCTTAGAGAAAGACAATCAGGCATTTCAAGGCAACCAAATTTAACTTTATTACCATTGATTACTTGGATATAATGAATTGGAATCCTTGTAATATGACAGGAAAGTAACAAATGAACATTTATTAATAAAGACTGGCGCATCCGAGGTAGCACAGCTGCATTGGAGGACTGAAAGATTGGCTAATTCTGGCCGAACATAGTTCCAAAATATACGATTTTTCAGCAACAATAACAAAAAAAAATAATCAAAACCGCCACATGGTTTTGTTTCTCATAAACACAATATCCAAATTTTAAAACTGTGCATCGACATTTCAAAACCTCTTCTATATTTTATCCAGAATTGGGCGAGATCGGCTAATGTTGTTTCCAATGACCAATTCACAACGCTCCACATCGGGATTGGTCTATGTCTGGCGAAATTGGACAGAGTTTCTGCGCTAATAGGGACCATTGAAATCAAACTTCAACTCGTTTCCTTGTCACTCATAAACAGTGGAAAGCTTGTGTAGAGAGAGAAGACAAAAAGTGGGTAGCGCTGACGCCAAAAACATTAGGACAACACCTTTTAAAAAAAAAAAGAAAAAAAAAAAAGATCTATAATGTCCGACTTTTCTACAAAAGTTTCCTTCAAAGTGCATCACTGCGATAGAAATCTCGAGAAAAAGTGAACAAAATGAATAAAAGCATGTTTTCTTTAAAAGAATGTAAGAAATAACGTTAGTACCCATTTTACAGAAAAATCCATGTTTTTTACAAAATTTTTTACTTTTGAGTATTTTTAATTATTAATGTAAATTTTAAAAATGCATAGAATAGAGTTCTTTCTAGAGTTTTCTTGTGTTATACCACTCTTTTACAAGACATTGCAAACAAATACCTTTCAAATATATAACGTTTAGAAATTTTAAAAAATTTAGAAAAAATAGCCTATTTTTGTATTTTCTCCAAACTTTGTGGTGAATGCGCGATCAGATTTTTTTTTTTTTTTTTTTTTTTTTTTTTGTGGTTCTTCTTATTACGATATCTAACAACTATTTTTACCTCATGCCTTTCAAAAATAAAATATTTTTTTTTCGCGCTACCCTGGTATACATATGGGTAATTGAAAGTAAAAATGCCCAGTTTGGGGATTTTTTTTTTTTTTTTTTTTTTTTTTTTTTTTTTTAAAAAGGTGATATTTATTTCGATAATTTTTATATTATCCTTTCTTATAAATGAAACTGCGGAGCTGAGAATAAACGATCGTCGATGAGCTATGCTCAAGGCTCAAGGAAAGAGAACTCTGTGTTGAAGGCATTCGTTTTTCTACTTTTTACGCCATTAAAGCATTTTTAAGTCAATTTCGGAGATGAGGATGTTTAGAACACCTTAAGAAGCATTACCACAGTGATTTTGAACAAAATCTTTAGAGCCGTCTTTTAACAGTCATTGAAAAACGTGATTTTTTCAATGGCAGTTACTTTATGCACAAGCGCGATTTTGACGAAAACTTTATTGGTAGGTCCTTGTGCTATCACCAACCCTCACACCAAATTTGAACATAGTAGGTCAATTTGTTCGGGAGTTTGGCTGACCACGTACACACATACACACTAGGATCATTCGAAAAAAAATTATTTCTTATTTTTGAAACGCATGAGGTGAAAAAAGTTGTTATATATCTTGATAAGAAAAACAGTAAAAAAAAAATGAAAAAAAAATATCTTCCGATCACGCATTCACTTCAAAGTTTGGAGAAAATACAAAAATTAACTATTTTTTCTAAATTTTTCCAAATTTCAAAGTGTTACATATTTGAAAGGCAATAGTTTGCAATGTATAGTGAAAGGGTGGTTTAGCACAGGAAAACACTATTCTCTGAATTTTCAAAACATATATTAATAATTAAATAATTAAAAATACTCAAAAGTAAAATTTTTATACTAATGGTATTTCTTACATTTTTTAAAAAAACATATATTTTATTCATTTGGTTCACTTTTTTCTCGAACTTTCTATCCCAATGATGCACTTTGAAGGAACCTACTGTAGAAAAGTGGGCATTATGGATCTTTAACAGCTTGTGAGTTGTATTCCACAGCTTGTGAGTGACAAGGAAACGAGTTGAAGTCTGATTTCAGTGGTCCCCAGTAGCACAGAAAAGTTGGCCAATTTCGCCAGACATAGGCCAATCCCGATGTGAAACGTTGTGAATCGATTGTTGGAAACAAAATTAATCAATCTCACCTAGTTCTGATTAAATAAAGAAAAGGTTTTGAAATGTCGGTGCACAGTTTTAAAATTGAGGTATTGTATTTATGAGAAACAAAACTATGTGGCGGTTTTGAAATGTTAGTTTATTGAAAAATGGTGTATTTTGGAACTATGTTCGGCCAGAATTATCCAATCTTCCAGTCTTCCCCTGTTTCCTCCAATACAGCTGTGCTACCTCGGAGGCGCCAGTGTTTACTAACAAATGTTCGTTTGTTACTTTCCTTAACAAAGAAGAAGTCCTATAACAAGCATTCCAATTAATTATGTCTACGTAATCAGTGGTAATAAATTTAAGTTTGGTTGCCCTGAAATGCCTGTTTGTCTTTCTATAAGAAAGTTCTCAAGATTTCAGAACCCGATGCCCCAGTTCTCTTACATCTCTCCTTTCGTACAAAATCATTGCCGAAATCAAACTTTTTATGTGAGGGAAAGAAGCATTTCGTTCACTAACCGAGTATAAAATTTCCAGCAAATATTCAGGGAGGTATCGAGACAATCGAGTTGCCTTGTATATGATCTTAAGTCCTTCAGAAAATTAACCTTTTTTTTTTAATTCGAAATCAATGTAGCATGTAACAATTTAATATAAGCTCTGCTTGAGTTCATCCGATGGTTTACATTCACTCACATATTGTAGAGGTCAGCGATATATCGATACAACGATATTTTAAAAAAAAATGTATCGATAAAAGTCACCGATATATCGATATTTTCAAACATTTTTAGTTTTTTGATGATCTTTGCGTAGTTTCATGTGTGTTTTTTAGATTTTCTTTATTCCCTTTTCAGAAACTTCAAAACTAAAGTTTGGATTTGGCTGTGAAACAGTTAAAATGGCACCCTAACCAAAAAGAAAACAAAATGTCATGGAAAGATAAGATCATTTATTAGTAGTCATTAACAAAGCGCCGTTTCTGTTGCCAATGTGTGCCTGGAATTTGCATCTAATTTTAAATATTAAAAACATCTCTATTAACAAAATATGCGGTAAACTACTTTTCAAAATTTCTTCTGTAAAAATAAACATGAATTTATGCCTTGATATCCAAATGTATTTTAATTATTCTGATTGATAATATAATTTATTAAAACAATTTTTATATTTTATTTATTAAAATAATTTTTATAATTTATTTATTAAAACAATTTTTATAATTTATTTATTAAAACAATTTTGGAATGAATTCATGAAAAGTAGAAATTCGCCCAAAAAAACTTCGTTTCTGGTTAAATTGAAAATCAAATAAATAAATAAAAAAAAATTCATGTATCGATGTATCGATATTTTATCAATATTTTTTTCTATGCAAGAATATAGTATCGATATTTATTTTGATCTCTAGCATATAGTCTAAGTACTCTGTTTTCTGTTGTTAGCCATCTGGAGTAGGAAAGGGGATTGGATTTGCGAGCTGTTAAGTCATTGGCCTGATCAAATCGCTGCAAAAATTTCAAGATACAATTGATCTATGCTTAGTACTTTCATCTTAACTTGACGAATTGAACTTTCATCTCGTAAAAAATCAATCAGGGGAAATTTTTCACAGTTCTTCAATATTTTATATATGTTTCCACTGAAAGATGTTGGTCTTATTGTAGTACTATCCATGTGTTTAAATAGGCGTCTGAATTGTTGTTCATTGAAGTATAAGAGGCATATATCCCACTGTAGTGGCCTTCCAGCGTGCAATTTGGTCAGTCATATTTAACCATTATTAATGGCAGCAAACACAGCAATGTAAGCTATGATCCAATGAATAGGCAAGTAAGTTTATGAGCTTCAAAGGAAAAGAAGGCGCCAACGAGAAAGGCCACCTAGATTGAAACCCGCAGAAGCACAGTTTTTATAACTGTTTCAAAGATTATGCGAGAACGAATATTGTTGAATAAATACTAATTTGATTTTTTCCCCCAAGTTCTATTCTTTCATTCCACAGAATACAAACTAATGTACCTCGATAATTTAGTAATTGGTGTATTCTACAAATTAATGGAAAAAATGTATTTTTTGTATTTATTCAAAACTTTGAAGTGAATACTTGAAGTAAATAAAACAATTTTAACAAAAATATGTAAGAATTAACGTTAGTATCCATTTCCTATAAAAATAATTTTTTTACCAAAAAAATGTATTTTTGAATACTTTAAATTATGTTTTAAACAGGCACAGAATAGTGTTTTCCTGTGTTATACCACCCTTTCACTACACATTGCAAACTACTGCCTTTCATTTAGAAATTTTAAAAAATTTAGACAATTTTTTTTTTTTTTTTTTTAATATCCCTAAACTTTGAGGTGAATGCGCGATCAAAAGATATTATTATTATTATTATTATTTAATTGTTTTTTACTGTTTTTCTTATTAAGATATGTAAAAAAAAATTTCACCTCATGCGTTTCAAAAATAAAAAAATATATATATTTTTCGAACCACCCTAATACTCATGTACACACAGGCAGACATTTTTTCTAAATAACTTTTTTGTGATCAGAATGTTCCAAAACGTAGAGAAATGCATTTTTTTTTTTTTTTTAAACCGAATACTATACTTTCATTACCCTGCATATTACACATGGGTAATTGAAAGTAAAAAGTTACTTGGATCTAAGAGTTTAAAACTTCAATTTAAAAAACGCTCGTGGCACGGTTTAGTTTTAGCACTAAATAGATGGTCAACAATGCGTTAACACCCTGTTACCTCAACAAAGCCTACAATTACTAAACACGTGCCCAAAATGCCTTTCAAGTATTACAATACCGGGCTTGATACCGTTATAGGGTCATCCGGTGCACAACCCCTCACCCAAATCTCTCTATACTTTCTCTTTCCTTTATTGCTTAAGAATATTAGGAGAGAAAGCATCCATCCCGCCTCAGTTTCTTTTTCACATCAGTCCAGCTTTTATCACATACAAAAAGATTCGGCACACGACTTCGATAAATCTCAACAATGGCCCGAACAACTGTGCACCTTTCCATCACAGCCAACAAGAAAGTGACACACTTCCCAGTTTCCTCCCATACCGCACGGAGGATGGGTCTGATATTTACATTGTCGACGCAATCCCTCCCCATCACCAAAATCCCGATTTTTTTTTATTTTTTGTATCTTCTTTCTTGATATCAAACGGTACTTTCTCGACCACCAACATCCGACCCAAATCCTTGGATCTCGTTTCCGTCGACTTGACTTCCTGTAGCGGATGACCTCTTCGTATTCGGAAAGTCGTGTTGTGTGGATGATGACGGGGGCAGCCTTGACCTCCCCCCGTATTGAATGGGGCCCCTCTTTTAGGGGATAAGTATTATCCCCCCTCCCCCTAACTTTTATAAAGGTTAGCCTTGTAATAGATATGAATTTATCAAATCATCCCTTTTGTTATTTTTGGTTAAAATAGTGGATAAAATGCAGAATTGGATCCCAAATTCGAACCTTGAATTTGGTGGATAACAATGAAATTTTGTATTTAGTTTTAATTAAAAGTCACATGGTTTGTATTTTCATTAATTAAAAAATTGCAACTTCATAATAATCTGCTGTTTCCACCATAAAAACCTTTGCATTGAATGCGTCTAAATTGAGTTTTTGAACTATTGCGTAAAGTGAAAATTCTCTTTTTCTTTCTAATTATGAGTACCATTTTGCACTCAAGCCTACTTTCTTTTATTCTAAGATGGCTTATACTCATTTTCGAATTACTATGTAACTTTCAAAGTTTCAAATTGTAGACAATCACTGAAATGGAAATGACAATCTAATAGCCTCAATTTGAAATAAACGTTCTTCAACTTGGACTACATTTTATTTTGGATCCTTCAACAGTTAACACTCTTTAATATCAATAGCTAAACTTAAAAAATAGTCATCTTTCAAGAATTAATTTTTTTAATTTTAATAATATTTAGCTTTTGGGTTCATAATTATGGTAACATGTCTCCTTTTAGTTTCACAAGGAAATTATCAAACAGGGTTCATATAATTTTTAAAATGTAAAATATAAGTAGTTTTTAAGGACTTCTTAAAAATTTGTATCCACAACAACTCGTTATTTTCTTACACATAAATTCAAAACTTTACATTATCAGAAACAAAATTGAAAATAATATAAACCATCAAAACAGAGTTTGTAAAAAATCCTTTATATGCATTGGCAATTTTTTTATTCATTAACATAGCGCCAATATCAGAAACATTTCTATCAGCAAAATGTGCGGAAAACTACGTTTCAAAATTTATTTATTAAAAATTAACATGAATTTATTCTCTCACATCCAAATATTATTTATTCTGATTAAAGTACTTTTATTATTTATTTATTTAAAAAAATTTGGTAACAGCAAAGAGTTTCAATAATTATCGTTCAATACTATTTTAACGCGATTGTATGACGACAAGAGGATTTATTAATATTCCGTAAAAGCGACCTTTTAGTTACAGTATCAGCCCCAAAATTTGATAAAATGCAATGTCATCGACACCGAACCTATCTGCCAAGTTTTAGCCCGATTGGATGACGGCAAGGGGTTAATTAGGCATCAGCAGATTCCGCCCCCATAAACAAACATACACACAAAATCGAAGTTAATATAAAGGATTTAAAAAAAAAAATAAAAAAATTAAATAACATTTACTTAAAATTTTATTTATAACTTGGGAAACTTTTTTTCTGTATCTAACGGAAGTCCATCCACATTTGAAGTAAAAAAAAGTGAAGTGCATTCAAACCCGAAACTTGGGGTGTGGAACATCGCACAACTTTCAATTACACTATGTAACATTGGCCATTGCAGTAAAATTTGACAGTGTGTTACTTAAAAATTTTATTATGTTCTCTCATTTGAATCAAAATGGCCAGTTTGGTGATATTTTTGGCAATAATTTTTACACAATCGAAAAAAAACAACGCCTAAATGGCAAAAATGGTGCTTTAATTCGATTGATATTACATTCGCCTTGATTGTGCGTGGAACATAAAAAAATCAGTTGATGATGGCCGATGCTCAAGGGCAGAGAGCTCTGTGTTAAAGGCACTCTTTTTCAACTTTTCACGGTTTTATTGCATTTTTATGTGAATTTCGGAGGTGGGAATGTTTAGAACATTTTCAGAGGCATTACCACAGTGAATTTGATAAAAATCATTAGAGCCGTTTTTTAGCAATTACTGAAAAACATGATTTTTTCAATGGCAGCTACCTTATGCGCATGCGCGATTTTGACGAAAACTTTAATCGTAGGTCCCTGTGTCATCACCAACTCTCACACCAAATTTGAACAACGTTGGTCAATTTGTTCTGGAGTTATGCTTTCCACGGACTCGCATACACACAGACAGACATTTTTTTAGATAACTTTTTTGAAATCAGGATGTTCCAAAACATAGAGAAATGCAAAAACAAAATCGAAATGTTTTTTTTTCTTCCCCGAATACTATACTTTCATTACCCTATATATACGTATGGGTAATTGAAAGTAAAAAAGGTGAAATAGAAAAATCAAATTTGGAATAGATAAAAAAATTTTAAGAAAATAATCCGCAATCGAAAATTAAGGATCTAAGGTTAAAAATAAGGGCTTTAAGGATCCTTACGTATGGACCGACCAAAAACAAGTAGTTACGGACTTTTAACAACCATGCAAACTCTGTCAAACAGTACTTGCTCATTCATTAGAAAAATGCCAAAAATAGTTCTAGATATCGGAGCTTGGTTTCTCATAACAATTACATTTCTAGTGGTCTAAATATCATTACATGTTCTATGCAAAAAAGTTATTCATATCCAATTATAACTTCTCTCCGGCCTTAACGAAGGTTGAAAAAATCGCATATATTAGTGAGTTTTATTGAAGATGTTTCCCATTTCCATTTCTGAGAGAGGCGTTTGTTTATTAAGATTCAATGAACTTTCAAGGTTTTCGTGCAAACAATAATAAGGGGATGACATCCTTATTCCCCACAGACCTGTTTCTGGGGCCCCCTTAAGGTGAGATTCACCCACATTGAAACTGTAAACAACTTTTATTATAGATGTGGAATTCATCGAGATCTGAGAGATGACACAAAATTCCTGCAATTTAAGTAGCCTTAATGGCATATTAGAATTTTTAATAAACATGATCAACGAATAAATCAACCATTTGAGTAAACATTTGTAACAGCATGGTGAAAGTTTTTTAATGTGTTAAAAAATTTAACTTTCGCTAAATATATAATTTGTCTCTAAATATTTAAAACAGATTGAAGAAGTTTGAGACGATATAAAACAAGGGTAAGAAATAGATATTGAAAACAATGCAATAAATTTAAAAAGTTAAAATTATTTAATCTCCTTTCAATTTTTGATTACTTTTTTGCATAGTTTTGTTGGTAACCGTGAAATGGGAACAGAGTGCTGCACTCTTGAAAAAATATTGGTATATCATTCTTTCCACTTCTGAATTTCCAATCATCTCAAAGTATTATTTTTGAAGAAAAAACGCAAAATAGCTTTTTCTAGTTACTTTTAATGCATTTTGATCTATAAGGTGTTCATCGTTGTAGAATATGTTGGTCTCTCTCTATCTCTCTAAGAAAATTGTGCAGTACGCAAAAAAAAAGAAAGAAAAAAATTGAACGATGGCTATACCTACGCTTTTAATTATCGTACAATCTTTCGATTTGCTGTGTGTGTTGAAAATGTTGTGTGTGTGTGTGTGTGATTTTTGTAAAATTACTGTATTTTCTGTCGGATACACATTATTTATTGCTGTTTTACTCGTATATTAGTATATTAAAAAATTTCATATTGGCTCAGGTCCCGAATAAAAAATTTCCTGTTTTAAAACAGGGAACAGGAAATTTCTTCAGAAAGTTTTCATTAAAAATTTTAGTTGACATTAAATGAAGATTCATTCAAAATTACTGCGCAATGAAAGCCAGTATAGTGTTGCAGTAAAAAGTAGTCAAGTTCTAGAACAAAAACAATAAAAATACATAAGAAACAAACTATAAAAATAAAATAACAATAAAAAGTAAAGTTGCATTGTTAATGCTTGCCAGATATTTTAGTACGGTTCGCTGACCAACCTTCACAATTGAATGAGTTTCCGAATGTTATAAAATTTGTAGTTCATAGGATAAATCAGAATACAATTTAGAATTTGCTTTTTGTCCTTGTTAATAATTATAAAAGTTTTGAAGTTCGATGATAAATAATGCACAGAAAAAAGAATCCTGCGCCAATATTTCACTCAGGTATATGCTGTAACTAAGAGAAGATTTGTTTCTAACTATCACAGAATATCGAGCCTTTAACCGCAAACGGCTTAGTATGGAAAAAGATTTGCAAGTGTTAATTAGGTAAATATGCGAATGTTAAGCCGGATTTACACGCTACCAGTCGGCCCTCCAATTTAGATTGCCAGTTCTGTGACTTCAGCTAAGCGACCGCTGCGCTATCTATGAGTGATCACGTGAGAGCACATGTGATTGGTTGATAGGTGACGCCGGAGCCAGTAAATAGAAAATGTTTGGTTTACTGTAACCAGTAGCCTGGTGACGTCATATGATGTCACTGACTGGCGATCTAAACTGGAACCTCGACTGGTAGCTTGTAAATCCGGCCTTAATTATGGAAACGTAATGTGTGAACTAAAAAAGGCTTATCGAATAATTTCTATCTTTAAACCCTTTTTCAATTTTGTGTGTCAATGGCGACGGAATCTGCGGAAGCCTAATTAACCCCCTTGCCGTCATCCAATTGGGCTAAAACTTGGCGTATAGATTCGATATCGATAGCAATACATTTTATCAAATTTTGGGCCTGTAACTGTTACAAAAAGGTCGCTTTTACGGACTACTAATAAATCAACTTGCAGTCATCCAATCGCGTTAAAAGAGTATTTAAACGACCATTGAAGATACTCTTTCCTGTTGCCAAATTTTTTTAAATAAATAATAAAATTGAAATAATCCTAATAAATTAAAGATATTTAAATGTGAGTGCATAAATTCACGATAAATTGTGAAACACAGTTTGCTGCATATTTTACAGATAGAAATGTTTTTGATTTTTAAAAATGGATGCAAACACCAAACAAGCGCTGTTTACAGAATCGGTGCTGTGTTAGCGAATACAAAGGATATATGACAATGCATATAAAGGATATATATTAAAAACTTTATTTTTATGGGTTATATTATTAGTTTCCCAGACATTCAAGGAGATGGGAATGTATTTTTAACAAATGAGGACTAGAATTGGAAAACGACCAAAGTCCAAAAAAGAAAATTTTTCACGAGGGCCGAAAAATGAAAAATACTCGCATTTGATACTTAAGGCTATGACTAAGTACCAGATTAAATTTGAACTATTGCTACTGGAGTCCGCACTTTGGGCGTTCTCCACTATGTTTAACTAGGTCTTAAGGACATTTTTCAGTAAAAAAAAAAAAAAATCGATTTGTTTTCCATATCTAGTTCTCAAATGTGTTTTTATATCCTTGAGATACGGCTATTCTTCTTAGTTGATTGCGATGCTGTGAAGTTAACCAAGACTAATTAGTTGCAGCGACAGCTCTTCTTAGGTACTTTCCCCAATGTGGTGGAAAATCTGTATTGGAAGTCTGTCAAATAAATTAACAACTCAACCAACTGAAAATGACATTAGAGGTTTCAGTGGCGACGACGAGTAGCTAAAAGGGCAAGAAAAGAAGGGGGAGAGGAAGATACAAATACCTTGATAAAAAGTTTGAAAAAGTAAGAAAGATGACTATCACTACGTGGCTTAATGTATCAAACACTTTACATTTTGGATTTCATTTTTTATATAGATTTGATTCTATGGCAAATTTGGTTATTCGTATAGTTTTATACAAATTCCCATTACTACTGTACCTTTACATTAATTACACTATGCCTTCAGCGGTATTCCCAGACATCTCTTAAATTGAAACGCGTTGATGAATGCACATCATCAAAAACGCGTTTCAAATTTGAATATAATCAGACAGCGAATGTTTTTTCACAAGGCTGTTTAACAGATTTTAAATTTTTATCAAACGTACTAAATTTTACGCAATTCACCGTAAGAGAAGGAGTTCTCGCGAATGAACCCATTCCATTCATCGCTGCACGATGGTGGTTAACCCCCTCCCCCAATCAACTAAATCTATAACAAGAAACACAATCATTCACATCTCTTTCCACCCTTGCGCATCTGCCTATGGATATCGATTACAATGAAAGTGAAAGGCGTCGAATGGTTTATGGGCCCTCCCGTTCCCTGCAATGTATCTCAAATAATTGTTCCTGAAAAAAAAAAGAGAAAAAAAGGCGAACAATTCCAGTTTACCAAGACTGCAACAGGGCAAAAAGGACTTAGTAGTTAACGAAATTCAAGCCTGTAAGTGTCAATGACACCATTGGCCTACTTCATAAGCGCAACTTTTGCCTCATCTCTCTTCAACAAACGAAAGTCTTTGCCTCTCCTTTCTGTATAAGATAATAATATAACCCATAAAAACCGAGTTTTTAATATAAATCCTTTATATACATTGGTAATTTGTATGAGCAATTGCAACTTCTTGAGTTCAGATCGAGTTTTCATAGTGTTAGACCACTAAGAACAAAAGATCCATTCCGAACTACTTAATAAATTCTTTTTTGCCCTCAAAACTTGAATTTTTGTACATCGTCATCTACAACGAGCCTATTTGCCAAGATTCGGCTGGATTGGAAAACGGAAAGTGTGTTAATTAGCCCTCAGAAGATTTTTTCTGGTCAACCTTAATAGCGAAAGGTTTCGGTCGTTATATATCGCCATAAATTCAACATGTTTGAATTAAGCTTGGTATCTGGATAATAGAACGTGAGTAAAAGCTGATAAGTCTGACGTAAGGCAATAGTTTGTTTAAAACAAATTTGGCAACAGGAAAGAGTTTCAACAATGATCGATTAAAATTATTTCACTTAGAGTGTTACTATGCATTGCAAAGTTAAATTGACTGGACTTCACTCAATGATGAATTTATGCAGTTATGCTCAATTATCTTATTTATTTTAATTAAAACAATTTTGGCAACAGGAAAGAGTTTCAACAATGATAGGTTAAATGAAATTTATTAGTATTACGAAGTGATTATAGAAGCGTGTGTAAAAGCGACCTTTTAGTGAGAGTGACAGCCCAAAATTTGATAGAATGCATTGTCATCGACATTGAATCTATCTGCCAAGTATCAGACCGATAGGATTACGGCAAGTGGGTTAATTAGGCCTTCGCAGATTTGCTCGGCATGGACAAGCCTACCCACACACATACAAAAAAATTGAAGTTAAATATAAAGGATTTAAAAAGAAAATATTGAGGACTTCTCATAAATGTTTGGTATGACAGTTCCAGCAGTGGTGGACTGGCCATCTTAGTCACCAGAGTTATCTCAGTAAGCCGATAGTGTAAAATTGAAGGCATCGCAACAAATGATGACCTACCACAGAAAGAAAATGACGGAGTTGCCGATAAAAAATTAACAAAAACAGGAGTGTGGAATATAGCACAACTTTAGTTTATACTTAATATTGATCTTTGCAGACATATTTGTCAAGGATTGGTGTAATTTACTGTTTTCATACTTTCATTACTTTAATAAATAAATGACCAATTTGAGGATTACTGTTACACTCTAAAAAAAAACGCCTAATTGGCGATATGTTTTTCAATAAATACGAGGGTTGCTATTTATATTTCTGGCCTAATGATGAAAAAACAAATATTTATGATCGAAATTGGTTTTCTTGTTTTTCAAAATATTCTCCATGAAGATCAATACACTTTTGCATGCGTTTGAACCAATTTTCGAATAACTTTTTCCACTCCGATTGAGGTACCTTCAAATTATGGGATTTGAATGCATCAACCGCTTCTTCGGATGTTGTAAATCGTTGACCACGTAATTGATTTTTGATGTGCGGGAATAAAAAAAAAAGTAATTGGGGGCCGAATCAGTGCTGTACGGCGGATGACCCACCAATTCGATGTTTTGGCCGATCAAAAAAATCCTTTGTTTCAGCCGATGTGTGAGAGCTCGCATTATCGTGATGAAGAATGATTCGCCTCTTGTTCTGCTTTTTTCGAATTTCTCAGATGACTTCTGGCAAACAAATGGTCGTGTACCATTCAGAATTGACCGTCCTGCGTCACTGTCGCCCCGTGACTGGTAATATTGAAGAAACAGGCAACTATTTGCTTCGATGTGCTTCTTCCACGAACAACTTTTGTCAGATTGGCTAGTCTTGGAAGCTCCATACAGTCGATTTCTGTTTTGTTTCGGACTCATATGCATAAATCCATGATAGGTCACCTGTGTCGATGTTCTACACAGCCTTTATAAACCGTGAACGTATTTTTTCAACATTTCCTTTCATCAATGGACACGAACCTTCTTTTGAGCGTTTGTCAGATTATGCGGGATCCAACGCGAACAAATCTTTTTTACGGCCAAATGTTCATATAATATCTTATTGATGCTTGTCATACTAATGCCCAAAGATGCCTCAATCTCACGGTATGTCACATGATGATCTTGCTTTATCAGTTCATACACAGCATCGATATTTTCTGGCACAACAACTAATTTTGGACAACCTTCACGGAATTAGTCCTGGAGCGAACATCGACCACGATTGAATTTGTTATACCAGTTTTTTACAGTGTTGTAGAATGGTGTTTTATCGCTGTATAAAGAATTAAGTTCTTCGAAGCATTCTTGCCTTGATAATCCACGATAAAAGTTATGAAAAATAATCGCACGAAAATGTTCACGAGTCGATTCCCTTTTTTGCCCAAGAGGAATTTTTCAATTTACTGTAAACAATACAAATCACGCTAAAACCACCAAAAATTCTAAAGAAATTATGGTTAAGAATTTAAATTATCATTTGCAAACGCCAGTGGTTGCCTAGCAACGCTTACTATTGCCAAGGCCAAAAGTATAAATAGCAATCCTCGTATTACATTATCCGTTCTGGTAAGTGAAACAAAGAAGAAACAGTAATTGACAGAGGATGCGATGCTCAAGAGAAAAGAACTCTCTGTTAAAAACATTAGTTTTTCTTCGTATTACGCCTTTATCACATTTCTACGGGATATTCGGTGGTGGGGATGTTTAGAACACTCAAAAAGCATTACCACAGCGGTTTTGATTAAAATCATTAGAGCCATTTTTTGGCAATTGTGGAAAAACATAAATTTTTCAATGGCAGCTACCTTATGCACATGCGGTATTTTAACCAAAACCTTAATGAGAGGTCCCATAGCCACTACTAATCTGTATACAAAATTTAAACATTGTAGGTCAACCGTTCGGGAGTTATGTTGAACACATGCACACATTTTTTCTACAACACTTCTTTTGAACTCAGGGATGTTCAAAAACGTTTTTTTTTTTTTTTTTTTTTTTTTTTATCCAATACTTTCTTGCCAGTGGAAAGTAAGATGGAAAGAGATATCGTTCATGTCCCATTCACTAATTTTAAAAAAGGATTTTCTATTAAAGATTGAACGATCGCATAATACGAAAATTGAATTTTTGTTTTTATTACATCTCAATGAAGAAACGCAAAAGAAAAAAAAGAAGGAAAAAAAAAAAAAAAAACTGAGCAACTAAAAATACTTTTTATTTCATTAGAAATTATAACGGGTTTGCGCATTTCATGGCGTTTAAAACTTAAACTGCAGAAATAGACAATTTTATTAATTTCGGCTTTGGCCCGATTTCAATAGTGGCAACAAAACGTCAAAAACGCAAGACGATTACAATAAAAAAAGTGACACTAGGATCCAGTAAAAAACATTAAAACAATATGATAAAAGAAAATTATCACGTACAAAAAAATATACACATAATAAATTAAAGATTGAATAGTGATATGTTTTTCCAAAGAAATAAAAAAGGCTTTATAATTATCTATATACTTGCATTTAAAAGTAGGGGTGTGGAACATCGCACAACTTTCAATTACACTATATTACTGATGTGGATTGGTGTCATTTACTGTTTTTATATTTTCCTGATTCATTGAGGGAAAATGGCCAGTTTGGATGGGGATTTTGATGATATTTATTTTGATAATTCTTATATTATCCTTTCGTATAAGTGAAACTGCGGAGAGGTGAAGAGACGATCTTCAATGAGCTATGCTCAAGGAAAGAGAACTCTGTGTTGATACGCATTCGTTTTTCAACTTTTTACGCCATTAAAGTGTTTTTCAGGAATTTCGGGGGTAGGGATGTTTAGAGCACCTTAAGAGGCATTACCACATCGATTTTGAACAAAATCGTTAGAGCCGTTATTAAGCAATCATTGAAAAACATGATTTTTTTCAATTGCAGCTACCTAATGCGCCTACGCGATTTTGACGAAACCCTTAATGGTAGGTCTCTGTGCCATCGCCAACCCGCACACCAAATTTGAACATCGTTGATCAATTTGTTCAGGAGTTATGCAGACCACGTACACACAGTCACAGACTTACATTTTTTCTAGATCACTTTTTTGAAATCAGGATGTTTCAAAACGTAGAGAAATGCAAAAAAAAGGTGTTTTTTTTTTTAAATTTTTTTAAACCGAATCCTATACTTTCATTACCATATGAATACATATGGGTAATTGAAAGTAAACTAGGGGTGTCGAACATCACACAACTTTCAATTACACTATATGATATTGATCATTGGAGGAAAATTTGACATGGTGTTACCATTTTGTTATTTCACTCATTTCAATAAAAATGGCCAGTTTGGCGATATTTTTGCCAATAATTTTTCAATGGAAGCTACCTTATGCGCGTGGGTAATTTTGGCTAAAACCTTAATGGCAGCTCCTTGTGCCAGCACCAACCCACACACCAAATTTGAACATCGTAGATCAATTTGTTCGGGAGTTATGCAGACCACGTACACACAGACTTACATTTATTCTAGATCACTTTTTTGAAATCAGGATGCTTCAAAACGTGGAGAAATGCGAAAAACATAATTTTTTTTACCGAATCCTATATTTTCATTACCATATGTATACATATGGGTAATTGAAAGTAAAAAGCTATCCTTTAAATAAATTCAAAGTATTATGGCAAACTATTCCATCACTATCCTGACATTATTTAAACTTCAACACACAAGTAGAAAAAGAAGAAAAAAAAAGAACTCTATGTCTATTGATGTCAGAAAAAATAGTAAGTGGACTTTTTTACTAACTAATTAAACGTTTTAAATTGTAGTCAATTTAAAATAATTAGATAAAACAGTAAAATTATTTTCAAAAATAAGTTGTAACATTAGCTAGTCTAGTTTTGAGGGATGTCCCAATTTAGAATTTCACTCATGTTTTAAATGGAAGCTAGTTGGAAAAAAAGATGTTATCTTTGTATCAGAAAAGTAATTTCAAATAAAATCGTATATAAAGCATGTCATTCATGCATTAAATTTAGAATTGAGTGTGGATCGTAAATTGACTTATTAGCAGTAAAAAAAGAACGTATGGGGTGGAGGGGGGAGGGACAAATCAGTAAAGTAATAACGTATTTTATTAAAACCATGTTAGTGTTATATGGCTATTTACTCAGTAGCGAGATTATTCGTCAAAAACAATTTTTCGTTTTTAATTCCTCTTCATTAAGTTCAACTTTATTTGGAGCAGGCAAAACTTTTGCAAAGGATAATCCACACATTTGCCGTCATATAATTAAGTAATTACGTTGAAACTTGGTAAATAGACTCGTTGTGGATGAAAGAATTTAGTCATCAGTACGAAATGGATGTTTTATTCGTAGTGATCAAGTACTATGGAAACTCACTCGGAGCTCAAAATCGCTAAAATAAGTTACAATTGCACTAAAAAAATTGGCAACGCATACAACGGATTTATTTAAAAAAGTTTTCATGGAAGAGTTTTATATTGATCTTAAGGGATATTGAAATATTCGCAACACATTTAACACCACTTCATTTTTAGCATCAGCAGCAAGCTTTAAGAATGACCGATTTGTTCTTAACAATATTTTCCATGAATCAATTCAATTTATTTTCAGTTGTTTCTACAGAAGAAAAGTCTTAAGAAATAATTCTACTACTTAAGATGTTATAGAACAACACCGGTGTAAATTTTTTATTTTATTGAACTCTTATTTTATAGAACATGATTACTAGTACTTATTGTAGTAGTAAAAATTTTTAAGAATTCTTTAACAACTTATTAACGAATGTAATTATAATTCATAAAGTTGTTATTTCCAATTATATATATTCTTTACAAAAGACCATTGAAAAACCCATACAACCGTAGTTTAAAAAACATCTCATTAAACTAATAACATCGACGTGTATTACTAGCAGTTAAGAAAATCTGAAAAGTTCGAATATCCTCCAAGTGGATGCTATATAAAAATATATACCCAAGCAAAATATATTTACATTCTAGAAATTTTGTGCATTGAATAATCATTATTGATTACAGTTAGTACACTTCTCTAAAAAGTAAAAAAAAAAAAAAAAAAAGTTTTTAAAAGCTTATAAAATAATCTAAAAGCAACTTTTAAAGACCTCGTGTATCGGACGAAACGGTCGTTTCGCCGCCAACCTTAAAAAGGCAGAAACCGACAGTAAGTATCTATTCTCTGCACAACTTCCAGCGAAAAAGCAGAAATTGACTATTTTCTAGCGTGCTTACGGAACTTCACATAATTATACAAAAAATACCATGGATTCGTCTAGGTGATATCTTTTAAAGAAAAAAAAATTGAGTTCCTAGGATAAAAGACAACGAAGAAAAAAATATTGAAATTTCCAAAACGAAATAGAAAAACGAGTTCTAGCCCGATTTTGATGTAAAAATTTAGACAAACGTCCAGCCCTAACTAAGCTATAGATCTACAAACGGATTGAATTATAGGATGCGTAATGTTTCAACTTAAAATCCTACGCTGGTTTGAACTTCATTAATTAATTCTTTCGATTTTTAATTAATTTAAAACCACTTTTTTTCATTTCATAATTTGGCGACAGATAAAGGCGATCAGCTTGTAATTGAGGTTCAGATATATATGCCAAAAGTTACCAAACAGGTTTGCTATCATTTCGTAGTTAGTTTTTCCGACATGTTAGGCTTAAGTGAGAATGAACGTAACGTTAAAGTATAGGCAGAACGAATTGGACTATAATTATATGGCTTGTAACATCTTTAAAATTGAAATAATTTAATTTTTGAAGCGACAGAATTAAAGAAAAATATTTGTTCTTCAAATTGTATGGTGTTATTTGAACTGTATGATAATTTAGAGTGAGTTAACTTTCAAAAGCATTTTAATTTCGGGAAATCTCCGTTGAAAAATGAAAATAATCATATATTGTTGCAAGATACTATGGGCTGAATACAAAGTATAAATGTGGAGGTTATGCGAGCTGACGTCACAGTCAATTCATTACAGCGGGACTAAATGAAACACGCATTGCGATTGGCAAATGGAATTTACAAAAATGTAATTCGTTTTTAAAGATGTATGGATTTTGTTTACTTTTCGTTGAAAAATTAAATACTAAGAATCATCTATCATCAAAATTATAATTTCATAGTGAATTTTAAAATGATTGCGAAGAAAATATTTTAAATTTTGTCAAATATCAATGGGTTATTATGTGAACCATAATAATGCTTGGTATAGTAAAAATAATTTATATTGCAATAATTAGACTGTAAAAAACCTGTAATATTTATTTGTAACAATTTATTAGAATAAATTTTCAATGGGATGAACGCTCTGGCCTTGAATGTTAAAGGTGCCAAATTTGATCCTGGGTTAGGTGTGGATGTTCGTTGTGATTCGGAATCCACGTTAAGCTGTGGGTCCCGAACTGATTAGTCATTATTATGCACTAAAATAGGTTGTTGTGCGTACAAACTAATCAATCGAGCTGAAATTTGGCAGACAGGCTCTTTGTCAATGGCAACGTATTTCATTAAGTTTTGGGGGTTGAGTTGCCATACATAAGTTTCTATTACTAGTTCGTGGTCGATTTTGATGGTTGCTGCCGCCCGCATTCAACCAATTTGTCAATTTTCAAGAAGATTTTGGCACGTAAAATATCATTGAACTCAACTTGAAGAATTATGAATATTCATGTTACCAGGTGTACCATAGGTACTACCACTTTCGGTTTCTCAATTTCCTAAATAAATATGTCATGTTGGGCTTTTGAATGTTTAAAGTACCAGGTATGCTATTGGTACCACTTCCGGTTTATCAATTTTAAAGATAATTATTGCATGTAAGGTATCGTCGAACTCAGTTTGAAGAATTAGGAATATTCCTGGTACCAGGTATACCATAGGTGATAAAGAGAAAAACGATGAAATGGACAAATTCAAAAAATAGAAGTCGCCAGTGTTTAAAAAAAGTTCTGATATCCCCCAAAAAAACACTTTTGAAAAGTAGAAAAACCACCAACCTCAAAAACACAAAAAACTTTCTTGCAATAAAAAAATCAGAAACATGATGAAAATTTTCAGCCACAAACACAGTGATATAAAAAATGGCCAACCTCTGATTACAACTCTCGGCTGTGACTCGCTTAAGAATGTATGCTTACTTAGTTTATTTTTAAAATTTAAGTTCCGCTCCCATAAAAAGTTACGCTGCTTGAGGTTGGCGCCCGTCTTAATTACTAACTTTTAACTCCCCTCCTCTCCCCAAAATATAAAAACTTTCCAAAATGCATATATCAACCAAACAAAAGCGTACCACAAACACTTCAGTTTCCTACTTAAAAAATTCTCAATAAAGATTCAAATGCAAGCGTTTGAGCACAATTTCTCTATACTATTTTGAAAATTACATTAACATGAACATGAAGATTTACACTACTTAGTATTTCCTACCCATCCAAATGAAATCACAACTCCTCCAATATTTGTGCAAACAGGCATAAATTAGTTTAAACGCAAGCATTATTAATATTTCTATGACGGGAACCAATCTCAAGCAGCGTAAATTTTTATGGGAGCGGAACTTAAATTTTAAAAATGAACTAAGTAAGCATACATTCTTAAGCGAGTCACAACCGAGAGTTCTAATCAGAGGTTGGCCATTTTTTATATCACTGTGTTTGTGGCTGAACATTTTCATCATGTTTCTGATTTTTTTATTGCAGGAAAGTTTTTTGTGTTTTTGAGGTTGGTGGTTTTTCTACTTTTCAAAAGTGTTTTTTTGGGGAATAAAACATTTTGAAATTATTTTCTTTTAAGATATCAGTATGCATTTGACAGAGCAAAATTTGATAGAAAATACTTTACACTCAAATATATTCTCTGTAACTCTCCTATATTCTCGAACTCGTCAGCTTTAAAATGACTCTATGCGTTTTATATCACTCCAACTAATACTAATTTAAACTACATTCCATATTTGTGAAGGTTACATAGTGTTAAAAGATCACTAATGCAGAATCTAATCTTGATTAGTAAAAAACTAGTTACTGCCACACTTTTTCCCCACCCCACCAGAGAAAATTTCAGTTTGGATTGTGGTGCACGAGGCTAATAAAATCCCACGCATCAAAGTTTATTTCTTGTTCCTGGATGGCAGTTACGCTTTGCCAGGACAACGTAACTTGGTTTTTATGAGTGGGTCGTGCCATTCTCTCTATGTTCCCCTAGTTTATTTGTTCTACTTCAGTTTTTCTAGAAGTCTTTTGTAGTTGGTACTCCTACATATGTACGCGGAGGCAGGTGCTTAGTCACAAGTCCTTCCTTTTTCACCCTCTCCTCGGGGGTTCAACCAACCAACCAACCATTTTATTTTCCATCTTGTCGTGTTCTATAAATTTATGTAGCTATAAGACAATGCACGTATATCTTTTCCTCATATAAGCTGTGTTTTATAACAGAGGCTAATTATGCTTGTAACTATATTTTGCTTGTAAATAACTGTAAATATTAAATGCTAACATGTCGTCAATTGTCTTGAGTTTACTCATCATATTGAACCGCATATTGTAGGAAGCTCTATCTATACGCTTCCCCTAACAACTGGTGACCTGAGGAGGTAGATTTTATTTGGATGAAAGAAGGTCTGTGCATTTAAATATAACTATTATTATCAGATTTAACTTTATATTAAACATGAATGAGAGCGCAGACGATAATTTAAATTCATCAAGTCAAGATAATATAAATTTAGAAGTAAACAGAGTGGCGATAAAGTCGCCAAATTTTTGGCGACATAAGCCTAAGCTATGATTTTTGCAACTTGAAGCACAGTTTTCTAATGGAAATATTACTCGTGATGTAACTAAATATAATATTGTCGTTGCGTCATTGGATGAAAATGTTTTAGATTTTGTCGAGGATATTTTATCAAATCCGTCAGCGGATGGGAAATACGATACTTTAAAAAATGCATTGTTGAATAGATTAACATATACTGAAGAATCCAGGTTAAAAAAGGTATTGACCGAACTTAATCTGGGAGATAAACGCCCATCTGACTTATTACGACAAATGAAAGGTTTGGCTGAAACTTCCATTTCTAAGGAATTGTTAAAAACACTTTGGCTACAGAGGTTACTGCAGCAAGTTCAAGCAATATTGTTAATAAGCTCCGATCCTTTAGATAACATTGCGGAGATGGCAGATAAAATTATCGGAATATTTAGCTCAACAGAATTATATACAGTGAATCAAGCATCCAGTAAAACTTCTGAACCGAATAATACTAATAACGAAGAAATTAGTTCTTTGGAAATTAGCATTGCAGAATTAACTAGGAAATTTGATACATTCATGACAAGAGATAGATCTCCAAATAAAGTTGAAAATGCTCGAAATCGCAGTCGTTCGCGGTCCAAACCTGCTCGTTATAAACTATGTTGGTATAATTACAAATTTGGAAGCAATGCACGCCACTGTGTAAAGCCATGCGAATTTGAAGAACCAGCAAGTACTTCTGGAAACTAAGGTCGATTGAAGAGGCCAACGACTACGGCCAAATAAACTGTCGCCTCTTTCTTTTTGACAAGTCGAGCAAGAGGCACTATCATGTCGACACCGGAGCTGATGTGTCCGTAATTCCACCGCCAAAACCAAATAAGCTGTCCCCATCCGATTTTAAACTTAATGCTGCAAATTCAAGTTCCGAAACAGCAACAGAGAAAGCCAAGAGAAACAAAAGAGTGAAGTTTGACATCCCGCCACAAGTGACTAGATCTGGACGCACAATCCGCATTCCAGCTCGTTACACATGAAGTTACTTCATCGTTCGTTACTTCATTGTCGTGTTCTATAAATTTATGTAGCTATAAGACAATGGACGTATATCTTTTCCTCATATAAGCTGTGTTTTATAACAGAGGCTAATTATGCTTGTAACTATATTTTGCTTGTAAATAACTGTAAATATTAAATGCTAACATGTCGTCAATTGTCTTGAGTTTACTCATCTTATTGAACCGCATATTGTAGGAAGCTCTATCTATACGCTTCCCCTAACAGGATTAAACAATTAAAAAAATAACTCAATTTAAAGTGGATAACGCAGGGTGGAACCTACTAGGATCAAATACATTCATGGAATTTTGAATCTTGCTGTTTCTATAAAAATATATTTCTAATTTTGAATCTTACTGTTTTTTTTATAAAAATGTATGTTTTGACAAAACCTTCAAAACACAAATATCAATAAAAAAAAATTATGGCTTCAACTGCCTTGTATAAGCTTCACTATATTTTGTGTATTTTAGTAGCTAAAATATTAGCTTTAGTATAGCGTAAAAGCTAAAATAATACATGCTAATCCGAATTTTCATATGCTCCGAGCATGCAGGGCAATAGATTACTCTACACTTGATGCCGCTCAATATGGATGTATTGAACTGCTAAAACCATACTCAATGCAGTTAACCCAAGAGTAAAAAATCTCCATCACTTCTCAAAATACTGATTGTTACAGCAGTGCATAATGGAACCTGTATAAATTAAAAAAAAATACGGTAGAGCATAAACAAATATTACAGTTTATAATTTTTTTTTTTTTTTCATTTGTATCCAATTTTACGAAATTGTTTTATTGTATCCTAAATAAAAATAGCAAAAAGTGAACTGAAACTAAATATATTAAAAGCTTAAGCGGATTTTACGATGTGCGCTAACGGGGAGTCGAACCGGGGACTCCTAGATCAGAAGATAGGCACGCTAACCACTAGACAAAAGAGATCCCTAGTGTGTAGGTGTTGTATCTGTTCTGTGTATCTGATACCACCACATAGCCTCTTCCCAGTGAAGTCACGAAGCGGCGAACGATTGAGTTGTTTTTGCGTGTGGCAGTAAGTCGCCAGAGGCTGCTTTGCTGTGTGGCAGTAAGTCGCCAGAGGCTGCTTTGCTGTGTGGCAGCTAGTCCCCAGAGAGATGCTAAGGTGGTAGTGTGTATGTCGTGCAGTAGATGGCGCCACTGGTATGTTCGTTTATCCGGGTCATCAATTTAGCAATAACGGGGAGTCGAACCGGGGTCTTCTAGACCAGAAGACAGGCGTGCTAACCACTAGACAACAGATCTCTAGAGTCTAGGTGTTGAATCTGTTATTTGTACACGATACCACCACAGTGATAAAGTAGCAAAATTTTGCCAAAAATCCCACCCAAAAAATTGTGCTTTTAAAAAATAATTCCTACATTTCTGAATAGAATGCTTTTATACATTAGTCCAACGGTGATTAGAATCCCCCGAAATTACATGTTATATAAACATCACTGCGGTCTTGAACAGTCAACATTGGAACGTCTGCTAAACTGCATTTTTCAAGCACTAGTGTTTTTCAGAGATGTTGAAAATTCAAATTAATGTGTCTCTAGAACCATTAACTATTCAAATTTGTGGAGCATTTAACTTATATAGTTTTAAACATTTTTGTCATTATAGAATTTTATTTTAAAATATAAAATATTTAACATGAAAAAAAAAAAAAAAGCAAAAATTTCAATATTTTAACTTTGAAGATTTTTTACTTTAAGTTTTTTTTTAATTTTCCTATCCAAAGTCTATGAAGACAACTCTTTTCTTGACTTAAATAAGTACCGTAAAATGGGGTGAATCGGAACACTTTTCAACTTTCAAGGTAATAATCGGTTGTAATAAGATCGTTAAGGAACATATTTTTGACATAGAAACTTGGGTCTTACCTTCTCCTTTGAGAATCAACCAAAAATTTTTTGTAAAAACTAGGACTTTAATTTATTTTGAATTTTTTCATGGTGTTCCGATTCACCCCGCAGAAAGGGGTGAATCGGAACACTCGTTACAATTTATGTCTGATCTTATTTAAATGTTTACAGGGTGACAAAAAGCAAATAATAATGCATTATGGTAAATAGGAACACAAAATTATCATAAAAAAATCATTTAATATGACAGATAAAATGTGTGTTTGTCAATTATTGTCAAAACAAATCATATGTTTGAAAGCGTATCAACTCTTATATTACTCTCCTATAACTCATCCAAATAGTCTTTAAAATTGAAAATACTTTTTAATCTACTTTATGTTTGCGTGCCGTATGACTGCAAATTCTTTAAAATATCTTGAAAAAAGGAGAAAAGCATCCTCAATTATTTCAGAAAATCTCTTCGTTTATAAGCGCTTTTTGTAAAACACACTTATATAGCAATAATCTTGTGGGTGTAAAATTTTGCTCACATAGAGTCTTCATACATTTTTCCACACAACTTAAAGATAACGAAGTCATTTAGAGAAAAACCACTGGAACAATCGGGTTTTCTGCCGTGCGGAAACTAGACTCCTCTTCTGACATTTATTCAAGCCTGAAATCTTGATTACTGTCTTGAAGGGAGTAATTAGACTCTTATTCAGTCGTTGAAACTTGTGTGGAACATATTCTTGCGAAAAACAGCTTTTTAATATCACTTTTCAAGTGTTCCGATTCACCCCGCAAATCTCAAAATCGAGACGAGGCAAAACATAAAAATTCATAAAATAAAAAGTTTTTAAAACCAAGTTAAATTAAGTATGGCATGCTGTTGTGGATGTTAATACTTATCTAAAAATATATTAGTTAAGTCTATAACTAGTACATGTTATTAATTACGGGATAAGTTTTGGAGAGGTTAAAACTCATTGGATTGTATACACGCTGTTTCAGAATTTTTAAAAAAAAAAGGACAGTGTTGAAAGCCCCACAAAACATGTTCCAAGATTAAAAACATGTTAACCAAATGGAAAATATATATATAATAAAACTGCTTTATTTGTGTAAAATAATAGTTTCTTTGTAATTTCATGAAGTTTCGTTCCGATTTACCCCGCTGTTCCTATTCACCCCATTTTACGGTATGCTTAGACATTAATTATAATGGACTTTTCTTTGTTTATAATTTTTTGAAAAATCAACACAATCTATATATATAAAAATGTTATGTTGGTTTGTGTACGCTTCAAAAACTCAAAAAGTTCTGCACCGATCGAGCTGAAATTTTAGCATGATATATAATCCGCATCAAGGATTGTTTTTATCTATTTTTTTCATCAGTCACATATCCGTGACCGCGAAAAAACAGTTTTTAAACATGTACTGAAAATGTCGCCAAATGGTCGCCAAGTTTGGCGACATTTGGCGATTTCTCGCCAAATTTGGCGACAAAAATTAGTCGCCAAAACCGTCGCCAACTTGGCTCTATCTCGCCAATTTGGCGAGATTCCCATTACCATAATGTTAAATGCCCTGCCCCTTGAAACTCGCTTCCCAGAGTTACCTCTGTAAAACCCGTTATCAAGCATCAAGGGAATCATTGCAGGGAAAGAAATTAACGACGAACTATTGCACTGCCTTATGCGAAATGTACATAAATTTTACTATTTACAAAATTAACATTACGAAATATTTACAAATATACAAAATTCGTAACATTATGACTTACTAAATCACTCTTTTCGCCTCCCCGCTCCCCTTTGATGTAGTTCTGGAAATTTAAATGTATAATTTTCAATTTGAAGCTTGCGCGATTGATTTTTTTTTTTTTTTTATAGATGCAGCGATATGGAAGTTTTTAGTGTGCAATCAGATAATCGTGACAAAAATGCAGTACGAGATATCGATGAAATTGCTCAATACCAGGCTGGAAGATACATAAGCAGCAATGAGGCTGCATGGCGAATTTTTTCATTTCCCATGCATGAACGCAATCCAGCTGTGGTTCACTTGGCAGTGTATTTAGAAAATGGACAGCGTGTTTATTTCACAGATGCAAATGTGCAAGAAAGAGCCCTTAATCCACCTGGTAAAAGCCTGAAATATTCAACACTATGGCGGCACGTACGTACATTGCAGTTGACTACGAATATGCGTGTCCAGTTGCAGAATGATCCATCAGCTGAGGTATTTCCACGACAGTTACTGGAAATTGGAAACGGACAGCTGCCAGTCAATGAGACGTCTAGACGAATATCATTTCCCGATCATTTTTGTAATTTAGTAACTTCGAAAGAAGAACTGATCGAAAAAGTATTTCTTGACATTCAAATAAATCATAGAAATCACGATTGGCTCAGTGAAAGAGCTATCTTTGCCGCAAAGAATAAAGATGTCTATCAACTTAATAATGTTATTCAATCCAGTATTCAAAGTGATGAAATTACTTATAAGTCGATAGACACCGTTGTGGAAGCAGATAAAGTAGTTTATTATCCAACGGAATTTTTAAACTCATTTGATCTGCCAGGGATACCACCACACATACCTAAATTGAAAATAGGTGTGCCAATTATCCTCTTGCGGAATATTAATCAACCAAAACTCTGCAACGGCACGCGACTTGCAGTTAAGAAATTGATGAATAACGTAGTGGAAGCAACGATTTTAACAGGGCCTTTCAAAGGTGAAGATGTCCTCATTCCTCGAATACCCATGATCCCGACCGATACACCATTTCAATTTAAAAGATTGCAATTCCCAATTCGATTGGCATTTGCAATCACAATCAATAAAGCTCAAGGTCAATCTTTAGAATTGTGTGGTTTAGATTTAGATGCAGATTGCTTTTCACATGGACAACTGTATGTTGCGTGTTCCCGAGTCGGCAAACCAGATAGTCTTTATATCTACGCAGACAGTGGAAAAACAAAAAATATTGTATATCTACAAGTATTGCAAAATTAAACTTATATGAAATGTATTCTTTGCTTTGTTTCTCAACCATTCAATCACAATGTGCCACAGCGAAGCGTGGCAGGGTACAGCTAGTATTAAATAAAATTGTCTCTCAGACATATGAATAGCATCTCATACTAAAGAAGAAACTTTGGAATAAAAATGTTTATAAATATAAATCTTTTATTTATATATATTTGGTACCATGCCGGGACCGCCGCGAAATTAAGTAACTACCGTTAATTCGGGCCTGGCACAGCCAGATGGCGCTCTGTCTCAAGCGTCGCTAAGCGATGGATGAAAATGTAAACCAACTATTCTACGAACTGGATTGTACTCACGGTATTGAAATTTATCAATAGCTAAAATATTTCTTTTTATCCTTTTTTTATTTAATTAACAAGCTGAAATGTGAAAGAATAATTCTATAAAGGAGTCACTTTCAAGATTGTAAACTTCACAGATAAGTTGTATAATGTTATTAATGTATTGCTTTCAAACTTTTGGTGTTCTAAGTTAGGCTTAATCCTATAGTAACTCAAACAATCTCTCATAGAAATTAAAAAAAAAAAGTTTTATTTCATAATTCTATTTTAAATATTCTTTTGAAAATATAATTTTGTAAAACTGAAATTTTAAGATGTTTATTTCCTACTCATACAACTATCATTTGATGATTTTTTAACATCATTAAAAAGAGTTAGAAAGTAATCTTTCTATTTATCACTTGATTTAAATTGAAATTATATTTTAATGGCTATACTCGTAAACAAAACCTGGTGTTTGTTTTCTTAGTACCAAGGAAGGTTACAAGAATATATGATACCGATGGAAGAATAGACCAGTTGGAAGAATATACGATAAAATCTAAAAGAAGATGTAAACATTGCAAAAAAACACTGGTTGTTGTGTTCAAGAATACTGAATTATAATTTATTGCCTGAAAATTCAAAAAGTGCCAATAAGTATTCGACAGAATATTTCCATAGAGATTTGTCTGTATTGTTTTGTTTTTGGAGAAGAAAAATATAATCACGAATTAAAATGGCTCTTGAAATGCAATGCTAATAAAGATGGTTCATAGTTAAAAAAGAATATAATATTCTCAAGTCGAGCTCTTCTGAAAAATAAAAGATGTACTTTACTACTTTTTATTTCAGTAGTTAGTTGCATTTATTATTGCAGTTTTTTTTTAAATTATCAATTTTATGAATGCTAAAAAGTTATTTATATAATTTTTTTTACTGATACTTTGTAAATATATACAAAACATATTCTTAGGGAATAATTTTTATGATTTCATTTTGACACTTATTTTCAAAGAAGTCTTATTTGTTTTCCCATCTGATCACTGTGATTAGCTCTTTGGCCATGCTTGCCCAAGGTGCCGGGTTCGAATCACGGATAAGGCATGGATGTTCATTGTGGTTCGGACTTTAAGCTGTAGGTCCCATTATCATTAGCCGTCATTGTGTACAATAATAGGTCGGTGAGCTCATAAACCAACCAACTTATTTGTTTAAAAATGAAAATATCAACTTGAAATAATTTATCATGTTCTTCTTGAAGAAATACATTGCTTAAAAATGAAATTTTAATCAGAATATTAAGTACTAGCACTTTACAATTTTTATATTCCTATTATAACAAAGATGAAATAAAGTTTTTGTATAATAATTTAATGCTTGTATTTTTGTAATGTTAATTCTTTTAAATACATACTGTTTTAATATATTGCTTGTTATGGTATTGAAATTATTTAAGATATATTAGTATATGAATATATTTCAGAGAATTTTCAACCCGAATAATCTACTATAAAAGGAATATTAGTAATATTGAAAAAATCTAGTTATAATTTCAAGAATTTGCCGCAATGTTTTAATTTAAATCCCACTCTCGGTGTTTTTACTTCATGAAATTAAATGTTTTATCTGAATATTCTACAATTAAACAACTTAACGTATTAAAACATTTTATAACTCACTACATAATATTTTATAGAAATTACCAGAGATGTTCCATTACATCTGTGGATTACGGACTACGGTAAACGGCCTCTGTGCTTTCATCCATCGCTTAGCGTGACATCATCAAACTTAGTACCGGGCACTATACAGAGTAGAGAGTGTTTGATTCGCGGCGATCCCGACCATACTCACTTAAGGAATTTCCCATTTTTAAATTAAAAATATTTAATATGTTTCAATATAAGCAAAAAATAATTTGTAATTCAGTAAAAATAAATTATATATGCATATTATAAACTTTATTTAGTTATATTTACAATAATAACTGTACAATGCTTTATACTTTTATAAGGAACAGAAATATTTTGAAAGCTAATGCATCAAACATATTAATGTGAAACCTAACATAGCTTGACTGACATATTTGACTTAGTTATATTGATTTTGAAACCAGCATACAATAATGAAAATAAACATGAAATATCCAAAAAAGCATGACTATGATAAGCACTTTATATATTTACTCACAGGGAAAAACTCTGAACTTAAAAAATTAGCAAAATAAAAGACCAAAACCATCAGAAAAAAAAATTAACATCACCTTCACAAAAGCAGAGCTACAATCCAAAATGACAATCATCCAGCTAAAACACAGCACATTGCTTTTGTCAGAAAACACATAATACATTGTAAGCTGAATATGTGGTGTATACCTACCCAAAGTGACAAAGCGTATAGAATATAGATGCTATTTTTAGGTATAAGCATTAACACATAAACTTCTTTAAATCACCAAATTAATTTTGATCGAAAAGTACATCTAAAAATGTTTAATTTGTGAGACATCACCAAGTGTCACTAGATATAAAAAAATCTGAAAAACCAAGAGTAATTCTCAAGGGCACTTAAAAAGTTCTAGATAATGCATATCTTATAAAGGCAAAATTGCAAGATTCAGTAAACTAGCTTGCTCTAGTATCACGGAAATGAATGAAAAGCAAACTGGACACATTAAATTATGATCATGCACACAGTAGAAACTTACAAAAGTTTAAATGCAGAATATTAAACAGTCATATTGAAGACAAATACTATGCACTTTCTTTGCACTTCTGGTGTTAACAAATGGCAGCTGAGACTTACATTACAAACATATTTCAAGTGCTTGTCTTAACCTGGCTTATATAAGATTTCGTGACACAGAGAATTGTAATATCATAGGCGCTTCGAATATTTTGCACTTTTCTATCAAAAACACACAATTACGATCACAGAGCACAATATAAGTTAAATCATTGTATAGGCTAACTTTGTGAAACATAATGCACAGATTTACCTGTAGACGCTTAAAAGTTCTTAACCCTATTCTGTTTATGGTAGTATATATGCAACCATGGTAATTGTAACTTTTATTGAATTAAAATAATTTTATCAAGTCATCCCATCACAGATTGTATCAATTATTAGTGACATGTTTGGAAGAATTTGAAGAAAAAGATTAAGAAAAAAATTTAGTGTTATGATTTTTTGTACAATTTATAAATATTTAATTGGTATTAAAAACAAAATATAATGTGCAAGAATAAAGAGTTGATTTGGTTAAACATGATTTTTTTTTAATTGGTTATGTAATGCTTTAATAACTTAAACTATAAGAAATAGGAGTGTTGCCGCCTCCCAAAGGTTTTAGAACAATCGTACAATCAATTTGGACCAGTTGTGCAATCAAATTCGAGCAACAATTGGCAATTTTAGAAGACAATACTTATTTATAGAAGGGTTTATTAATTTTCAGAATGGGCTTTTATTAAAATTATTCTTTCTTACTTAGAAAGTAATTAAAGAAAAGAAAAGTCAAAATATAAAAGACACAGCTTGTTAGCAAATTGGTTAAATCTTTGTTTAAAAATATTTCCAATTTAGCTATATTTTTCAAAATTTTAGCTTTATTTCAAGATTTTGAATAGAGCAATTAGCGAATGGGGCAAAAGTGGGTGTTTTAGAATGGAAATATTGAATTGGGAAGGCTGCAACACTCCAGAAAAAATGCTAATGTTATAATACTGTAAAAAAATTACTTAGTTTTATATTATTCACACATATTCGGCTATTTATTTAAAATTTATTACATCAAATACTTTTTTTCCCAATAAGAGGATAAATAAATATTATATCACACTAGAAAAGAGAGAAAAAAATCAATTAAGAAAAGCTTCTTGATTTGCTTTCATTGCATCTTTTTGCAAATTAAAACCTCCACATTTTAACAGAACTGTTTTGCAAGGACTATTACAATTGCTAATATGGTAAGGATTACTGGGGAATTTATCCACACTAACAGACACTGATTCGATTAAAAAAGTGCGATAAAAGTAGACTACAAAAGAAAAGTATTGAAATTGGAAATATGTTTAAATTATCAATCAAAAGTGCATAATTAATAAATTTTCTGCTTTGATATGACAAGAATGAGTCTAAAAAGTTTCAACATTAATAGGAATCAAAAACGTTCCCTTATAAAATTCTGATATTTAGGAAATTGAATTAAAAGATTTACACTTTTATGTCATTAGGCTGCAGGTTAAAATAGCTTGTAACTATGCAATAAAGATTATTGGAGAAAATATTTACTTTTCAAGAAGCATAGTAAAAGGACATAATAGTAAATAGACAATTGTATATCTAAAGATTGAAGATAAATGAAGCTAGGTATGAAAAAATATTGAAACTTTAAATGATTAAAGTAGTTCTCTATTAAGAGTAAGAAGGTTTTGCATGCCATATTGATCATAACAATCCATAAAAAAAGAACCACATAAGAAAATAACTCAATGAAAACACTTTGTAATTAGTTCCCTATGGCTGTATATTTAATGGGGATTTATATCCGAGACAGTCCATTAAGGTTAGATAGTTTTGCAGATCCACATAGAAAGAAACATTAGATTTGAACTATAATTCTGAAATAGAAGAAACACTTATAAGTTAACCAATAAACCATACAAAAAAAATTAAACTTTTTTAAATAGAAAATTATTTACCACTTTAAAAGTAAGCTAAATATGATTTACACTTCACAGAAAGCCAAAAACTATAAGAAACAATTTATTTATAAGGAAAACCATTTTAATGAATTTTAAATACAAGGTAGTAGAATATCAGCAAAATATCAAAGGATATGACAAAATAATTATCCACTCAATTTTATTTAATGAAAAAGCTCATTAATCAATGGGCCTTTTTTTTTTTTTTTTACTACCTTGCAGAAATGTCAAAATCATAATAAAGAGAAAAATTGTCAAAAGTTTAAACTTATAACTTTGAAATTTAATTACAAAAGGAATACTTTTAGTTATTTTCAGAATTGTGCCACAATATAGTAATTAAAGTTCAAGTAAAAAAAAAAATTATATTTAGAAACTTTTTGCATCTAATGGACTAGTAAAATTAAATTATGAATTGTATTGCATAAACACTATGCCTAAAGTATATTTTAAATCATACAGCATGTCTATACCACTTGGGAAACAATAGGTATATTGAAAATAAATTAGTGAATGTAGCAGCAAGAAACTATATATTTTTAGTGTAATTCCTAAAAAGATACAAGTTTAAAAGTAAAAAAACAAGGTATAAATTGGCCAGGGAGTTAGAAGTGTAGACTCATTAATCAATATTTCTGTAGCAACAATAAACTTAATATGCAGACGACCAGACATCACAATATAAAAAATATAGCAGCTGATGTACATGAGTTATGGGTTAATCTGAATTGAAATATGCAATTTAATTTCAGAATGTATATTAAAAGTGCGTTCAAAATAGTAACAGACACCAATCAAATAAGTTTTTTTTTTTTTTTTTTTAAATGCATGGCATTCACTTAACAAATGTTTATTGCTGAGTTCAATACTTTTGCATGAAAAGTTCCCTTTTCCAGATAATATATTATATCAAAATATAATTACCACATAAATTAAGCACCTTTTAGAAATGTTTAGGTACAATCTATAAATGCAATTGATCTCCCAAATCAGCTCCAAATCTTATATTGGTGGATTATCGAATATTTATGATTGGCACTTATTTCTAGGGAAACACTTATGGTGGCAATAGCTTTTGTAGAGCCCAAAACTAACCATCATTATTTTTCAAATAATTGAAAATACAGAAAGTTCTAGAGCATAATCAGAAAATTAGTGCAGTAAAAGTCTTATCGATAGTCTTAAAATATAGAATTAAAGATAATTGTTATAATTTTTAGAGTGGCTGCTTAAAGTGAATTTTTTTTAAAGCTTTTGCAAACATTTACTTCATAGGATTGATGGATACTGTAAAACACAAGGACTAATGAGGTAAACAATAAAACTGTACAAGAAAAATTGATAAGAAGTTTTTAAAATCCAACAACTAACCAGGTAAAATATAAAAATAAAATAATAGTTAAGAGATAACAGAAAAAAACTATACTAACATCAAAATTCAAAGTGAATTTTGTTACAATGCAAAAGATTTTTTTTTAAAATTAATTGCTAAGTTAAAAAAAGAAAAGAGCTATATATTTTTCTTCATAAATAACCTCTAAGTATTAATAAATATTCAATCTTAAAATTGAATATGTGTTAATTCTGGTTTTGCAATAGTTTATTAGGAAGTAATTCTTTATTAGTTTCTAAATGATACATGAAAAAACTGCATCCTAACTGAATCACTAAATATAAAAAGGTGTGTCCAATTGAAAACTTATTGACATGTTCCCTTTTACTTTTAACGATTTAATTGAAAATATGCTTTGAAATGTCAACACATTAAACTGCCAGGGGAAAACCTTTAAGTTTTTATTTTTTTAATGGTTTCGATGTATGAAAACTAAGCACTGAAAGAATTTGGCAAATGAACCAAATGTAAACTAAAAATGAATTATATATTTTATAAAAAATACATATTAATGTACACAATTAGAAACATAAGGAAATTTCTTTAAAAAAAAGAAAAGAAAAAAAAAAGGGTGAACAACAATCTAGAATAAAAAAACCAAGATTGAATATGAATTATATTAAAAACATACTATGAATATAGTAATCTGAAGCATATTTAAACATAGATCCATTAAACTGGAGTTAAATTCTAGACACCCGTGTAACTATGTACATAACAAAATAGGAAATTAATTGCATAGATAGATTAATTGCATAAAGATCAATATGAAAAATAAAAGAAATCAGAATAATTTATTTAAATTCTAATGTACAGCAAATAAAATCTTTCATGGTCATTGCAGGAATTATAATATAATAAATAATATTTCTTGCATTTACAGCAAAGATAAAAGATATTGAAAAATAAATAACTTTTTACATAATTAATTACATTTTACAAAAAGAATCATTTTACAATTCAATTAAAAAAAGGCATTCATGGCTAAAATATATTTGTGTCAAGATCAAACACTGTGCATTAGCAACAACACAAATCTATTTTTTTCTTTTCAATAACACTTATTGCAAAGCAATAGGAAACAACCAGCATCTTTTATAAATACAATTGAAATTTATTTTCTAAAAAAATGCACTGTAATATACATAACCCATTTCACAATCAAATGAATACCTAATTTTATAGACATGTTATAAAATGAGAGACACACCAGGGTTAAATCTAAAAATTTCAAAGTTCTTGAGCAATTCACAGCTATTTGTATCTGCACAGATACTTACACACACAAGAGACATTAGCACAGACTGCACTTCAAAAAAGTTCAGCTACAAGCACACTTGAAAACATCCACCTTTGCACATGCGGAACAGAAGCAGCGGAAGAGATGACGAGAGAGGTAAAAATTTGCGTTAAAAAGTTAAACTTCACACTTATTGCTTGTTATTTGGCAGAGTGCAAATAGGTTTGCAAAAGTCTTTACGAAAATATTGGCTACAAAACATAGAATTGATATCTTAAAGCAGACCTACACCGATTCCGATTGCAGTAGAATTATGGATTCTAGAATAAGATTCAACGTATGTCTGTTTTACTCCTATGCAGCAACATTATGTTACATGCAAAATGTGCACGAACCAACCCCCGCGAATGTTCAGAGTGATAGCGAGAAAAGCTCAAGTCCGGCTTTTCCATTTCGGTGGATTTCGCATTAGTAAATTCCCACACTTGTTTGCAGTGTGTGGCTCAATATTTAAATGTATTACTATTTCTTTATATTTAATGTATTCAAATAAACTTGAAGCAATAAGTGTCTTTACAACATTACTTATATGTATGTTTGACGAAACATTTAAACATATGAATTACAATACAGGAATTTACATGATAAAATAGATTATAAAAAATTAAATGTTTAATCACGGCATGAATTTGATAGAATACACACACAACATGTAAAGTCTCTAGAATAACAAATAGAAAATGGCAGCCTACCCTTTGCAAGATAAAGTTGATGGGCCATTCACAATAAGCACTTTTTATATTCCTATTAAATTATTGCACACAGAATAGGTATATTTAATTGCTATAATAACTCTGCTTGTTATACAAGGATTTGTACTCGCATGCTGTGGTTTCCTATTTGTGGAATTCTGATATGCTTTGCATGTATTGTGAGTCGAATTGGCAGTTAAAACATCATTCTTCAACCACAAAAACTTGTACAACTTTGAGCACATTCGTGTGGGTTGGCAGAAACCATAAGAAACATTGGACAAGAAACCTTTCCTTTAAGGCATTACTAAATTAGCATTATTATTTTATTTTACAAGGCCCCTGTTAATGGTCTGTGTACGCCCTTAAAAGATCCCATGTCTAGCACTAGTAAAACATGCTTCAGAGCATTTTATCCTTCTTTAGACACAAGTCTTCTTCAATAAAAACAAATGAATACCCGTCATAATGATTTTATACCTGATCATTCCTAATATTTATCTAAATTATACAAACAAAAAAAACACACTATTTAACAAATCGCCCATTCAAACTGCAACACAAAAAAAGCGCTTAATAATCACTGCAAATTGAAACTCTTTCAGCTAACTGACAAAAAAATTATAAAACCCGTAAACTAAACATTATAAAAATAACATTCATAATTTCAACGCATCTAAACAAATCAACATTTAAGGTAAAAACTTTCAGTTCAATAATTAATTCTGTAGCTATAAAAGCAGTGGTCAATATGATAAAATTTCCCAAAGAGGAAGAACATGGACAAATGTAAACAAAAATTAATGGCAAAAGAATTTTAAAATCTAAACTTCAAATGGATTAAAAAGGAATTTTAGTAAAAACTAATGAACAATGTAATACTATCGGAATATCATTTTTTTTGAAAGGGGCAAATTTATATTTTAAATATTTGCAACATGGAAAGGGAAAGTTAGTTGGAAAAATTGACATTGGGTTACTCCTATATTTATACATCATACAAATATTTTAAGAAATGATTTTATATGGAATAATTAACACTTAACTAATACCTACAAGAAAACAATTGTTTTTTCAATTTATTAAAACTCAAACACCTACCTTTTAAATTAGATTTAATGAATGCATGCATTAATTTCTCACAGTTCTAATGAGTAATATTTAAAAGTAAACAATTAACCCTAGATTGGTAAAGTAGAATTTATTTATAGCACATATATTCAAATACACCTACTCCCAAAGCAGATTCAGTAAAAATGGGAATTTTACATACAACACCACTAGTATACGGCCTCAGAATGTTACCAATCTAGGATTAAATAAAATATGATCAATAATGCTTTTTCTGCTAAGAGCTAAAAGTGCATGTGGCACAAAATTTTAACGTATAACAAGCAAATTTTTTTTTAACTCAAGTTTTTTCCCATTCTCCTAAAGAAATTTTCAGCAATTTTTTAATGTCTCAAAAAAAATAAAAAAAAATAAGGTAAAATAACAAATCTTCTCACACTTTCAACACCTAAATTATAATGGCAAAATCTAAAATAAAAAAAACTATGGGATTATATTTAAAAAAAAAAATTAAAAAAAATGGATCTTTAATAATTATATCAAAGTTAGGTCTATTAAAAATAGCGCACAATTAAAAAATTCTTTTTAAACAACAACTGGGTAAAAATAAATCTCATAAGTGAACAATATATAAAAAGAATTTTTTTAAAAAATAAAACAAACACTTTTGACCGGGAAATGAATATGGCTTCATCGTTTGATTTGTTCAAAATCAAACACTACAAGAATGTTAAAGATAAGTGGAATCTGAAAACTTGTACAAGAATTTTAAATTCAATTTCTTTGACCATAGTTAACTGCAGGTAGATTTCTTTAACACTTAGCATATTTCTCTTGTTCTGTGTATTGTTGTGACATTTTCTAGCTCAAGAATAAAAAATTCAATTTCAAATGCTTATTTGTTAAAAAGTCCATATTCTAAATGTGAGCATGCAGTTTTTGATAGCAAAACTGCAACATGCATTTTAATTTTGAAGGGTTATTCAGTGAAGGACATTGATAGTAATACTCTTTCTTTTTGCGAAATTTGTAACACACAGATTTTCAAAGTTAAAATCGGGTATTAAAAGGCTAGACACCTTATATATATCCACATACAGCTGTCTATAAAGTACATTTAATGTGATAAGATGCATAGTTGCAATACTGCTACCTTAAATTTGTCAAAATTTTAATGTTTAATTGTTATAACCTGAAGGAATTTTCCTAAAGATTTTTTTTTTTTAAACTTTCATTTTGAACCTGGGAATTCTACTTTAACATACCACCTGCACAGGTATTATTACAGATTTCCATGCCACTAAGCTCATCATTGTGTTTCGTTACATTTGAACAGTTATTTGGAAGATGATACACATTTATAAAATATAGAAAAACAATCAAGTAGAAATATTTTTAGTGCAGTAAGATATAAAACATCAGTCATACAATGACACTGAAGTTGAATCCTAGCAATATGTCATTGTATTTGGAATAGCCAATGCAATATCACGAAGTAACACCAAAATCTTTTAGATGATCCTCAATGTCAACTCTACAGATGGGGCATCGCTTATTGGTGGTCAGCCACTGGTCAACACATTCAATATGGAATAAATGCATACAGGGTAACCTCCTGAAAGAACACCAACAGTTTATTATAGTGTTCTGATTGAAAATCAATGACTTTTCAGGACCTAAATAATATTTTTTTAAAGACATTTTAAAACTTATTTTCAAGCACCATGTCTTTAATGTGCGACTTTACAATTATTTCGGACATAGCGCAAAAACGGTAAAATCTTTTATGCACAATTTGCATTTTGCCATATGAACATATTTTAATGAGGTTGCAGTCCACTTTTCAAATGCACTGTGCTTTAGCCATAGTGCATTTGAAAAATGGACTGCAAGCCTAATTAGGCACTTTATGGCCATAGTATTCGCAAGTTGCTTCAGCTTAAAAACAGCACTTGCTTGTAGCAAACTCTTTTGGCACGCAAAATAAACACTGCTCTTGCATGCTCATCTCACAGAGTTCAGTATGTAAGTAAAACTCGGTTCGAATTCCACTCCATCAATCACCAAATACAAATCAAACGACATGCAAGTTGAAGCATGTGTAATGCAAATATACCAGAAAATTTAGGTGTGGTGCGGATAAGTGGTCGTCCCGCAAGGATAAGAATATCACGAGTTTAATTTCTATAACATCAATAACTTTTAAGGACCTCTAAGCAAAAATATTAAGCACTTTTAATGACTGTGGGAACCCTGACTAAGCACTTTTAATAAACACGAGAACCCCACATTCAATACAGAAAATTACTATTAGAATTAAATACCAGCTTACCCAATATTTAACATAACTAAAAAATTTAACTAAAAAATTGGCAAAATCATCATTTTTATGATCAATTGATCTAAAATTGGGCATTGATCTAAAATAGCAATCAAGCTGAATGTTAGAGTGCTGTTCCGGGTTGACATAAGGTATAAAATAGTCTTATTTTTTGCAATAGTACCTAATGAATTTATAGTAAAATGTTTCTTAATTATTTTAGATTAAAAATCAAAAGTGATGAAACTCTTATCTATTTTGCTAAAAAAAAATGCAATTTTAGCTTTTTAGCTAAAGAAATTTTACTGTCCAATTTTAACACTGTTTTAGTCTAGTAAATTATACAGGAAATTAAATTATTTGTTTAATGATAACAATTGTAAGCAATCTTATAGTAAAAAAAACCTCTTATAGTAAAACATTCTTATAGTAAAAATTTAAATTATTTGTTTAATGATAACAATTGTAAGCATTCTTATAGTAAATTTTTTTTTAATTACCTAACATCTTCGTCATCTTCGAATTCACAAAGGCAAATTGTACATTTTTCTAAATTGTCATCAGATTCGTTGCATTTCATTATCTATTAAAAAGAAAAAAATAAAGAAAAGTTTAGTATTCAGAGTAATAGATTAAAATTCAAAACAGTTTAAAGAACATTGTACTTCATATGGCATGACCCACATTTTTCCAAATAAGTTCCTAAAACTTATAACATGCAACATTCTATCACAAATTAGACATAGGTGTCGTACAAGTTATTGCTATGTCTATAGTGATAAAACATTAACTTTAAACAAGGTGTCCACAGAAAAGTTATTTTGAAATTCCCAGACATTTCCAAGATTATTCCCTATAACACCCAATTTTTTCCTTGATTGTAAGTTATCGCCAATATATACAATAAACTTCCAAGTAAAAAAACATTCAGACTTATCATCAAAAAAAATAAATTATGATGCCTGTACGTGCAAGTGCAATTAAACTTTAAAGTCACACTTTTTTCATTGCTTACAGTCTTATCTGAAGAAAATAGGACTCTAGCATTAAGTTTCAGATTTAATAAGCTATTTTCTAAGTAAATTTTTAAAAGTAAAGACAAACTATAAATCATGTCAAAGTGGATGAAACATTCAACAAATATTCTGTGTTATATTGTATTAACTATTTTTGTATTCTAATACTTGAAATTTTAATAAAGATTGAAAAAAAACACCAATAATTACTTTAAATACTTTTTGTAATGGAAATTTTTTATTTTTATATTTTATGAATCAAATACAATTGGTAAAAAAATTCAATATCAATTTGTGTATTTAAAAAAACTATCTTTGAATCAGGTTGGATTGGTGGAGTTGCACCATTTTCATTTTCGTTTCAATTTGCAAAATTTCACTGTTCAAATTATTCAATTTCATCATTTGCATTATTTGCAATTTTCTTTTTTTCTTTAATTCAGCAGCAGGCACCATTTAGGTACAATGCCATAGCTGCCAACTTGTACGGATTATACGTACAATATACGGATTTATTTTGTACGGTTGTACGAACAGCTAAAAAAAGCGTACGAATTTCACAGTATTTTTCGTTTTTTTCCTCCAGAAAATCATTTGTTTTATGTTACATATTTTCAATTTTATGTTGTTTAATAATAAGGTGATATTTATTTAGTACGAGTTTCGTGAATTTTTTTTAGAATTTTCAGTGCTAAGCCACATTTTATTAACTTAAACTTTAAGTTGTTTCTGGAAAGAATTTTATACATGTTAAAGTATTTTACATTATACCACAAGTTTTACTGATGTAGAAATTACACATTATACATAAAAGCATGTGAAATTAATATTTGTGCAAGTGACTAAATTCTCTTTTCTCCACATACTTGTATGTCTCACTACAGTTCTTGTGTCATTAAGGATGTTATGTTGGTGTACTGTAGACTAAATCATAAACCTCATCAGAGATTTCATTGTAAAGTTTAAATTTTATTTATTTTTAAATCCAGGTTGGTAGTGTATTAGATAATTTCTAATTTTCCAAAATGTAACAATTTATTATATTTGAAAGCAATTTTATATTATACAATTAATATTATTATTATTTTACGTTTGTAAATGAATTAGCATTATTTGAATATTGCATTCGTAAGTATTGATGCTATTTGATTTTCCATAAGTCAAAGGAATGCAAATATTTGTTCCGTAAAAATTGTACTAATTTGAAATTGCCAATGTTTGCAGGAATGCAAAATTTTTACAAAATGAACAAATTTTCATAAGACAATTTTATACAATTATATAAAGCAATTTGCTTTCACTTTTAAACTATTAGGTACTTATATCTATAATTAAAATGTAAAACCTTTTTGCAAACTAAAATAAACAATTTTATATACAATAACAGCTAAAATTACAATTTTAAATAAGGATATACAGTAAAATTGGGCAATTGAGACAAATTTCTTGCACAAAATTAAATTAAAATTCTAATTGTTTTTGCACTGATTTAAACCAAAAGGTGAAACTGTTCATCACATACACACTTATCATGGAAATAGCTGTTAACACATCAACGAAAGCCTAGACAAATGACATCAAAACGGCGTTTTCGGCAACAGCTGCTTTAAAATAACTTAAACCTAGGTGAAAAGTACCACTACTCCAACGTAAATACCACTATACCAGCGCAAATTTTGGCAATCATATTAAAGCAAAAATCAACAAACTGACCATCACAACAACGTAAACATCAGTATTAGCGCCCAATATATCAGTGGAGATCTCTGCAATAGAGGCGATTATATCGACGTAACACTCTACGAAATTTACTATTACAACCACGTAAATTTCGGTGATAGCAACAGTTATAGAGGTACAAACCTTCAGAATAGTGGCTATTATATCGGTGTGATACTCGCCGAAAATGAACATCACAACAACGTAAATCTCGGTAATAGCATTTGCCCTAGTAGTGCGAATTCGCAATAGCAATCCTTACGTCATCGTAATGCTCAGCAAAAATAATCACCCATGGCAATTTTCTCTAGGTTGGCAATTAGCAGTAAAAGTGATTACGACATCAGAGGTTTGGGGGAGTCTGAATGTACGTAGGTTCAGCTATTGCGAGACTTGCAAGCAAACACAATAAATTTGTAATGCAGATTTGTTTCAATCTTAGGAAAGATAAAAATTTCAGTAAAAAAAAAAGCTAAAATCAGTGTTTCAACTGAACTGTACCATGTCTGACACTCTGACAGTTGCAAATCTCTGCAATAGCGTCAGTGATTTATTTTGGCGAAACATCTGATGAAAATTATCACCACACAACGTGATTTTCTGCGATTTCGCCCTCAATAATCATAGGAATAGCATCCATTTTAGCAAAATGCTGAAAACTTTCACCCATGATTAGAAGTTAGAACATATGCAGGTTCCATGGTTTCGAGACTTAAAAGTAAACCCCATAAAATCGTAATGACAGGGGTCAAAGTGACAAAATAGGAATATATAGGATTTTTTTGAAAAAAATATAGGACAATATAAAATATCAAATAACTGCACACAGTTGCTACTGAACTTTAATTTTAACTCATTATATATTTCATTAATTAAAACTTTAAATGAAAATTACTGAAATGAACATATAAGACATACTTATTTGAAGGACTTTCACACAGCACTAATTTTCCTTCCTATAAATTTTTCTTTAATAGAGAATATTAATAAAAAGTACTTCGAAAATTACTATCATCCTTTAAAACTCATTGTATTGAATTTAAGAAAACAGAAAAAAAAAAAAAACACTAAGAAAAAGAAATCGCCTGATCCTGAATATGTCATCCTTTATTCGAAATTACCTCAATATTTCATACTTGGTATTCATCAATAAATCAAGTTTATATTAGCTACATTTGCAATTTTGAGTCTTTTGTTTCTAGCATGTATAAGTGCTTGAGCTGACTTATTTCTTTTTATCCTTATTAGCAGTCTTTTGTTGGTATAATTTATCCTACGGTGCCGGAAGGATTGGCGATTTAGCGCCAAATGTGGCAACCCGTTGACTTAGTTTTCGGGTAATCCTAGTGAGCGTTTAGATTTAGCAACAGATTTTTGACGTCATTTTCAATTTTTGACTTTTTTGAAAAGTCGCTATCTGAATTCTGACACTGTACGGCAAATTTTAACCCTTTCGTTTCCTTCATCAATCATTGACTGGGCACTCGAAATGTCGATTTTGGTTCGAATAAAGTTTTTTTTTTTCCCCCCCCCTGTTCTTTCCGAGGTAGTTTGTTTCTGCATCGTTTTCTTTGGTTAAAATTCTAAGTCCAGTACGGATCGTGCGTTAAGAATTGATTACATAGAGCAGCGCCAAATTATGGCAACCATAGGTAGTTCACATGTGATTAAAAAAAATGGCGAGGCTGCTATTTTTTGGCAAAAATCACCTTAGCGTAGAATCCGTACCCGACTTGGAATTTTAACCTTAGCTTTTTCGCTTCTCTTTTTGCATTTTGACCAATTAGTTTACTACGCGTGCTATGGAAAAGTTCACTTGTTTACAACTCTCGTCGGTCGAGTGCAATTGAGTTGTAGGAATAAGTCATCGTTACCTCTGTCGACGTGCGCTTTCCCTATGGTCACGCAGAAAGGAAGTGAGTAGTCAATGCAACACGTGACGTCACAAGAGATACGGCGCGGCCGCTTACTAACATCGCTTTTGTGGGTTTTCAGGTCTCTTTCACTTACGATCGCGGAAAAGAATCCGGAATATAAAAAATGGCAACAATCGGCACAGTTACTACGAATTTGAAGAAAATATAGGTCGAATCAACACAGAAATATAGGATTTATAGGACAATTATAAAATATAGGACAATATAGGACGTTTTTTCCGATTTTAAAAAAAATATAGGATTTATAGGATATATAGGACGTCTGCGACCCCTGTAATGAAGATTTGTATCGATCTCCGGAATGATTGAAATTTCAGCCAAAAAAAAGAGCAGAAATCCGTGTTTCAGCATAACTGTACCAAGTCTGACAGGTGCAATCGTTGAAGTAACATCAGTGACCATTATATCGTAACACCCCAATGAAATGAGAATCATGCAAGAACGTAATTCACAGTGATAGCGCCCACCATAACCACGAAAATAACGGCCATATCATCACCATATCGCTTACGAAAATGGTCATCACATACCAACGTAAATAATGCTGATAAAGGCTATAATATTTTAGAAAAATGAGGAGGAAAGGTAGTCCTTCCATCGGTGATTTGGGGAAGTCTAAACGTATGCAAGTTCAGTGTTTCTCAAGAAATTTTAATGCAAGAAGTACACGGTGAGTTTAAGATTCGAATTTTCACCGTTTTTTTTTTTTTTTTTTTTTTTTAAAAACTTTTTCGAATTTTTTTGCAAAATTGTTTTTGGTACTTTTATTATCAGTGTTAAAAGTTTCAGTTTAATTTAGTAAAGTTCCCCAATTCTTTTAAACTTTTTGACGAAATCCCTGATGATTCCCTAAATGCCGAAGTCTCTGACTTTTTCAAATATTTCTGGTTTTCTCATTCTGTGGACACCCTGTTTAAATTAAGAATAAGTTTAAAATACTTAATGTGTGTGAACATGGAAGTATTTTCAACATACTCTTAATTTAAAGTAAATGTTCTTTTAAAAAGCAATTTTTTTTTTGCATTTAACAAGTTAGCAAAATTGTATCCAAAAACATTTCCTGGGCATATCAGAAATTAAATTTTCCAGACATGTATACAATTATTAAGAAATTACTTCTACTTCACTTTGAGTTACCAGACAAATGCCAAATGAAAAGAAATTAAAAATTTAAATAAACTAACCTTTTTATATTTATGGGGTAATGTATTTCTTTCAATGGTAGCTTGAGTGGCACCACGATTTACAGCCATTCTTCGCTGGTCAACAAACCTCATGTAGTCCTAAAACAAAAAAAAGCAAGAGAATATTGAACCAATAAATCTTAACAAGAAAATTATTTGAAATATATCTTAACAAGATATATAAAAATAAATTTCAAAAAACACATTGGTAAGCAACTCATCACCTTCAGAAATTTTTAAGCAAAATTAAACAAAAAATAATTATACATCAACTTGGATGCCAAATAAATTGAGATAATAGCTAAGATAGATGAACATTGTATATCTATTTGCATATTCCTGAATCTCAATTTTACAAACACAAATATATTTATTATTAAACTTTACTTATTATACTTCAAATTTGCGTTTACATTTAGTTTGCCATTGTCAAAGCCCATTAACACAGTTCTCTGTTAATTGCAAACATCTTAAGTTCCAGGAAAATTTAGTATTCCACAATGTGAAAATACAGAAAAATTCAGCATTCAAGCAACATTTTATAGATATTTAAAAAATTTAGGGATGAAACATTTTTTTTTTTAAAGAATGCATCTGTTCTTATGTTTTACTCCATATTTTTAAAAGCATGCAATTTTATTTTAATACACAGTAATTTTTCACAGACACAATTTAAAAAATATCTACACAATTATATAAATTAACAAATTATACAAAGGCAGCTGAAGGGTTTGTACAATTTTTAGAAGATGAAAATAAGGAGTTTGTAAAGTTAAAAAAATAAGGACTTTTAAAGTTATAGAACTTAAACAGAGTTCGTACAGATTTTTTAAAAAAATACTTTCGAAAACACAAAGTTGTTCTTTGTGGAGTGTAAACTTTGATCTTGAATTGTTAGCATACTTCATCGAGGATGATTGAAAGGTGCGAAAAACGATCACATTGTGCAAAATTACAACAAACATGACAAGACCCTTAGCAATAAATGTGGTTTCCGAACCAAAAAATGTACATTCAAACCCACAAGGGATTCAAATCCATGCAAAGCCAGAGCTCAAACCACTAATTGGTTACATGGGCAGCAAAACATGATCACCAAATTTTAAAAATGCAAAAATCCTGATTCATTGAATACAACATTCATTCTCTATAACTATTGAAAAACTTAACCATCAAAACTGTCAAGAAGAATCCGAATCTCAAAGAAACGTTTTCATGAGGAATTCATATGCGACTATATGTCACAACTGCCCTACATCTACCCGTTTTTGAAATCATATTAAGCAAAGTGAGATTCATGAGAACAAACTCATAAAAGTAAGATGAAATTCGAACTCTAGTTCTCCTGCATGCTGGGTTCGAATCTTGGATTAAGCATGGATGTTCGTTGTAGTTCAAAATCCACGCTAAGTTGAAGGTCCCAGTTTGAATAGTCGTTATCATACACATATATAGGTTGTTGAACGCACAATCTAACCAACTTATATGCTATGTGAAAATTTGGTATTTAAGCTACAAGTTTCAAACAAATGGTAAAAAAATCTTAATTTATAAACTAATTACATCAGAATTTTCTAGGTCTGATATCAATAAATACAACTCAATTTGAGACCCTAATATTTAATTTATTCTCGTATACTCCATTAATTTAAAGTATACATAACGATGTTGCGGATTAACTTGATCAACAAGGCTTTCCTTTAAAATATATTTTTTAATTTTACACACACTCAATCATGTAATTTTGGAATTCAATAGAGTAACAGTATTCAGTGAATAGAGTTGGATTTTACATTGTTTCAAGAAAAGTAAACTACGCTGATTTGAATGAGAAAACATTACAAACTACTTCTCGATTCATGGACAGGTCACATTCTCTGTCATGTCTACTAATTTTTTTAAATAGTGATTGCAACAGTCAGCAAAAGGACTTGATTCCAAAAGAACGAAACCTCTCCAATGCTAGGCAAGCGATCTACCTGATATCAGAGTCCTAAAAGGAGCATTGGATTAGTACAGTTAAGATACATCACAAAGTGTAGAAATTAAAAACAAAAAACTTTGAAAAAGCTGATTAACACATAACACCACCTTTGGAATGAGTAATCTGTATGTGTGAATAATAAGTTTAATTTTTGGTTAGTTACTTATTCAGTTATGCCAAATGATCTACAAAAACTGAAACTCATACAAAGAAGCCCTTTTTCATTTAAGGAAGAAACCCTTCTTCAAAAAATTGAGAAGTTCAAGCAGTTGCATCAATCTCAATCATAAACAATGAAAGCAAACCTCAAAGTGACAAAATAGTGTATTTTGAAAAAATTGCTTAAATATTCATACAACAAATAGATTAACGTAAAGGTATTTAGTTTACATTAAGCTGTCTCAGTAATTACAATTTATTATTATTATATTCCATAATCCCATTCCCCCAAGAGACTGGCAGTCTTTACCTTATTTTATACAGCTGACAATTATTTTTTTAAGCGCTAGAAGGATAAAATTTTAAATTAGTTCATAGGTTTCAGGGAACCTAAATGACATAGAAACAAAAAAAAAAAATTACTTTTTAAGGACCTTCAAAAATAAATTTTCAAGGACCTTACCTACAAAAATAAGGCCAAATAAAAAAAATGGTTTGGTTCCTGTAACCCTATCTACCCTGAAATTACAATACAAAAATTTCGACCCTAAAGTTTTTTTTAGACTATTTTAAAAATTTAATTATATATATAAAAAAAGAAGAAACATGTTTGTTAAAATGATTAATTGATTACGATGTCACAGCGATCGCAGTAATTTATTAATAATCTGTCAAACTCTTGACGAACTGGTTTTCTTAGATCATCATATATCTGCTGCAGCCTTGCCATTTGATTGATAATTAACCGCAAACTAGGTATTTCTATACCCAATTTGTATAGAAATATATATACCCAAGTATTTTAGATCACTGTTAACACCTTTGATAAATTTTAAATCTAACATTAATCCTCGGATAATATTTCCTTTTGCGTATTTGCCAAAAATATTTAGCAAAAAAAAAAAAAAAAAAAAAAACTTTTTCAACCTCCCTACACTAATATTTTTGCCTGTGTTACACGAAACGAACCTTTTTTTATTTTGTGCCTAAGAAACTTCTAAGACATTGAAAATAAGGAGTTAATAAAGGACTTCTATGGATCATACAAACCCTGAGCTGTGAATAAATTATATGCATTTTTTTTTTTTTTTTTTTTTTTTTAAATTTTACACAAAACTAGAACAGGATAGGAAATATTCATTCTAAGATGCCTAATAAAATACTTCATTGTTGTATTTTATAGGGCATCTACTTTGTTTACCAATAAAGCAATTATACACAAATGGACTTTTTTATAGTGAACTTAGCGAGATATTCACATCTACAACAATAAAACAAGCTGTCTGTGTGTCTGTGGATCTATAGAAAGCTGTTTAAAATTGGAGTAGAGCTCTGAAATTTTCAACATAAGAAGTTTTGGTCTTCTAATTGTACATATGTCAAACATAATGTTAAAATTTTAATTAGTTATTTTTTAATTAATAAATATTTTACAAAAAGGATTTCTAATAGGTTAACAGCTCTGAAATTTTCAACGTAAGTAGTTTTGACCTTCTAATTGGACTTCTGAAAAACACAATTTAAAATTTCTATTTGTTTTTTAATTAACAAATATTTTACAAAACGATTTCTAATTGGGCTACAGTTCTGAAATTTTCAACACAAGTAGTTTTGACCTACTAATTGGACTTTTGACAAAAGGAATGTTAAAATTTTAATTTGTTTAATTACTTTTTTTTAATTAATATTTTCACAAAAAGCTACTTCTAATAGGCCTAGAGCTCTGAAGTTTCAACATAAGTAGTTTTGGCCTTCTAATTTTGTTTACCACAAACACATGTCAAAATAATCTTAAAGGGTTGCTCTATTATTGTATTAACGGGGAATTTTTGGTTTTGTTTCTCGACAAGGAAGAGGCTTCTAATATTAAGGATTAATTAGATTTTAGTGAGTGAAGCGAGCTGATGCTTACGCAGCAATGAACCTTTCAGCAAGCAAAGCGAGCCTATGCTTGTATAGCAATGAACCTTTAAATGCGTGAAGTAAGCCTGTGCTTATGTGTCAATGAACTTTTCATCAAAAGAAGCAAGCTTGATTTTGCGTAGCGATGAACCTTCCTGCGAGCAAAGCGCCAAACACTGGGACCTATACACCAATTATGGATTTCTGCAATGTGAGGAGGGGAGCGTTTGAATCCTGGGTTAGGCATGGATGTTCATCGTGGTTCGGAATCCACGTTAAGCTGTAGGTCCCTGCCTGATTAGCCGTTATTGTGCACAAAAATAGGTCGTGGTGGGTACAAACAAATAAACCACAACGCGAGGCCTCACAGCTAGTCAAAATATTGCACGTTAAAATTTTGTAGCGAAGCACGGGTATTCAGCTAGTATACAATATAATGCTTCAACTTCAAATACTGAACAATATCCAGCATTATCAATATTGACAAAATTACTTATTACTACTACATTATAATTAGCCTAGAATATATTAAGCCAAGATAATTTCTCCACCACTTCAATAGAGAGATCCAAATACATTTATTCAGAAATGGGTATCGTGAACAATAGGTTTAACTTAAACGCTGAAATTTTGTTGATAATCAATTAAAAAAATAATACATATTTATACAAAAACATCTCAAGACTATTTTAGCTCATAAGCTAAATATTATGCAAATATGTACCTATTATTTTCATTAGGAATATACTTACCATTTATATTCAGCAAATGTAAAATGTTTAGATATTTATAAGGTGCTAATGTATGTGGTGCTAACGATATAATTTGCATCTTGAATAAAAAAGTACAAAAACTATAGTTTGATTCAAATTAAGACTAAACCATATTGAATTGTATAACAGCTTAAAAAATAGCAACATACAATATACATAACCTTCATTAAGATTTAAAAAACAATTTTCAGTGCCTTAAAAAAATACTTTTTTAGCAATATTAACTATTGATAGGATTATTACGGCCATCAAAATAACAAGGACAACAATTTTGAGCAGCTTTTACCTTTCTGAATATGGTGCAACTACAGCTTGAATCATACTATAATAGAATACCAATCTAACTAGTAACATTAAGAAATAAAAAATAGAACAGACTCTCACTTCTAGCCTGGCGTGGACTTGGCGTGGCAGCACAGGTATATAGTGGTGGAACATTGTAGGTGTAGGAGGAAGCTCAGTCATTTGAGGCAAGGCAAACAGCTCAGGAGGCCTAATACTCATAGGCTGTTGGAGAGAAATTATTCTCAAGATTATTCAAGCTATGTAAATGTTTACAGATGAATTTAGATTATGTCCAGGATTTAAAAAAAATATAGATTTCAGACATGTAGGTAAAGCTCCCAAGTAATAAAAAAAGATCAATTTTGCACAAAAGCAAAGGAAAAAGGTAAAGAAAGTCCAATTTTCAAAAAAATTACACATGGTTAACTTTTTTAAGCTACATTCAAAGAGCTGTAAAAAAAAAAAAAAAGATTGCTTCAATTTTTAAATTTAAGGACTATTATTTATAAATTTAATTAAATGTAAAATTGTTTATCAAGCTAAAATAAACAACTAAGAACAACTAAATAAACAAATATAATTGCAGTTAAAATAATGATTTTAAACAAGGATTATACAGAAGTTTGGACAATTAAGTAACTTATGTCTATATAAAAATCTTAATCATTCACCATCAATTCTAACCAAAAGACAAAATCGGTCATCATACTGGAACAAATAAATCCTACTCATACAGTAATCACATCAGCCATCAAATCTTGACAATAGCGACAATTACATCAGCATAACACTCAGTGAAAATAACAATTTCACCAAAGTAAATATCCACAATAGCACCAAACAAATATCTTTAATTGTCATTTTCACATTAACGAAAGCCTTCGCAAAATTATCATCACACTCCCAAATAGCTTCTATCTCATTTGTGCAAACTGCAACAAAAATAATAACAGGGTTTCTGCCAAAATCAAATGTCACAAATGCATGACTTTTCATTGACTGAAGCAAATAATTTTCCATGACTCAAGAAATCCTAATCACAAAAATATTAATAATGACCTAGATTAATTTTACTAACTCGAACATAGTAAGAAAATAAATGTACCATAAAATAATTTTTATAAAGTTTTATTTTAAATTAAGTAAAAAATCCTTGTTTTAGTAATTTCTAAAGAAAAAGGGAAAAAGTAATTTTCCATTCTTTGATATTTCAGTGTTAAAAAAGCTAATCAATCTTTAATAATAAAGAAATAGTTGAAGAAAGAATAAGTCAATAATAATAAATTATATCATCAAAAATCAAATATTTTGCTATCAACAATGCAAAACCAAAGAAAATGACAGAAAAAAAAAAAAATTAAAAAAAAAAATGTAAACATTAACTTATAAAAACTGTTCATTTTAGTTCTCATATTATGAATTTTTTTTCACCTATAAGACCTTACTCGTGTGATGTCACAAATTTGGAGTTCAGAAATATTTTCATTTGCCGCGGTTTTTAACTGTGACCATTGTTTCCGTCAAAATGTAAATAAAAACATAGATGAATTTTTGATGAGCTGAATAGCGATCATGGCGTTTATGATGTAACAGTTATGTGATTTTATTTAAAATGTTTAGAAATCCATGAAGTTCACTGTATATCCATGACTTGTGGCTTTTTGTTGTTGCTCAAAATCATGACTTTCCATATGTGCGGAAACCCTGTAATTATTATGGTGGAAGGTTTGAGGAAGTCAGAAGGTACAGATTCCTTGGTTTCCAGACCGGCAAGTACAAGATAACCCCATCTTTCCAATAAAAGTTTTCCAACCAAAAATTATATAGCATTATTGTATTCATTTTCCTTGCATACCTGACTGGGAGAATTTTTTGGTAAAATTTTTTATTTCCTTGTGCTGCAGTAAAAATTGTCAATTCATCATATAAAATTATTTAGTTTCAGACAAATCAAGTAGCTGAAATGTTTTACTTCGAATAAAAATTGCAACCAGACATATTAGCAACAATCAAACGATAATACATTGCTGACCAAGGCAATAATAAGGGATTCAAGTGAAAATTAAATAATTAAAGGCTATTCCTAATTTCCAACCAGTAATGAAAACTCATTATGTAAAGTAAAATTTTTTTTAATTTGTTTAATATTTTGGGTATGTAGAATTTTTCAGATATTTCTAACTCTGGTTATGCTTTTTCATTGTAACAGGTTATATACTACATATATCTTAAGAATACTCTTATCATAATACTCGTAACTAAATGATAACATCTTTTTAATATAAAAGGTCTTAAATTCGAGTTATAAATTGTATACAGGGTGGCCACAAAATTCAAGAAAAAAAGTTCCCTGATCATTTCCTGATTTCCCTAACAGATATCTAAAAAATTCCCTGATTTTAGAGCAAACTTTTTTTCAAATTTCACCTATTTTCTTAGGTTTTCAGATGACTAGATACCTTGATCAAATAAAACATGTATGCTAAAGATATAATATGGAATTTTTAAAAAAATAGTTTTGCTGGTAATGGAAAGTTTAAATTATTCCGTAACACAAAACTTCTAAGGATTACCACCACAAACTTCTGGGTAAATAATGCCAAAATATAGATGAACATGCCTTAAACAATACAAAATTTCCCCGATTTTCATGAAATTTAAAAAAATTCCCTGACATTTCCCTGATTTTTTCCAGAATCAGAAAGCTCCCTGACATTTCCCCAATTTCCAGGTTTTCCCGGTTCTGTGGCCACTCTGTGTATATTTTTACAGTATACAATTCGTCCTTATAAAAAAAATCTTTCACAATTAAAAGGCTTAATTCCAATACTACAAATAGCTATCCGCTGAATAAAAAGTGTTTTTAAGAACAGGATTAGTGTAAAAAATATATGCTGTTTAAAAACTTGGATTTATAAGACTTTTAAGTGATGACAGCAGAGAACTGGACGCAAGGTTATGGTGTATACCAAGCAAATGCCTGGGGGGGGGGGGGAATTTGGAAAGGCGTATATGTAATACATGAATTATTTACTAACAAGGCAGCAACTTCTTTTTAAGAAATGCAACTTTTCAATTTTTAAATTCTACAAGTTACAGAAATATCACCTAAATCAGCAGCATATTTAAAAAATACAACAAAAACTTTACTTTTTTCAATAGAAAGAGTTGCTGATGTAGAGGTTCACAAATTTAAGAGAACAGCAAGAGTGAAGCAATAGATTGAGGAAATATTTTCATTCATTCAAAATACCCAAGTTAAAACTGAAAAATTACTTGTAAATTAATAACCAAATGGTAGAAATACCGATGATAATGTTTCAAAATATTCAAACAAATATTAAAACATAGAAGGAAAGTAACCACAGTTTTCTGCAGATTTGCTGATAATAATAACAACAACATGTGAAGGTATTAAATGTTATTTTGTTAACCATACTGTTTTTAAGCTTAACCCTTTAACAAGACCTTTATAGAAGTGCCAAGTAGCATTAACCTTAAAATTTTTATTTATTTGCTTTGTACCTTCATGTATGGGGTCAATCAATTACAGAAAATTCAATGAACATATAAAGTATAGAAAAATGACTTGCTTCTTACCATTCCTGTTGGAAGACCAATTACAGATGGCACACTAAAATGATGCAATCTCGGAGGAGGTGGATGGTGGTAATGATGTTGATGAATGTGATGATGATGAATGTGTCCTGCTTCACTGTAAATAAATAATATTGTTATGAATTTTTCCATTGAGGCAATGATGGCACAGTTTTCAAGATAAAAACTACTATTTATTCACTGCAGAAAACTCACAAAATTTATTCAAAGAACAGTCACTATCAAGCTTCCATACAAGCTCCGATGAAAACAACTTCGAATACAGCGATTATACAAGTTCACTCTAGTAGGTAAACAAAGCGATCAGCTTTCATCGAAGTCCGAAGTCAATCTGAAAACTTTCCCGATCTCGGGTCTTTATATACCAGGCGCGCGAGAACATTCCCGAAATTTCCAGCCAATTCGTCGAAAAAAGAAACGTCTAGAAATTTCTCGATTGCTTTAGGTGTTGCCACCTTTTTCTAACCTGTATAATCGCTGTTAATAAATAAAATAAGATAAAATAAATTACAATAGAATTTTTAAATAATACGTCACTATTTACACTATATACAGACAATTTGTGCAACAATACAATACTCATTTAAATTTTCACCTAGATTTTAACATTAAAACATATATCAAATATTTACATGAACTTAAATTCATGAAGTTCGATTCATTCGAGTTTTGGTGAACAGAGCATCTTGTCCTTTTATTGAGTATTATTATAGAGCAATAAATTTTAATTTATCTGCCAAAGTCTACTAATTTCTGTTTGATCAAAACTGGCTCTTGTAGCTACCACTCAAAGACCCTAAAAGCATTTTCTTTTTATATCATTATTTAAGTTTCAAATTAATTAACATTAAAAATTTGGGTCTAATTAGACATTAATAAGTTTTCAATTGAGTTTTTAGTAACATTCATATTAAACGTTTAAAAAGCAGTGTCTTTATCTCTGTCTACGATTTCACTTTCGCATGCATTACCATTGAACCATCAATTAAGTCCAATACTTAGTCAAACACCAAAAACTAAAACCATGGCTGAAAAGTAATTGCGGTCACAATTATCAGGTTTACTTACGCAGGTGTTCCCGCAACCAGTGCCTCCGCTTGCATGGCTATGTTGTCGGCCTCCGCGCAGGGGTTAGCAGACTGGCTTGGCATGGAGGAAGTGGCCAGGGTAGGTGGCTGAGGCATATTGAGTGCAGTGGCCCCCACTCCAACTGGAGGCACCAGCATGGTGGTGGTGGGCATGAATTGGGTGGAGGTAACGGGTGGAGGTGCGGTGGCTGCAGCAGTGCTCTGGGTGGTTGCATCTGGACACAGGTAGAAGGCGGCCGGGGCAGGAGCAGGGGCAGGGTGGGCCTGGTTTTCTATCAGCTGCAAGGTCTGCTCTTGCATTCTGGAGGAGAGAGAAGGGAGAGGATAAGAGTGATAAGAAAAGAATAAAGTCCGAGCAGCCACAAGAAAAAATGATAATTGAATAAATTACATATTTTGTATTTGTTTTATTACCCATTTATACCTTTTACGCTAATTCATTGGTGTGAAAAATTTAAATGGGGAAGGCGATAAGTAGTAAAAAAATTCAGCAGCAAAATTTCCTGATTTATGAGGGAACTTGTCTTTAAAAAAAAAAAGATATTCATTTCAAATTATTTTACGAGATTTCATCTTTTTTTAGGATTAACATAAATGATGTTATGAAAGGTTTCTTTAACATTTTAGAGAAGTACAAATTTCAATTAGTAAAAAAAAAAAAAAAAAAAAAAAAAAAATCAACATTCAGAATATTACCGACACTGTCAATTGTAAGTCAGGAGTGGAAACTTAAAATTTCTTGGCATTAGTGGATTTCTGTAATAATTCTCTGGTTTTTATGTTCAGTTATCACTTCGTTAAACATCAAAAGGTTTGGACCGTAGCAGGAGAAACAAAATAAGAGGAACTTTTATTCTATAAGGTTGAAAGTAGAAAATTTTCTATTAACTCATTACATGATAGTTGTACAATATTTGCAATCAATTAATAAATCTATTTTACTTACATTTGCATAAGCACACTATGTTGGTGGAATCTTCTCCGGTTGACTTCTTGCATGCGTTGCTGTGACTGAAATTAATAAAATAAATTAACTTTTGCAACAACTTTTGAAATTTATGTACATTTAGAAAATTTAATTTTTACCTTGAATTTGGCAAACTCGAACACAAACAATTAGAAGTTGCATTCGTATACAAACTCTTATCCGATTTTTTTTTCAACAAGGAAAATTAAAGGGAATACTTTTTTGGCAAATCTTTCAAGAGAAACAGAAGGAATTCGATTGCTTAAAATCTATAAATTAATCATTCATAAACAAGCAAAATTTAATAATTTAAAAAATATATAAACATTTGGCTGTCTATTTAAAAAGAGAATTAACCCATTTCTTGGTTGGTGCTATATGTCATATGTTTGGCTTTTCTGTACTCGAACAGTCGGCATCCCATATCAGGAACAAAGAGAAAAATAGCATCGTCGGGGTTAATTTGCCACTACTTACATTATATTCCACAATAGGTTTTCTTTTTTTGTGTTTCTGAGTATTGCTGATGGAGCTATTATAGTTCTACTATTTTATTTAAAGCCCTATTATTTTTTGTTCATATTTTCTCTAATGTTCCTCTATTGATGCATATCAAAACGGCTTTTATGGTAGATTCAGAAAGTTAGTCTGAAGGTAGTCAACAGATGATGGTTCTGGTTTTTCCAGAGATAACATTTATTCAGGGTCTAGTGAATCAAAAGACAATGATATAAGCTAGGTAAAGATGTGTGTAGAAGAAAAAACAGAGTACTCGGCTCTTCCTTGATTAAATTTTACAGAAAATCATGGAATACTGGTAAATTTTAGTAATAATTGGATTTAGTATTTCAAGCATGTTATGACGATTCTATGGAACAACCAATTGTCGATGAAACTGTTAACTGACAAAAATATTTTGCATTTTCTTTTCACTTGTTTAGATCGGAAATTGGAGACAAAAAATTGACCAAGAAGAAATTAAAGGGTTTTGTTTAAAAGAAATACAAGTCCTTTCATTAACACTTCTTAAAAGTTAAAAAGAAATAGCAAAATTCTATTAGAGAAAAGGATCCCCCCCCCCTCGCAAAATTTTATTTCTTAATGACACTTTACAAATTTTTTTACCTCAAATGAAGCTGGTTTCCAAAAATCTATGTTAACAAGTAGAATCCCCAACAGCCTATCAAGAGTTAACTTTAAATTAATAAATGGAATAAGTTAATTAAAATTGATTTGTTATTAATTTTATTTTCAAGCAGAACAAGTCTCAGCCTTATCATTTTGCTATGAGCCTTACTTGAAACAGTTTTCAATGTAGTATGGCCCTTTTGTTAGTATAACCATAAAAATCCAATACAAACAACTAAATTGCAGCTAAAGAATGCACTGTAATCATCCAAAACAATTATTATTAATTTTAGCTATTTAGGCTGATTATAAATCTTGTTTTTAAAATATAAAATTTTAAAACCATAACCCAGAATTCTAGATGTTGTAAGAATTTTTGGCGTTTGAACATCTAAAAATAGGTTTTAGTAAAATTTCATAATAATTTGATACCAAGAAATGGGAAAAGTTCGGTCCTTGTCTCGAACATTAGTTTATTATTTACTTCCAGAAGCTTCTGGTATGTTCAGTTTAACATCATTTCCCCTTTAGTTATTTCTAGAACCTTCTTTGTAAATATATATAAGTGATTCCTTCATTGTAAATAGTTAGTTCTTGGTTAGTCTTATGACCTGTGCTTTGTAATTTGTTCACCTCAATAAACTTGCTTTTAAACTTAACCTAAGCACCTTTATTAAGCTTCAGAAACGTGACAAAATAACAAAATGAAGAATAAGCATGGCAGTTACTGAAAACCTCCAACCACAGAAATTTTTTAGATGCACTCCACAAAAAAAAAAGAAAAAAAAGCCAGCAGCCGTTATTTTTTAATAACCGTGAACTGCCTATGGTACCCATAACTTGGCGTGGTTTATGCAAACAATTCTTGAAACAGAATTCGTACCGTACTTGGAAGTACCAATGACCCCCTTCAACGGAAAAGTATCAAAATTCTTAGACCATAGATTTTACGAGATTTTTTTGCATGTTTTTATGCCACATTTGATGTTTTGAGTAAAATTAATATCAAAAATGCCTAAGGATTAAAAACAATGATTCAATAACAGAAACAATATTCATACAAAACTAAAACTCAATTAATCTCAATAAGCCTACCTGCCAAATCCTTGAATGTGTTGGATTCATTCTGACCAGGTTAGGTGGGTGGGGATGCATGGCTGTAGGATCATGGTGGTTGGAGGGTGTGGTGACGGTAACAGAGTTGTACAACTGGCCGAAGGCTGGTTGGTTATTGATTGCAGGGTGGTGGTGAGCTGGAGTGTGAACACCGGCAGGCACATAACTGAAATGGGGACTTGAAGCTGCTGGAAATGTAAAAGCATATTACTATTTTCCCATATAAATCATTACAAACTTAAATGATGCTAAGGTTAAGAATTATCCTAGAGCACATTCAGAAACAAATTTTAATGAAAAATTCAACAGTAACTTTATCCATACTGATGTATTAAGCACAGAGGTGGTATCTACTTTTTTTTTTAAATCAAATTGAGTAATTGATACCAGGTGGTTCTATTTAATTTGTTTAACATAATGGTAAAGTTCAATGTTTGCATCAACAGGGAAATATTAAAAAAAAGTTCATAAGTCATTAAATTACTATAAACTACATGAAATTCTCAAAACTTTAAATCACCATTTCTCATTTTGAGTTCAGTTGCAGATTCCACTTCAGTGTTAAGCACAACAATATACTTAGAGAAAAAAAATAATTTGTAATGGTAAATAAATTTCTTAAAATTATTTAGCATTATCATTGACTTAACTCTTAAAGAGAACAAATAGTTTACTATTTTCAGCAATTTAATGTCCAAAAGGCAAATTCAAATCAAATTTAATGTACAAAATCATTTCATTAGGCACTTTACAAACTTTTCATAAGATTTTAGCATAGCTCATTGCAATTTAGAATATACCCTTTGTAGTTGCTAATGCAACATAAATACATTTCTTAAGCTTCATTTATCCAAATTTTTGTAGAGAACAATTTGCAGTGAAACATATACTGAAATACAAGACTTTCTACAAATAATTTTAATTTTGATCAAAAGAGGCTATACAAATACAGGAATAAAATAGGTACTAAGAGAAAATATAGGTCATGCTGGGAAGTAATAAGGAGATTACAGCAATAGATGCTACTTAAAAAGAGCCCACAATGTCAATAAAAGGATGTGGATTACTGAAAAATACAGGTTGATTTTAAAAAATCTCATTATCAAAGTCAGCTTTTAAAAAGTTTCAAAATATTTTAAACAGTTCACATCTTGTCTATTAAAGTGAGTTGTTTTATTGTAAGTTAATAGCAAACATGTGAATGAACAGAATATATATATATATATTTTAAATACAAATACACTATTAAAAAAAGTTCTGAAGAAAAATATTTTTCCTCAATATGTTCTCTATTCAAGATTTCACTATTCAAGCTTTTTCTATTCAAGATTTCCCTAAGTAATACAATTGCAAATGGTTTTAACAAAAGGACAGTAGTTGGGTGAAAATATATAATTAAAAATACTTAGTTGGTTATATGAGAGAGAAAAAGTACAAGCCAGAATCATTACAGATAAATTTTGACTTAAAATAAAGAGGGGAAAAAAAAGGTTTTCTCTCTATGACAAATAACTAGATAATCTAAAAATGGACTACACTAAAGGGTGTTAAAACTATCAAAATAAAACAGTTTGATATATTTAGTACCTCTGCCTGCAGACATGCCTGAAAAGAAGGTAAGTGCCCAACACAGTTCTTAAGAATACAAGCAGCGTAAAAGATAGAAAAAGAAATCTTACCATACTAAAAATCAAAACATGTCAATATATTACAAATTACACAATACAAGAGACTAACTGGAAACTACTAGGAAAAGAGTAAAGTTTTACTTGGGTATAGAGCATGTTGTGAATGGATACATCGACTTCTAGGTAAGCAGCCATATGCAAGGCAGGGGTCAGGAACAGGAGCCGAGCCCTTTAAATTAAACAAAATATTTTGTTACGTTACGCTGGAGATAATATATACAAAATTTATATAATATTTCAAAATAAAATGAAAAGACATCTACAACTCTAAAGATACTTTAACCCATTTAGCCTGAATGAGCACACATGTCCAAGAGATAAGACTTCTTTCTGTGTTGGATAATTAATACTAATTTTACATGGGTTTTTATGCTTTCAGTGTTCTTAAGGAATAAAAATATGATTAAAGAAACTTGGAAACTCACTCAGATGACAGACTTATGTTTTTAAGCAAGCAAATTACTCATTTCAATTGGCCTGCTTTAATTTTATATAGTTCTAAATAGTTCTTATAAAATTAATTTAACCATTTTAAAATTTTTGAATAAATTGTTTTAGTGGAATATACTGTCCCAATCGTATTTAACAGTGAGACAGTATATCCCATCAGCGACCAAATTACTACAAGATTATATATGTGTGTGTTTATGAAAAATATATGGTTATTATAGCAATATCAAAGAAGATTGGGACTAATAGTGTCCCCATTGACTATATGACTGAACTATATTGTCTTAGCTGATTGTACGATTGAGATATATTGTCCCAGGAGACTACCAGGAAACGGAGAAAGTGAAAAACTTGAAACTCATAGTATACGTCTTTAAGTATGTCAACAACAAATTAAACTACTATTTCTACTTAAATTTTAATCATGTTAAAGACAGGTCAAAAAGGTTAAAGACCCTTCAAAAATACTTCAAATACGTGATCAATAATCTAAATGCTAAGCAATTTTGGAACAAAGTATTAAATTAACAGAATAGTTTCCCATTCTTTTTTGAAAAGTTTCATACCCCTTACAGTACAGAACCGCTAATCAGGACACACATAATCCAGAATGATCTTATAATCCGGACACTTTTTGAATTTCGGCGATAGTCTGAAATTTTAAGAACTGAACTTTTAGAATACGCAAGAAACGTGCTGGATGAGGAGGACATCCGAAGTAATGCACGAGGATGACAACGGTCCGATTGTCAACCAACTCACGGATGAGGAAATTTGAGAAATTGTTTTAAACTGCGGGGACGGGGAGAGCAAAAATTCCGAAGATGAGTGTGTTCCAGAAAAAAAGATGCCTATCGACAAACTGATCGCAACATTTGATCGTGCCATTAAAGGCTTGGAACAGTAGGAGTTTATTTCAGAACATGAACTAATGACTGTGTACAAGATTAAAGAAAAACTGAACAGTGAAAAACCTAACTTGTTAAAACAGTTATCACTGCATGATATGTTTATGAAATCTTCTACTAAATAAATATGTTGTTGGTGAATTTTATCATTATCTTTTCAAAATTAAGTTCAATATATAATTCAATCGGATTAAATGTATTTATATGCTAGGGCGCTTATCATGCGATTCACGGTTCCCCTAAACGTTCCGATTTACAGAATTCCGAAAAAATTTGGTAGTAAACCCATAATCCGGAAAATTCCCTAATCCAGAAAGGCTTAAGTCCCGCGATATCCAGATTCAAGGTTCTGTACTGTATTACTAATTTGACAAGTATTTGCAAAAAGCTATTCACAACCACTGAGCTAGAATACTGAACTGGAGTAACTACTCCCTTTCACTTAACAAGGGACCAAGCGAGCTTCCGCGGAAGCGCATTTCAGACAGCCAAATAGGCAAAACAAGTTGCCTAGCACGTTATAGTAAAATATTCTGCGGTTTTAAGCTTCTCAAGCAATGCAACTAAATTCATTATTATTTTTTTAATTATTTTAGAATGGTAATTTCTTGTAGAGCATTTAATTGCAGAAACAAATGGGGAAAAATGATAGACGATGGATCGGAACTTTAATTTCATATCTTAAGTTTAAGCACGTAGTGCGAGCTTTAGTCTTTTTTATACATTTTGGATATTAAAACTAACTCGTAAGGAATAGTTTGTTTTTTTAGTGATTTGATAAAATTACCATTCAGATACTTTTAATGACTGGTTAAATACATGAATGCTTCCTTTATGCATTGGTTTACTACTTTTTTTTGGTAAATCGAATGCTAGATACAATTAGGAAATCGTATTCTGCTTTTTAAATAGGAATATATTCACCAAAAATCTGTTTTGCAAAAAAATATGCTGTAATATTGGAACCGAAAATCAATCGCCGAATTTTATGTTCAACTATTTTGAATTTCACTTTTATATATAATTGAGCAACCACACAGGAATGTACTGAGTGTATAAAACTATGATTTTACTAGTCAAGCTTATGATGTTGAAGGAAAACTGCCTAACTACTATAAATATCAATTTTAAATTAAAAATTATAGTAAATGAATTTCTATTAACTGAAAAAATTAAATTTTAACATTGAATTGAAAACGAAGTGTGTTTTAAAGACCTTCAAGAGTCACAAATGACGAAGCAAATTATAAATCGGTATCTTAGATTGCGTTTAAAATATTATGGTAAAAATTTAACTTTAAAGGAAATACATAAAAATAATCTAACTTAAAGACAGAAGTTGACAAATTCTTTCTGGTATAGTTGCTTTTCAATTAGACCACATAAAATGTAAATATTTCAGATATGACACAATCTAGGGATAATCAGGATTTTGAAAAAATGCTTGCATGAAGTTTTGGACGTTTTAGTTTTATTTAAATATTGTGTAAGAATTGAATATATATAATTTTCAAAAGCATTTCTTCCAAATTAACTATTTTCAAACTTCTCTAGTTAAAAGAATAATAAAAACACCATGATTGAATTGCAATTGCTATCTGTTTTAGAGTTAAAAATATTTTGCAGGGGGATAACATTTAATGTCTTACAGCATACATACTACAGTAGTAATACAATAACATTTTTCTCTTATTTAAATTGCATCATTATTTCAAGACGCTTTTTTACATAATATACTTAATAAAATTACTTAAATAGGTACTTAGGAAAATATCAGTGACTCTCTTAATTTAAAAAGCTGCGTTTCTTATTAAAAAATATTCATTTAAATCAAAAGAACTAAATATAAACGTTTGAATTTGAAATTGCATAAATATTGAAAAATTATTTAATTTTGTTTCCCTTCACAGTGATAAGACGTGAAGAAAAATTTCCCCCTTTTGCCTATTAGCGCACTCACACTTCGGAATGGGGTGTGATGCGGTTGGCTCGTAGAGTCCGCACTCCAGTCTTAGTTCTTTAGCTCAGTGTTCACAGCAAATACAAAATGTAAACTATTTTAATTGTTGCAAAACACTTGAACTTGACTACATTTTTGTTTCCAAAAATAGAGTAACAACATATTTTCACAATTGATTCACTTCTTAGTAAAATTGTTTTAAAAAGCAGTTTTTAAAGAACCTTTTCCTAGAAATTTTTGTTTTAGAGCATATTGAAGATAGTAAATTGAAGTAGGTTGCAGCAGTTGCAACTTCTCTGAATCTATTCATCAACTGGTTGGTTCAACGACCTATTTTTGTGCACAATGACTGCTAATCAGGCCATGTTGGTTGTATTCAGATTATCTGGCGCCGTCAGCAACACGAGGGCTATAATGCGCCGAAACATTCGTCTTTAGACAAGCCAACATACATTTACAAACACCCATGCCTAACTAATCAGGCCAGGACATACAGCTTAACGTGCATTCCAAATCACAACGAACACCCATGCCTAAACCAGGATTCGAACTTGGCATACAAGGCCAGAGCGCTAACCCCACAACCATCAGATGGGCCATCAAATAAAGAATAGTATTGCATGGAAAAACAATGTAATGCAGTATTTTCTTGGCATTTTAATTAAGCTTTCCAAATTCTACATAGTATACACATTTTGTCATTTTCCACTTTCATGCGAGTATTTAAATTGAAATTTTGTTACTTGTCATAGCACCTACTAAAAACATTCAAATAGCAAGAAATATCGGACATGAAGAAACACTTGGCACATCGGTTTGAAGTAATTTGATTTCTTCTAGTTGAGTTTGTTTATAGCCTTTGAACCTTTAAATCTTTGAATTCTTTGATTCAGTAGTTTTGTATTCCCAATAAAATTAAAAAAAAAATAATAATAATAACAATTTTAACAGCTCTTAAATTAAACCAATCTGAAATAAGCAAGACCAAACATTTTTCTAAAACCTTATTAATGCTAGTTATGAAGTATTAGATGGCGATTAGACAGCGGACACTTGACTTCAAAATTCTTCTGAAAGCCCAAGACAGTTATTTTCATCTAAACTAACTTGAAGAAAACATTGATTTTAATTTTGTAATTAGTACCTTCAATTTAAAAGATTAAACTAAAAGTGTCAAATTTCATTTCAATACAGCTTGACAAAACTAATGCAATAATATATGAGAGCCTGAGAAGCAAAGGGGTCCAAGTTACTTTTCTTAACTTTTGAGAAAATACACTTTAAAGTTTATATTAAATTTGTATGAAAATTATTTGTTGTTCAAATACTAACCTCTGAAATGAAGATATCACTAATTTTAATAGAATTTAATACAAATAAGGAACTTTAAAGTATATTTTCTCAGAAGTTAAGAAAAGTCACTTAGACTACCTTTGCTTCTCAGTCCCTCATTTCAATAGAGCTTGACAAGACAAATGCAACAAAACCCGTAAGTAATTGTTTTTATTTTAAACTCACCTGGATTTTCCATACCACCATCAAATTATTTGAGAAACTTTTAGGCGTGAAATAACTTTTGTCATAGTAATGAAACATAAAAATTAGATATGGAGCCTAATTAATTAAAATCAATGCAAAAAAATAACAAAAAAAATGATTTCTGGACATTTTACTATATTTCTAAACATCTAACCTTGGGCACATGAAGCTAAAATTAAAATGGCAGTGTCCCCTTGCATTTCAGAAACATTAAGGTTCTTGTTAAAATATCAATGGCAAGCTTACAAGTGTCCTCATTCCAGTGTGTGCATCTGGCGCTTCATGGAAGGGGATTGCTGGCTGGTTGTTAGAGTGGAACCTACAGCTGGAGAACTGGATAAGTGGATACACTTGCTGCGTATGTCTGTTTTCTTGAAAGGAATCATAATAATTTGGAGGACTTGGATTTCGCTCAGCCATGAGGTTACAGCTACAAAAGATATTTAAACTTGTCACTATTTTATTCATTTTTGGAATTATTGAAAATAAATTTATGAAATTGATAGAAATGCATGATTTATTTGGAATTAAGTATAAGAATGGAAGTTCAATTTAAAAATAATTATCTGTATTACATAAAATATTTTCAGAAGAAATACCACATACAATTATTGAATTTTTAGAAATAAAAAAAAAATGTGGTATAACAAGTGTGTAATGTTTTAAAAATTTGAAGATTTTTTTTACTGTCATCCATCAGAGATTTCAATTCTCAAGCTGCCGAGTGCATTTTCCATTCTACTTTGTACAAATTGTTTTTTACTGCAATCAGCAACTAAAATCATAACTACCGCATAACAAGGGACAAAAAAGGACTATCATAAAAGAGACAGATTTACCAAATTTAACGATGTGCAAAATGCAAAACAATACTGAAGTGTGTTAAACATTCTCATCAAAAGCCGTTTCCACTGTTGTTGGTTACTAAAATCAAGGTACCAGATAGAAAACTATCGAAAAGTACCAGATGTGTCTGACAATTTTCTATCACCTGTACCTTTACATATGTTAGTAAAAGTAAATTAAAGACAAAGAAACATTGTAATTTCTCAGAAAATAACTTATTGATTAATTCAAAATTAAACTAAATAAGTAAAAGTTCAATAGAGTGCATAATATTATGTAAGACATAATAATGGACATATAAGTTTGAAGTAATTTGATTTCTTCTTGTTGAGTATGTCTATAAATCATTATGTCATTTGAATCCTTAGGTCTATGAATTCCTTGCTTCGTTTTTCTTTTTCGTTCTTTTCAAAAATTCAATACTTAAAGAATTATTTGATTGTTGCCTGTTTTCTTTGTTCAAGGTGGTCACAAAATTCAGAAAAAAAGTTTCCGGATAGATTTTTAAAAAATTCTCTGATATTATGGAAAACTTTTTTCAAATTTCCCCAACTTTTCCAGATGTGTCGACACTCTAATCAAATAAAACATGTATGACAAAGAAATAATAGGTCATTTTTTTTTAAGTAGTTTTGGCAGTAATGAAAAGTAGAAATTATTCTTTAACATGAAACTTCTAATGATTACCGCCACAGTTCTCAGGGTAAATGTTCATCTCTTTAAAACAATGATAGCAAATTTCCCTGATTTTCGTGAAATTTTAAAAACTTCCTAGACATTTCCCTAACTTTTTAAAGAATCGGAAAGCTCCCTTACATTTCCCTGATTTCTAGGCTCTGCTGCCACTCTGGGAGTACTTTCTTTCCCTTAAGCAAACCAGGTATCCACTCTCATCAGAAAAATGACAATCCAACAAAACAACCCGACTTACCTAACAGCACTATTTGCAGTTGGCACTGCAGTCCTGCTGGCAGCAGCTGAGTGGGGCAGCAGTGTGTCGTCATCAGACTGAGTCAAGTCGACAATGATAGGCCTTTCTGTCTTGACGGCTAAGCTGCTGCGGGTCCCACGGGCAGCCCCGGAAGAAGTGGTCTGAGTGAGAGTGCGGTTGGCACGACCGCGTATTGCTTTCGTCACAGGCCTGTATATAAAAGTAACTTTATGAACACATATAAAAATACTGGCAAAGAAAGTTTAAACCTAAGATGAAAATAATATAACACAGTGTAATATATACCACTAGGGGACTCCGCCCCCTGCTTGCTATCGCTCGCCAACCCCCTGGATTGCTATACAATGCCCTTGGTTCGCTTCGCTCGACTCAAAGTAAGGCAATTAAAATATGCCCTAGCAAAAAGATATTTCAGATGCATTATCAAGAAAATCCTTGCAAAGTGATATTGTGCTATGAAACAGAAAACGTTTAATTATTTATGAAGAGCTACAATGCTTGACACGTCATTATCCTATTGCTTATGTCGAGACGCGTTAAGCAGGGACAGTATACTTTATTTTAATGATTCTCATTTCGTAATAGCTGAATTTGCACTGATTAGAAATGAATAGAGGTTCAGATTTCTACACGATGCCTCTTGGTGACTTTTTGAAAGTTGACAATTTGGTGCTGAATGCAACCCGGTGACTTGGTTTTCCAGCAACCACAGTGACTGTTTAAATTTGGTAACATGGCATTTTGACGCCACTTTGGATTGGGCGACACAGCCATTTGACTTCATTTTCAATTTGGCGACTTTTTTTTTAAAAAAGTCCCCAAGAGGCAACATACGGTAAATCATAACTTGAATGAATATATTATAAAAAGTTAAATTCCAGTTTATCCGGAATGCTGAAGTTCTTATTCAATCTATTGTAAATTTTCAGCATAGAAACCTTAATATTCTTAAGGAAAACTCCATGCTCAGCTTTTATAGGAAACTGTTCCCATAAAATATGTTATGGTTATTTGCCAAATCTAAACAAATCTGGCTCGTTTTAATTGTATTCGAAAGAAGGTTTTGCAGTCGAACTTCTATTATCCACAACACCCGGAAAGGTTAAAATGTACTTTACGGTCCCCAATTTTTATTTTCTGATTTTGGGTAACACGACACCAGTGTGGTTCCATTCTAACTTGGGATCCATTCTTTTTAAAGCGATTCAACTTGGCGGCAAAATTGCAAAAAAAAGTGGGTACCATAAAACACTTTCTACTAACCTCCGGAGCATGCTCCAGCAGATAACATTTCCAAAAAGTCTGGTTTATCCAGAATTCTAATCGTATCTTGGATCTATTTATTCTTGCATTATCTTACATCTATTTATTCTTACATAATCTTAAATATTAAATCAATATGTTTTAAATAGGCAATAATTCGTATTAGTATATAATAAGAAAAACAAAATATAGTGAATCCCAGTTGCTGGCTGTTGCCAAATGTATTAGTCAAATTTCAAAAGATTTTTTGTGATTGGCTGGATTACTGAATTTGGAAATTCATGCATAAAGTACATTTAGAAGATTTGTGATGGGATGTTTGAAGTCGTTGCCATTCTGCTCACAGAAATAAAGCCGAATTTGGGCGGCGCGCAAGAGAATTATATATATAGATGTAATTGCAGTTCTTGAAGTAATATTTGAATTGATCCTTTTTAGATACTTTTAGATAACAATTCCCCATGGACCCAGTTGCATGTTTAAGAAAAAATGTATTGATTACTACAACTTCAACACAGCTTTAAACAGATGCTTTTCAGGGTAGCCACAAAATTCAGGAAAAAAAGTTCCCTGATAGTTTTCTAAAAAATTCCCCGATTTTAGGGCAAACCTTTTTTCCAATTTCTTCAATTTTCTTAGTTTTTCCAGATGTCTAGACACCCTGATCAAATAGAAGATGTATGCTAAAGAGATAATATGCAATTTTTAAAAAAAATAGTTATGCTGGTAATGAAAAGTTTAAATTATTCCGAAACATTAAACTTCTAATGGCTTACCACTACAAATCTCCATGTAAATAGCGCCAAAATATGGATGAACGTGCCTTAAACAATACAAAATTTCCCTGATTTTCATGAAATTTTAAAAAGTTCCCAGACATTTCTCTGATTTCCAGGTTTTCCCGGTTCTGTAGCCACTTTGCAATTAAACTATCACAGGGTGCATACACTTTTTTGGAAGTGAAATTCAAGGACTTTCAAGGCCCTTTTCAAGGATATTTCAACAAAAATCAAGGCCCTATTTTACCGTTGCAGAGTTGATACCAAAATTTAATTTTTATATATTTTTTTTAATTAACAGGGGTCAAAGTGACAAAATAAGAATATATAGGATTTTTTTGAAAAAAATATCGGACAATATAAAATATCAAATAACTGCACACAGTTGCTACTGAACTTTAATTTTAACTCATTATATATTTCATTAATTAAAACTTTAAATGAAAATTACTGAAATTAACATATAAGACATACTTATTTAAAGGACTTTCACACAGCACTAATTTTCCTTCCTATAAATTTTTCTTTAATAGAAAATATTAATAAAAAGTACTTCGAAAATTACTATCACCCTTTAAAACTCACTATATTGAATTTAAGAAAACAGAAGAAAAAAAACACTAAGAAAAAGAAATCGCCTGATCCTGAATATGTCATCCTTTATTCGAAATTACCTCAATATTTCATACTTTGTATTCATCAATAAATCAAGTTTATATTAGCTACATTTGCAATTTTGAGTCTTTTGTTTCTAGCATGTATAAGTGCTTGAGCTGACTTATTTCTTTTTATCCTTATTAATTAGCAGTCTTTTGTTGGTATAGATTTATCCTAAGGTGCCGGAAGGATTGGCGATTTAGCGCCAAATGTGGCAACCCGTTGACATAGTTTTCGGGTAATCCTAGTGAGCGTTTAGATTTAGCAACAGATTTTTGACGTCATTTTCAATTTTTGACTTTTTTGAAAAGTCGCTATCCGAATTCTGACACTGTACAGCAAATTTTAACCCTTTTGTTTCCTTCATCAATCATTGACTGAGCACTCGAAATGTCGATTTTAGTCCTGCAAGTGTATAATAAAGTTTTTTTTTTTTTTTCCCTGTTCTTCCCGAGGTAGTTTGTTTCTGCATCGTTTTCTTTGGTTAAAATTCCAAGTCCAGTACGGATCGTGCGTTAAGAATTGATTACATAGAGCCGCGCCAAATTATGGCAACCATAGGTAGTTCACATGTGATTAAAAAAATGGCGAGGCTGCTATTTTTTGGCAAAAATCACCTTAGCGTAGAATCCGTACTTGACTTGGAATTTTAACCTTAGCTTTTTCGCTTCTCTTTTTGCATTTTGACCAATTAGTTTACTACGCGTGCTATGGAAAAGTTCACTTGTTTACAACTCTCGTCGGTCGAGTACAGTTGAGTTGTAGGAATAAGTCATCGTTACCTCTGTCGACGTGCGATTTCCCTATGGTCACGCAGAAAGGAAGTGAGTAGTCAATGCAACACGTGACGTCACAAGAGATACGGCGCGGCCGCTTACTAACATCGCTTTTGTGGGTTTTCAGGTCTCTTTCACTTACGATCGCGGAAAAGAATCCGGAATATAAAAAATGGCAACAATCGGCACAGTTACTACGAATTTGAAGAAAATATAGGTCGAATCAACACAGAAATATAGGATTTATAGGACAATTATAAAATATAGGACAATATAGGACGTTTTTTCCGAATTAAAAAAAAATATAGGATTTATAGGACGTCTGCGACCCCTGAATTAACGAAGTTGCAAAAAGAATTAAAATACTTATTACTTAACAACTAAGATGCAACCACATATATTTATTGATAATTATACCTCTTACCAGGATAAGGAAAAAAACTAGGTTAAAAAAAAAGTTTTTTTTGGGTTTAAACCAGTTTTTTTGTTTTGTTTAAACCGGGTTAATTCTTTTCTAATTACACGTACACGTATTTATAAATAAAATGTGTCATTAACTAGAATAATTAATGTTTAAATAATAATTAACATTTTTTCTGAAAATAATTTAAACTAAGTAAATAAACAATTATTCCTACTTATGTGGACATTCAAATCACATTAAATTTTAGTACTTTATTTAGAGATACTATTCTTTAAACAGGGTTCATACACATTTTCAGAAAAAAAATTCCCTGAGGTTTCCATCTCGGAGTCGATAATTTTTAGCCACAGAAATAGATATAGCCATCATTTTCACAAGTTCTTCGATAACTCGAAAAAAGCGAGTAATTTTTTAAACCCCCTCCTTCGGCTTTGAGTAAAAATACGATTTTGGAGCAGCAAAATGTGGTTTTGGAGCAGAAAATTATTACATTTAAATTAGTGATGAAGCAAATATTTTTGTATATTTCAACCTTGATATTTCAAATTAATTTAAAGTAAAAAAAAGGTGTAACTTGTTCATAAATAAGTTTGCATTCTAAATTTACAATTATTAATTTGATTGCATTACTCAAAAAATAAATTAAAAAGCATGGCATTTATTAACTTCTTTGCCAACAATTAAAATATTAGGAAGTTTTCAATGACATGATATCATAAGGTTCGGGGCACAGCATGGCCCTAGTGTTGCTTTTGCGCCACAAAAACTAACCAACCAATCATAAGGTTCGGTTCATCACTAAAGTTTTTCGAAATAATCTCAGTTAGAGCTACTTTTAACAACTGATGAAATAAGATTTTTTTCTTTAAAAACTCTAGTCTGCCTAGTACCAATTACCTATAGAAGTTCTTCCCAATAATCCAAAATAATTTAATTCGATACAAAGTACAAAGTAAGCGCAGTTTGGAGCAGGGTAGTCAGTTTGGCGCAATTGGAACAGCTCTTACATCCCTGTAATTAGAATTTTTTTTAATGAGCTCAAAATAAATTTAATAAAATTGGAAGGGTTTTTTTCCCCAGCAACCTTAGTTAATAACTTTCACGGCTTTAAAGTAAGCCATTTTAGTAATTAATATAAAAAATTACATACCCTTCACCTTCTACAGAAAAAGAAATTCTTCTTTCTTTAAATAGGAATCGACATAAATGAAAGAATGATATAAATCATAATACAATACCGAAGCGTAACTGCTATTTTCTCTGTAGGCGATATACTGCTCCGATAGTTAGTGTCGGGTTTTTGCAGTCTGAAACATAATTTCTCCACCAACTCGTCGAAGCTCTCAATCGACATCCGGAAAAAGTTGAAAATTTTTACTTTGTCTTCTCTTAACTGCGGGTAAAGACAGAAGAACATACCGAATGTTGATCGGCTCTAAACAATGGGATGAATCCACATAGTGCGATTAATTCGATTCTTTTTCCTTCGATATTTTATATACAAATATGCTAAGCGCGCTCTTTTTCATTCCATTTCCAATAAACACAAAATCCTCTCAGAGGAAAATTTTGGTCGTTTGAGAATGCACCTAATGAGGGAGAGAGAGAGAGAGAGAAAAGCGAAAATATCCTGCATATCAAATTACACCCTCTTTCCACCGGATACTCATCGTGTAACGTTTTGTCCCGTTCGGGGAGAGGTCAAAGGTCATAGTGACCGTGCCGTTCCAGGGCCGCTCGGGAGGAACCAATTCAAGTGTGATTGACAGATCCGCCAAAAGTGAACCGGCTAGAAAGTGTGACGTCAGAATAATGGTAATACGGGAACGAGAATTTTATGGTTTTAGAATTGAAAATGGGAAATTCAAGGACTTTCCAGGCTTTTTTAGAAATAATCCTATTTTTCCAGGCTATTCAAGGCCTTGAAAAAAAATAATGAAATTCAAGGACTTTCCAGGTTTTCCAGGCCGCGTACGCACCCTGCTATCACCTTGTACCAAATTGAATATCCCAACAAATAATTTGCAAACTCTAACAAAACTTTTTTTAAAGACCAAGTACTTTATTATAGTATTTGTTAATATGGCATAAAAATTTTCTATCATTGATAAATTACAAAAACAAAGGAACCAGTAAATTCACCATGAATCTATAATCCATGATATAGTGTTCAAGAGAAATATTACCATTTTGTAATGTGATCTTGGCATCCTTACCTCAATACCAAAGGTTATGATCTTGCATGTATAACATTCATTTTCTAGATATTAGTTTAGAAATTTTTTACAGTATCACTTTTATTCATTTGCCTTGGTATATAAAAAAGATATCCAATATACATTTCAATATAAGTTACAAATAAAAAGCTTTTCATTGCAATTTCAATGGAATTTTTGTCATTTGCATTAAAAATATTCTATGATTATCTTTTATTTGGAAAATCAGAATTGCTAATTATGATATATGCATAGCAGAAAAATTGTGACTGGTAATTTTTCCCGTAAATTACATAAGAGTACAGCAGGTTTTCCTTATAAGAATGACAATCTTTCGTCCCATTATTATAATTCTGAGGATAATCTACTATTTTGTAAAGTTTATGCGATATTAAAAAAATTGTATAGAATCTTTTCCTTTTTTTACAATTGATAAACATAAGTGAGTCGTGCATTTAAAATATAAGAGTACGTAATAAATTGATAAAAAAACGGTCTCTCAGAATTGTGGATTACTCTACTATTGTATATCAATAAAAAATTTACAAGTGGACAATTTGCAAGACATCTGCTTTTACTCTGCATTTCATGTGTATCTTGTTAGAATTTTTCGCCTAATTTTCACCACACGACCTAGGTCAAAATACAGGTTTTAGAAAGGCTTATTAAAAAAATTAGTTTCAAGTCCTAAAGTGGACAATTTGCAAGACATCTGCTTCCACTCTGCATTTCATGAGTATCTTGTTAGAATTTTTCGCCTAATTTTCACCACACGACCTAGGTCAAAATGCAGGTTTTAGAAAGGTTGATTAAAAAAAATTTTAAGTCCTCAAGTATCTTTTTATTAATCCCATAAAAAGATTATTTCTGTATGGAATTTTGTGATCATTATTAAATCAAGGGATATATTTTCTACAATTTATCAGTATTTCTAAACCAGGGTTCGTACAGATTTTTTGAAAACAAATTCAAGGACTTTATAAGAACTTTTCAAGAACCTTCCAAACAAAAAATAAGGACCATTAAATTTAAAAAAAAAAAAAAATCTTGGAAAAAATAATAATAATAATAATGTTCGACGATGGAAATAAAGCATATAATTTGTGAAAAATATTGCATCTTATTTCTTACTCAAGATACTTGAGACAATATTCATTAGAGTTTTAAGTTTTTAAGAAAACAGGAAAAAACTTGGTTGGAGCATTCAGTATCATTTAAATTGGAAGATGTTAATTTCATTAAAATTTAATTATTTTGTCAGTGACATCAAATACAACAACTTTAGTTACTGTATATTATACAACGACAATTTTATTGAGTTGTGTTTCACAGGACGGTTTCAGTTTCTGCACTTTTTTAAATACACCAAACGGGTTATATCTTAGATACGTAAATCACATCTAAATAATTTGTTAATCACTGATTAACTTAAATGAATCCAGTAACCACGGAGCTGATCGAGTTTAAAGTGCAAATTTGGTCATAATAGTCTTTATAAGGACAATTCTTTTTAGTTTCTAACCTTGCTTGATAATAACGGTTCGAGAGTAATGAAGTATGAACTTGCGTTCTATGGTGTGTTTGAAAATCAATAATCCAATACATATCCCCTTTCTAACTTTCTAAATGCAAAGTTATTTTTGGAATTTAGAAATCTAAAATAGTAGGATATACGAGCCTAATTACAACAAAAACATTTCAATAAATACAATTGTTTAGATTGAATAGTTAACCCTTCATCATGTGATGTACAGCTTACCAATGTAAAAAAAAAATCTTCCCTAGTGCCAACCTCATCTGATCCAGGCAGTATTAAGTTGGAATTCTCACATTTAACATTCCGTTATCGCGCGCACCTCACAGGAGCATCCCTACACTTTCCCCTCCTCTGCCTTTATTTTTTATTGAATTACTTGTGATACAATTTTTGAATAAATTTTACTATTTAAATGAATTGTTTAATACTTTATACCTCCAAAGTTTCTTAAATCGGAAAACAATCAGCTATTTAAACTAGAATAAATTTCATTTGGCTTTCAAAAAACCGGAAACACCTCACTAACCATTTGGGTTGGTTGTTTTCAGATTATCTGGCGCCGTCAGCAACACGAGGGCTATAATGCGCCGAAACATTCGTCATTTGACAAACCAACAAACGTTTACAAACACCCATGCCTTACACGCGACTCGAACCTGCAACCTCACGGTCTAGAAGCTAGCACGCTAACCACTATACCACTTGATCGGCACTAACCATTTGGGAAAGCAGAACACGACTTACGGAAGATTAAAATTGTGCAACCATAAGTACGACGTATCACGTCATTGCTAAATGAGAAAACATCGTGAAATGAAAATACTTCTACTATATCGCAAAAATTATTGTGTTAAAATGTAGTTTTCACATTTCTTTTTAATCATTCTATATCTTAAAGCAAGAGCTACCAATGTTTTTTTTTAAAAAAAGGCTTATTAAAATGTGTAAGTATATAAGTAGGGATATCTTTCTTTACATTATTAATGGTTAGAAAACAGAGAAGTTAAGTGTATTTTAAATAGATGCATCATTTTACGATATTATATGAACTATTAAGCAATAACGCTGAAGTGGCTGGGCTAAGAAGGAATTGAATGGTTGAACGTACAAACCAACCTTAACGGCAAAGAAAGGGGAAATATATAAGAGATAATAATAATCACAATGGCAAGTGATTCAAAACTTAATTTCATGTCAAGTAATTTGAGGCGATCCTTTATACAGAAGGTCTGTAAAAGCTGCATCAAAATCACAATGTCGAGGGTTTTCTGCTACGAGGAATCATTAAGCATTGAAAACAATTACAAATAAATTACTAAATAAAAAAATATTTCCCAATCTTGCAGAAAGATGCATTGCTAGTAAACACAAATATATCATGAACTTTTACAATATTTAACTCGAATGACTTCGTTACTTCACTAAACGACAACCATTGCACAATAACGCCAATCAGGGGGGTTCCGTGGGGGAGGGGGATACACCCTAACACTTTTGGCATGTGAAACCATCATACCGCAAGCCTAGCAACCATCAAATGTGCAGCTTATCTACAAATTCCAAAAAATTGCAATGGTGTATAGTTAGCTTGTACGCTTGAAATTAACACCCTTCATAACCATTGGATTAAACAAAATCGTAATGAATCTCATTTTGTTATAGAAATGTAGGAAACACGGTTTGGTTGATTCGTTGGTTTATAAGCTCAACGATATTTTTGTGCACATTAACGATTTACCAGGAAGCATCTACAACTTACGTGGATTCCGAACCACAACGAACATACGCGCCTAACCCAGGATTCGAATCCACCACCTTTGGCAAACGAGGTCAGAATGCTAACCAAACAGCCATCAGGTGGGCGATATACAATTTGGATACGCTATATAGTTCGGTTGAGTTACTATACTATACTCACCCGATCATACAATTTTCCCTGACCAAATCAACTCTTTGGTTGGTTGTATCAGGCCCGTGCTGGACCCCTTGTTAGGGCGGTGGACGGCCTTGACCAGAGGGCGCCAGCACAGCACTATGCTGGGGGAGAACTACCGGGGGGTATAGAATATAATAACTAAAGCTTTAATCGCACATGACGCTGGGTTTAAAATGCTTTTCTGGCAAAAGGTTACGGTACGAAGGGACCATCACACTTACACATATCGTACCGGTATTTGTCAAACAAAATGAACATGTATTGTTTGCTAAATTCTAATGTTCATTTGATCCATTTCAAATATTTGCAATGTCTTAGGGTGAAATAAAAGGCAAAGTAGTAGTTGAAACATAATTAGTGTAATTTTGGTAAACTAACACACATAGAAAATTAAGACGAGATAATATAACATTACATACATTTAAAAAAAAGTTACCAGCATTTACTACTTAATTTCTTAAGGAAAGTAACAAAAACAAATATGTTCACAAATGTAATGTTCTTTGATTGAATTTACAAACTAAACCTGAAGAAGTTTTCTTAATTCGGGACTGGAGTGGCAAAGATAATCAATAACGATGTCTATGGAGTTTAAAATATCAGCTTCTGAGTGCATTAACAGTAAAGATTCTAAATTTTCGTTTGTCAAAGACAATCTCAATTTGGTTCCAATGAGTTTCAGTTTAGAAAATGCTCGTTCACAAGAAACTTGAGTCAATGGAATGGTTAGAAGAAATTTATATACTTTTAGTGCGTCTGTGGGAGAAGTCAACAAAACGGAAGTGATTTGTGAATAATTATTACAAAAAGGTCAATTCTGGCCAAAATATTGACTCACTAATTCTGGCAGTTGGGGATTCTGAAAGCACTAATTATGCCCAACATTTTAACATATAATGAATTATGATTGCTTTTATGGGCGAGGCCAGCAGTTTGCCTGCCTACCCTCAATTAACCTTGAATTTTATGAAAAGTAAGGACGCACTAATTTTTTGGATGATGGATTCTGAAAGCAATAATTGAGCACTAAAATTTGGTACATATTAAAAAATTAGTGCGTTGTTTGTGTGGGGGGGAGGCTAGCGTTTCGTTGGCCCCGTCTACGCATTTCTTTATATTTCTTGGTAAATATTGATGCTCAAATTTTTTTAATGCTGGATTCTGAAAGCACTAATTGAGCACTAAATTTTGGTATATATTAAAAAAATTAGTGCGTTTGTGAACGGGGCAAACGAAACGCACCTGTCCATTCGTTAGTAGCCTACAGTCCCTACACTCAACCAGGCCGCTCGGCAATATCGACGATAAGCCTCGTCTTAAAACTTGTCAGTTTCAGAACAGGAGGGCGCCAAAATTTCCAGGCTGGAGGGCGCACTGGGATACGTTCCGGTGTTCCGGCGGCCCAGCACGGGCCTGGGTTGTATTCAGATTATCTGGCGCCGTCAGCAACACGAGGGCTATAATGCGCCGAAACATTCGTCATTTGACAAACCAACAAACGTTTACAAACACCCATGCCTTACACGCGACTCGAACCTGCAACCTCACGGTCTAGAAGCTAGCACGCTAACCACTATACCACTTGATCGGCACTAACCATTTGGGAAAGCAGAACACGACTTACGGAAGATTAAAATTGTGCAACCATAAGTACGACGTATCACGTCATTGCTAAATGAGAAAACATCGTGAAATGAAAATACTTCTACTATATCGCAAAAATTATTGTGTTAAAATGTAGTTTTCACATTTCTTTTTAATCATTCTATATCTTAAAGCAAGAGCTACCAATGTTTTTTTTTAAAAAAAGGCTTATTAAAATGTGTAAGTATATAAGTAGGGATATCTTTCTTTACATTATTAATGGTTAGAAAACAGAGAAGTTAAGTGTATTTTAAATAGATGCATCATTTTACGATATTATATGAACTATTAAGCAATAACGCTGAAGTGGCTGGGCTAAGAAGGAATTGAATGGTTGAACGTACAAACCAACCTTAACGGCAAAGAAAGGGGAAATATATAAGAGATAATAATAATCACAATGGCAAGTGATTCAAAACTTAATTTCATGTCAAGTAATTTGAGGCGATCCTTTATACAGAAGGTCTGTAAAAGCTGCATCAAAATCACAATGTCGAGGGTTTTCTGCTACGAGGAATCATTAAGCATTGAAAACAATTACAAATAAATTACTAAATAAAAAAATATTTCCCAATCTTGCAGAAAGATGCATTGCTAGTAAACACAAATATATCATGAACTTTTACAATATTTAACTCGAATGACTTCGTTACTTCACTAAACGACAACCATTGCACAATAACGCCAATCAGGGGGGTTCCGTGGGGGAGGGGGATACACCCTAACACTTTTGGCATGTGAAACCATCATACCGCAAGCCTAGCAACCATCAAATGTGCAGCTTATCTACAAATTCCAAAAAATTGCAATGGTGTATAGTTAGCTTGTACGCTTGAAATTAACACCCTTCATAACCATTGGATTAAACAAAATCGTAATGAATCTCATTTTGTTATAGAAATGTAGGAAACACGGTTTGGTTGATTCGTTGGTTTATAAGCTCAACGATATTTTTGTGCACATTAACGATTTACCAGGAAGCATCTACAACTTACGTGGATTCCGAACCACAACGAACATACGCGCCTAACCCAGGATTCGAATCCACCACCTTTGGCAAACGAGGTCAGAATGCTAACCAAACAGCCATCAGGTGGGCGATATACAATTTGGATACGCTATATAGTTCGGTTGAGTTACTATACTATACTCACCCGATCATACAATTTTCCCTGACCAAATCAACTCTTTGGTTGGTTGTATCAGGCCCGTGCTGGACCCCTTGTTAGGGCGGTGGACGGCCTTGACCAGAGGGCGCCAGCACAGCACTATGCTGGGGGAGAACTACCGGGGGGTATAGAATATAATAACTAAAGCTTTAATCGCACATGACGCTGGGTTTAAAATGCTTTTCTGGCAAAAGGTTACGGTACGAAGGGACCATCACACTTACACATATCGTACCGGTATTTGTCAAACAAAATGAACATGTATTGTTTGCTAAATTCTAATGTTCATTTGATCCATTTCAAATATTTGCAATGTCTTAGGGTGAAATAAAAGGCAAAGTAGTAGTTGAAACATAATTAGTGTAATTTTGGTAAACTAACACACATAGAAAATTAAGACGAGATAATATAACATTACATACATTTAAAAAAAAGTTACCAGCATTTACTACTTAATTTCTTAAGGAAAGTAACAAAAACAAATATGTTCACAAATGTAATGTTCTTTGATTGAATTTACAAACTAAACCTGAAGAAGTTTTCTTAATTCGGGACTGGAGTGGCAAAGATAATCAATAACGATGTCTATGGAGTTTAAAATATCAGCTTCTGAGTGCATTAACAGTAAAGATTCTAAATTTTCGTTTGTCAAAGACAATCTCAATTTGGTTCCAATGAGTTTCAGTTTAGAAAATGCTCGTTCACAAGAAACTTGAGTCAATGGAATGGTTAGAAGAAATTTATATACTTTTAGTGCGTCTGTGGGAGAAGTCAACAAAACGGAAGTGATTTGTGAATAATTATTACAAAAAGGTCAATTCTGGCCAAAATATTGACTCACTAATTCTGGCAGTTGGGGATTCTGAAAGCACTAATTATGCCCAACATTTTAACATATAATGAATTATGATTGCTTTTATGGGCGAGGCCAGCAGTTTGCCTGCCTACCCTCAATTAACCTTGAATTTTATGAAAAGTAAGGACGCACTAATTTTTTGGATGATGGATTCTGAAAGCAATAATTGAGCACTAAAATTTGGTACATATTAAAAAATTAGTGCGTTGTTTGTGTGGGGGGGAGGCTAGCGTTTCGTTGGCCCCGTCTACGCATTTCTTTATATTTCTTGGTAAATATTGATGCTCAAATTTTTTTAATGCTGGATTCTGAAAGCACTAATTGAGCACTAAATTTTGGTATATATTAAAAAAATTAGTGCGTTTGTGAACGGGGCAAACGAAACGCACCTGTCCATTCGTTAGTAGCCTACAGTCCCTACACTCAACCAGGCCGCTCGGCAATATCGACGATAAGCCTCGTCTTAAAACTTGTCAGTTTCAGAACAGGAGGGCGCCAAAATTTCCAGGCTGGAGGGCGCACTGGGATACGTTCCGGTGTTCCGGCGGCCCAGCACGGGCCTGGGTTGTATTCAGATTATCTGGCGCCGTCAGCAACACGAGGGCTATAATGCGCCGAAACATTCGTCATTTGACAAACCAACAAACGTTTACAAACACCCATGCCTTACACGCGACTCGAACCTGCAACCTCACGGTCTAGAAGCTAGCACGCTAACCACTATACCACTTGATCGGCACTAACCATTTGGGAAAGCAGAACACGACTTACGGAAGATTAAAATTGTGCAACCATAAGTACGACGTATCACGTCATTGCTAAATGAGAAAACATCGTGAAATGAAAATACTTCTACTATATCGCAAAAATTATTGTGTTAAAATGTAGTTTTCACATTTCTTTTTAATCATTCTATATCTTAAAGCAAGAGCTACCAATGTTTTTTTTTAAAAAAAGGCTTATTAAAATGTGTAAGTATATAAGTAGGGATATCTTTCTTTACATTATTAATGGTTAGAAAACAGAGAAGTTAAGTGTATTTTAAATAGATGCATCATTTTACGATATTATATGAACTATTAAGCAATAACGCTGAAGTGGCTGGGCTAAGAAGGAATTGAATGGTTGAACGTACAAACCAACCTTAACGGCAAAGAAAGGGGAAATATATAAGAGATAATAATAATCACAATGGCAAGTGATTCAAAACTTAATTTCATGTCAAGTAATTTGAGGCGATCCTTTATACAGAAGGTCTGTAAAAGCTGCATCAAAATCACAATGTCGAGGGTTTTCTGCTACGAGGAATCATTAAGCATTGAAAACAATTACAAATAAATTACTAAATAAAAAAATATTTCCCAATCTTGCAGAAAGATGCATTGCTAGTAAACACAAATATATCATGAACTTTTACAATATTTAACTCGAATGACTTCGTTACTTCACTAAACGACAACCATTGCACAATAACGCCAATCAGGGGGGTTCCGTGGGGGAGGGGGATACACCCTAACACTTTTGGCATGTGAAACCATCATACCGCAAGCCTAGCAACCATCAAATGTGCAGCTTATCTACAAATTCCAAAAAATTGCAATGGTGTATAGTTAGCTTGTACGCTTGAAATTAACACCCTTCATAACCATTGGATTAAACAAAATCGTAATGAATCTCATTTTGTTATAGAAATGTAGGAAACACGGTTTGGTTGATTCGTTGGTTTATAAGCTCAACGATATTTTTGTGCACATTAACGATTTACCAGGAAGCATCTACAACTTACGTGGATTCCGAACCACAACGAACATACGCGCCTAACCCAGGATTCGAATCCACCACCTTTGGCAAACGAGGTCAGAATGCTAACCAAACAGCCATCAGGTGGGCGATATACAATTTGGATACGCTATATAGTTCGGTTGAGTTACTATACTATACTCACCCGATCATACAATTTTCCCTGACCAAATCAACTCTTTGGTTGGTTGTATCAGGCCCGTGCTGGACCCCTTGTTAGGGCGGTGGACGGCCTTGACCAGAGGGCGCCAGCACAGCACTATGCTGGGGGAGAACTACCGGGGGGTATAGAATATAATAACTAAAGCTTTAATCGCACATGACGCTGGGTTTAAAATGCTTTTCTGGCAAAAGGTTACGGTACGAAGGGACCATCACACTTACACATATCGTACCGGTATTTGTCAAACAAAATGAACATGTATTGTTTGCTAAATTCTAATGTTCATTTGATCCATTTCAAATATTTGCAATGTCTTAGGGTGAAATAAAAGGCAAAGTAGTAGTTGAAACATAATTAGTGTAATTTTGGTAAACTAACACACATAGAAAATTAAGACGAGATAATATAACATTACATACATTTAAAAAAAAGTTACCAGCATTTACTACTTAATTTCTTAAGGAAAGTAACAAAAACAAATATGTTCACAAATGTAATGTTCTTTGATTGAATTTACAAACTAAACCTGAAGAAGTTTTCTTAATTCGGGACTGGAGTGGCAAAGATAATCAATAACGATGTCTATGGAGTTTAAAATATCAGCTTCTGAGTGCATTAACAGTAAAGATTCTAAATTTTCGTTTGTCAAAGACAATCTCAATTTGGTTCCAATGAGTTTCAGTTTAGAAAATGCTCGTTCACAAGAAACTTGAGTCAATGGAATGGTTAGAAGAAATTTATATACTTTTAGTGCGTCTGTGGGAGAAGTCAACAAAACGGAAGTGATTTGTGAATAATTATTACAAAAAGGTCAATTCTGGCCAAAATATTGACTCACTAATTCTGGCAGTTGGGGATTCTGAAAGCACTAATTATGCCCAACATTTTAACATATAATGAATTATGATTGCTTTTATGGGCGAGGCCAGCAGTTTGCCTGCCTACCCTCAATTAACCTTGAATTTTATGAAAAGTAAGGACGCACTAATTTTTTGGATGATGGATTCTGAAAGCAATAATTGAGCACTAAAATTTGGTACATATTAAAAAATTAGTGCGTTGTTTGTGTGGGGGGGAGGCTAGCGTTTCGTTGGCCCCGTCTACGCATTTCTTTATATTTCTTGGTAAATATTGATGCTCAAATTTTTTTAATGCTGGATTCTGAAAGCACTAATTGAGCACTAAATTTTGGTATATATTAAAAAAATTAGTGCGTTTGTGAACGGGGCAAACGAAACGCACCTGTCCATTCGTTAGTAGCCTACAGTCCCTACACTCAACCAGGCCGCTCGGCAATATCGACGATAAGCCTCGTCTTAAAACTTGTCAGTTTCAGAACAGGAGGGCGCCAAAATTTCCAGGCTGGAGGGCGCACTGGGATACGTTCCGGTGTTCCGGCGGCCCAGCACGGGCCTGGGTTGTATTCAGATTATCTGGCGCCGTCAGCAACACGAGGGCTATAATGCGCCGAAACATTCGTCATTTGACAAACCAACAAACGTTTACAAACACCCATGCCTTACACGCGACTCGAACCTGCAACCTCACGGTCTAGAAGCTAGCACGCTAACCACTATACCACTTGATCGGCACTAACCATTTGGGAAAGCAGAACACGACTTACGGAAGATTAAAATTGTGCAACCATAAGTACGACGTATCACGTCATTGCTAAATGAGAAAACATCGTGAAATGAAAATACTTCTACTATATCGCAAAAATTATTGTGTTAAAATGTAGTTTTCACATTTCTTTTTAATCATTCTATATCTTAAAGCAAGAGCTACCAATGTTTTTTTTTAAAAAAAGGCTTATTAAAATGTGTAAGTATATAAGTAGGGATATCTTTCTTTACATTATTAATGGTTAGAAAACAGAGAAGTTAAGTGTATTTTAAATAGATGCATCATTTTACGATATTATATGAACTATTAAGCAATAACGCTGAAGTGGCTGGGCTAAGAAGGAATTGAATGGTTGAACGTACAAACCAACCTTAACGGCAAAGAAAGGGGAAATATATAAGAGATAATAATAATCACAATGGCAAGTGATTCAAAACTTAATTTCATGTCAAGTAATTTGAGGCGATCCTTTATACAGAAGGTCTGTAAAAGCTGCATCAAAATCACAATGTCGAGGGTTTTCTGCTACGAGGAATCATTAAGCATTGAAAACAATTACAAATAAATTACTAAATAAAAAAATATTTCCCAATCTTGCAGAAAGATGCATTGCTAGTAAACACAAATATATCATGAACTTTTACAATATTTAACTCGAATGACTTCGTTACTTCACTAAACGACAACCATTGCACAATAACGCCAATCAGGGGGGTTCCGTGGGGGAGGGGGATACACCCTAACACTTTTGGCATGTGAAACCATCATACCGCAAGCCTAGCAACCATCAAATGTGCAGCTTATCTACAAATTCCAAAAAATTGCAATGGTGTATAGTTAGCTTGTACGCTTGAAATTAACACCCTTCATAACCATTGGATTAAACAAAATCGTAATGAATCTCATTTTGTTATAGAAATGTAGGAAACACGGTTTGGTTGATTCGTTGGTTTATAAGCTCAACGATATTTTTGTGCACATTAACGATTTACCAGGAAGCATCTACAACTTACGTGGATTCCGAACCACAACGAACATACGCGCCTAACCCAGGATTCGAATCCACCACCTTTGGCAAACGAGGTCAGAATGCTAACCAAACAGCCATCAGGTGGGCGATATACAATTTGGATACGCTATATAGTTCGGTTGAGTTACTATACTATACTCACCCGATCATACAATTTTCCCTGACCAAATCAACTCTTTGGTTGGTTGTATCAGGCCCGTGCTGGACCCCTTGTTAGGGCGGTGGACGGCCTTGACCAGAGGGCGCCAGCACAGCACTATGCTGGGGGAGAACTACCGGGGGGTATAGAATATAATAACTAAAGCTTTAATCGCACATGACGCTGGGTTTAAAATGCTTTTCTGGCAAAAGGTTACGGTACGAAGGGACCATCACACTTACACATATCGTACCGGTATTTGTCAAACAAAATGAACATGTATTGTTTGCTAAATTCTAATGTTCATTTGATCCATTTCAAATATTTGCAATGTCTTAGGGTGAAATAAAAGGCAAAGTAGTAGTTGAAACATAATTAGTGTAATTTTGGTAAACTAACACACATAGAAAATTAAGACGAGATAATATAACATTACATACATTTAAAAAAAAGTTACCAGCATTTACTACTTAATTTCTTAAGGAAAGTAACAAAAACAAATATGTTCACAAATGTAATGTTCTTTGATTGAATTTACAAACTAAACCTGAAGAAGTTTTCTTAATTCGGGACTGGAGTGGCAAAGATAATCAATAACGATGTCTATGGAGTTTAAAATATCAGCTTCTGAGTGCATTAACAGTAAAGATTCTAAATTTTCGTTTGTCAAAGACAATCTCAATTTGGTTCCAATGAGTTTCAGTTTAGAAAATGCTCGTTCACAAGAAACTTGAGTCAATGGAATGGTTAGAAGAAATTTATATACTTTTAGTGCGTCTGTGGGAGAAGTCAACAAAACGGAAGTGATTTGTGAATAATTATTACAAAAAGGTCAATTCTGGCCAAAATATTGACTCACTAATTCTGGCAGTTGGGGATTCTGAAAGCACTAATTATGCCCAACATTTTAACATATAATGAATTATGATTGCTTTTATGGGCGAGGCCAGCAGTTTGCCTGCCTACCCTCAATTAACCTTGAATTTTATGAAAAGTAAGGACGCACTAATTTTTTGGATGATGGATTCTGAAAGCAATAATTGAGCACTAAAATTTGGTACATATTAAAAAATTAGTGCGTTGTTTGTGTGGGGGGGAGGCTAGCGTTTCGTTGGCCCCGTCTACGCATTTCTTTATATTTCTTGGTAAATATTGATGCTCAAATTTTTTTAATGCTGGATTCTGAAAGCACTAATTGAGCACTAAATTTTGGTATATATTAAAAAAATTAGTGCGTTTGTGAACGGGGCAAACGAAACGCACCTGTCCATTCGTTAGTAGCCTACAGTCCCTACACTCAACCAGGCCGCTCGGCAATATCGACGATAAGCCTCGTCTTAAAACTTGTCAGTTTCAGAACAGGAGGGCGCCAAAATTTCCAGGCTGGAGGGCGCACTGGGATACGTTCCGGTGTTCCGGCGGCCCAGCACGGGCCTGGGTTGTATTCAGATTATCTGGCGCCGTCAGCAACACGAGGGCTATAATGCGCCGAAACATTCGTCATTTGACAAACCAACAAACGTTTACAAACACCCATGCCTTACACGCGACTCGAACCTGCAACCTCACGGTCTAGAAGCTAGCACGCTAACCACTATACCACTTGATCGGCACTAACCATTTGGGAAAGCAGAACACGACTTACGGAAGATTAAAATTGTGCAACCATAAGTACGACGTATCACGTCATTGCTAAATGAGAAAACATCGTGAAATGAAAATACTTCTACTATATCGCAAAAATTATTGTGTTAAAATGTAGTTTTCACATTTCTTTTTAATCATTCTATATCTTAAAGCAAGAGCTACCAATGTTTTTTTTTAAAAAAAGGCTTATTAAAATGTGTAAGTATATAAGTAGGGATATCTTTCTTTACATTATTAATGGTTAGAAAACAGAGAAGTTAAGTGTATTTTAAATAGATGCATCATTTTACGATATTATATGAACTATTAAGCAATAACGCTGAAGTGGCTGGGCTAAGAAGGAATTGAATGGTTGAACGTACAAACCAACCTTAACGGCAAAGAAAGGGGAAATATATAAGAGATAATAATAATCACAATGGCAAGTGATTCAAAACTTAATTTCATGTCAAGTAATTTGAGGCGATCCTTTATACAGAAGGTCTGTAAAAGCTGCATCAAAATCACAATGTCGAGGGTTTTCTGCTACGAGGAATCATTAAGCATTGAAAACAATTACAAATAAATTACTAAATAAAAAAATATTTCCCAATCTTGCAGAAAGATGCATTGCTAGTAAACACAAATATATCATGAACTTTTACAATATTTAACTCGAATGACTTCGTTACTTCACTAAACGACAACCATTGCACAATAACGCCAATCAGGGGGGTTCCGTGGGGGAGGGGGATACACCCTAACACTTTTGGCATGTGAAACCATCATACCGCAAGCCTAGCAACCATCAAATGTGCAGCTTATCTACAAATTCCAAAAAATTGCAATGGTGTATAGTTAGCTTGTACGCTTGAAATTAACACCCTTCATAACCATTGGATTAAACAAAATCGTAATGAATCTCATTTTGTTATAGAAATGTAGGAAACACGGTTTGGTTGATTCGTTGGTTTATAAGCTCAACGATATTTTTGTGCACATTAACGATTTACCAGGAAGCATCTACAACTTACGTGGATTCCGAACCACAACGAACATACGCGCCTAACCCAGGATTCGAATCCACCACCTTTGGCAAACGAGGTCAGAATGCTAACCAAACAGCCATCAGGTGGGCGATATACAATTTGGATACGCTATATAGTTCGGTTGAGTTACTATACTATACTCACCCGATCATACAATTTTCCCTGACCAAATCAACTCTTTGGTTGGTTGTATCAGGCCCGTGCTGGACCCCTTGTTAGGGCGGTGGACGGCCTTGACCAGAGGGCGCCAGCACAGCACTATGCTGGGGGAGAACTACCGGGGGGTATAGAATATAATAACTAAAGCTTTAATCGCACATGACGCTGGGTTTAAAATGCTTTTCTGGCAAAAGGTTACGGTACGAAGGGACCATCACACTTACACATATCGTACCGGTATTTGTCAAACAAAATGAACATGTATTGTTTGCTAAATTCTAATGTTCATTTGATCCATTTCAAATATTTGCAATGTCTTAGGGTGAAATAAAAGGCAAAGTAGTAGTTGAAACATAATTAGTGTAATTTTGGTAAACTAACACACATAGAAAATTAAGACGAGATAATATAACATTACATACATTTAAAAAAAAGTTACCAGCATTTACTACTTAATTTCTTAAGGAAAGTAACAAAAACAAATATGTTCACAAATGTAATGTTCTTTGATTGAATTTACAAACTAAACCTGAAGAAGTTTTCTTAATTCGGGACTGGAGTGGCAAAGATAATCAATAACGATGTCTATGGAGTTTAAAATATCAGCTTCTGAGTGCATTAACAGTAAAGATTCTAAATTTTCGTTTGTCAAAGACAATCTCAATTTGGTTCCAATGAGTTTCAGTTTAGAAAATGCTCGTTCACAAGAAACTTGAGTCAATGGAATGGTTAGAAGAAATTTATATACTTTTAGTGCGTCTGTGGGAGAAGTCAACAAAACGGAAGTGATTTGTGAATAATTATTACAAAAAGGTCAATTCTGGCCAAAATATTGACTCACTAATTCTGGCAGTTGGGGATTCTGAAAGCACTAATTATGCCCAACATTTTAACATATAATGAATTATGATTGCTTTTATGGGCGAGGCCAGCAGTTTGCCTGCCTACCCTCAATTAACCTTGAATTTTATGAAAAGTAAGGACGCACTAATTTTTTGGATGATGGATTCTGAAAGCAATAATTGAGCACTAAAATTTGGTACATATTAAAAAATTAGTGCGTTGTTTGTGTGGGGGGGAGGCTAGCGTTTCGTTGGCCCCGTCTACGCATTTCTTTATATTTCTTGGTAAATATTGATGCTCAAATTTTTTTAATGCTGGATTCTGAAAGCACTAATTGAGCACTAAATTTTGGTATATATTAAAAAAATTAGTGCGTTTGTGAACGGGGCAAACGAAACGCACCTGTCCATTCGTTAGTAGCCTACAGTCCCTACACTCAACCAGGCCGCTCGGCAATATCGACGATAAGCCTCGTCTTAAAACTTGTCAGTTTCAGAACAGGAGGGCGCCAAAATTTCCAGGCTGGAGGGCGCACTGGGATACGTTCCGGTGTTCCGGCGGCCCAGCACGGGCCTGGGTTGTATTCAGATTATCTGGCGCCGTCAGCAACACGAGGGCTATAATGCGCCGAAACATTCGTCATTAGACAAGCCAACATACATTTACAAACACCCATGCCTAACACGAGACTCGAACCCATAACCTCGCGGTCTAGAAGCCAGCACGCTAACCACTATACCGTTTGGTCGGCCATATTAACTCTTTAAATGCTATGAATATTTGGATGCAGGTAAGTTTCTCAACAATTATTTCACAAATAAACCATTATATAACACCTCGATAAAAAGAATAAAAGATTTTGCTGACAACTTACCCTAATTCTAAGTTTCATCAACGGTAAGAGAACACTAAACCAACAACTGTAGAGTTTAGTGTAATTTTAAGTCAAAAGCAGCATTACCAATACGATCAAATGAATTCTGTTCACATTAGTTAAGACAGGAACAAACACCTTATTTCTCTAATTCAGTTTTCAAACCATATTTGAAATTAAAATAAGATGGCAATAAAATAACCAAAAAAAATTTGCATTATAAATCCTTTAGATGCATTGCCAATTTAAATATTCGTTAACACAGGCGCCGATTCTGTAAACAGCATGTGCTTGATACTTGCATCTAATTTCAAATATCAAAAGCACTTCTATCAGCAAAATGTGCAGCAAACAACGTTTCAAAATTTATTTAATAAAAATGAACGTGCATTTATGCTCTCATATCCAAATGTCATTTATTTTTTCTGATTAAAGAATTTTTTTTTTATTTATTAAAAAAAAAAATTGGTGACAGGAAAGAGTTTCAACAATGGCCAGTTTAATGTTTTTTTTTTAAATGCGATTGGATGATGGCAAGTTGGTTTATTAGTATTCCGTTAAAAAGAGACCTTTTAATGACAGTTACAACCCCAAAATTTGATTGAATGCATCGTCATCGACTTCATCTGCTAAGTTTCAGCCCAATTGGATGACGGCAAGGGGGTTAATTAGGCCTCCGCAGATTTGCCCTCCATCGACAAACTCATAAAATCGAAGTTAACATAAAGGATTTAAAAATAAATTAAAAGTTGTAAACTTGAATGTATTTTGCAGTAAGAGTCACGATATGGTTAGTAGCGCAAAAAATTATAAATAGAGTAAAGAATACAAAATCAGTGAGTACTTACAGAAAAAGATCCCAATGCACTTGTTTTTACGCTTGACCTTTTACTATAATTCGTATTGTCCGAACAACCGCATTGGAATGGTGGTACTGTTTAATGATGCAGAAATATTTTAAATTATTAGGTTTTTGTTTTTATTTTGGCAAAACGATATTTTTGCCATTTTTATGTTCCAATCTTCATAGTTTCACAAGGCTCTATTTGTACACTGAACGTGGTTGCACAAGACAATAAGTTTCAGCAAAACGAAATTTAAGTTGACAACGGTGACCTTCACTTACCGGCTATAAAATCCTTTACTAAGGCAGAAGAAGGCTCATACATTTTAATATTCCAAATAAACATGCCCAGGAAAATCATTTTAATAAATGCTTCATTTCATTGTGAATAATTTATTACTATGATGATCCTTACAATTCAGAATTACATTATTTATTATAAATACTTTTCAGCTACGGAAAGGGAAAATAAAGAGAAATAAAATATGAGTTTTTTTTTTTTTTTCTATGGAAGTTTCTGAAATACACACACAAAGGGGGGAAAAAAAAGGAATAATAAATATCTGTTATATTCAAGAACTTTTCAAGAGCCCTCAAAAATTAAAAAACTTCCAAGGACTTTCAGTTCAAAAATAAGGAGTTTTCAAGCACTTTTCAAGGGCCCTTGGAGACATAAAGTAAAAATAAGGAGTTCTTAAGGACTTTTAAGGACTGTACGAACCCTGTAAATAACATGACATGAATGTGTGACAAAAAAACAAACATTATATACTATTTATGAAAGGTTCCTTTTCTTAATATTAAAATAGAAATGCCATTTAAGCAGAGACAAGAATTTTATTTTGGATTTTTCATATGCACAGAAACTGACATAAAATCAATCAATGTTTCAAAAGAATCCAAAAACGTTAATCTTACAACATAATTCTTAAGAAAGTCTTTATTGTTGCAAACTTTAACAGAACAAATATTAAATAATTAATGCTTACCTTGGACCAAACAAATCAGTTGGCCAAAAAAAGTTTAGAAAATTCAAAATAATGTTACCTAGGTGGCTCAACTCCTACTACTTCAACACTGCTGTCATCATCATCGTCAGTAAAAAGACAATCTAACTGCAGATCAGGAGCTACGGGCCATTCATTTTCTTTTACTTTATTGCAATTTTTAGCTTGGAATCTTTCATTGGCATGACTTGATGATGGTTCTGAAAAGAATAAATGAAACATCCAATACTCATCACAGTCAAATTAACTATGTATCAGCATTTATATTATATTTTAACTTAACCCTTTGAAAAACAAATTAAATTTTATATCTGATTTTAATGACATTTGGTATGGACCGTAGAAGAATGATGGAGTATGCTTCTTTCTTGCAAAAAAATATTTATTTTAACTTTTGTAATATTTTTTTGGATAATTTATACGCTTCGTGGTTTCGCTGAAAAACCAGTCTACATGTAGAAAGAAAAATTTAAGTGGTTTCTGTAAGGAACCACTATGCTTCAAAGAGTTATAGCATGTATGTAAAATTAAAACGCATATTGTATGTAAAATTAAAACGCATTTTGTATGTAAAATTAAAATGCATATTGCATGTAAAATTAAAACGCATATTGTATGTAAAATTAAAACGCATATTGTATGTAAAATTAAAACAAAATTTACATTTATTTTTTAATATTAACATAGAATGGAAGATTTTATCTCGATATTCATTTTAAAAGGAGTCAAATAGAGAAACATACCAAGTAAAATTTAAAAATATTTTTAACCTAACTCATTAGACTTGATAAAGAATATGAAGTTGAGGATAAAAAAGAGAAAAACTGTTCAAAAATAGATACATACACAAGTAAAAATGCACAACATACTTTTAAAAGTCGATTTGAAAAAATCTACACTTTAATTAACTCCTCCTGGCAACATATTATAAGTAACACTAACACATTTACAATTATTATAAGATAGGAAAGACTTCATTACTTAAAGCTACTACATCTTCAATATATAATTAAAATGAGTTCATTATGCTTTTATCACTTTTTTTTGTTGTGCAAATTGGTCTGAATGTAAGCATCTCTTTAATAAATATTTTTACATTAAAACATATGAATAGAAAAATAAAATTAAAATCAGCACCTTAATAGTATTTTAATTACTTTGTGTCTTCCCGAAACGAATCTTTATACTTTTAATAACTTTCACCTCAGCTCAAAAGCTACAGTGCGAACGAAATTTTAAAGCACTTGTGGCAACTTCAAATAACAGATAAAGCTTCTGTGCACTGGAGTACTCTTTTGCACAGCGGAAAAGTATCTGCCTCGAGTACCAAAGGTCTCGCGATCGAGGCCCGTCGTCCACAGTGAAAGCCTACTAACGCTTTATTGGTGACATCGGACAGTTGAATCATGCTGTCTTCTATCGGCTCATTTCTGAAAGGAGAAACTTCATCGAGACTAGCGATCAAAAAACGCAACTAGCGTACAGTACTCGCACAACAATGCAACTAGCATCTCAAACTCCTACTCCGAACAGAACTACAGTATCGCTCCTTTGTCGCTGGGAGGAGGCTGTGTGATGACTTCAAATAACAGATAAAGCTTCTGTGCACTGGAGTACTCTTTTGTACAGTGGCAAAGTATCTGCCTCGAGAACTAAAGGTCTCGCGATCGAGGCCCGTCGTCCACAGTGAAAGCATACTAAAGCTTTACGCTTATTCAAAGCAATACTTTAGGAATAGCAATACTTCAAGTAAACAAAGAACTGCTGTACTATCGGTCATGAGCAATATTTTTTTTAAATTGGTCCTTTAGAAAAGTCTGTTTCAATAGATTAGAGTAACTTTTTTTGTTTGTAAACAAGAAACTGTCATTTTTTTATAGGAACTATTTCAGAAAAAAAGTACTTTCTTAAAAACTCAAACTATTTCAATCTGGTAATCATTATTGGATAGCTATACGAGACACTCCTTTAATTAATGTGCACTGATACACACTAGGACCTCCCATTTTTTTTTATATATATTTTTTTATTTAGGCACTACTGAAGAGATAGTCAATACTGAATGCATTTCATTACTGATTAGCATTAGAATAAACAAAATCAAGAACTTGTCTAGTAGTTATTTGACTGAAAACAGAAATTTAAACTATAAGCTGTCATCTTTCATAAAACAAGAAATTATTAATACACAATAATCTTTTCTATTAAATTTCAGACAAGGTGTCAAATTGAATGTAAAAAAAATTATCCCTGCTGCAAAATGTTGGCAGAAATTAATCACACAAATTGGCAGAAATTAATTACAATGCTTCATAAATTTACTTCAATGATTTCTTAACTTAATTTTGAAGAAAATTACAATGTTTTTGGAAATTAATTTAATGCTCTGTAGTAAAAATGCAATGGAAGAGTTGATACTTGTCCAGACTATAACAAGTTATACAGACAGATGGTTAATATTTTAACCCTTTTGACTAATCATCCAGACCATTTTGACACTACTATACTATCCACCAGTTAGATCCTTGATTTAATATTAAGTTGGTATTGAAAGGTTAATAAACAAAATTAAAATAAAACTAAAAGCTACCAAGAAAACAGCCACCAGCTAATTCTCTCAACAACACCATCACCAATAAAAAACTCAACTCACCATTACTGACTTCAGTCACCATCTCTACATTATTATTACTGTTCCAAATGTCTATGTACGTATGATCGTGGTTGGGTACAAGAGCCGCTACACCCTCAGCAGCCTGGGCATTTGTCCTCAAGCTGACGATATCGATATCGCTGTCACTATCCGTCGCATCCACTATCAAATCAGGCGTATCAGACTCAAACAGATGAAAAATCTGATTTTCGCCACTCACAAACCCCATGGCGCCACTGGCAACTGTGGTTTCAGAGTCGATGGCGATGTCTTCCTGGATCATGGGGGCCACACTCATGGTGGAGGAATTGGGGAAGTTGGGGTCTCCGTTCATCTCACATTGGACAGCCCGGTCAGAAAAGCTGGAGTTTTCTGCGTAGAAGGTGCATACACTGGCCTGCAGTTTGTCTCCTGTGTTGATTTTCTTTTTGGAAGGGGGTGCCTGGAGGGAGGCGTCGAAGATCTTCTCGCTGGTGCTGGGTTTGTTGATGTCCACAGGGTGTATGCCGATCTTTGTTGCCTTCATTCCTGTGTTCTGGAAGAGAATTGTAGAAATTTCAACATGGTAGTAATAAAATCCAAGGATTTGTATTATTTAAATAAGAAACTATCTGAAGTGTCCAGTGTTACCCTGGCTTGATTTTCCTAACCACAAAACAATGGAATGAAATTATGTGCTAAGTGAAACTCGATCCTTATGGGAAATTGGTCTTCTACGAAGTCCTTGCACACATTGTGCAAGCCACTCTAATAAAATAATGGAGGAATTAAAATTCGGTTAAAAAAATACATGCTGATACACGTTTTTTTTGCACAACTATGTAGCAGGGAATGCTGATTTAAGGATTTCTGAAATAATGTTAAGCTTTTTATACAGGTTAAAGTACTTGGTCAATAGAAATCGTATGAACATTACCACAAACTTGTAATGATTGTATTTCGTTAACAAAAAAACTAAAATCACAATTTTCATTTCAGAAAAATGCAAAATGATAACGAGTTCCACCACTCATGATGTTTAATTTAAGACAATTATAGCATTTGTTATAATAAAACTATTATTAACTTTAAATATAAAGCTATTTTTTTTATTTTACCAAATATCAACAGGAAAAATATTTTTCATCCTTCACCTTACTTGTTCTTTTAAGTCGGTGACTAACTTTAGAATAACAAAAATGGTGAGTTTACAAATTTTAGGGCAAAATGTTTAAACAAAAGAGCTAAACCAAACTTTCTAATTTTAGCATTTAAGAAAGTTCTTAAGCATTTTCCTTAATTTCTGGATGAGATAGCTCAGAGGGCAAAAGGGAGGAAATCCAAAAATTCGTCAAAAAAGCTTACTTAAGTGACGATATCTAAAAATTCGCCAAAAAAGCATGGGGAAGGGATGAAAGATACAATGAAATTTCTTGCACTGTAAAATAATTACATTTCAAATATTACAGAAGAAATTAATATGTGCCACCATATTGTTCTCAAAACATAGTACTCTAGTAGGTACAAAAACTATGAAATCTGCTAATTTTGTTGCTTGTAAAAGTACTCAGATTTAACATAAGCATTTCATTTAAAACTAATAAAGTTAGATAACGTGCTTCAGCACCAAAATATCGGTGACCGAGATGAGAGTATCGATCACACATCATGAGATCGGATCTACACTTTAGTTTATTTACTACTTTTCTGGTAAATTCGAATCTCTGTAATTAAGAAAATGATGCAAATATGCCACTACATAAGTTTTTTACAATTATATACTTTATAAGAAAACATTGAAGTATTTTTAATCAAAAAACAATATTTCAGTGCCTCAGAATCGATCAACGTTTGTTTTGGTTGTCTGCGTGCATACCCAACACAGACCCCTAAAACCCTGAGATGTTGTGTGATTTCCATAACCAATCATAGAAGGGAAGCGTCAAGGGATTGTTGCAACCAATCAGAGCACGAAGCAGTGATAAAGCTGTGGGTACTTTTTTAGCAAAATGCTTTAAAAATTTCTTAATTAAATAATGCGGTTTAGCTCTTTTGCTGAAACCTTTTGACACATAATGTGCAAAATAGCCATTTTGTTATCTCTAGTTAAATCATCGACCTAAAAGAACAAGAAAGCTGAAGAGAAAGAGTATTTTTCCAATTGATATTTTATATAAAATAGCATTATATTTAAAGGTCAATAATGATTTATAATGAAAAGTGCTTTGAGAAATTAAACATCACGAAATATGGAAGCCGTAATCGATTTATTAGTATTTTGCTAAAATGAAAATTGTGGTTTTAGCTTTTTTGCTAAAGAAATTTTATACCTCACCTTAAACCAGGGTTGGGGAAAAACCAAATAAACCAGGTTTTTTTTTTGTTTTGTTTAAACCAGGTTTTTTTTTTCTTCTAATTACTTGGATACATATTTATAAATAAAATTTGACATTAACTAGAATTATTAATGTGTAAATAACAATTAATATTCTTTTCGAAAGTAAATAAACAATTGTTGCTACTTATGTGGACATTAATGATTAATGGAGTTTAATAATGGAATTTTTAATAATTATAAAACATTACTAAATCTATTAGATTAATATTAAAACTTATTGCTTAATAGTATCAATCTGTAAAATTTTTCATTTACAAAAACATCACTCAATCATGTTATAGTACCAAGAATGTAGATATTTCATTTAGTGAATTATTTTCTTAAAAAATTAAAATAAATTCTTATTTCTTAATTTATTCCATTTAAAACAAATTTTGGATTTAACATTTTGAACAGAAAAAAAAACCAAAAAAAAACAAGTTTTGCTGTTACACAACAATTGTACAACTTTAAAAAAAAAAATTCTCTCAACATTTGCTGTAGTTGTTTCTGTAGTAAGAAATGCATAAACTTCCTTCAATACTTTTAATTAATGCATTAAACTTTTTTAGATAATTTTCTTGCATTCGCTATCATTCTATAACTGTTACATTTTCAATAAATTCCTTTTGAAATGGAAAACTTTTGGTTAAAAGTAGAAGTTATTAACAACATCAAATAATTGAAAAAATCTAATTGTGAATAAATAAATAAAAATACAATTTTAAATTATTTTTTTAAATAAATCATTTGGTTTAACCAATAGGTTTAAACCGTGCCAACCCCATCTTAAACACTGACACAAAGTATGTTCTGGTCACAAACTGCTTGTGAAGTAATCTGCAAGGAAGGGGAAGCGAAAAAGGAAAATCTTTTGCCCAGACATGACGAAAAGAAAACTGTTTGCAGGAAAGACTGGTTCAGATCCAAAAAAATGCAAATCATCAAAACAGGGACAAAGTGAAAAATTTTAGATAAAAAATAAAAAAAAGGAAGAAAAATCTCATTCCTGTGTAAGATATACTAAAAATTAATCAAATGGTATAATTTATAACAAATCTTTTATCATATAGCTGAAATTCATAAATCTGTGTTTTAACTGTATGTAAAATTTGAGGAGTTAAAAAACAAACATATTTTCACAAATGTTAAAAATTACGACAGTGGCCATTCAAAGCCAAGCATAAAAAGTGGTTGTATAACCAAATAAAAAAAAAAAATTACATGCAACTTTTCATGTTGTCAGTTACATTAGGAAGTTATCCATTAACATTGTCTTATTCTGCTTTGGTGTATTGTAATAACTATTTTTACTAAATAAGTATAGCACGGCCTTGATTCTAGTAATTGTCATTTTCTATATTGTTTCTAACAAGAGGACAATAATTATTATAAAAAAAGTTTGCATTATTTTTAATAGCAATGGAGAAAATTATATGAAAGTTAAACACAGATTTAACTAAGTAAAAAAGTTATAGAGCTATCTCTTCTGCTATTGAAACGTTATTTAAATAAATCATTTCAAGTGGTCAGTGGCGGCTCGTGGGGTACAGCCAAGCTGCATCCAAGTTTATTAGTTCAAAACCAAAATTATACATTTCATAATTTTCTAAAATGAAGATCCAATTTCTAAGGCAAGTGTAAAAAAATCTAATAAATAGCAAAAAAAATCTAATAAATAGCAAACTTGTTGTCTCAATACTCAATTCACAAGAAAAAAACACACTTCCAATCATGACAATGCATTCTATCAAATTTTGGGGGTGTTACTGATACTAAAAGGTTGCTTTAATGGAATACTAATAAACTAACTTGCCATCATCCAATAGCATTAAAATAGCATTGAACCAATCATTGTTGAAACTTTTTCCCGCTACCAATTTTTTTAAAATAAATAATAAAATTACTTTAATCAGAATAAATAAATGATATTTGGATGCGAGAGCATTAAATTCACATTCATTTTTAATAAATAAATTTTGAAACATAGTTTGCAGCACATTTTAATGATAGAAATGTTTCTGATATCAGCATTGCGTTAATGAATATAAAAATTGACAATGCATAACAAAGGATATTTTCAAAAATATTATTCTATATTACTTGGTTAAAATTATACGAAAAATAATTATTTTAACCAGGTCCAATAAATATCCAAATATTACTTAAAGAATCAGACGAATGTAAAAAAAAAAAATTTAATTTAAAAAAAAAAATAATAATAATAAACGCTATAAAAAAACATTCAAATCTCAAGTGTATAAAATTAGTATAAAATCTTTAAAATAATAGTAATACTTCAAAGTAAAATTACTTTTACAAAAAAATATTCGTAAATAACTTTGTAATCCGTAAATATAGTCTGAATTAAATAAAAACGAGAATCACAAAATAATTAACCACAAAAGTATGGCTTATTAAAGCAGAGTTCGTACGGTGTTTGAAAAGTAAAGGACATTTAAAGGCCCATAAAAAATTTCATGACCTCCTAAAAAATATGTAGCAAAAAAAACAAAAAACTAATTGATTTCTTTCACACAAATTCAAAACGTTAAACTATAAGAATCAAAATTAACAAACAAACAATTTAAATAACATTAAAAGAATTAGTCCAAATTTAAAGAATTATGTACACAAAAAGAAATCAATTTTAGTTGTTGACTTGAAGTTTAACCGTGCAAGTTGTAATTATTAAGTTTATTTTTAAAAACATAATCGTTTTTGATACTTTATGTTAGGATATTCAGACCTTTATTAATAACTAAACCAAAACTAACATTTCAATCAACTGCATGCTGGCAATTTCAAAATAAAATTATTTAACCACTTTTATCTTAATAAAACACACAGAGGCATAATATTTAATTACTTTGCTACAATGCATTAAACTTACTTAATGAAGAAATAAACTTTTTAAAAATTAATTTGTTTATTATTATGTAGCCTGTTCGATAGCACAAAAAAAATTTAGTTCCCCACTAAACTTTTTTTAACTTTTTGTACTACCTAATTCATAATTATGCATAATACTTTTAAACTTCTAAGAAAACTGTGAGGAAATTTAATACATAAACTCTACTATATCCTACTTGTTAGGATTTGGGGATTTTCCCAAATTTATATTTTCTCTGAGTACTCATAAATTGCAATTTAAAAATTAGTACTTTCATAATTTGAAATGCGCCTAGTCAGATTGAAGTATAAATAAGTAAACTAAAAGTAAATACAAACAGACACAACCGAAATTTTCAAATAATAAATGCAATATAATATTTTAATACACAGAGAAAATATACATGCATTACATTATTCAGTTCGTATCTCAACATAAATTTAGTCATTTCCGTATATTTACTTTTGTTATTTACAGAAGACTGTCACTTTGACATTGGGCAACAAATTGTTGTCCGAAGAACGACAGTTTAAATTTTATTTAATTTTTCTTTTTTACATTAAGTAAAGACAAATACGTTTCCTTGAAATCCATAATAAAGTATTAATTTATTATGGCGCTAGTATTTCCCTATGAAATCAGACGCCAACAACACAACTATAGGTCATAATATTGGACAAAGTGAAAAGATAAGAAAACACTAATGCAAACCAAGAATAAATGTTAATTTTTACACTGTAATACATTTAATGGAGTGAATATTTAAAAACTTACTGTTTTTGATCCTGATTTAATTTAGAATATAAATTTGATAAAAATTGAACAACATCATCCGCCATAACTGTTTTGGGAAACCATCTTCTTCTTCTTCAGTAGGTCAATTTCGTTTCATATAAATCACAAATGGCTTATATCCTAGCTGTAATATCATTTGAAGGTGTATACCACTACAATGTTTCAAATTAGTGTAAAGAAGTTTATTATTGATCTCCCTTACAATTAAAGTTGGTGTTAATATTGAATAAACAAATTTTGTGTTAAGTTGTGATACATTGCGCGGATAAAGCCCAAAGGTACATTCTTCAGAAAGAACAGGTGCCTTTCAGGCAAACAACTTATACTTGACAAACTCAATCATTTAAATAGCAATCAACGTAAATAGTTACTCACAGGAACAAGATTCTTCGTATAATTTACTCGGGGTGTCCATCATGAAGGCAGAGACTGAGTTTTCTCTAATGCATCCGATTTATATTTATTAGTGATAAATTGTGATGGCGTAACCCCAACAACAAGATACATGCAAAAATAAGTACCTGATTGTGATTAGCGAAAAAAATAATTCCATGCATAAAGCACATTAAAACAATATTTTGATTAGCTACGTTTGTGAGGTGGTGTTAATAAATTCTTAAACTAATTGTTTGCTTAAAATCCATTCGTTGTCCATTCGTCCATTCGTTACTTTAGGAATTTCTGTCAAAATATATATATAATGACTGATTAAAATGTATAAAAACATTTTGGGATATTCTTCTTTTGCTCATCTTAAAGAACGGACAGTATGGCGCTGGAACCAGTATGGCAGCTGCCGTACCAACTTTTCCAAATTATATAGATGTTGATATTTTTTTCAGAAATAGAATGGTGCTTGATGTCAATAAGTAAACATTTTCAATTGAAATTGTTTCCTTTAGTTTTGTCATAAAATCAAAATAGATGTATGAGCTTGGGATTGGCCTCGAAAAATATCGCTTTTGCGAAGTCCGCAAGTGCGCTTCACTGCAGATGCAGAATACATACCAAAAAAGTAAGGATTTTTGGAATCGAGTTTTGAAGATGCTTTACGGCAGCGTTCGCTATTAACTTTTAGAGGCGGGCCGTATGACTTATGTCGGAATTTTTCGCAGGTCATATACACCAAAATATGTATCTTTAATTATTATCGATATAACAACATATAGCACTTCAGAAAACCGAAACAAAATATATTTTTTCTTTTTCTTTTAAATCTTAATAAAATTACCATTGGTATTTTTTTTTCTCCCTTCAAATCATTAAAAAATAATTGTTTTCATTATTAGGAAATCGAAGTCTAAAAAATAAAAATGAATCTATTGCTTCAAAGTGACACTGCGACTTGACCTAACTTTTAAGAAAAGTATTTAAGCTGTACTTCCAGATTACTCTGTTTTAATCGATATCTATAGTAAGACGATGGTGGTCGAAATCGTTCAGTTTTTTATATTATAGAGTCGATGTCTTTGGGAGTATTTGTCGCAGTCAATTTTAATAAATTGTCCAAATGATATTCAGTCAAGATATTCCTGTATTTATTCTTGATGAAATCCACCTTGCTACAAGCTTCTTCTTATAGTGTCTTCGGGCACATAGTGTTTTCATGTTTTTTCGGATAAATTACAACTAAATATAAAAAAGAAATGGCCCCTACTGTGTGGTGGCGGCAGGCCGCAGAAAAATCTGTCGCGAGCCAAATCCGGCCCGCGTAGTGGCTAACACTGCTCGACGGTCTCCTCTTTTCAAAGTAGACACGGCAATGATCGTGATAGCGAGTCTCGTGTCGAGCTGCCTGGTGTGAGTTTTCGGGTTTTCATTCCTATGAGATGCAAATGCGGGTCAAAATGCAGTATAGTCCTCGAGGAAATTCTTCACCTGAGAATCTCCGATACAACCAAACAATCTGATATAATTGTCCGCGGGATATAAGTCATATTTATTTTCATAATCGTGCATATCATTCGATACGTAGACAATAGACATGAATGATGATAAAAATAATCGAATCTGAATATTTTTTAAATCCTAAAAGTACGGAGCTAAAATTGTGAGTTCAACAGAATTAATGCTGAAATAACCTGCCATTTAATTCGTTTTCTGTCCCTAGTAGCAATCACTGCATGGCGTTTCGTCGGCCAATGATCGGAATTCATCAAAATCATCGGCGATTCCCCAGACTGATATATAAACACACCCATATTTCTTCGTCTGCCGATGACCTTAAACTCATCGGCAAAAGATATCTTCCCAACATCGGTGGCCGGTGGAATTTCTGATCATCGTTTTTTGATCGGCAAAAGATATCGGAACGACATCGGGGACAGGCGATAAAAAACTTATGTTTCTTTTTCTTGCAATTCCACTGAATTAGAGGCGATCCTTGAATGTATTTCAAATTTAAATCAAGTATACAATTTGCTAAACATTTCGCTTTGGCAATAAGTGAAAAATATTTTAAAAATAAGTGTACGAAAAATTCTAAATGTAAAAATATATTTTGAAAAAAATGCAAACCACATAATTATATATTGCTTATCTAATACGTCAATAAAATCCATAAATAAAAAAAAAATTATAGTGTAAAAAAATATAGGAACAATTTTCTAAAATTAAAAATAAATTCTCATTTCAATTTCAATATAAAATAAAAATATAGTCCTTGTTTTTAAATAGTTTCATTATAATTTGCTGAACTCATTTTGGTCCGTTTTTTAAACATCTTTTAAGTAAAATAAAAATATGTTTATATGTTTCAAAAAGTTAATCAAATTAAATATAGTTTTTTAAAAAAATTAAAAATGAAATATATTTTTTTAAATGTCAAAATTATTAAGTAAACTCTTAAATTGCATTTCAAAAAATATCATAAAATGTACACGTCAATTAGTTAAATTTTCCAAAATAGATGGCGACACTATTTATTATGTGTATAAGAATACAAAAACTAAATATGTTTTCATATGGGATATATATATTTTTTTGCTATAATAAATAAATTAATATCATTTTCCCAAATTTATGGAAGATTTGCTATTTTCCAAAAATTCCCCGTATATATAAAAAAAAATTTCGGTCAATTTTCTTGCAAAGTCTGTATGAGAGTAGAGTTTTGTACTACAATACAATTGCTATACCAAGAATCGCTAGTACCATATCAGTCCAGTGGCCAAGTCACCGCGCTTTGGAGATCAACATCCCAGGTTCGACTCCAGGGTAAGTAATTTAGACAATTCTGGCGTGAATAATTTGGTGGTGTTATATCTTCGATTTGTACTCTTAATATGTCGCTAGAAATACTACAATATAAGAATTACGTGCTGTGTGGGAAAATATTTTAGTTTTGCATTATTTTAACTTGTCGTTTTTAATATTCGATACTTACATCTTTATAATTATTGAATGTTTATTAATTGGTATTTTCGACAAAATAAATACCGTTTCGATATTTCTTGAGAGCAAAATTTTCCTCGGATAGTGTTCGTATTTCCCCCTTTTCCCTCGGCCTTCAAACGAATTCTTGCCGGCTTTTCCTCGAATTCGATCTGTTTCCGGACATCGGCCAATGGCCAGCCACGGGAACAAAATGGATTAGTTGCCAAGGGAAAGATAAGTTTCGGCTGAGTTTCCGGTGAATCGCCAATCACCGGCGATTCACCTGGGGATGGAATTCCGATCATCGCCCGAGGTAAAATTGCTACTAGGGGTACACACAGATAATTTAATTTTGCTTACATTTTTTTTTGTATGCGAGTCATTTAACTCATTCTGATTTCGAAACTCATCACAAAATTATTCTTTTAATGTCGTCAAACTGATGCAATGAACAATTACATTGTGTGTAAAGTATAAATATTATTTTCTTCTAAATTGTAGTAGCACAGTGTTTGATGCAACTTTATAGTTATACAGCTTAGTTTTCAAGAATTATAGGACTTTTTCCTTTCATATTTTACGTCTTGTTTTTACACAGTTGAATGTCAAATGAAACTGTACTAATTGATCTAATCAACTTGCAAAATACTTAGAAAGCAATGTGAAACGTAGTTATACGTAAGTAGTTAGAAAGTGGGGCTCCGAAGCCATGGCGCAGCGCGCAGAAGGACGGGGGACGATGACGTCACCGGAAGGGGGCGTGACCGGATATGACGTCACCGGAAGGGGCGTGGTCGGATATGACGTCACCGGAAGTCACGTGACCGGAAGTGGAGTGGAGTTGTTTCCCTCCTGCTGCTGTTTTAGTTTCGGTTTCGTTATAAGCTGTTTGTGTATGACGTCACAGTGGGAATGACGTCATAATGTGTTTTATATCAAAGTTTTGAGCGGTGGCAACACTTTTTAGTTTCGGTTTATCTAACAGACGGAGTTGAGTTGTTCTAGGACTGCTTGTAAACGAATAAGTTAGAGTGATAGGCTTTTATTGCGTGACGGCACAGTAGATGACGTCATAATGTGTTTTATATCAAAGTTTTGAGCGGTGGCAACACTTTTTAGTTTCGATTTACCTTTAGGATGGAGTTGAGTTGTTCTAGGACTGCTTCTTAGTGAATAAGTTAGAGTGATAGGCTTTTATTGCATGACGTCACAGTAGGTATGACGTCATAATTTGTTTTATATCAAAGTTTAGAGCGATGGCAACACTTTTTAGTTTCAATTTACCTTTAAGATGGAGCTGAATTGTTCTAGGGCTGCTTCTAAACGAATAAGTTAAGAGTGATAGATATTTTTACTAGTGACGTCACAGTGGGTATGATGTCATTATATGTTAAAATTTACGTTTTAAGTGATGATAACACTAGATATATACCAAATTTAGTTTTCAGGTGTTGGCAACGAGTTCTGATCGGTCAGCTAAATGCTCGCTTGTGACTGATAAGTTTTAAACATGTGACCAAAAGTTAACTCCTGATTGACTGTTTGGTTTTCTAGCGAGTTACTTACATATCCTTTAGCCAAGTTAAAATACCTGCAACAAAGTTACACACAAAAAAAAAATTTTTAAATTTGAAAAGTTAATAAAAGGAAGGCCATTTGCTAAGGGTCTAAAGAACCCTAACCCCGAGCTACACGTGACATTTCAATATTTTACCAAACAATTGTTAAAATATCGACTATCGGACGTTGCCTTCATGGTAACTCATCTACCCACCCCCCTTCCCTAACTAATTTTGAATAAGTTAAGACTTTAGAATTACAATTAATAAATTTTGAAAAATTATTTATTAAAGGTGAGGACCCACCTCCAGCCCGATACCTCTTTTAGGAAGAATTGGTACCGCCTCACTCCGCCCTAACAAAAAAAAAATCTGTGAAAAAAAAAAAGCACGAAGTATTAAACACGTCTTTCACACTCAGGTATCCAAGTAGAAATGGCGAGACGGCAACAGGTAGCGTCTATATATGAGGGGTGATCACGTGACTTCACCGACCAATCAGGTTTCACGATAGAGGGTGCTACTGACTATCGACCCGTCAGAAGGGAGGGGAGCGAGACTAGGGATGTTTCAACACGCTTCAACGCGTTTGCGAGTTGAGTTGTTGTGTAACGATCTTGCTTGAAACAGTTAAAGTGATAGATAATTTGTTCGTGACGTCATAGTGTAGCGAATGGGTTTTTAGCGTAGACAGTTGTTGCAATTGGAGTAATTATGAAATTTATTAAATATAAAGATAATATTTAGTAATAATTATCAGATTTTATTATTATTATTATAAAAAATAAACTTATAAAAAAAAAAGTGAACGTGAAAATTTACTTTGCGAATAAAAATCATGTCTTTAAAATGTGTACGAATATCCCTAAATAAGAGAAAAAAGTAACATACTTAAACTCTTTAAAATAAATAACTTTAACATTAACGTAAAAAATTTACTTTTCACATAAAAATCACTTTAAAATGAGTAAAAATATCGCTAAATAAGAGAAAAAAAGTAACTTAAAATTTCTAAGATAAATATTTAACCTTTACTCGAAAATTCCCTTCATATATAAAAATCACGACTTTAAAATATGACATGCAAGAGAAAAGTAACGTACTTAAACTTTCTACGACAAATAACTTTAACATTAACGTAACATTTTACTTTACACATAAAAATCCCGACTTTAAAATATGTAGAAATACCGCTAAATAAAAGAAGAAAAAAAAAAAGTAACATACTTAAACTTTGTACGACAAATAACTTTGACATTAACGTAAAAAATTTTCTTCACATATAAAAATCACGACTTTAAAATGTAACGTGTAAGAAGAATTAGCATACTTAAAATTTCTACGACAAATAACTTTAACATTAACGTAACATTTTACTTTACACATAAAAATCCCGACTTTAAAATATGTAGAAATACCGCTAAATAAAAGAAGAAAAAAAAAAGTAACATACTTAAACTTTGTACGACAAATAACTTTGACATTAACGTAAAAAATTTTCTTCACATATAAAAATCACGACTTTAAAATGTAACGTGTAAGAAGAATTAGCATACTTAAAATTTCTACGACAAATAAATTTAACCTTTACGCGAAAATTTACTACATATATAAAAATCATGTATTTAAAATATCGCTGAATAAAAGAAAAAAGTAACATACTTAAACTTTCTACGACAAATAACTTTAACATTAACGCAAAAATTTACTTTACACATAAAAATCACGACTTTAAATTTGACATGCAGGAGGAAAGTATAACATACCTATAATTTCTACGACAAAGAATTCAAACATTGCCATTCATGTCTTTAAAATGTATAATGACAACTCTAACTTTTAGAAAAAAGAAACACTAAAAATTTACAAGGCAAAGAATTTAAAATTGAACGTGAAAATTAACTTCACATGTACAATCATACTCTTATATCAACGATAAATAAGATAAAAAAGAAGCTCTAAAAATTTATAAGGCAAATAATTTAAATAATACGCGAAAATTTACCACACATATAAAAATTATGTCTTTCAAATGTGTAAGAATAACGCTAAATTAGAGAAAAAGAAATACTAAAAATTTATAAGGTAAGGAATTGAAACAATATGCGAAAATTTATTTCACGCATAAAATTTTTATCTTTAAAATGTGTAAGAATAATGCTAAATTAGAGAAGAAAAAAAAAATAACATACTTAAACTTTCTTCGACAACAATTTAAACAATACGCGACATTTTCATACACAATTATTTTCTTAGGTTAATGTTAAATAATGGGAAATTTAACAGAATAAAAATTTCAAAGATAAAGAATTTTAACCTTTACACGAAAATTTACCTCACAAAAATATCATATCCTTAAACTTTAACGTGACAATTTACTCTTCATATACAATTAAACTCTTAGGTTAATGTTAAATAAGAAAAAAAATAATATACTTAAAATTTCTAAGATAAACATAACGTAAAAATTTCGTATCATATGTTTAAAATGTAACATAAAAGAGAAAAAACTAACATACTTGAACTTTCTATAGCAAAGAATTTAAGCATTAGCGTAAAAATTCACGTTACATATAAAATTCACATCTTTAAATGGGAAGATAAGCAGGTGACGGTAATTAGCCAATCAGGGTAGCGGTAGGTGATACGCCATTCGCCGGCATTTTTAGATTGGAGGATGAGTCACGCTAAAACTTGTTGGAACAGGTCGGGAGATTTGTACAGCAAGAACAACAGCATCGACGCGCAAGCAGCGGGTGATGCTGTGATGTGTCAGCAGGTCTTTGAGATTATCGTTTTCCTACTTTGCCGTTTTCATAATGAAATGTTTGTGAAAACTTGGAATGAATAAAGTGGATTTCAAAGACATATTAGTAAGTGAAGGTAGAATTCGCATGGACTTTCTTCCAAAAAGTAAGATTCACTTGGAGAATTTAAGATCATTTCTACTTGAAAACTTTTCTATTATTTAAAACATTGAATATTGTTCAAACTCAGTGGGATTATATGCTACAATACGGGTAAAACTTAACAAAATTGTTACATAGAAGAAAAATAGTAAGAGATTTAAAATAAATATTAGATATAGATACTCCAAAGAAAAAATTTCACCTCTACTTTTCAATCGGAAAATCAATACAAGTTGGAAATTTATGTTACTTCAAGAAAGACTTAGACAATTTACTTTGTAATAATATACGTTAAGGTGTCGTATTAACTCGTGCAATACATGCTGACTAAGGTTTATTTTACTTGAAAGGTGAATTGGGGGAAAATATTAAATAAATTGTAGATATTAAATACATTGTAGATATGCATTCAAGTTTTGAAAATCACCTGCAAGACTTTTAAAACATCTTAAGATAAATTGAAAGAAACTTTTTATACTCTGAAAGGAAATCACAAGTAATTTAGTTAACTTTTTTCATGGTAACACTCATATTCAACGACATGTTTTTAAAATTTAACCTTCTTTACATGATAATAGTTATAAATTTTTTCAATCTCAGATGCGATATACTATTATTTCTAACATATATGTTACGAATTGTGTAAAGTTTTTAAAAGAGTATATGCAAATCACCAATCAGAAACATAAAAATCTAACATCAATCAAACACACTAAAATAATAAGATATTTTCCTTAGTGGAAATAGTTAACTACTCATGTGATGGAATGTACTTAGAAAATTTAAATACTGAAAAAAGTTTGCTAGGCAAACTTAAAGAATATATATTTTTTTTTTCTTGTGAAAAACTAGCATAAATTTGAAAAATATAGAGTTTGTTACTACGTAAAATTGAACATCATCTGGACAAACTAAATTATACATGAATTTTTTTTTATTTGAGAGGTGCTGACAATATATCATTAATACAGAGATTTTTAACTTCCACCCATAATTTCTAAATAACTTATACATAAATTTCAGAAAACTGAAACGGAATGTGTTTTACAAGACGCTTATTTTGTAAGATGAATATTCAATATTAATATAACTGAGCAAAGTTCATTACGGAAAAAACTTGTAAAAGATACTTATATTTTGAAAATAGTTTGAAATATCCTTTTAAATTTATGAATGCTCGCTTTCGAAAGACACAAATAAAACTGATATTACACATGATAATTAACACATGCATAACATTAATCAAACAAAGTGGAATTTTTATTGCTTGTGACCGATAACTTTTCAGTGAAGTAGAACTTACATAGGAAATTTGTGCAAACTTTTTCAACTTTTAAACCAAGTATTATGTAAAATTATAAATTACGATAGGAAATAGCACACTTCAGAATCGGAACAAGTCTTCTAGTTAAGCTAAATTTATTTCTCAAGGAATTGAAAGCATACCAGACAAGTCCTTATCATTTCGCATCTTTTCTCATGTTGCAAGAAGACATACTTTGTAAAAGATCGTCGTTGCACTTAACAAAAATCAGTAAAAATAAATGTATTTTCTATGGCAAAGATAAAACTTCACAACTTAATTACTGAAATTTAGCTAAGTTGCATATGGTTTATTCACATAACTCGCATATGCTTCGAATGTTGAAATATATTTGTCATTTGAAATCAAACTAATCGAAAATAAATGCTACCTACATTTTCAAGTCGGAAATTACTATTAAATAAACTTTACATGTAAAACATTGTCATGTTAAAAAGAAAAATCTACAAAAATGTAAATGATAATTTTACTGTTGGTACATAAATGATGAATAATTTATGATTTTATTCTAGGAAAACGTTTTATTGTCTAACAGAGAACTTAAACTTTAACAGAAAAATAAAAAAATACAATTTTTATATCCTATCATGCTTGTCGAAAATTGAATTTATTAGCTGTTGTAATAGATTTTTATTGTCCAAATTTCTATAGTTTTTCTTCCCGGTGCAATAAAATTAAGTTCATGTGTAATGATTAGGTTTTTTTTTTTTTTTATGAATCTTATAAATTTAATGAAATTATTATGACCTAAGAGATTGAGTGAACTGAATAAATCAATGATGTAAATTTAAACAGTGACTTGAACTGATACATACTATAACTGTAAAGAAGTATGACAAAGTGATAGATGAAGTAAAAATAGAAGTTGAATGAAATGTGTTGAAAAAAGTTGAAGACGACAAGAAATTCGTAATTGAGAATTATCATTGACTTATATTAACTTCGTTTTCTTGCTTATGACAAGAAAATACACTCTTTCTTATTAAGAACCAACTTGATATCTTATCATAGAATGACAATGATGAAATATCTATACATTAAAAAAAAAATACCAAACTTAGACATAGCAAATTTCTTGAAATTCATGTATAATGCGAGAAGTTTTACTGGAAATATAGAAGATACAACATTGAAAGATGTGAATGTTTCGAAGTACTTTATCAGAAATAAAAAAAAAAATGCGCTGAGATTCGCTATAAAAAATTTTAGGAGAAAGTTTAAACAAAATTTAAAATCAAACATGCTTTTAAATGGGAACACAAATATTAAAACTATAGCACATTAAACAATTTATATTACGTCATCTCAGTTGTATCAAACTGGATAACATGAAAAACAACCACAAACTGAATAAACATGAAAATTATCAATATATGTGGAAAAGTTTCCTTTTTTCACATATAAAAAAAATAACACATTGACGTACGTTAAGATCACGAAACATGCATAATCATATACGGATAAGAGCAACCAATGTTGCGGGGAGATATTCACATGATGGTCAATATCCCATGAATAAATTGATTGATTGAATTTATAATGCTAATTCCAATAGTATTCCACGTAACTTCAACTTCATATGTTACACTATAGATATATTTTTTCAAATATATTGACTTTCGAAAAATCATCCTTCAATACAAGAATGATCATAGTAAGAATAAAAGAAAAGATACTAAGCATTGATTTAAAGTGTATTTATTTCAACTTAGCAACAAATCATATGCTTGAAACGAAAATTGCTTCGAACCAAAGTATAACCATCCAATTTCATTGATTCCTACAAGGACATTTTTCTCATCTAGTAATTGAATTTTTTTTTTTTCCTCATACACATTATAAGTGATGTCCAATCAGGTGTAGAATAGTTGAAGATATCCGACCTCTTTCTAAATATTAATAAGTCACTGTTGAAAAACTTATAAAAATTTCAATTTACACTTAAAGTTTTTTTTTTTTATATATATTTCAAAGAATTTTTTCAAATCAATATGTATATTTAAATACTGAAACTTATTCACTTCAATAAATGTATGTTTAAGTTATAAAACTCTTCGTATGTATTGAAAAATTGTAACTTTTCGTCTTCTTTGTATAAATCGATAACTTATACACTAGTTCTTCATCAATTAATCTTCTAAGTAAATCTTTCAAAGGTAAAAACATACTTATAGCTTTGCATTTGTAACAAGTTAAATTGTACATGTTTCTCGTGAAATTAAAATTTTATATGTTTTCCATGAAAATATCTGAAATTTTGTAACTTTCACATGAAACATGTACAATTTAACTTGTTACAAATGCAAAGCTATAAGTATGTTTTTACCTTTGAAAGATTTACTTAGAAGATTAATTGATGAAGAACTAGTGTATAAGTTATCGATTTATACAAAGAAGACGAAAAGTTACAATTTTTCAATACATACGAAGAGTTTTATAACTTAAACATACATTTATTGAAGTGAATAAGTTTCAGTATTTAAATATACATATTGATTTGAAAAAATTCTTTGAAATATATATAAAAAAAAAAAACTTTAAGTGTAAATTGAAATTTTTATAAGTTTTTCAACAGTGACTTATTAATATTTAGAAAGAGGTCGGATATCTTCAACTATTCTACACCTGATTGGACATCACTTATAATGTGTATGAGGAAAAAAAAAAAAATTCAATTACTAGATGAGAAAAATGTCCTTGTAGGAATCAATGAAATTGGATGGTTATACTTTGGTTCGAAGCAATTTTCGTTTCAAGCATATGATTTGTTGCTAAGTTGAAATAAATACACTTTAAATCAATGCTTAGTATCTTTTCTTTTATTCTTACTATGATCATTCTTGTATTGAAGGATGATTTTTCGAAAGTCAATATATTTGAAAAAATATATCTATAGTGTAACATATGAAGTTGAAGTTACGTGGAATACTATTGGAATTAGCATTATAAATTCAATCAATCAATTTATTCATGGGATATTGACCATCATGTGAATATCTCCCCGCAACATTGGTTGCTCTTATCCGTATATGATTATGCATGTTTCGTGATCTTAACGTACGTCAATGTGTTATTTTTTTTATATGTGAAAAAAGGAAACTTTTCCACATATATTGATAATTTTCATGTTTATTCAGTTTGTGGTTGTTTTTCATGTTATCCAGTTTGATACAACTGAGATGACGTAATATAAATTGTTTAATGTGCTATAGTTTTAATATTTGTGTTCCCATTTAAAAGCATGTTTGATTTTAAATTTTGTTTAAACTTTCTCCTAAAATTTTTTATAGCGAATCTCAGCGCATTTTTTTTTTTATTTCTGATAAAGTACTTCGAAACATTCACATCTTTCAATGTTGTATCTTCTATATTTCCAGTAAAACTTCTCGCATTATACATGAATTTCAAGAAATTTGCTATGTCTAAGTTTGGTATTTTTTTTTTAATGTATAGATATTTCATCATTGTCATTCTATGATAAGATATCAAGTTGGTTCTTAATAAGAAAGAGTGTATTTTCTTGTCATAAGCAAGAAAACGAAGTTAATATAAGTCAATGATAATTCTCAATTACGAATTTCTTGTCGTCTTCAACTTTTTTCAACACATTTCATTCAACTTCTATTTTTACTTCATCTATCACTTTGTCATACTTCTTTACAGTTATAGTATGTATCAGTTCAAGTCACTGTTTAAATTTACATCATTGATTTATTCAGTTCACTCAATCTCTTAGGTCATAATAATTTCATTAAATTTATAAGATTCATAAAAAAAAAAAAAAACCTAATCATTACACATGAACTTAATTTTATTGCACCGGGAAGAAAAACTATAGAAATTTGGACAATAAAAATCTATTACAACAGCTAATAAATTCAATTTTCGACAAGCATGATAGGATATAAAAATTGTATTTTTTTATTTTTCTGTTAAAGTTTAAGTTCTCTGTTAGACAATAAAACGTTTTCCTAGAATAAAATCATAAATTATTCATCATTTATGTACCAACAGTAAAATTATCATTTACATTTTTGTAGATTTTTCTTTTTAACATGACAATGTTTTACATGTAAAGTTTATTTAATAGTAATTTCCGACTTGAAAATGTAGGTAGCATTTATTTTCGATTAGTTTGATTTCAAATGACAAATATATTTCAACATTCGAAGCATATGCGAGTTATGTGAATAAACCATATGCAACTTAGCTAAATTTCAGTAATTAAGTTGTGAAGTTTTATCTTTGCCATAGAAAATACATTTATTTTTACTGATTTTTGTTAAGTGCAACGACGATCTTTTACAAAGTATGTCTTCTTGCAACATGAGAAAAGATGCGAAATGATAAGGACTTGTCTGGTATGCTTTCAATTCCTTGAGAAATAAATTTAGCTTAACTAGAAGACTTGTTCCGATTCTGAAGTGTGCTATTTCCTATCGTAATTTATAATTTTACATAATACTTGGTTTAAAAGTTGAAAAAGTTTGCACAAATTTCCTATGTAAGTTCTACTTCACTGAAAAGTTATCGGTCACAAGCAATAAAAATTCCACTTTGTTTGATTAATGTTATGCATGTGTTAATTATCATGTGTAATATCAGTTTTATTTGTGTCTTTCGAAAGCGAGCATTCATAAATTTAAAAGGATATTTCAAACTATTTTCAAAATATAAGTATCTTTTACAAGTTTTTTCCGTAATGAACTTTGCTCAGTTATATTAATATTGAATATTCATCTTACAAAATAAGCGTCTTGTAAAACACATTCCGTTTCAGTTTTCTGAAATTTATGTATAAGTTATTTAGAAATTATGGGTGGAAGTTAAAAATCTCTGTATTAATGATATATTGTCAGCACCTCTCAAATAAAAAAAAATTCATGTATAATTTAGTTTGTCCAGATGATGTTCAATTTTACGTAGTAACAAACTCTATATTTTTCAAATTTATGCTAGTTTTTCACAAGAAAAAAAAAATATATATTCTTTAAGTTTGCCTAGCAAACTTTTTTCAGTATTTAAATTTTCTAAGTACATTCCATCACATGAGTAGTTAACTATTTCCACTAAGGAAAATATCTTATTATTTTAGTGTGTTTGATTGATGTTAGATTTTTATGTTTCTGATTGGTGATTTGCATATACTCTTTTAAAAACTTTACACAATTCGTAACATATATGTTAGAAATAATAGTATATCGCATCTGAGATTGAAAAAATTTATAACTATTATCATGTAAAGAAGGTTAAATTTTAAAAACATGTCGTTGAATATGAGTGTTACCATGAAAAAAGTTAACTAAATTACTTGTGATTTCCTTTCAGAGTATAAAAAGTTTCTTTCAATTTATCTTAAGATGTTTTAAAAGTCTTGCAGGTGATTTTCAAAACTTGAATGCATATCTACAATGTATTTAATATCTACAATTTATTTAATATTTTCCCCCAATTCACCTTTCAAGTAAAATAAACCTTAGTCAGCATGTATTGCACGAGTTAATACGACACCTTAACGTATATTATTACAAAGTAAATTGTCTAAGTCTTTCTTGAAGTAACATAAATTTCCAACTTGTATTGATTTTCCGATTGAAAAGTAGAGGTGAAATTTTTTCTTTGGAGTATCTATATCTAATATTTATTTTAAATCTCTTACTATTTTTCTTCTATGTAACAATTTTGTTAAGTTTTACCCGTATTGTAGCATATAATCCCACTGAGTTTGAACAATATTCAATGTTTTAAATAATAGAAAAGTTTTCAAGTAGAAATGATCTTAAATTCTCCAAGTGAATCTTACTTTTTGGAAGAAAGTCCATGCGAATTCTACCTTCACTTACTAATATGTCTTTGAAATCCACTTTATTCATTCCAAGTTTTCACAAACATTTCATTATGAAAACGGCAAAGTAGGAAAACGATAATCTCAAAGACCTGCTGACACATCACAGCATCACCCGCTGCTTGCGCGTCGATGCTGTTGTTCTTGCTGTACAAATCTCCCGACCTGTTCCAACAAGTTTTAGCGTGACTCATCCTCCAATCTAAAAATGCCGGCGAATGGCGTATCACCTACCGCTACCCTGATTGGCTAATTACCGTCACCTGCTTATCTTCCCATTTAAAGATGTGAATTTTATATGTAACGTGAATTTTTACGCTAATGCTTAAATTCTTTGCTATAGAAAGTTCAAGTATGTTAGTTTTTTCTCTTTTATGTTACATTTTAAACATATGATACGAAATTTTTACGTTATGTTTATCTTAGAAATTTTAAGTATATTATTTTTTTTCTTATTTAACATTAACCTAAGAGTTTAATTGTATATGAAGAGTAAATTGTCACGTTAAAGTTTAAGGATATGATATTTTTGTGAGGTAAATTTTCGTGTAAAGGTTAAAATTCTTTATCTTTGAAATTTTTATTCTGTTAAATTTCCCATTATTTAACATTAACCTAAGAAAATAATTGTGTATGAAAATGTCGCGTATTGTTTAAATTGTTGTCGAAGAAAGTTTAAGTATGTTATTTTTTTTTTCTTCTCTAATTTAGCATTATTCTTACACATTTTAAAGATAAAAATTTTATGCGTGAAATAAATTTTCGCATATTGTTTCAATTCCTTACCTTATAAATTTTTAGTATTTCTTTTTCTCTAATTTAGCGTTATTCTTACACATTTGAAAGACATAATTTTTATATGTGTGGTAAATTTTCGCGTATTATTTAAATTATTTGCCTTATAAATTTTTAGAGCTTCTTTTTTATCTTATTTATCGTTGATATAAGAGTATGATTGTACATGTGAAGTTAATTTTCACGTTCAATTTTAAATTCTTTGCCTTGTAAATTTTTAGTGTTTCTTTTTTCTAAAAGTTAGAGTTGTCATTATACATTTTAAAGACATGAATGGCAATGTTTGAATTCTTTGTCGTAGAAATTATAGGTATGTTATACTTTCCTCCTGCATGTCAAATTTAAAGTCGTGATTTTTATGTGTAAAGTAAATTTTTGCGTTAATGTTAAAGTTATTTGTCGTAGAAAGTTTAAGTATGTTACTTTTTTCTTTTATTCAGCGATATTTTAAATACATGATTTTTATATATGTAGTAAATTTTCGCGTAAAGGTTAAATTTATTTGTCGTAGAAATTTTAAGTATGCTAATTCTTCTTACACGTTACATTTTAAAGTCGTGATTTTTATATGTGAAGAAAATTTTTTACGTTAATGTCAAAGTTATTTGTCGTACAAAGTTTAAGTATGTTACTTTTTTTTTTCTTCTTTTATTTAGCGGTATTTCTACATATTTTAAAGTCGGGATTTTTATGTGTAAAGTAAAATGTTACGTTAATGTTAAAGTTATTTGTCGTAGAAATTTTAAGTATGCTAATTCTTCTTACACGTTACATTTTAAAGTCGTGATTTTTATATGTGAAGAAAATTTTTTACGTTAATGTCAAAGTTATTTGTCGTACAAAGTTTAAGTATGTTACTTTTTTTTTTTCTTCTTTTATTTAGCGGTATTTCTACATATTTTAAAGTCGGGATTTTTATGTGTAAAGTAAAATGTTACGTTAATGTTAAAGTTATTTGTCGTAGAAAGTTTAAGTACGTTACTTTTCTCTTGCATGTCATATTTTAAAGTCGTGATTTTTATATATGAAGGGAATTTTCGAGTAAAGGTTAAATATTTATCTTAGAAATTTTAAGTTACTTTTTTTCTCTTATTTAGCGATATTTTTACTCATTTTAAAGTGATTTTTATGTGAAAAGTAAATTTTTTACGTTAATGTTAAAGTTATTTATTTTAAAGAGTTTAAGTATGTTACTTTTTTCTCTTATTTAGGGATATTCGTACACATTTTAAAGACATGATTTTTATTCGCAAAGTAAATTTTCACGTTCACTTTTTTTTTTATAAGTTTATTTTTTATAATAATAATAATAAAATCTGATAATTATTACTAAATATTATCTTTATATTTAATAAATTTCATAATTACTCCAATTGCAACAACTGTCTACGCTAAAAACCCATTCGCTACACTATGACGTCACGAACAAATTATCTATCACTTTAACTGTTTCAAGCAAGATCGTTACACAACAACTCAACTCGCAAACGCGTTGAAGCGTGTTGAAACATCCCTAGTCTCGCTCCCCTCCCTTCTGACGGGTCGATAGTCAGTAGCACCCTCTATCGTGAAACCTGATTGGTCGGTGAAGTCACGTGATCACCCCTCATATATAGACGCTACCTGTTGCCGTCTCGCCATTTCTACTTGGATACCTGAGTGTGAAAGACGTGTTTAATACTTCGTGCTTTTTTTTTTTCACAGATTTTTTTTTTGTTAGGGCGGAGTGAGGCGGTACCAATTCTTCCTAAAAGAGGTATCGGGCTGGAGGTGGGTCCTCACCTTTAATAAATAATTTTTCAAAATTTATTAATTGTAATTCTAAAGTCTTAACTTATTCAAAATTAGTTAGGGAAGGGGGGTGGGTAGATGAGTTACCATGAAGGCAACGTCCGATAGTCGATATTTTAACAATTGTTTGGTAAAATATTGAAATGTCACGTGTAGCTCGGGGTTAGGGTTCTTTAGACCCTTAGCAAATGGCCTTCCTTTTATTAACTTTTCAAATTTAAAAATTTTTTTTTTGTGTGTAACTTTGTTGCAGGTATTTTAACTTGGCTAAAGGATATGTAAGTAACTCGCTAGAAAACCAAACAGTCAATCAGGAGTTAACTTTTGGTCACATGTTTAAAACTTATCAGTCACAAGCGAGCATTTAGCTGACCGATCAGAACTCGTTGCCAACACCTGAAAACTAAATTTGGTATATATCTAGTGTTATCATCACTTAAAACGTAAATTTTAACATATAATGACATCATACCCACTGTGACGTCACTAGTAAAAATATCTATCACTCTTAACTTATTCGTTTAGAAGCAGCCCTAGAACAATTCAGCTCCATCTTAAAGGTAAATTGAAACTAAAAAGTGTTGCCATCGCTCTAAACTTTGATATAAAACAAATTATGACGTCATACCTACTGTGACGTCATGCAATAAAAGCCTATCACTCTAACTTATTCACTAAGAAGCAGTCCTAGAACAACTCAACTCCATCCTAAAGGTAAATCGAAACTAAAAAGTGTTGCCACCGCTCAAAACTTTGATATAAAACACATTATGACGTCATCTACTGTGCCGTCACGCAATAAAAGCCTATCACTCTAACTTATTCGTTTACAAGCAGTCCTAGAACAACTCAACTCCGTCTGTTAGATAAACCGAAACTAAAAAGTGTTGCCACCGCTCAAAACTTTGATATAAAACACATTATGACGTCATTCCCACTGTGACGTCATACACAAACAGCTTATAACGAAACCGAAACTAAAACAGCAGCAGGAGGGAAACAACTCCACTCCACTTCCGGTCACGTGACTTCCGGTGACGTCATATCCGACCACGCCCCTTCCGGTGACGTCATATCCGGTCACGCCCCCTTCCGGTGACGTCATCGTCCCCCGTCCTTCTGCGCGCTGCGCCATGGCTTCGGAGCCCCACTTTCTAACTACTTACGTATGGTATACGTTACTTTTTATTTTTCTTTGAAATTTAATTACTGCACGAGGTGACTATTAATCCCATCCTTGAAATATTTTCCGAACTAAATGTAGCATTAATCCAGTTTTTACGAACTCTTTATTCTGAAATGATAAGTACTAAAAATATTAATCAATTCAATCATGGAGTTCAGAGATCAATTTAATTTTACTTGGGATTTTACTGATGATCCCCGCTCACCCTAACTTAGGCTATATTTTTTTGTAAAGTACAACAAGAAATTGATACTGAAAGCTTATTTTACGCAAATTATTTATATAGTTTGGTATGACATTATTCATTGTATTTATCTCCAAGTTTCTTTGTATTTAATTGTTGAACTAGACTTATAATTCATATAAAGTTTTGCTCTTTAACTTATAAGCATCACACACATAACCTATAAAGATCATATAGTGAAAATGATTCCAATAAGAGCTTAACGAGAGGGCGAACGGGAAATTCGGGATGATTTTTTCATTGTAAGATTTTCATTAAATGTAGACACCCCCTCCCCTCCTTCTCTTCTGCCTAATCAACTTCATTTATAGGGAGAAATAAATGCTCCGACTATAAAACATTAGGTTTGTTCAAAGTCTACAAATTTTGAGACTTCCAGCTGAAAAAACTTTTGTCTTTTTCTACCATACTTCTAAGATACAAGTTCCGGTGCCACTGAGAACGGAATTTTATACTTTAGGATGAACAACTAAAACAGTATATTTTTAAATAAGTACAATTTACATATTTTTCAATTAAACTGCTTGCTCATTAAACCTCTGAAAACACGTGTTTCAACTTTAAGTTCGAGAACCACTATCATTTTAAAATAAAAGAAGCCTCTATCATTTTAAAATAATCAAGGTGCTTGGATGGTTTTGAACCAGGTACCTTCTAATTACCAGCCTGCAGCCTCACGCCTTAATGAATGCCACAACCGAAGATCTCTCTGAAATGACATGAAGATGCTCAAAATAATAACTTTGCTGAAAAAACCTGGAAAACCAATCGCCATATACGACGTTGCGGAGAATGTTGGCAAATCTTAATCTTATCCTTTTGGCCTTTACTCCGGTAAATATTCTAGGAGGTGTTTTTTTTTTTTTTTTTTTTTTTTTTTTTTTTGTATCTGGTGTATTGCCAGGGAATCAAAACATATATACTATCTGGCCAAAAGTATCCGGACACCCAGTGGTATGGACTTAGAGCGTCCTGAGGCACATATTAATATGATGTTGGTCCCTATTTTGCATCAATGACAACCTGCACACGTTTGGGAAGACTTTCCACCAATTTTTGATAGGTGACCATAGGAATTGACTTCCAGGCGTCCATCACAGCTGAAGTGAGTGCTTGCTGTGAAGATGGTCGATTTGGCTGGCTACGTAATCTGCTCTCTAATTCGTCCCAAATGTGTTCTATGGGATTTAGATCGGGGCTCTGAGAAGGCAAGTCCAGTTTCTGAACACCCATTTCGTCAAACCACGTCTGTGCAAGCCTCGATGTGTGAATGGAGCAGTTATCCTGCTGGAAGAGAAATGGGCCTTCCCCGAAATATTGCCATAGAGTTAGGAGTGCAGCTTTCTCCAGAATGTCCATATACATCTCATAGTTCATGTTTCCAACCACAGTAACTAATAGACCCAGGCCAAACCACGAGAAACACCCCCACACCATTATGCTTCCACCACCAAACTTAACAGTCGGCACAATGCAGTCACTATAGAAACGTTCGCCGGGCATCCGCCAAACCCAGACGCGTCCATCCGACTGCCAGACTGTAAAGCGAGATTCATCACTCCAAAGAACAGTTTTCCACAGTGCAATGACGGTGAGCTCTACACCACTGCAATCGATTCTTCGCATTCTGTGGAGTGATGTTCGGCTTGTGAGCGGCTGCACGACCATGGAATCCCAAGTCTTTTGACTCTCGACGGACAGTCTTGCTGCTAACACTAACGCCTGATGAACTTTGGAACTCCTGAGAAATTTCCACCAACGAGGACTTGCGATTTTGTTTCACTACCCTTTCCAGAGTTCTGCGGCTGCGTTCACCAAGTGTTTTCGGCCTACCGGTTCGTTTTTCTGCCGTTTCACTGCCTCGACGTTTCCACGCCTCGACGTATTCCTTCCATGCCTTGACGTCCTCCTTCACTGCCTCGACGTATTAACTTAAGGAAAAACAAGAACCACATGAGTAAACTTATCACGGAAACTGTTTCCTTTTAGTGGTGAAAATTCTAAGAAATGCTCGTTTCCCTCACACCCCACACGCACACATCCCGGCACGTCACGCACATACGAGCCAATCGGTACATCGAATTCACAAGTACAGCCGAAGTCGGAAAATTCGCTAAGTGGCTGCATTTCGCTCAACGGCCGTATCCATTTAGCATGGAAGGAGATTTCATACTACAGCACTGCTACCAGGATCGTAGACAGGGGGGGGGGGGGACAGACAAATCTTGTTTCCCTACTTCTCCCTCTCTTTTTTTGTGTAACTTGTTATATATATTTAATTAAATATCAAATCTTCGACCATAACCCCCTCCCCCCGAAAAAAAATCCTGTCTAAGGGTTGGCTACTGGAATTTCGCTCTTGTGAGTATTTCACTCGACGATCGTCAGATTTAATTGATTTGACCCGTTTTTTCCCCCTCAATTGTGCATTGCGCAAGAGGTTTGCCATTAATCGGAGATTTTTTTAACTACCGTAAAAATCTCATCTTCATTTACAATTCTAATCTACATTTTAAGAAAATTAATAAAAGAAATAATCAAAGTTGACTAGCAATTAATACATTTTAATTTTAAAGTAATAATTTAGATGCAGCTCAGCTGTACTAAAGCTGTACTCCACAATCCGTCACTAGAACGTATGAAATAAGTTTAGTTATTTTAGCCTGCCAAATACTGATTGCCTGTGGGAATTACACCCTATAATCTCAATTAGCCCAAAGAAATTAAAGGCGACCGCTTAACGGCTAAGATTTTATTTAACAACTTACTTTTCTAACCGACCAATTACTTGGCGATTTTTGTTGAAATATCTACAATTTTTTTTTTTGGTGGGGGGGGGGGGGAGGGAAGGGTACCTCTTTATATGATCCAAAAGAATTTGTTTGCACTAAATGAAATGTTAAATAACTCGTCCCTTATGAGCGAATATTTATGCAGAGCAGTTCTAAACATTGAGACTTATTGTGAAGGTTCATCTATAGTACTGGGAAACGATTTCAGAACATTTTTGAAAGATAGGAGTTAGTTTAAAATTATAAAGAAATTACATTATTTTTCATTTACATTATCAACAAGAGAGTAACGCAAAATAAGTATCTCAATCAGACATGGATTTAAATGTAACATAATTTATTCACAAAGTTGAAGAAGTAGAAACTTCCCACGCAATCTAGTTCAAGATCGGAAACAATATCTAATGAATTATAATAGAGTTAATAATAAAATTGACAAAAAAAAAATTACTCTATGGTATTATGACATTGATAAAACATTTTATGTTAATTTTATCACTTTCATTTCTTAAATGTGTCACTAATTTAAAAAAGATACGCAGCGTAATTATTTAAAAAAAAAATATTGAATTGATAAAAACTTTTTTGCAATCTATATATATAATTCTGTTGCGTAACGTCCAAATTCGGCGGTATTTTTGTGAGCAGAATGGCAACGACTTCAAACATCCCATCACAAATATTCTAAATGTACTTTATGCACGAATTTCCAAATTCAGCAATCCAGCCAATCACAATATATCTTTTGAAATTTGACTAATACACCTGGCAACAACAACAACTTGGATATATATATATATATATATATATATATATATATATATATATATATATATATATATATATATATATATATATATATATATATATATATATAAAAAAAACTTTAAGTTTAAATTGAAATTTTTATAAGTTTTTCAACGGTGACTTATTAATATTTAGAAAGAGGTCGGATATCTTCAACTATTCTACACCTGATTGGACAACACTTATAATGTGTATGAGAAAAAAAAATTCAATTACTAGATGAGAAAAAATTTCTTGTAGGAATCAATGAAATTGGATAGTTATACTTTGGTTCGAAGCAATTTTCGTTTCAAGCATATGATTTGTTGCTAAGTCGAAATAAATACACTTTAAATCAATGCTTAGTATCTTTTCTTTTATTCTTACTGTGATCATTCTTATATTGAAGGATGATTTTTTGAAAGTCAATATATTTGAAAAATAAATATATCTATAGTGTAACATATCAAGTTGAAGTTACATGGAATACTATTGGAATTAGCATTAGAAATTCAATCAATCAATTTATTCATGGGATATTGACCATCAAGTGAATATCTCCCCGCAACATTGGTTGCTCTTATCGACATATGATTACGCATGTTTCGTGATCTTAACGTATGTCAATGTGTTATTTTTTTATATGTGAAAAAAGGAAACTTTTCCACATATATTGATAATTATCATGTTTATTCAGTTTGTCGTTGTTTTTCATGTTATTCAGTTTGATACCGAGATGACATAATATAAATTGTTTAATGTGCTATAGTTTTAATATATGTGTTCCCACTTAAAAGCATGTTTGATTTTAAATTTTGTTTAAACTTTCTCCTAAAAATTTTTGTAGCGGACCTCAACGTATTTTTTTTTTTTTTCTTCTGATAAAGTACTTCGAAACATTCACATCTTTCAATGTTGTATTTTCTATATTTCCAGTAAAACTTCTCACCTATCACTTTGTCATACTTCTTTACAGTTATAGTATGTATCAGTTCAAGTCACTGTTTAAATTTACGTCATTGATTTATTCAGTTCACTCAATCTCTTAGGTCATAATAATTTCATTAAATTTATAAGATTCAACAAAAAAAACCTACTCATTACACATGAATTTAATATTATTGCACTGGGAAGAACTATAGAAATTTGGACAATAAAAATCTATTACAACAGCTAATAAATTCAATTTTCGACAAGCATGATAGGATATAAAAATTGTATTTTTTCGTTTTTCTGCTAAAGTTTAAGTTCTCTGTTAGACACTAAAACGTTTGCCTAGATTAAAATCATAAATTATTCATCATTTATGTACCAACAGTAAAATTATCATTTACATTTTTGTAGATTTTTCTTTTTAACATGACAATGTCTTACATGTAAAGTTTATTTAATAGTAATTTCCGACTTGAAAATGTAGATAGCATTTATTTTCGATGAGTTTGATTTCAACTGACAAATATATTTCAACATTCGAAGCATATGCGAGTTATGTGAATAAACCATATTCAACTTAGCTAAATTTCAGTAATTAAGTTGTGAAGTTTTATCTTTGCCATAGAAAATATATTTATTTTTACCGATTTTTGTTAAGTGCTACGACGATCTTTTACAAAGTATGTCTTCTTGCAACATGAGAAAAGATGCGAAATGATAAGGACTTCTCTGGTATGCTTTCAATTCCTTGAGAAATAAATTTAGCTTAACTACAAGACTTGTTCCGATTCTGAAGTATGCTATTTCCTATCGTAATTTATAATTTTACATGATACTTGGTTTAAAAGTTGAAAAAGTTTGCACAAATTTCCTATGTAAGTTCTGCTTCACTGAAAAGTTATCGGTCACAAGCAATATAAATTTCACTTTGTTTGACTAATGTTATGCATGTGTTAATTATCATGAGTAATATCAGTTTTATTTGTGTCATTCGAAAGCGAGCATTCATAAATTTAAAAGGATATTTCAAACTATTTTCAAAATATAAGTATCTTTTACAAGTTTTTTCCGGAATGAACTTTGCTCAGTTATATTAATATTGAATATTCATCTTACAAAATAAGCCTCTTGTAAAACACATTCCGTTTCAGTTTTTCTGAAATTTATGTATAAGTTATTTAGAAATTATGGATGGAAGTTAAAAATCTCTATATTAATGATATATTGTCAGCACCTCTCAAATAATAATAAAAAAAAAAATTCACGTATAATTTAGTTTGTCCAGATGATGTTCAATTTTACGTAGTAACAAACTCTACATTTTTCAAATTTATGCTAGTTTTTCACAAGAAAAAAAAATATTCTTTAAGTTTGCCTAGCAAACTTTTTTCAGTATTTAAATTTTCTAAGTATATTCCATCACATGGGTAGTTAACTATTTCCACTAAGGAAAATATCTTATTATTTTAGTTTGTTTGAATAATGTTAGATTTTTATGTTTCTGATTGGTGATTTGCATATACTCTTTTAAAAACTTTACACAATTCGTAACATATATGTTAGAAATAATAGTATATCGCATCTGAGATTGAACAAATTTATAACTAATATCATGTAAAGAAGGTTAAATTTTAAAAAACATGTCATTGAATATGAGTGTTACCATGAAAAAAGTTAACTAAGTTACTTGTGATTTCCTTTCAGAGTATAAAAAGTTATGTAGTTTACATATAATTCGCAAGTTTCTTTCAAATTATCTTAAGATGTTTTAAAAGTCTTGCAGGTGATTTTCAAAACTTGAATGCATATCTACAATGTATTTAATATCTACAATTTATTTAATATTTTCCCCCAGTTCACCTTTCTTAGATTGATAAGTAAAATAAACCTTAGTCAGCATGTATTGCACGAGTTAATACGACACCTTAACGTATATTATTACAAAGTAAATTGTCTAAGTCTTTCTTGAAGTAACATAAATTTCCAACTTGTATTGATTTTCCGATTGAAAAGTAGAATTGAAATTTTTTCTTTGGAGTATCTATAACTAATATTTATTTTAAATCTCTTACTATTTTTCTTCTATGTAACAATTTTGTTAAGTTTTACCCGTATTGTAGCATATAATCCCACTGAGTTTGAACAATATTCAATGTTTTAGATAATAGAAAAGTTTTCAAGTAGAAATGATCTTAAATTCTCCAAGTGAATCATACTTTTTGGAAGAAAATCCATGTGAATTCTACCTTCACTTACTAATGTGTCTTTGAAATCCACTTCATTCCTTCCAAGTTTTCACAAACATTTCATTCTGAAAAAAAAGGCAAAGTAGGAAAACGATAATCTCAAAGACCTGCTGACACACCTCACCATCACCCGCTGCTTGCGCGTCGATGCTGCTGTTCTTGCTGTACAAGTCTCCCGACCTGTTTGAACAAGTTTTAGCGTGACTCATCCTCCGGTCTAAAAATGCCGGCAAGTGGCGTATCACCTACCGCTAACCTGATTGGCTAATTACCGTCACATGCTTATCATCCCGTTTAAAGACTTGAATGTTATATGTAAAGTGAATTTTTACGCTAACGCTTAAATTCTTTGCTATAGAATGTTCAAGTATGTTAATTTTTTTTCTTTTATATGTTACATTTTAAACACATGATGCGAAATTTTTACGTTATGCTTATCTTAGAAATTTTTAAGTATGTTACTTTTTCTTTTATTTAACATTAACCTAAGAGTTTAATTGTATATGAGAAGTAAATTGTCACGTTAAAGTTTAAAGACATGATATTTATATGTGAATTAAATTTTCGTGTAAAGGTTAAAATTCTTTATCTTTGAAATTTTTATTCCGTTAAATTTCCCATTATTTAACATTAACCTAAGAAAATAATTGTGTATGAAAATTTCGCGTATTGTTTAAATTTTTGTCAAAGAAAGTTTAAGTATGTTATTTTTCTTCTTCTCTAATTTAGCATTATTCTCACACATTTTAAAGATAAAAATGTTATGTGTGAAATAAATTTTTGCGTACTGTTTCAATTCCTTACCTTATAACATTTTAATATTTCTTTTTCTCTAATTTAGCGTTATTTTTACACATTTGAAAGACATAATTTTTATATGTGAGGTAAATTTTCGCGTATTATTTAAATTCTTTGTCTTATAAATTTTTAGAGCCTCTTTTTTTTTTATCTTTATCGTTGATATAAGAGTATGATTGTACATGTAAAGTTAATTTTCACGTTCAATTTTAAATTCTTTGCCTTGTAAATTTTTAGTGTTTCTTTTTTCTAAAAGTTAGAGTTGTCATTATACATTTTAAAGACATGAATGGCAATGTTTGAATTCTTTGTCGTAGAAATTATTGGTATGTAATACTTTCCTCCTACATGTCATATTTAAAGTCGTTATTTTTATGTGCAAGGTAAATTTTACGTTAATGTTAAAGTTATTTGTCGTAGAAAGTTTAAGTTTGTTACTTTTTTCTTTTATTTAGCAATATTTTTACATATTTTAAAGACATGATTTTTATATATGTAGTACATTTTTGCGTAAAGGTTAAAATTATTTGTCGTAGAAATTTTAAGTATGCTAATTCTTCTTACACGTCACATTTTAAAGTCGTGATTTTTATATGTGAAGAAAATTTTTTACGTTAATGTCAAAGTTATTTGTCGTACAAAGTTTAAGTGTGTTAATTTTCTTCTTCTTTTATTTAGAGATATTTCTACAGATTTTAAAGTCGGGATTTTTATGTGTAAAGTAAAATTTTACGTTAATGTTAAAGTTATTTGTCGTAGAAAGTTTAAGTACGTTACTTTTCTCTTGCATGTTTTATTTTAAAGTCGTGATTTTTATATATGAAGGGAATTTTCGCGAAAAGGTTAAATATTTATCTTAGAAATTTTAAGTAAGTTACTTTTTTTTTCTCTTATTTAGCGATATTTTTACACATTTTAAAGTGATTTGTATGTGTAAAGTAAATTTTTTACGTTAATGTTAAACTTATTTGTCGTAAAGAGTTTAAGTATGTTACTTTTTTCTCTTATTTAGTGATATTCGTACACTTTTTAAAGACATGATTTTTATTCGTAAAGTAAATTTTCACGTTCACTTTTGAATTCTTAGTTGTAAGATGTTCAAGTATGTTACTTTTTCTCTCTTATTTAGGCATTAGAGTATCCAAAATCAGTTATCACATCTCTATTCAGCATTAGCAGCTAGTTATGTGTTGCCATTCATCAATTTAAGTAAGTATCATTGTACAATAAAAACTATCTTGATTAATATAACTAACATAAACATATTAATTTCTAACAAGTTTATTGGTAATATAAATTTTAACATAGACTGTAAGTAGCTAAGATATATAATATCGCTCGCATAGTACAGTATAGCTTTAAATTACAACCGGTTGTAACAAATAGAATCAATTTCAAAGTATTTGAAGGTTGATATATCGAAAAGTTATGTATTTCCATCTCTTTGAAAACATTGTTCTGACTAAAAAGAAATGTTTTTCCTAAACCATTCTGGAAGAAGAAGAAAAAAATTATAGATTCCTCAATAAAATATGGATAATACATTTAAAATTTACAAAATTGAGAATAATACTTATATAAATAAAAAAAAATCGTCATTTTTCTATTCAAAGTGATAAATATTTCTTTTTGGAAATGTATATTACTAATATTGTATTGCAAAGTCACGTGTGAACACAAAACAACTACTAATTCCCTTCAACAGGGTCAGACTAACTCAACCTAAAAATAATTGTAAAATCATTACTTTAACTTCCATAATGGGTTTCAGTTGCTGAATATTAAAAATTAATTCTAGTCTAAGTTCTTTTTGTTGTGTATTCAATCCCTCAAAAACTATGAAAATAAAAGAAAAAAAAAATTTAATGACATGTTAAGCTCTGTAAAAGAAATTTTCACGTTAAGATTGCAAAGTTTAAATTTTTTATCTCATAAATTTTAATTTATATTTATATTTCATACTGTTATTGAGAAAATAATGAGACTTTATGTGTCTAACATTGATTAAACCTGATTCCTTAAAAGTGTCTTGCGATTATATCTCTCAACATTAGTTTAAATGTGTTAAGCACTTATAAAAAAAAAATCAACTCAATCCGAAACTTTATGCATTTGTGTTAATATATTATCTTTGCATGTATTTGAAGTTTTTAATGGTGAAGCATGAACAGTTATAAACTGTGTAATTTATGTTCCTTTCTACCACTAGATGGCGCCGCAGTTACATTAAACTTAGTAGAAAACTGTCTTACTAAACTGTATAGTCAATGAGAAGAGCATTTGAAATCACGTGACATATTCTAACCAATCAGAAGCGAGCTTTTATTTCAACCAATCAAAGGAGACTTAGCTATATATCAGGATACAAGATGTTGCCATTCCTTAAACTTTGATATAAAGCAAATCGTGACGTCATCCCCACTACATTAACACTGTGACGTCACTGGTAAAACAGCCTATCACTCTAAGTTATTCACTTAAAAGTAGCCCTAAAACAACTCAACTCCATCCCGCCTAAAACTTAGCATATTTCTATTGCTGCCATCGTCTTAAAGGTAAGTTTTGTAAAATCATGAATGACGTCATACCCACTGTGACGTCACTAGTAAAAAATACCTATAACTCTAACTTATTCACTTAGAAGCAGCCCTAGAACAACTCAACTCCACCTTAAAGGTAAATCGAAACTAAAAAGTGTTGCCACCGCTCAAAACTTTTAACGTTAAGCAAGTTATGACGTCATACTCACTGTGACGTCACGCAATAAAAGCCTATCACTCTAACTTATTAGTTAAGAAGCAGCCCTAGAACAACTCAACTCCAGTTAACTGGAAACAAAAACTAAAAAGTGTTGCCACCGCTCAAAACTTTGATATAAAACAAATTATGACGTCATACCCGCTGTGACGTCCCGCAATAAAAGCCTATCACTCTAACTTATTTGCTAAGAAGCAGTCCTAGAACAACTCAACTCCGTCTGAAAGATAAACCGAAACTAAAAAGTGTTGCCACCACTCAAAACTTTGATATAAAACAAATTATGATGTCATTCCCACTGTGACGTCATACACAAACAGCTTATAACGAAACCAAAACTAAAACAGCAGCAGGAAGGAAACAACTCCACTTCCGGTCACGTGATTTCCGGTGTTGGCATATCCGGTGACGTCACTTCCTGTGACGTCATCATCCCTCATCCCTGCACCGGCACCGCCTTGGCTTAGGATCGGCATTTTCTAACTACTAACACGTTCAATTGAATTCTAAAAATAGATTTCACGATAGTATATCTGATGACTTAAAAAACGAAACATTTTCCTAGAATTTTGAGAACTACACAGGAAATGATTTAGGGAAACGGAATTAATACTTCTACTCATAAGCCTCTAATAATCATAGAGAACAAGCGCCAGAAAATCTTCACGCAAGTAGCTACAAAAAACGACACAGGAAAGAAACAAAAGACTAAATTAATCGAAGAAAAAAATGCTCATTGTAACATAAAAGTACAAACGGCATATGTGCTTTTTTTATCTTGGAATTTACATATTTTTCTCCATTTTTAAAAAATTTTCAAGAGCCAGGGGGGTGCAAGTACACCTCCTTGCACCCTCCTGGGGTCGCCCATGGATGTGTACATTTCTTTTGGATTAGAATTCTGGATAAACCAGACTTTTCGAAAAAGTTATCTGCTGGACCCTGCTCCGGAGGTTAGTAGAATGTGCTTTACAGTCCCCTCTTTTTTGGCAATTTTGCCACCAAGATGAATTGACACCAAACACTTTTGACAAAATCACTTTTCTTTGCTATAAATACAATAAAAGTAGTCCATAGATTTATAAAGGTTCCGCATTTATAAATTACACATATTCCGAAAACGAATATATATTTTTAATGCAATAAACGATGCAAGAATAAATGGATGCAAGATGTGTATAGTAGGGCGTATCGAAAAAAAATCGAAATTTTTCAAATCTTTTAGCGGTAGTGCGGAAAATTTGCGGACACCCATCGATTTTAAAACTCTGGGTTGATATCTTCTGTCTCCTCAATAGCTCGAAAGTTCCGAAATTTGGGCTAAAAGTGATTAAAATTCAAAAATTCATAAAAAATTCCAGATTTCGCTGTAAGTTTAAGGATGGTGCTTACTAGTTACTATTTTTGACAACAATAACTATAATTTTTTTTTATAATTATAGGTTAATATCTTCTGCTACCTCAGTAACACCAAATTTTGGAAAATAAAAGGCTAAATTTCAAAAAAATAAATAAAAAAATACACGTCACACTTACCTCATTTTAAAGGGATCAGATATTTTATTGCCTTTCAAATATAAAATTGACGATAGCATTACTACTTGTAATCCTTTTTTGTCTCGAATTTCGAAACGTGTTTTCTGGATTCTAGAGTAGCTCTTATGAATGTATCCCTGTTTTCAGGCCCAACTGTTTTCTCGGTGGCTGTCGTGAAAAGTTTCACAATTCGCTCGACTGCTTGTGTATGTGAAGGAAATTGTATGAAGTGCCAGCAGGCCTTCGGCATACCGTCCTCTGTCATTTTCAAAAGATCTTGAGAACTTATCTCTCGAAGAACTGGCGGTGATGTCACAAAACAATTTTTCCAGTCAATGTAGTCTTCAGCTTCAAAATTGATATCAGGAATAAAGAATCTGAGCACACCTCGGCTAATTTCTCTTGCCTTTCTATTCTTCGAGCTGCAATGATTCTGATATGACATCTTTCATCAGTTAACATGACCAAAAGCATGTTTTCTGGAGCAGCAAAATAAGCGTTTCGAGAAATAACTGGATCGATTACGTCACAATACTTCTTAGACAAGTACCGAAATGAGCTTATGAAATGCTACAGATATCTAGGACCGTCTTTTATGGAGTGATTAATCTTAATTCGGAACCATGAGGGTGCGTAAACTCTTAGAATGAATTCAACTAAAGTTAGTAGTTCATTTGATGGGTCTGATGTAGATATATATAACCTCAGTATTCGATTTGAAGTTGTTAGCCAGCGGGCCAAATTCAACGTTCCTGGTTCTCGGTTAGCTCGATCTAAACTACAAATGCCAGAACTAATGGCAGTGCAAATGTCGAATAAGTATTTCTGATATGAACTGAGTAATCTACTATCAATATGAGTCAACTCGCATTTAATATTATTAAAAGCAACGACTGAAAGTTTTTCACATCCTTTAAGTTTTCGTCCACTGTCTCCAGTGCAAGATAAAGGGCCAGAAGACTTGCCGTCTATTGACTGGAATAAGTGTCGTAATGGCAACTCATTAAAATGAAGTAAGCAGACAATCCATTGGAGTGGTCTCTGAAGTTTCATTTCAAGCCTGTGAATTACACCAGTAAACATTCCTGTGTTCACCACAGTGCCGTCACACCCGACAGCTGTGAGCTTGCTAAAATCATCCAAAAAAGTACTAGTTACATATTCGTAAATGTTGTTCGATACATGAAGACTACATCCACTTTCAGGTGTAACATGCTCCACTTACGAATAACCAGGCTCCAATACAATACAGTAATGCGCTTCTACAATTGTTCTTTGGAACTGCTTTCCCTCGAGTGTTTCTGATGTTAAAGTTTTGTCATGCCATAGCCATCAAAATAAAGGCCAGATAGATTGGAACGATTTTCATTTAATTTTGATACCATTTGCTTGTAAACTCTTGATTTTTCCCTCCATACTTTGTTTTTGTCTGTGACGAGACTGGAATTCGATTCCGATATTAAACCCAAATCTTTCATAACACTCGATGCAATAGCAGCGGTGGCTCTGTTAGAAACACCATATCTTTGACTGACAATAATTGTGTTGTCCAATTTTACACGCATCTGAAGACTCCTTGAATCCTGCTGAAGAAACGGTGTGTAGGGCGTGTCTTTGGTATCCACCTCCGCCTCCACCTCCATCATATCTTCATTTTCCAGAGTAAAACTTGAAACAGAAGCAGGAGACGCCTTTTTATTACTTTGCACTGTATTTTGTTGTACTCGCATTTGACGTTTCTGAAGTCGTTTTGTTTCGGGTACATCAACACTTCCAATAAAAAAATGTCTTTCCTTTCTTTGGTCTTTGAGGAACGCTGCTCATTTGGCGGAACTTTGCTCTCTTTTGGGCAGATACACTCCTTAAAAATAGCGCATTTACAGGAAGATATGTCGAATAGTTTCTTTGCTTCCGTTTTAAAGTTCTCAACATTTTCAAGAGCAGTCTTGCTTCTTTCCACACGTTTTATATTTTTCATGATTGAACGATATTTTTTATGGTAAGCGTGTATCATATCACAAACACGCTTATGTGAAACAGAAGGAATGGATGAATCGACGTATAAACTTTCAATTTTCAAAGCAACAGTTTCTGCAATAACAGAGAAGCATGGATCTTTATTTCCATCAGTTTCATTACCAATACGCCATCTCTCATGAGCGCAACATCTTATGACGTCTTCATGTGTTGGCAGCATGCGTGAAAAATCCTTCGGTGTTCCAAAAATAGGGCATTGCAGCATTTGTCGACTTGCAAACTTTGAATGCGATGATTCTTGCATTTCTAATATTTACCAATATCTTTTACTAACAAATGATTACGACACTAAGCTACGAGTGAAAAAAATTCCTTAAAAAGAAACGACTACATTGTTGCAAATATGTTTGATATGAAGATCAAAACTAATTGAAAGAAAATATTCTAGAGTTAGATTAAATACTAAACAAATGAAAATGATTACGTGATTTATTGGTCGCTCCGATTTGTTTCTCGGGGTGAAAATTGCGGTGTTCCATTTTACTTTTCTGGCAGTACGCCAAACTCAGTGTGGTAGAAGATATTAACCAATAATTCTTGCATACTTTTTGTTGTTGAAAAAAGTAATTTTTATCACGCGCTACCTCAAAACGATCAACGAAATCAGCGACTGCTGATTAAATATTGAATTGTATTCCTTTTTATTCAAATTTTCGGAATTTCCGGTTCACTGAGGCGACAGAAGATATTAACCTATAAGTTTAAAAAAAATTATAGTTGTTGTTGTTAAACAATACTAACATTTAACCACTACCCCCAATCATTAAACGAAATATGAGAATTTTTAGGAATTTTTGAATTTTAAACACTTTTAGCCCAATTTTCGGAACTTTGGAGCCATTGAGGCGACAGAAGATATTAACCCAGAGTTTTAAAATTTCACACACTTATTACTGATGAGTGTCCACAAATTTTCCGCACTACCGCTAAGAGATTTGATAAACTTCGATTTTTTTGATACGCCTTAGTGTATAGCTGTTTTTTATTAGAATTCCGGAAAAACCAAATTATCTGCTGGAGAATATTTTCCTGATGCTGTGGATAATGGAATTTCGATTACGAAACCCTCTTTCTTATACAATTGAAACAAGCCAGATTTGTTTATAGATTCGGCAAATCACCACAGTAAGTAGAAGCTCGATTAACCGACAGCGGTGCTCGATTAACCGAAAAGCACGATACAATACTTGTATATATTATCAATGCCAAAGTTGTTGAAAAGAATTCATCTTGTCACTGTCTTCCAAGTCATATAATTCAAAATTGTATAATTTTTTTTATTTGTTCCCGACTATATTTTTCAGTTTTTATCACTAATTTTGTTTATAAATTTCTTTGAACATTAAGCAATACTGGGGATGGGATATTAGATAGTACTAAAATTAATTAAGCATAGATTTTTTTCTTAAAAAATATACCAAGCATGTAGGGAAATGAGAAATGTAATGACACTGAGAAAAAACTATTTATGTCATAGCGTTATAAAAATGTATTATAGGGTGAACCTACCAGTAATTGACCATTTAGTGCAAGTTTCTATACATTTAATTTTTTCCCTTGAAAAATTATTAACGGAATATTATGAAAACTTCCCAAAATATCAATTGATTAATGAAGCTTAATAATAAATTAACATGGTGTACCAGTCCTTTTTACAATTAAAAATATCATCAGAATTTCTTACCAAAAGCAATTTTGCCAGTAATTGACCAAGTAGACATTAGTAATTGACCACAGCCATGCTAGTAATTGACCACAGCCATGCTAGTAATTGACCATAGCCATGCTAGTAATTGACCACAGCCATGCTAGTAATTTACCACTTCTTTTCTATAATAAAACCAAAAGTTAATAGTTAAATTCTGTTATAAAATGCTCTAATATTCATAAATTAACTATTAAATGAATTAAAAAAAGAAAGTAAAAATAAATATAATCAATTTTAATCCATGAAAATACAGGAACATCAGTGTAAAATATAGTATGATGGTTTTGTAAACTTAGGTTATCAAAGTTAGTTATACTGCGTATCTTATTCAAAAATTTAAAATAAGAAAATCAAAATAATATAGAAAAGACTATCTAATCCTATACTTTCAATTCTGAATAAATTTAGATGAAAAGAATCGAATGCAGAGGATATTATTTCTTGAATAGTTTAAAAAAGCATTAGTTTTTCTAATGGATATCCTTTTCTTGCATTGGCATTTATCCAATTACATAGAAGAATTTTTTCTGAGGGTGTAAGAATTGTTGGGGGACCATTTTTCTAAATTCTGAGGTTTTCCCTCTTAGCTTATTAATCAACGTAGAATGAGGAATGTTGTATTTTCTGACAGTTTCTCTTATTTTCCCATTTTTTTCTCTTACTTGAAAAAGTGTAGATTTCAAGTCCTCTTCGGTGTACTTAAAAAAGGATTTCTTCCCTTCCATGAGTGTTTAATTTTAATGATTTCAGAATTCTTATAGCCTAGATATATGCTTAAACCTAGAAAAAACCTTCCTTAATGATTTATTTAACTCAATTTCTTATCAATATTTAAGTTAGTTTTTTAATTTAATTTTTTCCTGTTCATATTAAAAAATATTACTAAATTTGATTCCTAACTTTTTTTTTAATCTAGAGAGATTTCAATGGGAAAAAGTAAATATTTCGAGTATTTATTGCGATAAAAGAGTAGGGGGGAAAAAATTCCCTTTGGATTACCATTACGGCCAAATTTTAAAATTTAATTAAAAAATAAAACTAATTCACAATTCCAGTTTTTTAATTCTCTTTTGAAACTAAATGAATGCAGAAACTACTTATGTTTCAAATTCCACAGTTCTCCTTGCACGAGAAATTGAGATACACGTGACAAAAAATTCGATTCCTATTTTTTTTTTAATATAAAGATATTCCAATCAACCCAAACTGACTCAACTGCAGCCGAGTGTTCCTGAAACGCGTTTCGGCTACGACGTTGCAATGGTAACCGATGAAACCCAACAGAGCCTTTCCCTCCTAGTAATGTACAACGAGACAGCCAGTTCAGCAGTTTCCAACTTTGGCTGTCCTTGCGAATTCGATGAACTGATTGGCTCCGCTTAAGAATCAGCGTGGGTGAATGTGAGATGCAGGAAAACGAGCATTTCTAAAAATCCTTCCAAACGGAGTATCGCGATAAGCTTACACTGTTTTCTTGTTATTTATTAAGTTAACCATTTTGAAACAATAAGTGTGTATTGTTTGAAACTCCTTTTAGAATATTGAAAGAAGATAATAAACGCTAACTACTTAAAGAAGATAGACCAACATCAAAACTGTCCTTTATTTATAAAAAATAAATAAATAGGGGACTCAGCATGGTTGTCAGTTTCAATTATTGTTGTGAATAGAAAACTTCACCTAAAATCAAGCTTACAAGTTCGGGTGAAATAACGATATCGACTAAGGGAGAATTTTTATATAACAATTTAATACGTAAATGCATTGAGAGCAGCAGAACTGATATCTGCTCTCTGCTAAGGTTACATCTCTTCTCCTCTTCTTTTCATCCAGTGTTTCTTCTTATACATTTGGCGCGCATGCGCATACATTAATATCAAGAGAGTATGTAATAGTATTAATCTATTTGCAACACACTCCCACCTTTTGAGTGTACCTTAAGCTAAAACACTCAAAACAACATACACATATATTCATTACAAACTACTTACTTAATGTATTATCTATACACAAAACACAATAAAAATATAAAACAAAGAATTTAAATCAACATTGATATTCAAAATACAAAAGAATACAGTTTGTTTTCACACTCGTACAGGTACTTTCACAACTCTACCACTACTGGTGGTCAAAGGAATTGGTTGTGTGTCCTGATTCTCTAAGTTGTTATCCATTTCCAGTCTGTATAACCTTTGAACTGGTCTTAAAAATTCCGTACTTTCAGTTTTCACAAGTGCGAGTCTTATGTGCCCATCTCGACCAGGAATGAGTTTTATCACACGTGTAAGATTCCAATAAGCGCGTTTCCTATTAGAGTCCTCGAGAAGAACAATTTCTCCTACTTTGAGAGGCTTAAATTTCGAATCTTTAATTGCCTGCTGCCTTAATTGTCCCAAATATTCTGAGCGAAATCTTCGTCTTAATAATTCCCTAATTTTTTGTAGATACTTTGCTCTCTTACTTAATTTTTCTTTGTCTACATTATCAATATCTGGCACTCCAGATTCTTTTATTTCGCGCAGAAACATTTCGGGAGTTAACGGAGAACCGTCCTCCACATCTTCTGACACATAAGTGAGAGGTCTCGAATTAATTACTCTTTCGCAATCACATAGCACGGTGAGTAACTCTTCGTAATCGAGAGAAGCACGACCTAGAATCTTGTGGATAATTTGTTTCACCATTTGGATCAACCGCTCCCACCAACCACCCCACCAAGCAGCCGTCGGAGGGTTAAATTTCCAACAAATTTTTTGCTCAGCTGCTTTTGAACAGAGAGTATCCCAATCAAGGGCTTCAAGAGCTCTTTCCGCCCCAAGGAAATTCGTTCCATTATCCGAGAAAATGGTGGTTGGCCGGCCTCTACGTGCAACAAAACGTCTTAATGATTGAAAAAAGATTTCAGTACTCAAGGATGTGACTAACTCCAGGTGTATTGCTCGATAGACTGCACAGGTGTATAAAACTATGTAGGATTTTCTCCCATCTTTCAAATAAAGGGGTCCCGCCAAATCACATCCTACAACTTCAAAAATTGCAGCATCACGAACTCTATCGTTGGGCAAGATGCCCGGAGCAGCATCACACCTTGTTGCCTTAAATCTTTGACACTTTATACATGATAAAATACAATTTCTTATAGTTTTACGTGATTTCAAAATCCAATATTTTTCTCTTAAATGAGACATCAGCATAGACGTACCTCCATGCAATAAATCATTATGTGTGCTTATTATCAACAACTTTACTACAGGATGTTTTGATGGTAAAATAATTGGAAATTTAAAGTCATTTGTATCGTCACGATATGCGACGTTAGACTTAGCTCTAATTAATCCATTACTATCGACCATTGGTCTAAGTTTTTTAAGCTTCTCATCTTTTTCACTAGTAAACGATTCTTTTTTAATCAATAACAATAGAGATATTTCTGCTTTATCTATTTCTACAACCGATAAATCCTTAGAAAAGTTTTTATTTACATTTCTCAAGTTATTATAAAATCTTAATATCCAAGCAATCATTCTAACAATCCTTTTAAAAGATGAGAAATATTTATAATACCAATTGCTATTTTCATTATCTTTTGTTAATGGGACAATAATAGTTTTCCGTTTCTCTGCATTAACCAGGTCCTCATCTGGCTCGTCATTGCATTTTGGCCAATTATCTTCCTTTTCAAGGAACCAATCCGGTCCCTCCCACCATTTACTAATCATTAATTGTTCTACGGAACATCCACGAGAAGCCAAATCGGCAGGATTTAGAGCTCCCGGAACATGATTCCATATTACAGTAGGAGTCAAAAGACGAATTTCTCTAACGCGATTTAAGACATAAATCCCCCAATTTTTATCTCTTCGTAGCCAACACAAAACTGTAGTGGAATCAGTCCAACAATGCACATTAGCGTCAGAAATATTAAGATCCTTAATTATTGAAGACAATAACCTTGCCCCTATGCAACAAGCGAGAAGTTCTAAACGAGGTATAGTGATAGGCTTTAAAGGTGCTATTCTCGATCTTGCGTTAACTAACCTAATATCTACTAAACCTTTTCTTACCACTCTTATATACACGCAGGCACCATAGGCCAATTTACTCGCATCACAAAACAAATGCAAACTTATCGAGTCATTATTTGCTGTAAAACCCAGCCATCTAGGAATTTTAATATCAGATAACAAATGCAATTGTTGTAGCCATACCTTAAACTTGTTGCTTAAACGTTTCGGAATTTCTTCCTCCCACTTAAGTTTCAAATCCCACGTTTTTTGTAAAATCAATTTAGGTAACAACATCACAGGAATTGCATATCCGATAATATCATACAATTGATTTGCAACAGCCAACACTATCCTTTTTGTAATTAGCTCATCCGATTCGTCAAATTGTTTCACGATACAAGACAAATTGTCCTTACCTGTATCCCATTCCAAACCTAGAAGTGGTATTTTATTTTCGATCGGAGGCTGTTCCTCAAAAACCACGTTTGGTAGATTTGATTTCCAACCCCTTAAATTAAAGTGACCTGACGACATAATTATTTGAGATTCCAGAACGAATTTTTTCATTTCCATTTCAGAATTAAAACTTGTTACACAGTTATCAACGTAAAACGCTGTCTTAAGGACTTCTGCTGTGTTACTTAAATTCCCTGGAACTTGACTTAAATGATATTGAATTGTCGCGGCCAATAAAAACGGGCTACAAGTTAGTCCGAACACTACTCTCTTATGTTTGAATTCTACTATTTTTTCTGGGTCATCTTTATCGAACCACAGAAATCTTAAAAAATCTCTATCCTTATCTTTAATAGAAATTTGTAAAAAAGCCCTTTCTACATCTGATGTAACTCCAATTTTATACTTTCGAAACTTATTAAATAATGATGGTATCAATTCTATTAAATTAGGTCCAGTAGCTAAACAATCATTTAACGAAGGGCAACCTGTTAAGGCTCTTCGCTACTGTCCATCTTGATTCTCCCCCCCTAATGTTAAGTCTATGGGAAAATCTCTATATGCCTATTCGTAGATTAGAAAGAAGTTATGCGAATATTTTTATACGGTTTGTTTTGTTGGATCGACGTAACTTTTATCCGTATTTTGCCTTAGTTGTTTTTGGCCTAAAATGTTGTTAAGTTTATTAAAATATCAATTGTTTACTTTAACATCATATTAAAAAAAGTTAAAAAGAGTTATTGAAAAAATAACAAGTCAATGACAAAGATTAAACTTTTTTCTATCCAGATCATATTTTAAAATTATTTTCGTGTTTCTTAAACAGTCAAATTTAGAGAAACATTAAAGCTATATTTTGAAAAAAAACGCTCTTCGCAAGAAGACACGCCTCCAAAGGGGGACATAGATATTTCCCTCCCTCAAGAGCTAGGAGGGTCAAGTGATTTATTATCTTGGCTGGACCTGTTTTGCTGTATAAAGCGGTTATTTATAAGCGGTCGTTAAGATGTTCTTATCCAAGCGGTCTTTAGCGTTAATTCCAGAAAACGTGCTTTACTGTTGTATTTGAAGATGCATCAAGGCGCGTTCTCAGGGGGGGGGGGGGGGGAGGAAGTTTCACTGTCATAACCCACCCCCGACATCCCGATGTTTTCTGACGAATGAATTACAAACACTAAAAGTAATCATAAATAATTTCAAAAAAATACTTTTTTAATTTACCATCATTTCGATAGGGTTAGCTTACCGTATCGCATTTAAGTAGCTATTAGGTGCAAGAACCTCGAAACAAATAAAACATTTGTAACTCTCATAACATCAAAAAATCGTCATACTTTATTTTTTATCTACTTAGATTTAATATAAACTACATATTCAGGGTTATTCAGACTTCCTTCCTGGGTTTCGAAGCAAGGACTGGACTTATCGGCAGGAACTGGACTATCGCATTGATGCATGCCGTGTGACCAAGGGTCCACACATAGAACACCTGTAAGCTATATAAATAAAACTTGAATTGTTTCTGTATTCTTTCAAATGTTCTTATTTTCTGTATTAGTCTTAGTTTTTTTTACTATAGTGCTTCGAAACCTAGGAGGGAATTCTGAATAACCGTTTATATATATAAAAAAAGGAAATGTTTAAAATATATAGATGTTTTCCAAATGTAATTATAACATTTCAGTGCTACATGGCCTTTGTATTTCAAGCACCATAAATATGTAATAAAATCAGTCTGATATGAAATTAGTGTATGTCCGTTTGCCTAAATATATTGCTCCTTCTCTAAGTGAATATAAACAAACAAAATTTTTTGATTAAACTATATATAATCTAGATAATATTATTATACGTTTTCTAAGTAATATGTAGTCTCATGTTGAGGTATTTAATATAACTCGAATACTGGACTAGTTGCATATATAGGTGGCAGATTAAAAAACTGAAAAAAATATTATGGTATGGGACAAATATGGGATGTTTTAAAATCGTATTTGTAGAGAAATACAGCAGCAAATTAATTGTTTACTTGAAAACACCTCCCACAGAAATTTTCTGGTTTCAGTTTTATCCTATTCAGTTTTATCCATATTAAAAGTTACGCAACTCAAAGAGATATGAACTCCCCTGTCATCAGTGTTTACTTCCAGGGGTGGACTTAGAGGTCAATCAAGGAGGGTGCGATTATGACCGTGAGTGTTTACAGTGGCGGTGATAGTATGTGAACTTGGGGGACAGGGGAGAGGGTTATCCTCAATTAGTATGATACTACTAGTGTTCAATGAAAGATAAAAATTAGAGGGTTTAAATATCCTCTTTTGCTCCCATATAAGAAATTACACCGAAAATGTAATACACTTTAATTCAATTAAATTATAAATATTTAGTATTTATTATTAGATAAAAAATATTTAAGAGCACAAAAAAATATCCCATGCAGATCAGGTAAAGTGTAAAAAGTTCAACAACCCTGAAAATTCAACTTTTTTATACAAGTTAATTTACCAATATATTCAACATCACAAATCATTTAATGCAGAAAAAGGCGGCAGATCTTTTAACAACTTTAGACAACACTGCAGTTACGTAAAGCTCTATATTTATAAGGTTTTACTAATTTCCAAAGTTAAATAATGCTTTTCAACTCGGTTTGACATCACATTAGTAAATTAAAATATAAGTTATATAAACTTGAGACTACACTATAATATTGATCATTGTATTCAAATATGGTATTATTTTCTGTTTTCATATTTTCATTTAAATGAAAATGGAGAATTTGGCGATATTTTTGGCAATAATTTTTACATGGGACTCCTCCCCCCCCCCCCCCAAATCCGCGTCTGTTTACTTCGAACAGTATTCTCATACTTAAAATGAGAATTTTTATAATTTCCAATCGATAAAATTGCTCGTACTACCTTCAGAACTGTTTTAAAGTTATGGAAAGTTCTTAATACATTAACACTTTCCAAAAACGCATATCGTGGAAGCGTCCCACACAGAGGAGCTGCAGGAAGGTAGGAACAATAATGTGGTAAATGACAATTCAAGACGACGATATAGTGGGGAAAGAGTTTTGGTCTTCAGAATGCAATATGTCGGATTGCTTTGTAAACTTCACAGGAACGCAAAGATAATTAAATTCGACTTTTTTTACTGTAATTACGATAACTTGATCTAGGCAAATCTGTAATGGTGAAATATGAGTTTCTAAATCGTATTTATTGATCCCAAAGGCGCCGCTAAACAATTTTGCTAGTGGAGGGATGGGGGAGCAGTACTATTATATATTTTGAGGCGGGAATGACATTTAAAAAAATTAAGAGCCAGAAAACGTGTTCGTGCATGAAAGAAAGATTATGGATATATACCAATAATCACCATAGGATGAAGAAATAAGTAGACAAAAAAATCAGTGCCACGGATATTTACTAAATGAACACAACACAAACTACTTACTACACATTCTTTTAACAAAAATTAAGTTCTCCTTTTTTCTTTGGCAAACAAACCAATGGACTTTTGTATAAATTCTTTTAGGTTTCTATCAAAAATTTTCTCCAAATTTCAGTGGCATTAAGCATACTTTTCTTTTCAGCTTCTGCCAACGTATTCAGTGTCGGTAAATTCAAAAGGACAGCAAACAGCGTGTGACAATCTCCCCTAAAAAAACGTTTGCCACAGGGTTGAAACAGGGGACAATGCTACTATGTCTATGTCCTGCTACTATCCCCATATCTCGGGGCCACACCCGACGGGTTGGTGGAAGAGGAGGGTATCGTTGAAGTAAAATGTCCCATGTCATGCGAAAACTTATCGCCAGAAGAGTCTGTGATTTCTCGCAAGTTTACGTTTTGGAGTCTTAATACGGAAAAAGTAATATCCGGTATAAACAGACGACACAAATACTATTTTCGAATTCAAGGACAATTACATATAACAAAACGTAATTACTGCCTGTTTGTGCTTTGGACCAGGAGAGGAATGAAGTATGAAAAGGTATTACGGGATGATTCTTTCTGGGAAAACGAAATGAAAGAAAAATTAACTAATTTTTATTTCGATTGCATACTGCCAGAATTAATTGATCCACGCCATACAAGATCAATGGCAATAAGGGATCCAGCTTCCATTTTAGAAGCGATGGAAAAATTTTAAATTTTTGGTATTTCTCAATAAATGTATACAATTTTCTTTTATATTAATTTTTGTTTAATTTGGAGATCTATTTTTATAAAATTATTCATTGATATTAAAATGATATAGGTTTAAATTTATTCGTGTGTTCTTTTGTGTTAAAATAATGGTTTCGTTTTGAAGTAAACTCTTGAAGTACTTTTTAGTATTGACAGTAAGCAGATTGGCTTACGATTTTTTTAAAAATAATTTTGGAAAGATATGACATAAAAAACAGTTGTAACGTGCATTGGGATTTTTTCATCTAGAAATTAATTGAATATCACACTTTCATTGGATTTTTCGGATCTTCTAAACTGTTCCCAACAATTTACAACAGGTGGTTCCCAAAACTGTTCGTTCACTAATTTCAATTAAAAACTTCATTATCCATATCAAAAATTAATATTTGAAAATAAGATTTGTTTAATAATATCTCTAATTTCATCTTAATAAAACGACATAAAATATTTTTGATGCATAGCAAAACTTTTTTTTAGAAAATCATTAAACTGTAAGTAACGTATAAAATATCTCCCAAAAGTTTTCGTAAACTTAAATTTTTTTTTACATATTGGTATTTGCTGCAATATTCTAGTACATTACGAAGACTTTTAGAGCCACTTTACATACAGATCAAATTGAAGTATAGAAGTCGCAATACATTTGAAGAAAAAGTTTCTCATTTAAAAAAATTATAATTCCCTATTTTTAGTGCCAGAAAAGAAAAGATACATCGTAGTTTTCAAATTTATTTGTTGTAGAATAAATAATTTCAAATGTAGAACATAAGAAAATGACTAGTGACTTCACTTTTGGAAAAACAACAACATTAAGATTGTTTATTCTTCAGTTGTGAAATAATGGAGGTGAATCAAATTAAAGTTAATAAGATACGAGTGTGAAACATGCTATATATATATATATTTTTTTAAAAATAATAATAATATTCTATTACAATGACCAGTGTGTGTCCCCCTTCTCCCTTTTTTTTTATATATATAGAGCCGAGGTTTTTATTCGATTCATATTCTTTCAGACATTCATTATTCGAAAATTCATCACGTTCAATATTCGAAAATATGTGAAGTGTTCTTATTTAAATTATTGTGAGTATTATCAAAAGTATTTTGCTGCGTGGAATGCTACCTCGCTCTTATTTTATTTGATTTGATTAGATAATAAACGGTAAATTTTTCCAAACCATTTCCCCCGTACAACATGTCCTTGCGGCAAGTAACTAAAAACACCCCTCTCTTTTCTGGGAGCAATAGTGAAGACCCAACTTTTTCCAAGTTAATTATCGAGGGGACAACTCACTGTAACGATCAACAAACGAAAACCATGACCCCCTCTGAATTTTGGACCCCTTTTCCCCTGCTGTCAAACTGTCAATCCCCCTGTTCTCCTCGAATCAGATTCATTACCTCGTGGAGCAAGACACGCCTTAACTGTTGCCAACAATATCTGGTTTTCTCGCAGAGAAAATAACGCTAGGGTAAAGAAGCGCCTTAAGTGCTCAGACGCATTATAAATTGGTCTTATTTTTGTCGTCTGACTATTTTCCTTATAAACAGGTCTGTGGGCTAAATAATGAAGACCCTCCCCTGCATTGTTTACCTTTTCAATGATACCCAGTGATAACCATTCAACAAAAACTTTCCCATAATTATCAAAATTATTCGAAGTTATTAATTTTCTTTTTGTACTAGAAAGGCTCTTTTCTGCCAATAGTTTATTATCTGGCAAAAGTGTTTTATCTACAACCCATGGAAGGGAAATTTCGTATCTCCCTTCATCATTAATGCCAATGATTTCTTTAAAATATTTTTGCGTTTCAACTTCTAAATCTTGTTTAGATTGATTAATGGCAGATTCCGAGATCTGGATGGTATCTAATGCCCATAAGTCTGAGATACATTTCCCCCTCGCCAACAAGGAAGTATTAACCAGATGGCTCGCCAAATTTCCCTTCTTTTCCGCACTACCACTTGGGAACGAATTAATGGGGCTTATTAAAGGTGCGTTTCGTTGGCCCCGCCCACAAACGCTCTAATTTTTTAATATATACCACAATTTAGTGCTAAATTAGTGCTTTCAGAATCCGCCATTAAAAAAATTAGTGCGTCAATATTTACCGAGATATACAAAGAAATGCGTGGGCGGGGCCAACGAAACGCTAGCCCCGCCCACAAACGCACTAATTTTTTAATATATACCAAATTTTAGTGCTCAATTAGTGTTTTCAGAATCCACCATCCAAAAAATTAGTGCGTCATTACTTTTCATAAAATTCAAGGTCAATTGAGGGTAGGCGGGCAAAATGCTGGCCGCGCCCACAAAAGCAATCATCATTCATTATATGTTAAAATGTCGGGCATAATTAGTGCTTTCAGAATACCCAACTGCCAGAAATAGTGTGTCAATATTTTGGCCAAAATTGACTATTTTGTAATAATTATTCACTTGTCACTTCCGTTTCGTTGGCCCCGCCCACAAAAGCAATCATCAATTATTATATGTTAAAATGTTGGGCATATTTAGTGCTTTTAGAAAACCAAATTACAAAAATTAGTGCGTCATTATTTTGGCCAAAATTGCCAACTTTAGCTTATTGCCGAATGTACGCGAGCTTTAAACCGATGTAAATTATCACGCACTAATTGTATGACCGGTGTCAAATTTTAGTGCTCAAATAGTGCTTTCAGAATCCCCAACCGCCAGAATTAGTGCGTCAATATTTTGGCCAAAATTGACCATAATGTAATAATAATTCACTAATCACTTGCGTTTCGTTGGCCCCGCCCACAAAAGCAATCAACATTCATTATATGTTAAAATGTTGGGCATAATTAGTGCTTTCAGAAAACCCAACTGCAAAAATTAGTGCGTCAATATTTTGGCCAAAATTGCCAATTTTAGCCTATTGCCTTATGTACGCGAGCCTTAAACCGATGTAAATTATCACGCACTAATTGTATGACCGGTGCCAAGTTTTAGTGCTCAATGAGTGCTTTCAGAATCCATAACCGCCAGAATTAGTGCGTCAATATTTTGGCCAAAATTGACTATTTTGTAATAATTATTCACTTGTCACTTCCGTTTCGTTGGCCCCGCCCACAAAAGCAATCATCAATTATTATATGTTAAAATGTTGGGCATAATTAGTGCTTTTAGAAAACCAAATTGCAAAAATTAGTGCGTCAATATTTTGGCCAAAATTGCCAATTTTAGCTTATTGCCGAATGTACGCGAGCTTTAAACCGATGTAAATTATCACGCACTAATTGTATGACCGGTGCCAAATTTTAGTGCTCAAATAGTGCTTTCAGAATCCCCAACCGCCAGAATTAGTGCGTCAATATTTTGGCCAAAATTGACCATAATGTAATAATAATTCACTAATCACTTGCGTTTCGTTGGCCCCGCCCACAAAAGCAATCAACATTCATTATATGTTAAAATGTTGGGCATAATTAGTGCTTTCAGAAAACCCAACTGCAAAAATTAGTGCGTCAATATTTTGGCCAAAATTGCGAATTTTAGCCTATTGCCTTATGTACGCGAGCCTTAAACCGATGTAAATTATCACGCACTAATTGTATGACCAGTGCCAAATTTTAGTGCTCAAATAGTGCTTCCAGAATCCCCAACCGCCAGAATTAGTGCGTCAATATTTTGGTCAAAATTGACCATAATGTAATAATAATTCACTAATCACTTGCGTTTCGTTGGCCCCGCCCACAAAAGCAATCAACATTCATTATATGTTAAAATGTTGGGCATAATTAGTGCTTTCAGAAAACCCAACTGCAAAAATTAGTGCGTCAATATTTTGGCCAAAATTGCGAATTTTAGCTTATTGCCTTATGTACGCGAGCCTTAAACCGATGTAAATTATCACGCACTAATTGTATGACCGGTGCCAAATTTTAGTGCACAATGAGTGCTTTCAGAATCCTCAACCGCCATAATTAGTGCGTCAATATTTTGGCCAAAATTGACTATTTTGTAATAATTATTTACTTGTCACTTCCGTTTCGCTAGCCCCGCCCACAAAAGCAATCATCAATTAATATATGTTAAAATGTTGGGCATAATTAGTGCTTTTAGAAAACCCAATTGCAAAAATTAGTGCGTCAATATTTTGGCCAAAATTGCCAATTTTAGCTCATTGTCGAATGTACGTGAGCCTTAAACCGATGTAAATTGTCACGCACTAATTGTATGACCGGTGCCAAATTTTAGTGCTCAATGAGTGCTTTCAGAATCCATAACTGCCAGAATTAGTGCGTCAATATTTTGGCCAAAATTGACCATTTTGTATTAATTATTCGCTTTTCACTTCCCTTTCGTTGGCCCCGCCCACAGACGCACTAATTGTCTCACATATGCAAACATTTAGTGCTCAATCAGTGCTTTCAGAATACCCAACTGCAAAAATTAGTGCGTCAATATTTACCGAGATATACAAAGAAATGCGTGGGCGGGGCCAACGAAACGCTAGCACCGCCCACAAACGCTCTAATTTTTTAATATATACCAAATTTTAGTGCTCAATGAGTGCTTTCAGAATCTCCAACCGCCATAATTAGTGCGTCAATATTTTGGCCAAAATCGTCAATTTCAACTTATTGCGGAATGTACGCGCATATCATCATAGATACGGATTCAATAGAATACAATTTTATTTGTTCGGCTGACATTTTCGAATGCCATTCCAATATCACCAGAAAGATTCCATAGTTAAAAATAAACTTAGGACATCAAAATTCACATTACATGAAATATATACTATTGTTGCGTTTGATGGGTTCGAAAGATTTGAAGCCAAAGCAGATCAAAACTTGCAGAAGTTTATTCTACTATAATTCTTCACAGATTCCTTTACAACTCCAGAACTTCTCGTTCTAGTAGACACAATACAGCTCTTTTCACAACAATAGAGCACAAAACAGCAGCTATAAACTTGACAACACCACTGCTATATCACCGCAAAAGACAATGCAATACTGTTCACTTTAGAATGCTCACTGAGACTCAGTATCTCCAGTCAACTAATTCAGTGACTCAAAATCCAAGAACTGACTAACTCTACTCACGGCCGTCCTTATATAGGAGTGGTGAATCTTCACGAACCTTCCAGAGAGAAAAATTTGGAGAACTTTCTAGATCGTAAACGAAAAGTCCTATACATGTACATGGGATACATGTACCTATACATGTACCGAAAATGTAGAAAAATGATCGAAAAGTTTGGTGACATTTTGCGAATTCTCACCAAATTTAGCAGCCAAAAGTAGGCCAAAACCGTCGCCAACTTGGGAGATTGCCATTTACCATAATGTTAAATAGCCTGCCCCTTGTAAAACTTGTTTTCATGCATGATCCCTGTAGAACTCGTTTTCAAGCATTAAGAGACGCATTGCAGGAAAGCGAAGTGAAGTCAACTCTTTCACTGCCTTATGCGAAATGTACATACATTTTCCTTTTTTACATAATTAATACTACGAAATATTTACAAATATACAGAAATTAGTAATAACAATACATTTATAAACACCCATGCCTAACACGGGACTCGAACCCGCAACCTCGCGATCTAGAATTTAGCACGCTAACCACTATACCGTTTGGTCGGAAAAAAATTCTGGGAAAATTCTTCGTAAAATTCCGGCAGATTATTGCTATCACACAAAATTACCTACGCGAAGCACTGCGACTTTTATAATAGTGTTACGAATTTTTGTATATTTGTAAATATATTCGTTAATTTTGTAAATAAGAACATTTATGTACATTTCGCATAAGGCAGTGCAATAGTTCGTCTTAACTTCGCTTTCCTGCAATGTGTCTATTAATGCTTAATAACGAGTTTTACAGAGATAAAGCTGGGAAGCGAGTTTTACAAGGAGCAGGGCATTTAACATTATGGTAATGGAAATCTTGCCAAATTGGCGATATAGAGCCAAGTTGGCAACAATTTTGGCGACTAATTTTTGTCACCAAACTTGACGACCATTTGGTGACATTTTCGGTCCCCATGTACATGTATAGGATATTTCGACTACGATCTGGAAAGTTCTCCAAATATCTATCTCTAGAAGATTCACGAAGGTTCGCCTCCCCTATATAAGTCCAAGAGCGCGGGTGATGGAGTTAATTGAGTCCGTTAGTTGACTGGAATTACTGAGTTGAGATACTGAGTCTCAGTGAGCATTCAGAGTAGTTCTAAAGCGAACTGTATTGCATTGTCTTTTGCGACGATTTGTAGCAGTTGTGAAGTTTTTTTAACTGCTATTTGAGCTCTGTTGATGTGTAAAGAGCTGTATTTAGTCTTTTAGAATGAGAAGTTCAGGTTTTCTAAAAAAATCTGTAAAGAGTATATCGGAATAAATTTCTGCAAGTTTTGATCTGCGTTGGTTTCAAATCTTTCTAACCCATCCACGCAACAATAGAGACAATGTCAGGGACGCATATTAGCTACCTTTACTTGCATTCGAACAAGGGAAAATAATGCAGCTCGCTGATTGGTTGGCATTTATTTCTCTAGTGCTGCCATCTGAAATTGAAAATTGGATGCTTTTGAAAGAAAATTTTGCAGAAATAATCCTAATAATAGTAGGAGATCCTAATAATAGGAACAGAACTCATTTCATCAACTCAATTTTTCATTACTATACATGAGCCCCTTTTAAAAGAAAATTTTCGTTTTAAGAAAATTTATATAAACATGAAATTTTTTTTTCTATAAATAAAATTAATTTTACAAATAAAATGTCATGGATATTAAGATGTAATAAATTCATATGAAATAATATTACATATATATTGTTGCGTGGATAGGTTCAAAAGACTTGAAGCCAAAGCAGATCAAAACTTGCAGAAATTTATTCCTATATAACTCTTCACAGATTCTCTTATAACTCCCGAACTTCTCGTTCTAGTAGACCCAATACAGCTCTTTACACAACAATAGAGCACAATACAGCAGTTAAAAACTTGACAACACAACTGCTACAAATCGCCGCAAAAGACAATGCAATACAGTTCACTTTCGGAACTCTCTGAATGCTCGCTGAGAGACAGCTAACTCAGTAATTCCAGTCAACTAACGGACTCAACTAACTTTTTTGGAAATTTGCCGAGCCGCCTTTCTAAAACCCTTCTTGAGAGATGAGCGAAACTCCGACCGGGATCAGTTTTATATGTTGGTGCTTGGTAGTGGGAGGTCTGTGTTATTTGGGTGCAACGTAGATATCCCCTTCTTACTTGAAACATTTATAGCCCCCCCCCCCCCCTTATCCCCCACGTGTCGGATTACTTTTATCGAAAAGAAGGTCGAACACTTGTTCTGAAGTGTGGATTGATGAGAAGTTACAACTTGGTTTGTCTTCAGAAGTAATGATATTTGTCTGTCATTTTTGGTTAAGAATGTTCGGATCTCAAAAAGATAACATTCTATTCCATTGCGAGTCAAGATTGAAATGTAGAGTGATGTGCACCATTAGCAATTTTGCTCTTTTGTAACTAGGTGGCCCATACTTGTGATAGGACATGGTATGTGAAGGATATCAACCCTCCCGAAACAATTCCTTTAGTGCTATAATAATTGGACTCTACAGAAATTTAAATGTTTTTATTTATAAGAGCTAGATATTTCATACTTCAAGTACTTTTGCTATTATCTACAGATTAAAAATAGGCTCTCAATGTAAATTTAAATGATTTTTGTATTTTTGATAGGTATATAGTTTATAATTCCACCATTAGTACTTGTTATTTTTTTGGCAAAAAATACATCTTTTTAACATTCATAACAACAACATCAAATAGGAAAATACATTATGAAAATACTGGTTCATGTAATTGTCACCTACACTTTATCTGCATAGCAGTTTAATTAAGGTGGACCAGAATATCATACAAAATGAATGCAAACATTCCCAAAATTAAAATAAAACAAGCAAGAAAACACTATACATGACATCATACTTTATTTTTTATACTAATAGATTGTAAATATTTACCTTGATTTATATTGAATATTTCTAAAATATTCAAAACACTGAGCAATGAAACTCCGAAAATAAATTACTGTTTCCTATATTAGATATATGTCTTACCTTTTAAAATATTTTTTATTCCCGTGCTTTATTCAGAAATGTTATTTCAAAGTTGAGTGTAACATATTTCTGCTTAAAAACTAATTCAACTGTGATAGAATATTAAAGCAATTATTTTACAATTGCTTCATTTGAAGAATATATAAAATAGTGCTTAGTATTGAATACTGTTGGGATGGGCTAACAGCTCCTTTTGACTTCTCTTTTTTGTTCACAGTCACTTAAATAAACATAATTCTACTGCAAAATTGTGATTGATGATAATACGAGAAAAAAATTCCTTTTTGATTAAAAATGATTCCATATTGCTACGAATTTTTGCATATTTGTAAATATTTCGTAGTGTTAATTTTGTAAATAGGAAAATTTATGTACATTTCGCATAAGGCAGTGCAATAGTTCGTCTGAGCTTGGCTTCCCTGCAATAAGGGTCTTGTGCTTTATAACGAGTTTTACAGAGGTAACTATGGGAAGCGAGTTTTAAGGAGCGGGGCATTTAACATTATGGTAATGGCAATCTCGCCAAGTTGGTGACGGTTTTGGCGACTAATTTTTGTCGCCATGTACATGTATAGGACTTTTTGACTACGATCTGGAAAGTTCTCCAAATATCTATCTCTAGGAGTTTCAAGATGGTTCACGTATGTTCTTCTCCCCTATAAAAGCTCAGGAGAGCGGGTGATGGAGGGAGTAGTTGATTTCGAGTCCGTAAGTTGTTAGCTGAGTCCATTAATTGACTGGAATTACTGATACTGAGTTCCGAAAGCGAACTGCATTGCATTGTCTTTTGCGGCGATTTAGCAGTTGTGTTGTCGAGTTTTTAACTGCTGTTTTATGTTCTATCGTTGTAAAAAGAGCTGTATTGTGTCTACTAGAACGAGAAGTTCTGGAGCTGTAAGAGAATCTGTGAAGAATTACATTGGAAGAAATTTCTGCAAGTTTTGATCTGCTTTGGCTTTAAATCTTTCGAACCCTTCCACGCAACAATATACTGAGCCCAGAGCAAAATTATTGACCTTCACAAATTTGCTTTATAAATTACCACATTCTGAAATAAACCATGAGGATTCAGATACATTTGAATTTTCTTTCACCATGAAATTTTCTTTGTGAGAAGAAGGAAACCCCTTGCTCTCACAAGAAAAAAAAAAAAAAAAATTCATTGATGTCCAATTATTATTAATTTTGATCTCAATTTTTCATACATTTTTGATGAAAGATTTATAGTATGTTGAATGACATGCACTTAGCTAAATATATATTTAATAAAATTTCTTAAAATAAATTTGGTGTTCTTAAAAAAATAAGCAAATAGAGTAATCACTCGGAACACCAGTGCGCTTCCAGAGGAGGGGGATAGAGAACACCAGCCCCTTCACAATAACTTCTCAGTTTGAAAAAAGAAGGGCAGAAAAGAAAGGGAGAAAAAATACGAATTATGAAGTAGACAAAAGAGAATAAAGATGACTCAATTATGTATGACCAATATGTTTAAAAAACGTAACTTAAACCTTTAAAAAACATTTTATTCCTAAATTAAAGCGCAATTTCAGAAGTAAGAAATACTTTGTGTATTCTCTTGATGCAAATACCACAATTTTAACCAAAACGTAGGAGCCTACAAATAATACTGGTTGAATGGAACCCCAAAAAGATGTTCCAGTATAGCCTAAAATATGCGTCATAACACCTCTGTAATAAAAAAATATATATATATTCGTATACTTTCAACTGCTTTGTAAACACTACAGTTCGATTCAATGCTCTTATTTCTATAGGAGTAGATTGAAGAAAAAGAAGCTAAAAGAATTCCATCACAAGCGTAATTCTCAACACATATGAAGCCACCCTTAATCCTTAAAATTGCCCTAATTCCTTCGATTTTGCTTCCCCTATGAACCATCAAACCACTGTTCTTTCAACTCTCAAAGAACGTGTGGAAAAAGTGAATTGGGGGATGTGAAGACGGGTGAGGTCAGAGTTCAAGGGAGGAGAGGACTAAACCAATAAAAGTGTTTACCTTATCAGTCAAGACTAGGCAGCCGCGAATACATTTACCAAGACGTAGTTCCTGGGTTCCGTAGTTCATTTATTGAGTTCAGAAGCAACTCAATAGCAAAAGAGTATTAGATTTACATACCATTACGTTGGTAGTCGGTCAGTATCTTGACCAAAATATTTACAATTATACTATTTTATTTCTAAAAAATTTCATATATTTTATCAAAGTAATTGAAAACTGGGGACTTCTTCTATTTTAAATAATATTTCAAGGTGGCTCTGGATGGACAAAGCAATGAGGTAAAGACGGAACTGCCTCTTCAATACTTTTTTCAATACCTGACTTTTCAGTTTTCATTTCGCGAAATAAATATAAGTCAAGATAGTTGGTAATTTTGTTGGCATTAAGGCAGTTGGGTATTCTGAAAGCACTAATTGATCACTAAATGTTTGCATATGCAAGACAATTAGTGCGTCTGTGGGCGGGGCCAACGAAACGGAAGTGATTAGTGAATTATTATTACAAAATTGTCAATTTTGGCCAAAATACTGACGCACTAATTCTGGCGATTGCGGATTCTGAAAACACTCATTGAACACTAAATTTTGGCACCGATCATACAATACTGCACGATAATTTACATCGGTTTAAGGCTCGCGTACATTCGGCAATAAGCTAAAATTGGCAATTTTGGCCAAAATATTGACGCACTAATTCTGGCAGTTATGGATTCTGAAAGCACTCATTGAGCACTAAAATTTGGCACCGGTCATACAATTAGTGCGTGATAATTTACATAGGTTTAAGGCTCACGTACATTCGACAATGAGCTAAAATTGGCAATTTTGGCCAAAATATTGACGCACTAATTTTTGCAGTTGGGTTTTCTGAAAGCACTAATTATGCCCAACATTTTAACATATAATGATTGATGATTGCTTTTGTGGGCGGGGCCAACGAAACGGAAGTGATTAGTGAATTATTATTACAAAATGGTAAATTTTGGCCAAAATATTGACGCACTATTTCTGGCAGTTGGGTATTCTGAAAGCACTAATTATGCCCGACATTTTAACATATAATGAATGATGATTGCTTTTTTGGGCGGGGCCATCATTTTGCCCGCCTACCCTCAATTAACCTTGAATTTTATGAAAAGTAATGACGCACTAATTTTTTGGATGGTGGATTCTGAAAGCACTAATTGAGCACTAAAATTTGGTATATATTAAAAAATTAGTGCGTTTGTGGGCGGGGCTAGCGTTTCGTTGGCCCCGCCCACGTATTTCTTTGTATATCTCGGTAAATATTGACGCACTAATTTTTTTAATGGCGGATTCTGAAAGCACTAATTTAGCACTAAATTGTGGTATATATTAAAAAATTAGTGCGTTTGTGGGCGGGGCCAACGAAACGCACCTGCTTATTAAAGACCATCCCAACCAGGTGCGTTTCGTTGGCCCCGCCCACAAACGCACTAATTTTTTAATATATACCACAATTTAGTGCTAAATTAGTGCTTTCAGAATCCGCCATTAAAAAAATTAGTGCGTCAATATTTACCGAGATATACAAAGAAATGCGTGGGCGGGGCCAACGAAACGCTAGCCCCGCCCACAAACGCACTAATTTTTTAATATATACCAAATTTTAGTGCTCAATTAGTGTTTTCAGAATCCACCATCCAAAAAATTAGTGCGTCATTACTTTTCATAAAATTCAAGGTCAATTGAGGGTAGGCGGGCAAAATGCTGGCCGCGCCCACAAAAGCAATCATCATTCATTATATGTTAAAATGTCGGGCATAATTAGTGCTTTCAGAATACCCAACTGCCAGAAATAGTGTGTCAATATTTTGGCCAAAATTTACCATTTTGTAATAATAATTCACTAATCACTTCCGTTTCGTTGGCCCCGCCCACAAAAGCAATCATCAATCATTATATGTTAAAATGTTGGGCATAATTAGTGCTTTCAGAAAACCCAACTGCAAAAATTAGTGTGTCAATATTTTGGCCAAAATTGCCAATTTTAGCTTATTGCCGAATGTACGCGAGCCATAAACCGATGTAAATTATCACGCACTAATTGTATGACCGGTGCCAAATTTTAGTGCTCAAATAGTGCTTTCAGAATCCCCAACCGCCATAATTAGTGCGTCAATATTTTGGCCAAAATTGACCATAATGTAATAATTATTCACTTGTCACTTCCGTTTCCTTGGCCCCGCCCACAAAAGCAATCATCAATTATTATATGTTAAAATGTTGGGCATAATTAGTGCTTTTAGAAAACCAAATTGCAAAAATTAGTGCGTCAATATTTTGGCCAAAATTGCCAATTTTAGCTTATTGCCGAATGTACGCGAGCTTTAAACCGATGTAAATTATCACGCACTAATTGTATGACCGGTGCCAAATTTTAGTGCTCAAATAGTGCTTTCAGAATCCCCAACCGCCATAATTAGTGCGTCAATATTTTGGCCAAAATTGACCATAATGTAATAATAATTCACTAATCACTTGCGTTTCGTTGGCCCCGCCCACAAAAGCAATCAACATTCATTATATGTTAAAATGTTGGGCATAATTATTGCTTTCAGAAAACCCAACTGCAAAAATTAGTGCGTCAATATTTTGGCCAAAATTGCGAATTTTAGCCTATTGCCTTATGTACGCGAACCTTAAACCGATGTAAATTATCACGCACTAATTGTATGACCGGTGCCAAATTTTAGTACTCAATGAGTGCTTTCAGATTCCCCAACCGCCAGAATTAGTGCGTCAATATTTTGGCCAAAATTGACTATTTTGTAATAATTATTCACTTGTCACTTCCGTTTCGTTGGCCCCGCCCACAAAAGCAATCATCAATTATTATATGTTAAAATGTTTGGCATAATTAGTGCTTTTAGAAAACCCAACTGCAAAAATTAGTGCTTCAATATTTTGGCCAAAATTGCCAATTTTAGCTCATTGTCGAATGTACGTGAGCCTTAAACCTATGTAAATTATCACGCACTAATTGTATGACCGGTGCCAAATTTTAGTGCTCAATGAGTGCTTTCAGAATCCATAACTGCCAGAATTAGTGCGTCAATATTTTGGCCAAAATTGCCAATTTTAGCTTATTGCCGAATGTACGCGAGCCTTAAACCGATGTAAATTATCGTGCAGTGTTGTATGATCGGTGCCAAAATTTAGTGTTCAATGAGTGCTTTCAGAATCCGCAAACGCCAGAATTAGTGCGTCAGTATTTTGGCCAAAATTGACAATTTGGTAATAATAATTCACTAATCACTTCCGTTTCGTTGGCCCCGCCCACAGACGCACTAATTGTCTCGCATTAGTGCTCAATTAGTGCTTTCAGAATACCCAACTGCCTTAATGCCAACAAAATTACCAACTATCGTGACTTATATTTATTTCGCGAAATGAAAACTGAAAAGTCAGGTATTGAAAAAAGTATTGAAGAGGCAGTTCCGTCTTTACCTCATTGCTTTGTCCATCCAGAGCCACCTTGAAATATTATTTAAAATAGAAGAAGTCCCCAGTTTTCAATTACTTTGATAAAATATATGAAATTTTTTAGAAATAAAATAGTATAATTGTAAATATTTTGGTCAAGATACTGACCGACTACCAATGTAATGGTATGTAAATCTAATACTCTTTTGCTATTGAGTTGCTTCTGAACTCAATAAATGAACTACGGAACCCAGGAACTACGTCTTGGTAAATGTATTCGCGGCTGCCTAGTCTTGACTGATAAGGTAAACACTTTTATTGGTTTAGTCCTCTCCTCCCTTGAACTCTGACCTCACCCGTCTTCACATCCCCCAATTCACTTTTTCCACACGTTCTTTGAGAGTTGAAAGAACAGTGGGGTGATGGTTCATAGGGGAAGCAAAATCGAAGGAATTAGGGCAAATTTTAAGGATTAAGGGTGGCTTCATATGTGTTGAGAATTACGCTTGTGATGGAATTCTTTTAGCTTCTTTTTCTTCAATCTACTCCTATAGAAATAAGAGCATTGAATCGAACTGTAGTTTTTACAAAGCAGTTGAAAGTATACGAATATATATATATTTTTTTTATTACAGAGGTGTTATGACGCATATTTTAGGCTATACTGGAACATCTTTTTGGGGTTCCATTCAACCAGTATTATTTGTAGGCTCCTACGTTTTGGTTAAAATTGTGGTATTTGCATCAAGAGAATACACAAAGTATTTCTTACTTCTGAAATTGCGCTTTAATTTAGGAATAAAATGTTTTTTAAAGGTTTAAGTTACGTTTTTTAAACATATTGGTCATACATAATTGAGTCATCTTTATTCTCTTTTGTCTACTTCATAATTCGTATTTTTTCTCCCTTTCTTTTCTGCCCTTCTTTTTTCAAACTGAGAAGTTATTGTGAAGGGGCTGGTGTTCTCTATCCCCCTCCTCTGGAAGCGCACTGGTGTTCCGAGTGATTACTCTATTTGCTTATTTTTTTAAGAACACCAAATTTATTTTAAGAAATTTTATTAAATATATATTTAGCTAAGTGCATGTTTTCCTTCAACATACTATAAATCTTTCATCAAAAATGTATGAAAAATTGAGATCAAAATTAATAATAATTGGACATCAATGAATTTTTTTTTTTTCTTGTGAGAGCAAGGGGTTTCCTTCTTCTCACAAAGAAAATTTCATGGTGAAAGAAAATTCAAATGTATCTGAATCCTCATGGTTTATTTCAGAATGTGGTAATTTATAAAGCAAATTTGTGAAGGTCAATAATTTTGCTCTGGGCTCAGTATATTGTTGCGTGGAAGGGTTCGAAAGATTTAAAGCCAAAGCAGATCAAAACTTGCAGAAATTTCTTCCAATGTAATTCTTCACAGATTCTCTTACAGCTCCAGAACTTCTCGTTCTAGTAGACACAATACAGCTCTTTTTACAACGATAGAACATAAAACAGCAGTTAAAAACTCGACAACACAACTGCTAAATCGCCGCAAAAGACAATGCAATGCAGTTCGCTTTCGGAACTCAGTATCAGTAATTCCAGTCAATTAATGGACTCAGCTAACAACTTACGGACTCGAAATCAACTACTCCCTCCATCACCCGCTCTCCTGAGCTTTTATAGGGGAGAAGAACATACGTGAACCATCTTGAAACTCCTAGAGATAGATATTTGGAGAACTTTCCAGATCGTAGTCAAAAAGTCCTATACATGTACATGGCGACAAAAATTAGTCGCCAAAACCGTCACCAACTTGGCGAGATTGCCATTACCATAATGTTAAATGCCCCGCTCCTTAAAACTCGCTTCCCATAGTTACCTCTGTAAAACTCGTTATAAAGCACAAGACCCTTATTGCAGGGAAGCCAAGCTCAGACGAACTATTGCACTGCCTTATGCGAAATGTACATAAATTTTCCTATTTACAAAATTAACACTACGAAATATTTACAAATATGCAAAAATTCGTAGCAATATGGAATCATTTTTAATCAAAAAGGAATTTTTTTCTCGTATTATCATCAATCACAATTTTGCAGTAGAATTATGTTTATTTAAGTGACTGTGAACAAAAAAGAGAAGTCAAAAGGAGCTGTTAGCCCATCCCAACAGTATTCAATACTAAGCACTATTTTATATATTCTTCAAATGAAGCAATTGTAAAATAATTGCTTTAATATTCTATCACAGTTGAATTAGTTTTTAAGCAGAAATATGTTACACTCAACTTTGAAATAACATTTCTGAATAAAGCACGGGAATAAAAAATATTTTAAAAGGTAAGACATATATCTAATATAGGAAACAGTAATTTATTTTCGGAGTTTCATTGCTCAGTGTTTTGAATATTTTAGAAATATTCAATATAAATCAAGGTAAATATTTACAATCTATTAGTATAAAAAATAAAGTATGATGTCATGTATAGTGTTTTCTTGCTTGTTTTATTTTAATTTTGGGAATGTTTGCATTCATTTTGTATGATATTCTGGTCCACCTTAATTAAACTGCTATGCAGATAAAGTGTAGGTGACAATTACATGAACCAGTATTTTCATAATGTATTTTCCTATTTGATGTTGTTGTTATGAATGTTAAAAAGATGTATTTTTTGCCAAAAAAATAACAAGTACTAATGGTGGAATTATAAACTATATACCTATCAAAAATACAAAAATCATTTAAATTTACATTGAGAGCCTATTTTTAATCTGTAGATAATAGCAAAAGTACTTGAAGTATGAAATATCTAGCTCTTATAAATAAAAACATTTAAATTTCTGTAGAGTCCAATTATTATAGCACTAAAGGAATTGTTTCGGGAGGGTTGATATCCTTCACATACCATGTCCTATCACAAGTATGGGCCACCTAGTTACAAAAGAGCAAAATTGCTAATGGTGCACATCACTCTACATTTCAATCTTGACTCGCAATGGAATAGAATGTTATCTTTTTGAGATCCGAACATTCTTAACCAAAAATGACAGACAAATATCATTACTTCTGAAGACAAACCAAGTTGTAACTTCTCATCAATCCACACTTCAGAACAAGTGTTCGACCTTCTTTTCGATAAAAGTAATCCGACACGTGGGGGATAAGGGGGGGGGGGGCTATAAATGTTTCAAGTAAGAAGGGGATATCTACGTTGCACCCAAATAACACAGACCTCCCACTACCAAGCACCAACATATAAAACTGATCCCGGTCGGAGTTTCGCTCATCTCTCAAGAAGGGTTTTAGAAAGGCGGCTCGGCAAATTTCCAAAAAAGTTAGTTGAGTCCGTTAGTTGACTGGAATTACTGAGTTAGCTGTCTCTCAGCGAGCATTCAGAGAGTTCCGAAAGTGAACTGTATTGCATTGTCTTTTGCGGCGATTTGTAGCAGTTGTGTTGTCAAGTTTTTAACTACTGTATTGTGCTCTATTGTTGTGTAAAGAGCTGTATTGGGTCTACTAGAACGAGAAGTTCGGGAGTTATAAGAGAATCTGTGAAGAGTTATATAGGAATAAATTTCTGCAAGTTTTGATCTGCTTTGGCTTCAAGTCTTTTGAACCTATCCACGCAACAATATATATGTAATATTATTTCATATGAATTTATTACATCTTAATATCCATGACATTTTATTTGTAAAATTAATTTTATTTATAGAAAAAAAAATTTCATGTTTATATAAATTTTCTTAAAACGAAAATTTTCTTTTAAAAGGGGCTCATGTATAGTAATGAAAAATTGAGTTGATGAAATGAGTTCTGTTCCTATTATTAGGATCTCCTACTATTATTAGGATTATTTCTGCAAAATTTTCTTTCAAAAGCATCCAATTTTCAATTTCAGATGGCAGCACTAGAGAAATAAATGCCAACCAATCAGCGAGCTGCATTATTTTCCCTTGTTCGAATGCAAGTAAAGGTAGCTAATATGCGGGACTGAAATATACTGGGATAGTAATGAAAAATTGAGTTGATGAAATGAGTTCTGTTCCTATTATTAGGATCTCCTACTATTATTAGGATTATTTCTGCAAAATTTTCTTTCAAAAGCATCCAATTTTCAATTTCAGATGGCAGCACTAGAGAAATAAATGCCAACCAATCAGCGAGCTGCATTATTTTCCCTTGTTCGAATGCAAGTAAAGGTAGCTAATATGCGTCCCTGACATTGTCTCTATTGTTGCGTGGATGGGTTAGAAAGATTTGAAACCAACGCAGATCAAAACTTGCAGAAATTTATTCCGATATACTCTTTACAGATTTTTTTAGAAAACCTGAACTTCTCATTCTAAAAGACTAAATACAGCTCTTTACACATCAACAGAGCTCAAATAGCAGTTAAAAAAACTTCACAACTGCTACAAATCGTCGCAAAAGACAATGCAATACAGTTCGCTTTAGAACTACTCTGAATGCTCACTGAGACTCAGTATCTCAACTCAGTAATTCCAGTCAACTAACGGACTCAATTAACTCCATCACCCGCGCTCTTGGACTTATATAGGGGAGGCGAACCTTCGTGAATCTTCTAGAGATAGATATTTGGAGAACTTTCCAGATCGTAGTCGAAATATCCTATACATGTACATGGGGACCGAAAATGTCACCAAATGGTCGTCAAGTTTGGTGACAAAAATTAGTCGCCAAAATTGTTGCCAACTTGGCTCTATATCGCCAATTTGGCAAGATTTCCATTACCATAATGTTAAATGCCCTGCTCCTTGTAAAACTCGCTTCCCAGCTTTATCTCTGTAAAACTCGTTATTAAGCATTAATAGACACATTGCAGGAAAGCGAAGTTAAGACGAACTATTGCACTGCCTTATGCGAAATGTACATAAATGTTCTTATTTACAAAATTAACGAATATATTTACAAATATACAAAATTCGTAACACTATTATAAAAGTCGCAGTGCTTCGCGTAGGTAATTTTGTGTGATAGCAATAATCTGCCGGAATTTTACGAAGAATTTTCCCAGAATTTTTTTCCGACCAAACGGTATAGTGGTTAGCGTGCTAAATTCTAGATCGCGAGGTTGCGGGTTCGAGTCCCGTGTTAGGCATGGGTGTTTATAAATGTATTGTTATTACTAATTTCTGTATATTTGTAAATATTTCGTAGTATTAATTATGTAAAAAAGGAAAATGTATGTACATTTCGCATAAGGCAGTGAAAGAGTTGACTTCACTTCGCTTTCCTGCAATGCGTCTCTTAATGCTTGAAAACGAGTTCTACAGGGATCATGCATGAAAACAAGTTTTACAAGGGGCAGGCTATTTAACATTATGGTAAATGGCAATCTCCCAAGTTGGCGACGGTTTTGGCCTACTTTTGGTTGCTAAATTTGGTGAGAATTCGCAAAATGTCACCAAACTTTTCGATCATTTTTCTACATTTTCGGTACATGTATAGGTACATGTATCCCATGTACATGTATAGGTACATGTATCCCATGTACATGTATAGGACTTTTCGTTTACGATCTAGAAAGTTCTCCAAATTTTTCTCTCTGGAAGGTTCGTGAAGATTCACCACTCCTATATAAGGACGGCCGTGAGTAGAGTTAGTCAGTTCTTGGATTTTGAGTCACTGAATTAGTTGACTGGAGATACTGAGTCTCAGTGAGCATTCTAAAGTGAACAGTATTGCATTGTCTTTTGCGGTGATATAGCAGTGGTGTTGTCAAGTTTATAGCTGCTGTTTTGTGCTCTATTGTTGTGAAAAGAGCTGTATTGTGTCTACTAGAACGAGAAGTTCTGGAGTTGTAAAGGAATCTGTGAAGAATTATAGTAGAATAAACTTCTGCAAGTTTTGATCTGCTTTGGCTTCAAATCTTTCGAACCCATCAAACGCAACAATAGTATATATTTCATGTAATGTGAATTTTGATGTCCTAAGTTTATTTTTAACTATGGAATCTTTCTGGTGATATTGGAATGGCATTCGAAAATGTCAGCCGAACAAATAAAATTGTATTCTATTGAATCCGTATCTATGATGATATGCGCGTACATTCCGCAATAAGTTGAAATTGACGATTTTGGCCAAAATATTGACGCACTAATTATGGCGGTTGGAGATTCTGAAAGCACTCATTGAGCACTAAAATTTGGTATATATTAAAAAATTAGAGCGTTTGTGGCGGTGCTAGCGTTTCGTTGGCCCCGCCCACGCATTTCTTTGTATATCTCGGTAAATATTGACGCACTAATTTTTGCAGTTGGGTATTCTGAAAGCACTGATTGAGCACTAAATGTTTGCATATGTGAGACAATTAGTGCGTCTGTGGGCGGGGCCAACGAAAGGGAAGTGAAAAGCGAATAATTAATACAAAATGGTCAATTTTGGCCAAAATATTGACGCACTAATTCTGGCAGTTATGGATTCTGAAAGCACTCATTGAGCACTAAAATTTGGCACCGGTCATACAATTAGTGCGTGACAATTTACATCGGTTTAAGGCTCACGTACATTCGACAATGAGCTAAAATTGGCAATTTTGGCCAAAATATTGACGCACTAATTTTTGCAATTGGGTTTTCTAAAAGCACTAATTATGCCCAACATTTTAACATATATTAATTGATGATTGCTTTTGTGGGCGGGGCTAGCGAAACGGAAGTGACAAGTAAATAATTATTACAAAATAGTCAATTTTGGCCAAAATATTGACGCACTAATTATGGCGGTTGAGGATTCTGAAAGCACTCATTGTGCACTAAAATTTGGCACCGGTCATACAATTAGTGCGTGATAATTTACATCGGTTTAAGGCTCGCGTACATAAGGCAATAAGCTAAAATTCGCAATTTTGGCCAAAATATTGACGCACTAATTTTTGCAGTTGGGTTTTCTGAAAGCACTAATTATGCCCAACATTTTAACATATAATGAATGTTGATTGCTTTTGTGGGCGGGGCCAACGAAACGCAAGTGATTAGTGAATTATTATTACATTATGGTCAATTTTGGCCAAAATATTGACGCACTAATTCTGGCGGTTGGGGATTCTGGAAGCACTATTTGAGCACTAAAATTTGGCACCGGTCATACAATTAGTGCGTGATAATTTACATCGGTTTAAAGTTCGCGTACATTCGGCAATAAGCTAAAGTTGGCAATTTTGGCCAAAATATTGACGCACTAATTTTTGCAATTTGGTTTTCTAAAAGCACTAATTATGCCCAACATTTTAACATATAATAATTGATGATTGCTTTTGGTTGCGGGGCCAACGAAACGGAAGTGACAAGTGAATAATTATTACAAAATAGTCAATTTTGGCCAAAATATTGACGCACTAATTATGGCGGTTGGGGAATCTGAAAGCACTCATTGAGCACTAAAATTTGGCACCGGTCATACAATTAGTGCGTGATAATTTACATCGGTTTAAAGTTCGCGTACATTCGGCAATAAGCTAAAATTGGCAATTTTGGCCAAAATATTGACGCACTAATTTTTGCAGCTGGGTTTTCTGAAAGCACTAATTATGCCCAACATTTTAACATATAATGATTGATGATTGCTTTTGTGGGCGGGGCCAACGAAACGGAAGTGATTAGTGAATTATTATTACAAAATGGTAAATTTTGGCCAAAATATTGACGCTCTATTTCTGGCAGTTGGGTATTCTGAAAGCACTAATTATGCCCGACATTTTAACATATAATGAATGATGATTGGTTTTGTGGGCGGGGCCAGCATTTTGCCCGCCTACCCTCAATTAACCTTGAATTTTATGAAAAGTAATGACGCACTAATTTTTTGGATGGTGGATTCTGAAAGCACTAATTGAGCACTAAAATTTGGTATATATTAAAAAATTAGTGCGTTTGTGGGCGGGGCTAGCGTTTCGTTGGCCCCGCCCACGCATTTCTTTGTATATCTCGGTAAATATTGACGCACTAATTTTTTTAATGGCGGATTCTGAAAGCACTAATTTAGCACTAAATTGTGGTATATATTAAAAAATTAGTGCGTTTGTGGGTGGGGCCAACGAAACGCACCTATCCCAACCTACTCTCAAGTTAAGTGAGGCTCGTATTCTTCAAATTTAGTATTCGCCCTGTCAGCAATCTTCCCAAAATATCTGATCCTATCAATAAAGCAATTCTCTTTTCTACTTTTAGTTGCGTATTTTCTAAATCATAAATCTTAACTCCTTGATTTTGGAGTGTTTTTATCCATGGACCAGATGGGACCTGTTTCATATCAGAGCAAATATTCGGTACACTTAAAACTTCAAATTTACATTGATATTTTCTATCAACACTACTTGCTTCAATTAAATAATTATCATGCACACTTTCTTCTGTTTCAACACAGCCAAAAAGAGAATGTTTTAACTTAGTTTTACCAATTGGTTCATAATTCATAAACTTAGCCACATTATTACAAATATATGATTTACATGAACCTGTGTCAAAAATGCATCTTATTAACATTTCTTTAGGACCATTTTGCAATCTTACAATTAAAGTTTGAAGCAATACATCAGAGAGTTGCAAGACCTTATTATTAAGCGTACTTGTTTTGTTTTCTTCTTTTTCTCTAGTTGAAAGATTTTCAACTTGTTTAGAGGCCAAATCAGGACATAACAAAATAAAATGCCTTCGTTGACATAAGGGGCACTTATGTCTAGATCTGCATGAATTTGATTGGTGATAAAGTTTGAGACAAACAAAACAAGCCTTCTTTTTCTTGATGATTTCTTTCTTACAATCTAAACTCATAGAAGCAGCTTCATTACAACTCTCTGAAGAATGATATTTTTCACAAAATATACAAGTATCAGATTTCTTAAATTTTTTATCATGTGATACAGATTTATCATTAATCAATAGATCAGAAGTAGTAGGAATAATCTTAGTTTCTACCTTATTAGATTTCTTAGAAATATTTACTCTTTCAGAAACAAAAGATTCCTTAGCCATATTAACTAGAAATTCAGATTCAACTTCATTTTTAACAAAATCTATTAATTTGTCTAAATCCGTCTTACCCGTTACCTCCATAGACAATCCTCTTTGCCGCTCCCAAATATGAATTAAATCACTTGGAAGTGCAGACTCAACGAGTGGAAATAAGAAGTCCGCGTATCTGTCCTTGGTTAATCTTAAAGACTCTAAGGCACGTAATTGAGTCTGTAGTTGGTCGTACAATGTTGACAAGTTTACGTTTCTTTTGTCACTGATCACTAAAGTGAGTAGATCTCTTATGTAAACTTGTATTAGGACACTTTCTTATCCAAATCGTTCTTTAAGGTAATCCACAGCTTTGCGGTAATTAGCACTTGTTGACGGGAAGGAATTAACTATTCGCCTGGGAGGGGAATTCTCCAGTGTGGCTTGAATAAGGTACTGGAATTTGTCCCTCTCGTCGAGACTTGCATCCCCGTCTATCTTAGAAAATTGGGACCAAAAACTTAGCCAGTTCCTTGGGTCTCCATCAAACTTCCACAGCTCGATCTCCGGTAACTTCTTCTTCTGTCCAGAGGTCGCAGTAGTGATGTCTGCCAACGCACCTGCATTTGAAACTCCCGTTTCAGTAGTAATCCGAGGATTCAACCTTCTCTTGACTAGAACTCTTAAAGCAGCCAATCGTTCATGGTATTCTTCGGATACATCATACTCTTGTTGGTACTCATCCGACGTACAACCCTTTTGTTGATAATGTAAGAGAAAGTTGTCATCTAGGATTCTTAGTTGTTGAGCTTTCTCTGATAACTGGTCAAAGCTGATTTCCAGTTCTATTGTGTCCGACACGTCCTCAAGCAAAGTGCTTAATTTATTTGCAGCTCTCGTAAAAGCACTCCACACTGACGCACGTTTCTGCTTAGTTGTTTCTAAATTCATTTTATCGTACGCAGTCGATATCTGTCGCAACCGCGACGCTTAATCCCGGCAGGGATGCCACATGTTGTGAATAGAAAACTTCACCTTAAATCAAGCTTACAAGTCCGGGTGAAATAACGATATCGACTAAGGGAGAATTTTTATATAACAATTTAATACGTAAATGCATTGAGAGCAGCAGAGCTGATATCTGCTCTCTGTCAAGGTTACATCTCTTCTCCTCTTCTTTTCATCCAGTGTTTCTTCTTATACATTTGGCGCGCATGCGCATACATTAATATCAAGAGAGTATGTAATAGTATTAATTTATTTGCAACAATTATTTTCGTATGTGCTTTTCTCGTGGTTATGCGGTAGGTTTCTCTCTACATTAAAAAAAATAATAGGAATCGAATTTTGTGTCACGTGTATCTCAATTTCTGGTGCAAGGAGAACTGTGAAATTTGAAACATAAGTAGTTTCTGCATTCATTAAGTTTCAAAAGAGAAAAAAATGGAATTGTTAATTAGTTTTATTTTTTAATTAAATTTTAAAATTTGGCCGTAATGTTAATCCAATGGGAAATATTTCCCCCCTCGTCTTCTATCGCAGTAAATACTAGAAATATTTACTTTTTTTCCATTGAAATCTCCTTTTACGAATTGCATTAAACACTTTGTTGGATGATAAAAAAAAAATCAATTAGATACATCAAGTTTTAGAGAGCACTAAACCTCATTTTTTTGGCCTTTTCCTCGTTCGGAAATTGATTTGCCCTTTTTTTAAGGTAGGTAGGACAGCGTGTGGGAGAGTTATGACGTAATTTTTAAAAGACGCCATGCATAAGCTCCAAGTATGATGTCATGAGACTATAAAGCTCATTAATACTTTAATTGACTTTCTGCAAAAAACTGATTATCAGCATTTGTTTGGTGGAATTTTAATTAGTTTTTTTTAACAACACACTTTAAAAGTTTACATAACCTAAAAGTATTGTTTATGTCCTTGTGTTCTTTTGTATTTTTTAATCGGCAACGATCAATTATTTTGAAATCAGCCAATTTACACAATAACGTCTTGTTTTGGTGTGGTGGGGTCGGAGAGAGGGGTTTACACTAGAATATTTCGATCTCGTATTCTTCTAGATGCTCAAAATTACGAGACCTATTTGGCTGTGTTAAGTATTTTATAAGTGGCAGAAATAGACAGTCGGTAGTTCCAAAAAACAAAACAAAACGTTTTGTTTTAATTTTTGGGAAGAATATTCCATTTATAAGTGGCAGAAATAGACAGTCGGTGGTTTCAAAACAAAACAAATTCAGAACAAAAATATTCCAGAATTTTTTTTACGTTCTATTAACATAAGTATCTTCTGACCTGAGTAACCGTTGTTGGAGACGACAATTCAATTGGTTTGTGTAAGCTCTTGTTTTCTTTTGTTTTGTGCTCTTCTTAGTATAATTTATTGTTTTGGGGTAATATAATCTTATATTTGTTTTTCTTTAACGGTTAAGTTTTGCTCTCTATGTAAGCCTGTATGCATATGTTACGATGTTGTTCTTTTGAGTGCAATTTTTTTAGTGTTATATATCTTGTTCTATATTTGTTTTTAACATAAGCTAGTGTTTTGGTTAAGTTTTGCGTAAGCCTGTATGCATATGTTACGATGTTGTTCTTTTGAGTGCAATTTTTTTAGTGTTATATATCTTGTTCAATATTTGTTTTTAACTTAAGCTAGTGTTTTGGAGTAATATATTTTTGATTTGTGTTTTTAATATATTAGATAGTTCTGTTTTTTAAAGAAAGTCTATATGCATGTTACTATTACATAACGTTCTTTTGAATGCAATTTTTTTAGAAAACTGTAAAGATGTCTTATACTATGTTCTGTTTTTGCATTTTTCTTAATAAAAATTACTATTTGTAATCATTGTTATTATTTTAGAACAAGAATTAAATGACTTTTCTAAAATAGGTTTAGGTAATGCCTATTTGGGATTAATTTGAGGAAAAGTCGCTAATGGGTTATAATGAGAATTTCAATTATCTTCAACGAATCTAGGATTGTTTCCAATCCGAACAGTTTAAACCGTTAAAAGCCGCTAGTGGATTTTCGGCTTTTACTTGAATGAATTATTAGTTATAGTTTCTTTTAATTACACATTTTTAAATTTTGTTCTTTTTTTATATCGAGGTTTGTTGCGTTTTCAGGTAAGAACTGTGTGTGATTTTTCAACAGTTTCAGTTTTGTATGATTTCTCAACAGTTTCGTATTTGTGTGACTTCTATTGTTAATTAGGAATTTTTCTTGAATTGCTTCCTTTGGTTTCCATTCCCCTCTACCCCCCTATCCCCAATATTCTTATTGCTTCTGTAAACATATTTCTTTGGTGTTTCTTTTATGACTTGGTTTTTTGTGTGAATGATAATTATTTTTGTTTTATTTAATGGTTAAGGTTAAAGGCCAATATTTCTTTTTGGTTTTTGTGTGAATTCTATTCTTTATAACGAATTTTTAAGGCATAGCCCCCTTCGAAGATCTCACGGCGATTTCCTTGTTCGCGCAGCGAGCGCGTTTGGAGGCAATACATCCAAAGGCTTGATGTACAGAATAATTTAAACTTTTCTTTACTGCTAAAACTATTTTTACAAAATTACCATACTATCTGCTTAGCATACATGTTCTATTTCATCAGGGTGTCTATACAATGGGAAAAGTTGTGGAAATTAGAAAAAATTTCCAATCAAATCAGAGAATTTTTTAGAAATCTGTCGGTGAACTTTTTTTCCTGAATTTTGTGGCCACCCTGATCATGAATTCTTATTATTCTAGAGTGAAAATCTTTTTCTCTTGTTTCATTGTAGTACGTGCAACATGTGCCCCTCGGGAAGTGGGGAGGGGGGGGGGATGCAAAATTATCGGGTTAAAGGCATATAAATGGTATTCGAAATTGTCATTAATATTTTTCAATAAGCGCAGCGTTTTCAATTGATCGAGGATGTGCAAATGGGATCTCTCTCTCTCTCTCTTATTTGGTTTTTTAGATAACAATGGTTTTTGTGCGAATGTTAATTTTGAATTTTTATTATTCAAGAGCTAAAATATTTTTCACGTGCTTTATTCTTATAAGTGCAAATGTGGTCTCTTACTGTTTCTTTTCCAATATTTCTTTGGAGTTTCATAAATGACTTTGGTTTTTGTGTAAATTCTATTGTTAATTATGATTTCTTTTTATCAAGTGTGAAAATCTTTTTCTAATGTTTAATTGTTATAAGAGCAAAATTGGTCCGGGGAGATGGGGGGGGGGGGATAATGCAAAATTATCTAGTAACGGTAAAGGCATATAAATGGTTTTCGAAATTGTCCTTAATATTTTTCGATAAACACAGAGTTTTCAATTGATCAAGGAGATCTGGTAAGTTTATCAGTTGCCACCATGTACTTTCAACATGGGCAAGTATCAACATGAAAAAACTGTTTTTGACATGAAATTACTGTCTCAAAAACCTCCACCACGACTTCAGCTGCTTCAAATATACCATTTGGTTTGGCAAAAGATGAATTTTTGTTCACAAAGGCCTTCCGTAAGGCCATTCAAATGTTGACAGTTCAAACCGGGAAAAATCGCCAATTGGATCCTACACTGCTTTCGCTCCATTTTTCAAATTTGGCAAACTGCGTGACTTATGTTTTCTTCTTTATTCCAGTGTTTATCGTTTGTCGAAATCTAAAACTAGCTGAACCAGCTCCGTCTATAAGTTCTGTTTAGTTGGTTTGTGTTTTCAATATATTTTTTTTTTGAAAATTAGTTCAGTTTTTGTAAGCTGAATTCTATAGTGAGTGTTAGTTTATTAGAGATGGCATTTTTTTATTTTCAGATGAGGGATTGTATTGGGTACATTGTATTGTTAATGGTTTCTATTAGTCTAGTTTTTGCAAGTTAAAATTTTATGAGATTCACATTAAAATGTTTAATTTTTTGCATAGTTTTCTATTTCAGTTGGAACAGATGCAGTATAGAACATTTGGCGATCGATCAGAAAAATTGCCAGCAAAAATAAATAAAAACATAAATAGTAATAAAATTAAGTTAAAATAAATATTAATAAATAAAATTAAAATATTAACTTTAAAAATAAAACCTGTGGCCAAAAACAGCATTTATCTTGGAAAAAAAAAAAACACCGAATAAAATTGTGCAAAGGAATGTCCCATACTACATCTGTATATTTCAGTTTACTCTCAGCTAATTATCTAATACACTTGCGATTGGTTTGTTTTTAACGTATTATTTCGTTTTATAGTTCTATTGTACGATTTCTGTTTTTGTAGGCATTTAGTTGGCAATCCACGTTCAATTTTGATCAGCAAATATTTTTTATTGAATTATTTGAGGATGGGTAAGTCAATAATTGTTTCTTTACTCTATCTATTGTTATGTTCTTTGCTCTAAAATGTTTAGATTCAAACTCGGCGTATAAATGGTAGTCGATATTGTCATTTTTAACCTCTTCAAAACTTAACCTATAAGTTCTAACATGTACATGTTATAGACTAAATTAGAACATTTTTAGGGTATAGAAGCAGTATAGGACATCATTGGCGACTCTTTGCTTGGCGTTTACTAGAAAGTACTAAGCAAAAGTTGACAATAGAGTTTTGGTTGTTTACCTTACCTATTCAGCCACGCAATCGTTTGGCAATCGTCCATTTTTTTTCCTATTGTTATTTTGTTAGCTTAACATTTTTGATCGAAAATGCCTTTCGTATTACCATTCAATTGGTGGCGATTATTTACAATTCGACCAGTTCAAACCGTGAAAAATCTCCAATGGAGTCCTATACTGCTTTCGTTCCATTTTTCAAATTTGGTAATCTGGGTGACTTATGTTTTCTTCTTTATTTCAGTGTTTGTCGAAATCTAAAACCAGCTGAACAACTTTTTTTTTTTACTATCATTCGGGCGTTGGCGAGCGTTAGCAAGTTACTTACAAAAAAAAAACTTAAAAAAAAAAATTGCTGACCAAGTTTGATTGTCAGAATTAAAAAGAGCGTTTGGAATAGTGCTGGATATGGTAGATTAACCACAATTACGCGAGTATTTAAAGTACACGAGGGCTCAATCGATAGTTTAAAAAACTCTTAAAACTTTGAATTGATAAGAAGTGAAACTCAAATAGCTGACGCATTAAGGAAAACTCAACTTAATTTTAGTGAATTTAAGAAAAAGGTAGTTCTCTGAAGAGAGAGAGAGAGAGAGAGAGACGCCTCATGCAATTACTCATCAAATCAGTATTATTTTTAAGTAAACAAGAACTTACATTTAGAGACCAAAGCGAAAGATGATGTTTTTTCATTCAAAATTATACAGAATGATTTGATTAACTGTTCTTATTTCATAATGTTATGTTATGAATGTTATTATTTTGTACAAATTGAAAGGAAATTTCGATTTGAGTATTAAAGAATTTGCGTTCATAAGAGATTGTGGAAAATGTGTGTGTAGGGCATTTTTCCGGCTGCACTAACATTTTCGACAATGGGCCGTCACTGGCAGAAATAGACAGCCTGAACCGTGCGAACTAAACTAAAACTTATCTGGTCTTCTGGCCTGCATCCCAGCGTATGTCAACGAGGCAAACCTTTAAACGATACCTACAATTTGTTTAGAAAATACCTTAAGTCCAATTTCCTCTAGGATTATTTCTTGCGTTGTATAGTGTATTTGTGCTTAGTCACTGAAAACACTCCTTGTGTTGGAAACTCAATTTTATTTATTAATTCAAAATTACACGTTTCATATAATGGCAATTACAATTATTTCAATACAAATCAATTCAACAAAAATATCTGCAAAAAGGCGTCCAGTTCTTCATGCAATAGTAATAGCCTTGAAAAGTATGGAGATGTAAAGGCTGATTCACACGCTATCAGTCAGTGTATCATATGAGATCGTCAGTCATATGATATCAGAGATAGCGCTGGGTAAACGTATCAGTCCACTTCCAGAAGAAGCTAGTTTGTCACGTGCTCACCTCTGGCCATTAGATCAAGCATTTTCCATTTACTGGCATCGATAACTCCCGTCATCTAATTACTTGCGCTCTACTGTGACAGACAGACCACGCAATGATAGCTCATTAGTTGGATTGATTAAGCAACTGGCACCGTATAAACGCAAAGCTGGCATTCTTAACAATGCATGACAGTTACTTTCCAATCGATTTACTGGCTGGAGATGACGTTTCAAGCAATGGTAACGTGTAAATCAGCCTTTAAGTACGGCAAGTTAAACTTTGTTGCGAATTACTAACAATGGAAGTTAGTGAGATGAGAAACAAATGATTTTCTTCTCCAAGTTACAATTCAACTTTTATATACTTAAATATCCAGTTACAGAAATATATATGAAACTTTGCTAAAAATACATGCTACAAAACATTTGGCGGTTGCCCCGCCGAACAGATTAATTAATTGCTCCTTTTTAGGGACTCCAAGGAGTGCGATGAGTTTTTCCTTTACATATATCTACTAGTCATCTAAATTTTATAATTATAGCCCCAATAGAAATATTTAAGATTTATATTTTCTTCATGGGATTCAGAGGATAAAATATCGATTTTGAGATTTCTTAATTTGAAATTTGGTATACCTGTAAGGTTTAAAATATGTTCAAAGGAAAAAAAGTCTCAAAACCCCAATTTTACCCTCAGAATCCCTTGAAGAGGGCATTGCGTAAATTTATCCGTCATGGTCAAATATATCCTTCACGGTCAGAAAAGATATTTTACTTGACTAATAATTATTTATCTCTCGCATATTGTTAGGTAATGACTAAAGATAATAACAACTTAATTCCTCGATTTGAAGAGATTACATACGTAGATTGATAAGAATAAGATTCTTAAGCATACATTTCAATGAATGTTATCTAACTGAATGCTTACCTTGAGTGCTGTTTCCTCGAGAAAAAATTTGTTTCGATTTGTTCAATAATAAATCAAAATATTGTATGAAATAAGATAAAATCACATTTTAATTTGTGTGATCGTTGTTTCCTTAGTAATATTGTTACGAATTTCTGTATCTTTGTAAATATTTCGTAGTATTAATTATGTAAAAAGGAAAACTTATGTACATTTCGCATAAAGCAGTGCATGACTTTGTCTTTACTTCGCTTTCCTGCAATGCGTCTCTTAATGCTTGAAAACGAGTTTTACAGAGATAATGCTAGAAAACGAGTTTTACAAGGAGAAGGCCATTTAACATTATGGTCAATAGCAATCTCGCCAAGTTGGTGACGGTTTTGGCGACTAATTTTGGTTGCCAAATGGCGAGAAAGGCGACCATTTGGCGACATTTTCGATCTCCATGTACCTAAATAGGGCTTTTCGACTGCGATCTGGAAAATTCTCCAAATTTCTATCTCTAGAAGATTCGCAAAGGAAGCTTTCCTATATAAGGCCAATAGAGAGTTGAGTTAGTGAGTTACTTAGTTGCTGTCAGCAAGCATTCAGAGGAGTTCCGAAAGTGAACTGTTTTGCATTGTCTTTTGTGACGATTTTAGCAGTTGTGTATCTAGTTTTTGACTGCTGTTTGTGCGCCATTGTTGTGTTAAGATCTGTATTGAGTCTATTAGAACGGGAAGTTCTGGAGTTGTAAAAGAATCTGTGAAGAGTTACATCGGAATAAATTTCTTCAAGTTTTAATCTGCTTTGGCTTCAAGTCTTTCGAACCTATCCACGCTACAGTATTATCATGATTTTCTCAGTGATATCTTGTAAACTGCCAATCAGTGTTTCGCGTGTATGATCAAACTATCTCCAGCTTATTATACTTAGTACTTATTGCTAATTTATTGCTAATTACGTTCTTAATTATTAATTTATTATTTACATAGGTGGTCATAGTTAAGATTAAACATTTCATTGTAAAATATTTTGCAAGTGATTTAAATTTACAAATATGTGTTTATCATAGCAAATTTGTTGCGGCAGAAATCTGTAGAAACCTCATTTAGAACTTTTTAAGCCCTTTCCCTAAGGTACACATATACAATTGAGATGATTTTCTTTAATTTTTATGATAGAATTTTAAACTTTTTGGCAGTATATCAGAATTAAAAATGTTGCATTTTTATGTATAAACTTTTTTTCCCATTTATTTTTAATTAGCTAATTGCAATAAAACGACTAATTAGGACGTTATTAGAACAAGCATAAATAAACTTGTAACTAAATTAGAGGTATGTTTTTTATTGTAAATAAAATATATTTTTATATTAATGCATGTTTCCATAAAGAACTGTGAGTTTGGCTTTAATATTTATTTAATTATATTTTTTTAAATAAAAAGTCTGAAAAAATACGTAGTTTTTAACAAAAAATTAAGATTAAAATACAAATAAAAAATGTGTTTATAACAATAAATATTAAGATTTTTTATGGAAACATATTTACAATTATAGTCTACAAAACATATTAGAATTTTGTAAATCGGACCATTTATGATAAAGTTATGACCGTTGGCGTAAAGTCATATAACACCAAAATGTCATTTTTCAGAAAACACTTTTAAAGTTTACTAAACTAATTAATGTGATACAAAACAGGTTCACAAAACCCACTGTAATTTCAAAATTGATTTGAGTCTCAGAAAGAAAATGGTGTCATTTTAAAGGTAAAATAAATTCGGGAATATTTAAAAAAAAAAAAAAAAAAAAAAAAAAAAAAAAAAAAAAACCGCATAGTTTAGTATAATTTCCCAATACCTAATGTATATGTATACCTTAAAGTGGATGTTAAGTTTCCTTTGCCCTACAAAAACTAAATCCAAAATAAAATAATAAAATAAATTTGTGTGAGTTTTTCATATGAAAATTGGAAGTCATGAAAAAATTGCAAATTACTAAATGAAAAAATACGAAAATTGGAAGTCATATCCAAAAATACCAAAATGGGAAAGAGATATGAATTTTAATATTGCCTAGCAATCATTTTCTGAGACATAGCTATACTAATTTTCACAGTACTTGAAACTTTTAAACTAAAAATCAATTCAAAAATTATCATTGGATTACACATGCTCCCAAAACATATAATAAAAGTAAATTGCTCTTAAAAACTTGAGGTACATTTTGTAATTTTTATTAATTTTACTATTTCTAGTAAATAGATACATTTAGTAATTTTTAATGAAAATACGTTTTTTGTATGCTTACTCAAAAGTTTGAAAAGTTGGGTCCTAACTTCTGTGTCAAAACGTGCTTCGAGAATAAATTGCAAATATGCTTTATTTTTGTTCTAGAATATGCAGGTAATAAGAACTTGAGGTACATTTTGCAATTTTTATTAATTTTACTATTTCTAGTAAATGGATACATGTTGTATGACGAAGGGGTAAAAGTGAAGAGGCTAATTAAATAGACAGCAGGTTTATTCGTGGCATAAGTTATAAATAGGTTCTTAAACCTAAACTAGGAGGAGCTACTTCCACGTCCGATCACCTTCACTCCCTCAATCATACTCTCTCTCTAGCGACGAAGTCGCCGCTAGGGGATTACATTAGCAGCGCCCTCTACATCACTGGGGATAATATACTCTGCCATCCTGATTGAGGAGGACCACCGACTCATTGATATATACTAAACCTGTAAATAAAGATGTTGAAAAATACAGCACAATAATAAAATTTAAACAACATTAATGTCTTGAAGATCACAACGTGTAGTTCTTAAAAATTTAAAGTCTGTGCAAAAAGTTCTTGCACAATAAAAAGTTGAAAAGTTTGTAGAAAGGGGAAAAAAAAAAGTATCTTCTTCAAAAAGTTTGTGTGAAAGAAAATAGAAAAAAGTCTCTTCTTTAAAAAGTTTGTAAGATAGAGAAAAAAGTCTCTTTCAAAAGTTCATAAAAAGAAAAAAAAGTCTCTTCATTCAAAAGTTCATAAAAAGAAGAAGAAAAAAAAAAAAGGTCTCTTCTGTAAAAAGTTCTTGTAGAAGAAGATTGAAGAAACTTAAGTATCTTCCCAGCACTTCATCATAAAGATTTAATATTTTAGCTACTAAAAGTTCACGAAAAACAATCTGCATAAATCTTTGAATAGCAGACGGTGAGTTGCATAAGTCATAAGTACTTTCGGAAATTATTCCATCGATGTATTTTGGCTTGAAGATTGGAGTTTCAACTGGTAGGAAAAGCTTCATTTGAAAATTTGTACTTTCCATTTTCTTTGGTTTGTAAATCTTAACCATATTCATAATAGTATTCCGTAAATTATCGTCGTTAATGTGCAAGAAATCCGCTTCGTTTAAACTCACGCTATCCCCAATCGTAAACAGAAAAGGTAAACAATCAACATGTGTTTCTGTTTGTTTACATTCTCGACCATGTGCTTCAGCTGGTGGGCCTTTTTCTCCGTCTTCTGTTCTAACGCAAACTTCATCGGGATCTTCCAATGATCGTTCGTCTTTTCTCATGGGGACATTAAGCCCCGCCTCCATCAATGAAGAACCGATATTTTCCGTTGAGTTAGTTTTTGTAACGACCTTGACACGTGTCATCTTGCGTTTCCGGAATCGGAAGGATTTGAGAAGCATTTAAAATGTTATTTCTTTCAGCAGGAAAAGTGATATATTCCTCCTTTTTTAAAGCAACATCATTTTTTTTCCGTGCGGATTTCGAATTGGTTTTCAATCGGAAGTGGGTCTCGTGTTTTTATGCTTTCGTTTACATTGGTTGATCTTTTCTCATGGGGACATTAAGCCCCGCCTCCATCAATGAAGAACCGATATTTTCCGTTGAGTTAGTTTTTGTATGACCTTGACACGTGTCATCTTGCGTTTCCGGAAGGATTTGAGGAGCATTTAAAATGTTATTTCTTTCAGCAGGAAAAGTGATATATTCCTCCTTTTTTAAAGCAACATAGCATTTTTTTCCCGTGCGGATTTCGAATTGGTTTTCAATCGGAAGAGGGTCTCGTGTTTTTATGCTTTCGTTTACATTGGTTGATGTTATTGAGTTAGCACAAATAATATCAGAGGGTTCTGCAGTTACTGGAATTTGGATTTTGTTCTTTAGATGAGCTAGTTTTATTTTAGCTTCTAACTGTGCAAGTTTAACTTTTTCGATTTCTTGTTGATTTTCAAACTTAATTTTTTCGATTTCTCTTTGCTTTTCATACTTATCATCTTCAATTTGCTTTAGTTTTTCATTAGCCTCTTGGGTTTTTCTATCCTCTACAACTGTTGTTATTAGATCTTTAACGAAATCTGGATCTTTAACGAAAATTTCACTTTTTTCAATTAAGTTGATTGATTGATTGTATTCAGATTATCTGGCGCCGTCAGCAACACGAGGGCTATAATGCGCCAAAACATTCGTCATTAGACAAGCCAACATACATTTACAAACGCCCATACCAACACGGGACTCGAACCCGCAACCTCGCGGTCTAGAAGCCAGCACGCTACCATTTGGTCGGCTTTTTCAATTAAGTCTTTTAATTTTAGAATTGTGGTACCATCCGGTACAATGATATCTAACTCAGCGGCAACAAATGCGAGATCTTGTTTTCTGATATTTTTAAACATAATTAATAATAAGATGGATCCTACCTGCGTTTCTTGATTTTACTTCGCTTTTGGAGTTGTATCCGTTTTATGTTGTTGCTCTTTCGAAGAGTACTCGTTGCTTCTGGTTTCTGGTTCGTGGTAGTTGGTCGATGTGGAATAACTTTGCTGACTTCGTTGAACTTCTGCTTGACGGCTGAAGTGGGACTTGTTCGGCGAAGCGAGTGTTATGCAGTTGTATAATGACGACGCTGGTTGATGAGTTTGCCTTTTATTTGTAGATTCCACTGGTGGTCGCTGATTGCTGCGGTAATTCGTGAAGAGGATTTTGGTTTGACCTCTGGATGCGTAGAAGTGCAGTTTTTATTTCGTGAAGAGGATTTTGGTTTGACCTCTGTATGCGTAAAAGTACAGTTTTTGTTTCGTGAAGAGGATTTTGGTTTGACCTCTGGATGCGTGGAAGTGCAGTTTTTTAAATATTTTTTTCATCGTATTCTCGCTGGTAAAAAGCACGGCGAGCCCCCATGTTGTATGACGAAGGAGTAAAAGTGAAGAGGCTAATTAAATAGACAGCAGGTTTATTCGTGGCATAAGTTATAAATAGGTTCTTAAACCTAAACTAGGAGGAGCTACTTCCACGTCCGTTCACCTTCACTCCCTCAATCATACTCCCTCTCTGGCGACGAAGTCGCCGCTAGGGGATTACATTAGCAGCGCCCTCTACATCACTGGGGATAATATATACATTTAGTAATTTTTAATGATAATATGTTTTTTGTATGCTTACTCAAAAGTCTGAAAAGTTGGGTCCTAACTTCTGTGTCAAAGCATGCTTCGAGAATAAATTGCAAATATGCTTTATTTTTGTTCTAGAATATGCAGGTAATAAGAACTTGAGGTACATTTTGTAATTTTTATTAATTTTACTATTTCTAGTAAATAGATACATTTAGTAATTTTTAACGATAATACGTTTTTTGTATGCTTACTCAAAAGTCTGAAAAGTTGGGTCCTGACTTCTGTGTCAAAGCATACTTCGAGAATAAATTGCAAGTATGCTTTATTTTTGTTCTAGAATATGACGGTAATAAGAACTTGAGGTACATTTTGTAATTTTTATTAATTTTACTATTTTTAGTAAATAGATACATTTAGTAATTTTTAATGAAAATACGTTTTTTGTATGCTTACTAAAAAGTCTGAAAAGTTGGGCCCTGGCTTCTGTGTCAAAGCATACTTCGAGAATAAATTGCAAATATGCTTTATTTTTGTTCTAGAATACGCAGGTAAAAAGGAAATGCAGTCTTTTCAGAACACCCTTTATAAAAGAAATTAATTTTTTTAAAAAACTGTTAATTTTATATTGGTTCTTGGAATCACCACTGATCTCTCCTCAATCTGGAGAACAAAACAGGAGACTGCTCTGTATTGTTTGGAGTGCAATCGCGTAAACAAATGAAACTGGCCATCGTTGCTCTTGTAGAGTAGGTGTTCTTAGTGTATCTTGCATTTAAAGCAGGATTCGAGAATTCATCAGTGGATAAGCTTCAATGTATATTAGGCTTTCCTCCTAAAGGACAATGCATCAAATCTTCACAAGTTGTTTTAATGAAGTCCACCATGTAATAATCTTTCAGATCCCCACCATACTTTTCAGGCAGGGCATACCGAGGGAAGTGATTCAACAATTCCTCTGGACGTGAATGAATAAATATCTGAAACATTCAAAAGGGTGATTACGTTTATTATTTAAAAGAAAAATATTTAAAGGGGATTATCAGTCTTTCCCTATCCCATAGACTTAATTAGGCATGTAAAAATAACCACATTTTTTAATTAAATTGTGGCCTAATGCATTATGTGTAAAAATATATAACCTTAAAAAAAAAATACGCGTCCAATTTAAGATTAGAAACAATAATTTATGTATTGTTGTTTAATGAAAAAATACTGGGGCAAAGTACAAAATTTAGATATTTGAAAAAGTACTGAACAAAGTGTAATTATCTCTATATATAAGGCAAAGCCCTCACTCACTCACTCACTGACTCACTCACTCATCACTAATTCTCCCACTTCCCACATAGTCACAACTCTGAAAATCGGCACAAATATCAACAATGGTAAAAATAGAAAAAGTAAGGTATTCCGATCTCGATTAACCCACTTTAACCTTCCGAGGGTCACGGGCGTATATATCCGTCATTTGATCCCCAGTTTTTCCAGCAATACACAACCTTTTTAAATTTATAAATAAAATGTAAAATAAAATATTTTTTGAATCTTTTTATTAGGATGATAGTTTAAAACCTACTTAAAACAAAATAAATAAAAAATAATTTAAAAAAATTATATATTTGGATCAGAAATAAATTAAAAAAATTATTGCAGGGAAAACAACTGTATAATTTCGCCCATTCCCTTAACGCTCAGAGGGTTAAGGGGTCGAAAAGGAGTTAAACGTTCCAAACGAGGGATATTTGAATGTACTACTTCCCACATGTCCACAACTCTGAATATTGGTACAAATATCGACATAGGCAAACATAGAAAAATTAAGCTATTTCGATCTCGATTAACCCCCTTTAAGAGGTCGAAAAGGGGTTAAACATTCCAAACGAGGGATATTCGAATGTTCTACTTCCCATTTCGTCACAACTCTGAAAACTGGCTCAAGTATCAACAAAAACAAACGTAAAAAAAGTAACCTATTCCGATCTCTATTAACCCACTCTAAGGGGTCTAAAAGGGGTTAAACGTTCCAAACGAGGGATATTCGAATGTACCACTTCCCATATGGTCACAGCTCTAAAAATTGGTACAAATGTCAACATTGGTAAACATAGAAATAGTAAGCTATTCCGATCTCGATTAACCCACTTTAAGAGGTCAAAAAGGGGTTAAACGTTCCAAACGAGCGATATATTCGAATGTCCTACTTCTCATATTTTCACAACTCTGAAAACTGGTGTGAATATCAATAAAGACAAACGCAAAAAAAGTTAGCTATTCCGAGCTTGATTAACCCACTTTAAAAAAAAAAAAAAATTTGGAAAAGGGGTTAAACATTCCAAACTCGAATATCCCACTTCCCATATAATCACAACTCTGAAAATTGGTAGGAATGCCAATAAAGATAAACGTAGAAAAAGTAAGCCATTCCGATCTCGATTAACCCATTTAAGGTTTGCAAAAGGTTTTTAAACGTTCCAAACTAGGTATATTCGAATGTCCCACTTCCCATTTGGTCACAACTCGGAAAATTGGTACAAATGTCAAAAAAGATTAAACAGAAAAAGTAAGCTATTCCGTTCTCGATTAACCAACTTTAAGGGGTCGAAAAGGGGTTAAATGTTCCTAACGAGGGATATCCGAATGTTCCTCTTCCAATGTAGTCATATTTCGGATATTTGGTGCAAATGTTAAAAGGGTAAAAGTTAAAAAAATAAGTCATTCCAATATCGATTAACGAATTTTTAAGGGATGAAAAGTCGACTCAATATTGAAACTATACGAGGATTAACTTAATGTCTCAATTCCAATACAGCTACTACTTTGAAATTTAGAACTAAGAGCAAACATAAACACAATAAACTATTCCAATTTACTATTCACAATTATAAATTTCGTTTCAAATGTCAACAAAGGAAAGTTCCTATTTTGATAAATCAATTTGTCGGGATCGAAATGGGAGCAAACGTCTGAAGTGTAGAATACATAAATGTCTTTTGATCGCTAAAACGCTAATGGTAAAATTTCGTAGCGCAGCACGGGTATTCAGCTAGTTCTAATATATCGTAAACACTTATGTAATATGAAAGTTGAAATTGTTAAAAAAAATTAAGTTCAATGAAAAAAATTCAGAAAATTTATTCTAAATTTAAAAAAAAAATAACCTATTGAAATTTATTAAATTTATTAGAAACTTTTATTTGGTAACATATATAATATAAAAAAAATATATGGCTTTTGAAGATATATTTAGAAGTATACTATGTATGTGAATACGTGTGATTATCCAAAACAATTCAATATAATACGTATAGTGACCGCTTTTGGATCATACATTTCAGAAAAACAGTCTGACTTTTTCAACAGGTAATAAGATTTGCTTTTAATATTGAATATTTTTTAATGTAACTATTTTAAAATAATACAAAGTTTTAAGTAACGGTATTGTTTAAAAATTATATGTTAATCAAATAAAAGTAAAAGTGTATATGTTAATTTTTTTTTAAATTAAATTATTTTATAGTTAATAAAAGTTAAGATATGAAAATTTTAGATGTTTGCTTCAAATTCGTTGATAATTGAAAAACTTTTTAAGCCAAAAAGTTGCACGCTATTTATTTGTGGCTTTTATTAAACTGTCATTTGAAACAAAAATACGCTGATTATTTAACAGTTTATAGTTAAAAATGCAAAGTTTTTTTTTTTAACATTAGTCGACTATTTCCTTGTTATCATTTTCATCACTAACCACTCATTAAAAAATTCTGAAACTTGGTATTCCGACGTTTTTGTGGATTCTTAAATCAAATATGGAATAATATTACGGTGTCAACATTAAGCTTTTTAAAATTTGGTTTAGTTTTAATATGCAGATGACCCTTTATGATAAAATATTAAAACAAAACAAATACAGTGGCTCCAAAACGTGTTCGTACACTTACAAATTTCAATCAAATACTACATTATCCTTCTCAAAAATTAATATTTCAGAAAAAAGATTTTTTTAATTATAACTCTAATAACATCTTAATAAAATTTTATAAAATATTTTTAATGTATACTAAAACTTTTTTAGAAAAATCATTAACGTAAAAGTAACACAAAAAAATATCTCCCACAAGTCTTCGCACACTTAAATTTTTTTACATATTAGTATTTATTGTAATATTTTGGTAAATTAATGGTTCGTAGGATACCTTTTAGTATTCATAACAACTTTTAAGCGTCTGGGCATAGATTTTACTATTTATTATTATTATTATTATTATTATTTTTTTTTTTTTTTTAACAATATTTCTCGATTCTCCGCTCATTACTGTTTTTAGGGGGTAATAGGTTTTTCTTTTTTAATTTCGTGTCTTCTTACTTTGGCCTCCAATTCTCTCCGAATCTGTTCTTTTGGGTTGAAATCTGTCGACTAAGGCAATATTTTTAGATTTTGTGGACAATAATAGAGGTGCCGACCAAACGGTATAGTGGTTAGCATACTAGCTTCTAGACAGCGAGGTTGCGGGTTCGAGTCCCGTGTGAGGCATGGGTGTTTGTAAATGTATGTTGGCTTGTCTAATGACGAATGTTTCGGCGCATTATAGCCCTCGTGTTGCTGACGGCGCCAGATAATCTGAAAACAACCAATAATAATAGAGGTAACAGAGGCGAACATTGAATGCTGTGTGCTCAAATGATAAAAAAAAAATGAAGTTAATTGTAATATCCAAATTTTGGGCTGACAAATTTAATTTATTATTAAAAATATTCAATTGGAGTCAATGATTCATTATTCCATCATTAAAGTTTCTATTATATATTATAAAGAGTTTAAGAACGTCTAAAAATTAATTTTGAGATTAATATTGTAAAAAAGCTTACAAACAATTTTAAATCCGAAAGAGCCAAATGTTTTAATCTCGCTAAATTAGAAGTATATATATATATATATATATATTTTAACATATTTTAAAAAAAAGTGTTATGCAAGAATTTGTATTATCGTTTTCAACTTTAACGACCCATATCTCTAAGCGCCGACGTAAGGAACATTTACTCAAAAACTATTAAATATGAATACCTAAAAATTTTAATATGTATTCTTAGCAATATATTACACAAGTTGAATTGGAGAAAATATTTTCCTTTGTTTTTAGAAAAAAAAATTAAAAGGTCTAACATTCTATAAACCACGTCAGACTGATCATCTGACCGGAACATTGCTGTATGGTAAACCGGTGTCCAAGGTCAAAGCCCACGGGGCTGTTACGCCACGGAGTTTAGTTATAAACATTCATAATTTTTATAAATTATCATTTTTAGTGGCAATAAAACTGTATAACATCTTTAATTTCAAAAATATCAAGAAATGCTACACTTATATTATGTAATATATTGGTAAGAATATATGTGACAAATTTTAGGCATTTATCTTTAATAATTTTAAAGTAAATGTTCCTTACGTCTCCGAAATTGCGTTTGGAGATATGGGCTGTCAAAGTTGAAAACAATGATACAAATTCATGCGCAACACTTACAAAAAAATATATATATATATATATATATATATATATATATATATATATATATATATATATATATATATATATATATAATTTAGCGAGATTAAAACTTTTTGCACCATCGGATTCAAAATTGTTTGCAGGGTTTTTTTTTTACAATATTAATCTCAAAATTGATTTTTTTGATTTTCTTAAACTCCGAATCCCCTAAAAAGTGCTATTTTTCATTCACATTTAATAGATATTCTACAAAAGATATTGAAGTTAATTTGCGAATTCAATTCTACAGCACTTTTTCTAAAAATGTTTAAAGTGTGCGAAGTCTTTTGGGAGCCACTGTATCCAGAGCCAGAGTTCGATTTGTTTCATTTTATTCAAATTTCCCATTACTCACCTACTTTTCGAAAAAAAGTTGCTGATGAAATTTTCCAAAAGTGCAAAAAATATTAGTGTTATTTACCGATTCGAGTATTATCTAAAAATTGTGTAGTATTTTAGTCCCTTATATCAAAAGAAGTTGCAAAAAGTATTTATTTAAAACGATTTCTCGATCATTCCGTCTAGAAAATACCTAAGTATGTATATATTACAGAAGTTAAAAAGGTTACATAGAGTGTTTGATCCAATTGTTTAAATTTACCGAATAGGGAGATTTGAAAATTTTATATTACAATACGAGGTACAGAAAAGAAATTATACAGATCGGTATTTTATTTTAGAGAATACAAAACATTTTTAACAATAGGGCAAAACATATTAAATCTTCTGCAAGATCATTGTACAGAATTAAATATAATTAAAAAAAAAAAAAAAAAACTATCTACATTGAGAAATGGAACAATCTGCCAAATCCCAATAGTACAGCTAAAATAGTACCAAGTTCGTTATAGTCCATTTGTTTATTTTACAGACAATAGTACATATAATATAAAAGTACATGTAATGAACCAAAACTGAGTGGGAAAAGTCAATGAACAACCGAAATTTAATAGAAATGTATTTTTGTTTAAATGTATTTTTGTTTATAAAAAGGATTGTAACTTTTTCTAGATAATTATTTTCGCGTTTTTTTCCCCCCTTCGAATCAGCATAAAAAATACTCTAAAAGCATGCGTCCTATGCCTAGATTATTCCGATATGAATTTTTCAGCCATAAAAAAAATACCCCCCCCCCCCCTAAATCACCCTGCCTGCTAGATATTTTTATAGACTCTTTATATCAGTCCTGTTCATGAAAAATGAAATATTTTTGTTAAGTTTCATAAACGGATTTTTTTTTTTTTTATGTCCTATTGTTCCTGTACTTCTAAGAGAAATTGCACAGAAGAAAATAATTAAAAAAAACAAACTATAAATGCATTCGTAGAATGTAAAGTTGGGTCAAGCTGATACAACCAAATAGATGGACCTTGAGCCTATTCGTACAGTTAAAATACAGCATAATTAAATTTAAATGACAAAACATTATCTACTTACCCTATTCCTTATTTTTTCTGGTAGTAGAGGTTTCAAAACTTGTATAACGAATTTGCAAATAAAAGGTTCATTTATTACATGCAGTTCCTTGTATCTGGCTGGGAGACAGCTCTAAAGTAATAATATATATTGGTTAATATTACTTAGATGACTTGAATAAAATAATATTTAGATGACTTGCAAATACATTTTTACCGCAAAATTAGGTGAACAGTAACACATCTTTGCAAAGTAGAATATTATAAATCAATAGTTTAAATAATAATAATAAAAGCTTAAAATCAGCATGTATTCTGGAGACAAATCAGAGCATAAGAAACTTATTTATCTTAATAAAGAGAGAGAGCTTGCTAATTACACGAAGTGCATAAGACTTGCTCAGGAATATGATTGTCTTCATCTCGTCCTCATATATTTAGGGGTAGTAATTATGGAAATTATGATCCCCCTAATTTGATTTTTTTGTGTTTTTTGACTGCTATATCGACTTACATTTATAGTTTGCCTTACCTCTGTATATTTTGTAATTGTTTCCACCTAATATGCTCGTTTCGTTTAAAAGAGAAACATAGCAAGAAACGAGAGTAAGTCCGTAGTTTATCTGGATTACACAAGGCTCTGTACAGTAATGCACAAACTACGTAGCCAACAACTGTATATAGTCAATAATTAAACTATCTAAGGCCTTAAGTACATTTGGAGTTTTTCTACACATTTTGAACTAAATTTATAAAACATTTCGAACTAAAAACTTTCTTTTGAACTAAAATTTCCATCATCGATTTGTATGTGATCCCTATTTGCACCAAAGAAATAGCCTTATTAGTGATACAGGAAAAGTTTCAAAGTTATAGGTCTTTTTTTTCTAATAGTATTGTTGGATGTAAAATATAAATTTTCTAACTGATCAAATTTGCATACGGGGGTGAATAAAAATTAAAAATCGCAATTTTTTGAAAATTAATGGGAGGATATTTTTCTTACCATAGTCTTCTTTCTTACCTTATTTTGAACATTTTTTAAATCTACAATGCTCACTTATTCCTAATGGATAAAGAATTGTTGTGTATTTCAATCTTTTTGGGAAGTAAAGCAAACAGACGAAATAGCAGAGGTTATTTGAAGAATAGCAATTAAATCAAGGAATTTTATGTTTTCATCATTCTTAAGTTAAATTACAATGAAGAGTATTTCTTCAGATTTCATAAAAGCAAATAATCTCAATTTCTGCAAAAAATTATAATAATTTTACAAAACTTATAAATTAATTTGAAATGCGATGCATTATCCTCGAAATTTATCCCTCAATTTTAAATAATATAAAAATATTTAAATACAGAGAATTCATTTACCATAAATGCTTGCACTGATTTGTACATCATACTTGGTGTGAATTGCCTCGCTACTTTCAATGTAAGGTTCTTTAAATCGTGGATGATTACAAATCCATTAAGTTGTGTCATAGGATAACGCAAGCATTGCTGCATTATTGACATCATTAGTCTTTCATATTCATGTCACAGATTCTTTACAGCTCCAGAACTTCTCGTTCTAGTAGACAGAATACAGCTCTTTTCACAATAATAGTGCACAAAACAGCAGTTAAAAATTTGACAACACAACTGCTAAATCACCGCAAAAGACAATGCAATACAGTTCGCTTTAGAACTACTCGAAATGTTCGCTGAGACTCAGTAATTCCAGTCAACTAACTCAGTGACTCAAAATCGACAACTACTAACTAACTCATCTCATGGCCGTGCTTATATATAGGGGATGCGAACATACGTGAACCTTCCAGAGATAGACATTTGGAGAACTGTCCAGATCGTAGTCGAAAAGTCCAATACATGTACATAGGGACCAAAAATGTTTCCAAATGGTCGCCAAGTATAGCGACATTTGGCGATTTCTAGCCAAATTTGGTGACAAAAATTAGTCGCCAAAAACGTCTCCAACTTGGCTCTATCTCGCCAATTTGGCGAGATTGCCATTACCATAATGTTAAATGCCCTGCTCCTTAACACTCGCTTCCCAGAGTTACCTCTGTAAAACTTGTTATCAAGCATTAGTAGCTTTACTGCAGGGAAACAAACTAAAGGCGAACTATTGCACTGCCCTATGCAAAATGTACATAAATTTTCTTATTTACAAAATTAACACTACGAAATATTTACAAATATACCAAAATTCTTAACAATATCTTTTCTAAAAATAAAAAAAGTTCTATAATTTTGCTTGTAACCTCCGTGGTAAACACAACCCACGGAGGTTATACATAGGTAGAAATAAGTAGATTGCTATACTTAAAAGTTAACCTAAGAGACTGAGAATACACAGGCCTTGCTTTTAGAGAAAAAATTGATTATTTGATAAGAGTTAACGGCAAAAGCATGCTTAATACTATAAGGAATAACATTACTGAACATGGAGGTTACAAGAAGAAAAAGAACTCACCATATTTTTGAGAATAGGGCAGCTTTTTCGCAAATATTATAAAACTATGCATATCCAACAACATCAACAGACAAAATGGTTGACTTGAGCTTCACTTCAGCTCTGGTAAAAGACTCTACTGCTATCCAGTAGAATTTTAATGAAGTTAAAGATATTCAATGGAGGTTACCACAGCACCCCAGTGGCAACTTATGTGCTTAAAATATAGTGGTAAAATAAATTAAAACTTATATTTCTTTGTAATTAGTTATTTATGTATATAATAAATAAATAAATATTTAACTCAGATTTTTCCACAAATATATTATTAATCAGATTAAATTCTTCAGTTAACATTAAAAAAACAGGGGTGAGGACATTTTACGGATGTTGCATTTCCAATACTTTGGATTTGATTTTTTTTTAAATAATAAATAAATATGCGAAAAAAAAGACTGAAAAATTAGTCGCCAAAACCGTCTTCAACTTGGCTCTATCTCGCCAATTTGGCGAGATTGCCATTACCATAATGTTAAATGCCCTGCTACTTTACACTCGCTTCCCAGAGTTACCTCTGTAAAACTCGTTATCAAGCATTAGTAGCATTACTGCAGGGAAACAAACTAAAGGCGAACTATTGCATTGCCTTATGCAAAATGTACATAAATTTTCTTATTTACAAAATTAACACTATGAAATATTTACAAATATACCAAAATTCTTAACATTATCTTTTCTAAAAATAAAAAAAGTTCTATAATTTTGCTTGTAACCTCCGTGGTAAACACAACCCACGGAGGTTATACAAAAGTAGAAATAAGTAGATTGCTATACTTAAAAGTTAACCTAAGAGACTGAGCATACACAGGCCTTGCTTTTAGAGAACAAATTGACTATTTGATAAGAGTTAACGGCAAAAGCATGCTTAATACTATAAGGAATAACATTACTGAACATGGAGGTTACAAGAACAAAAAGAACTCACCATATTTTTGAGGATCGGGCGGCTTTTTCGCAAATATTATAAAACTATGCATATCCAATAGGGCGTATCGAAAAAAACTTTTTTGGGAAATTCAAAATTTCAAGTTGATAAAAAGTTGCTACTATGGTCACATATTTATCAAAATTTTTTTTAGGTAAATTGAAAAACATTTAGGTCTCCTGGAATGGATCTGAAATTTCAATTTTTCTCAAAACGAAGATTTTTTTTTTAATTAAAATAAAGCAAAGTTTTGTTTTTAAGTACAAAAATGCGAAGCTTAGAATATTAGTTAAAAGTTAAAAAAAAAACTATATCTGTCAAATAATATTTAGGTCTCCCGTATTTGCAGTGATATTATCAATTTTTCACAAAATTTAGGGGTTTTTTTTTGTTGACGGTTTCATTTACTTACAATCTACTTTTGTCCTTTAACTGTTTTATTGTAACCATACGAATAAAAAGTATTTAAAAACTAACAAGTTTACTTTTTTACTGAGCCTACCTTATTTTTTATTTTATGAAATTAAGCTTATTTTTGGAGTAAGAGAAATAAAACGAAATCAAATTCAAAATTAAAAAGAATTTTATTTTCTAAAGAAACAAAGATAACAATTATGAAAACATTAACTTTGAAAATGTATTTTGGTTACAATATCTACTTGATCTATTGAAGAAAATTGCACAATTTTGTGTGGCTTTCAGTTCACTTCCCTCCCCTCTTCTCAGAATAGGCTTATTTCATATGTATGTAGCACCACAGTTACGAGTTCCTTTCTCAGCCTACAACTAAAGTTTTTGATTAGACTGGTTAAGGAGGAAATTTTATTGCAAGTAATTTACAATAAGATTATAAAAACTATTAGATGAGATTCATTATTGTTTCTAAAATATTATATATTTTATCATTATAGAAAATGAAATCTTACTTGATATTTTTTCCTAGACTGTTGGAGTTTCAGATGTGAAATGACATTTCGTTTCGAACTTTGGGAGGTATTTTCTGTCCAGCAATCTTGATCTAATGAACCCATCTCGTTCCTTGAAGCCACAAACGCATTTAGAAGCTTCCGTAACTTCTTTACAATTCTTTCCACTGCTTGTGTGTGAGAAGGAATTTTAAACACTTTTCTATCGCTAGTTCCTGTTTCAACTATCAAATCTAGCTCCTGTTGGCTTAAGCCACTTAAGAGAGGTGGTTCCGTTACTGTTGTAGATTGCCAATCAATAACATCTATATACTCCTTTGCCTCAAAATTAACTTGTGGGGGTTTGAAAACCCTCTTTGCATTTAACGTTGTTTGTCGAGCATTTTGTATTCTTTTGTTTACCAGACATCTAATATGTTTACGTGAATCAAACAACATTCCCAAAAGGAGATGTTCTGGGTGTACCATAAAAGCATTTCTCTGTAGAGTAGATTGAACAACAGCTTTAAGATCATTTTCCAAGTACTTGATGCGTTGAACTATCTTAAAATAGTTTTGAGCTGCATAAATAATTTTTGGGTGACATTTTATTGTAAACCACGAGGGAGCATAAACTTTCATGACAAACTCGGCTAATTTTTTCAACTGCGGGGTTGGATCAATTGCTGAGATGTATAAACGTAAAATTCGATTTGCCATTGTCAGCCATCTTGCATGGGAAATGTTTCCAGGGTTTCTGCTTGCTAATCCTTGGGGGCATTCGCCTGTAAGTACAGCCTGGCATATTTGCAACAGATATTTCTGGTCGGTACTCAACTCTTTAAAATCAACTTCTGGAAAAACACTATCTATTTTATTGTACTCAACAACTGGTAAATCTTGACAAATTGTTAAAAGTTTTCCTATTGGACCACTAAAAGAAGTAGGTCCAGAAGTTGGACCATCAAGAGCAATCATAACTTTTCTAAGAGGCAATTCATTTAAATGAAGCAAACAAACAACTACTTGCACTGGGTGTTTTAAAACATTTTCGAATAATGAAATTGATCCATTAGAGACTCCAATATTTGATGCGGTACCATCACAACCAAGAGCTTTAATTGTTTTCTCGTTAATGCAGTTTTCTTTCATAAATTTTAGTATTGCTGATACTACATTTTTTCCAGAGCCACTGTCTGGAGTTACGTGTCCAAAATATATTGAATTTGGTTCTTCCACCAGAGATACGTGTTTTTCTTGTTTAGTTATCCGGACAATTTTACCACTTATAATTTCTTTACTCATTGTTTCATCCTTTCGACTATCAAAATAGAGTGCAATTACTTCTGAAGTGCGAGTTGAACAAATACCTTGACGATATTTTACCCTTTCACGAAAAAGCTTCGATTTATCTATTACCGCTGCCTGATTTTCCGGCGTTACAACATTTAAATCTTGCAAAAGAGCACTTGCTAGTTGAGCTCCTGCTCTAATGGAAATCTCTCTACGATCACATGCTCTAGAAAAAGAGGGTAGATTTCTTGGAAGCTTTTGTTTCACTGAAATAATTGAAAGTTTTGGCTTTTTCTTTGGTAAAAATAATTTACTATCAAATACACTTTCATCACTCGAACTCTGTGGCATTGGATCATGTCTCAAACCTGGGGTGCTTCCTTCATGTCTCAAACCTGGGGTCTTTGTTGGTTGAAGACTTCTATTTAGTTTGGATAGAAAACGCTTTTCCTTTCTTTTACTGCGTTTCTCAAGTTTTTTACTCTCTCGTGCATCACGACCTCCTATAATCATAACTCTCGAGCTTCGTTGGTCCTTCAAGAACTCATGCTCCAATGGTGGCACCTTCCTTCCAGTTGGACACAAACAGTTCCCTAAATCTTTACATTTACAAGAACAAATATCAAAAAGACTATTTACAATGTCTGATTTGAAGTTTCCGACTGACGTTTTGAAGCTCATTGCATTTTTTGTGTTACACCCTGATGATTTTTTTTTATCTTTTCACATTGCTCGTGTAGTTTTAAAATCATAAAAATAATATTGTTCGTGCTTGAAACAGGAATGGAGGCCTTCTTCCAAATTTCTTCTAGTTTTCGAGCCACTCGCATTGCAATTAACTTTTTTTCTGATTGATGACATTGCTCAGATTTCAGTTGATTTCTCACCCATTCAAAATACCGAAGCACATCAACTTTAGTAGGCAAAGCATTGATAACGCATAAATCAACAGGTTGACCGATTATCGGGACATCAGTAGTTTTTCTTGTAGAATAAGTTCTTTTACTCATGATAATGAAACAACACTTAACTGAATTAACCACTTACAAATAAAAAATTCCTTAGATATCAACAAACGGCATACAATATTATAATGAGCTAACAGACGACTGACAAAGGAAATGGAATCGTTCGAAGGATCATGTGATTCCCATAACGCCTATACGTGGCACGTGTCTTCAAGGTCACGCAGCCCTAGAGTTATTCCCAATTTCGAAAAATTATATTTCTAATATTTTAAAATGCTGTATTGGTATATCTTAGACTATAAATAAAATAATTTAAATTAACTAAATGGATAGGTTGAAAATTAAAAAAACATGCATATTTGTAAAAAGTTCAAGTTTTCATGTAGATTCTGGGAGACCTAAATATTACATGACAGATTTAGTTTTTTTTCAACTTTCAATTAATATTCTAAACTTCACATTTTTATACTTGAAAACGAAACTTTGCTTTATTTTTATTTAAAAAAAAAAAAAAAAAAAAAAAAAAAATCTTTGTTTTTGAGAAAAAAAATGAAATTTCAGATCCATTCCGGGAGACCTAAATATTTTTCAATTTAACTACAAATTTTTTGGTAAATATATGTCCATAGGGGCAACTTTTTATTAACTTGAAATTTTGAATTTCCAAAAAAAGTTTTTTTCAATACGCCCTAATATCCAACAACATCAACAGACAAAACGGTTGACTTGAGCTTCACTTCAGCTCTGGTAAAAGACTCTACTGCTATCCAGTAGAATTTTAATGAAGTTAAAGATATTCAATGAAGATTACCTCAGCACCCCAGTGGCAACTTATGTGCTTAAAATAAAGTGGTAAAATAAATTAAAACTTATATTTCTTTGTAATTCGTTATTTATGTATATAATAAATAAATAAATATTTAACTCAGATTTTTCCACAAATATATTATTAATCAGATTAAATTCTTCAGTTAACACTAAAAAAACAGGGGTGAGGACATTCCACGGATGTTACATTTCCAATACTTTGGATTTTTTTTTTTTTTTAAATAATAAATAAATGTGCAAAAAAAGACTGAAAAATTAGTCGCCAGAACCGTCTTCAACTTGGCTCTATCTCGCCAATTTGGCGAGATTGCCATTACCATAATGTTAAATGCCCTGCTACTTAACACTCGCTTCCCAGAGTTACCTCTGTAAAACTCGTTATCAAGCATTAGTAGCATTACTACAGGGAAACAAACTAAAGGCGAACTATTGCACTGCCTTATGCAAAATGTACATACATTTTCTTATTTACAAAATTAACACTACGAAATATTTACAAATATACCAAAATTCTTAACAATATCTTTTCTAAAAATAAAAAAAGTTCTATAATTTTGCTTGTAACCTCCGTGGTAAACACAACCCACGGAGGTTATACATAAGTAGAAATAAGTAGATTGCTATACTTAAAAGTTAACCTAAGAGACTGAGCATACACAGGCCTTGCTTTTAGAGAAAAAATTGACTATTTGATAAGAGTTAACGGCAAAAGCATGCTTAATACTATAAGGAATAACATTACTGAACATGGAGGTTACAAGAAGAAAAAGAACTCACCATATTTTTGAGGATCGGGCAGCTTTTTCGCAAATATTATAAAACTATGCATATCCAAAAACATCAACAGACAAAATGGTTGACTTGAGCTTCACTTCAGCTCAGGTAAAAGACTCTACTGCTATCCAGTAGAATTTTAATCAAGTTAAAGATATTCAATAGAAGTTACCTCAGCACCCCAGTGACAACTTATGGGCTTAAAATAAAGTGGTAAAATAAATTAAAACTTATATTTCTTTGTAATTCGTTATTTATGTATATAATAAATAAATATTTAACCCAGATTTTTCCACAAATATATTATTAATCAGATTTAATTCTTCAGCTAACACTAAAAAAACAGGAGTGAGGACATTCCACAAAGGTTACATTTCCCATAGTTTTTTTTTTTTTTTTTTTTTTTTTTTTAAATAATAAATAAATATGCAAAAAAAAGACTGAAAACAACAATTGTAAACTTTTTTTCTACTTACTACCAGTTTCCTCACTTAAAGGAATACATATTAAGCCAATAAAAGCACAGGGGCTGAAATGTCCCCTTAATTTCAAAATCGATTCAATATCGATCAAAATAATTTCAAAAATAAGAGTTAAGAACCCCCCTCCACCATACCGGCCCCTCTACACATCCAATCAATGACACTGTGGATCCTCCATTTACGCCCGCTGTGCTGCAAAAAGCTCTGCTAATGATAGTGAAAAAGCAAATTAAAACTAAAATTTCTAAATTAGGACAAAATTAAAGTTGTGTATTTCCAAAACAATTAAAAAAACATGGAAATTTGGTGTAGGCACTACTGATTGCCCCTGTGACCCCGTACCCCCTTTCCCTCTCCCACCTTCCCCCCAAAAAAATTCTGGCAGCCTTCTGAGTAAAATGGACAAAATATGTGCTAATTTAAGAATTATGAAACTTGATAGTACATACATTAAGCTACAATTTTTTTTTTTTTTTGAAGTTTTCCAACCCCCCCCCCCCCCACCCCCAGTAAACTATCCACTTTTATCAGACATTACTATTATTGCAAATTTTATCAAGCCTAATATTCAAAGCACGCAATTTGTTTCGTACATTGATGAAGATCAATTTTCTGACACCTTAATTAGGAAACAATCCACGATTTTACGTGTTGCAAAGAAATTAAGTATGAAATATTCCGACAAGATAGTGGTTTTGAAAATTATAACTCAACTAAAGAAATTTGTTTGTACTCACCGAAAGCGACAAACGAAAAATTCTTCTGTACTTATTTCTCAGGCAATAACCTAAAGAGTTGAAGTATAATTCATAAATGTTTCGACATCCAAAAACAGAAATCTTAGTACAAACCTTCCTTGTAGTCTAAATCAAAATAATATTAGGTGTAATGTATGAGTAGTTTAGGAGAATTCAAAGAGAAGTATTAGTTGAAAAATGTATTTAGAATAAAATTTAGGGTTATAACCTTGAGAAGGGATAAGTAAGAAAACCGGCTCCGTCAAGAAATTATATAAAAAAAAAAAATACCTAACATAAATTACATTGGTCATCTTCTTTGAAATTTCCTTAGAGGTATAGTTTAAGGGTGGTTACTAAAAAGAAACTTTACTTAAACTTATTTTCATTAAAGCAATAAGAAAATACTTAAGGAAATCTATTCTTTGTTGTACAAAAGATGTGCTTTCGTAGACATGTATTTAGAGCCAAAAAAAAAAAACAAAAAAAAAAAACATCAGAATAATTTGATATTTTGAATTCTAATACTTTCAAGGTCGCAAAAACGTATTTAGAATAAGGAATAAATTTGGGTGTCGTGCCACGAGCCGACGTGTCATGAGCGCATCGTACCAGGAGCGCACAAACACCTGCAGGGAGAGAGATGCCTCTCATTTATCTAGCGAATGGTACCACGAGCGCACAAACTACTAGTTTATGTGCACAGGGTAGGATCTCCATTCTTTAATTTTTATGTTATAATTTCAAACTTTTTGGCAATATATAAAAATTAAAAATGATACATTTTTATGCATAAACATTTTCCCGCAATTTTTCCGCAAATTTTTTAATTAACTAATTGCAATTATAATGACTAATTAGGACGTTATTAGAACGGACTTAAATAAACTTGTAATTAACTTAGAGGTATGAATTTTATTGCAAATAAAATATATTATCTTGACAGATGTGCAAGGCATGAAGAATTGTGAATTTGGCTTCAATATGTATTTAATTATAAGTTTTTAAATAATTTTTTTTTTTTTAAATACATAGTTTTTAACAAATGTGTTTATAAGGTGTTTATCTATAATAATAAAACAAGCTGTCTGTGGATCTATAGAAAGCTACTTAAAATTGGAGTACTGCTCTGAAATTTTCAACATAAGAAGTTTAGGCTTTCTAATTTTACGTATGTCAAACAGAATGTTAAAATTTTAATCAGCACTTTTTTAATTGATTTTTTTTATAAAGTGACTTCAAATAGAGATACAGCTCTGAAATTTTCAACATAAGTAGTTTTAGCCTTCTAATTGAACTTTTAAAAAACAGAATGTTAAGGTTTTAATTAGTTATTTTTTAATCAATTTTCTTAATTAATTTTAAAAAAATTATGAAACGACATCTAATAGGGTTACAGCTCTGAAATTTTCAACATAAGTAGTTGTTGCCTCCTAATTGGACTTTAGAAGGAACGGAATTTGAAATTTTTATTTAGTTCTTTTTTAATTAACAAATATTTTACAAAATAATTTCTACTTGGGCGACAGTTCTGAAATTTTCAACACAAGTAGTTTTGGCATTGTAATTCGATTATTGACAAAAAGAATGTTACAATTTTAATTGATAACTTTTTTTAATTTACTTTTTTTTTAATTGAACTTAAAATTAAGAAAAATGGGGATGGCAAGTATAAAAATGTCGCATTCTGATTGTATTATAAAATGAACATTCATGTTAAACTGCAAACGTGCAGGCCATTTTATTGGCAAATGTAAAATTTACAGCAATGCAGAACACAGTGAAAATGAGGAACTCGAAATAAAGCTAACTAAACATGCAAACCAAAAACTTATCAGAATTTAAAATTAGCCGCTAAAGTGCAACGGATTCAAACTTCTAATTTAAACAGAACGTAATCATCATAGGAAATATAAATCGGCTGTCCAATTTAAAAACCTTGTATCTGACAAAAACATAAAAATGCGTATTTTGGCTTTGTAAATTCTATTAATATGTACTGCATACACTGAGTAACAAATTTAGCCGGGGAAAAAAATATACTTTTGGAGATTTGGTTCTTTAAAATAAAGAAAACCTATCCTTTACTTAGTAAAATAAATCTATTTTTGTTCGCTCCTGTGAAATGAAGAAGTGAGCTTCTGATAAATTAGAGTTTGTGCGCTCATGATACCATGTTACTTTGTCGCGGATTTCCTCCCCCTTATAAACAGGTGTTTGTGCGCTAGTGGTACGCTTTTACCCTGTTGGCTCGATACACGTCGGCTCGTGCCAAGCAATCTAAATTTGAACTTATTTTTTATCTTTTCAGCTCACTTTAAGCATAGAGTAAGAAATTTATAGTGCTTTTGTAGAACTCAAAAGTACAATAGTGCTTTTGAGCTAAGAAATTTAAAACAGCAACAGAATAAGGAAATTTTCATTAAAAATTAGGAAAAATCAAACAGCTTTTAGTGTGTGATTTGAAATAAAATAAAAAATTATACGTTCCTCTTCTTTCCACTTCATTCAAAAGCTTACACCAGGGACTTAGATTCAGAGATTTAGAAAAACTGCTCTCTCATCAGTAAGTAGTGATCTCTTATGCTTGAAGTCATGTACCCGTTTATGAGTCATAATTTTTATTTTTTACGTTAAACACAATTTAAGGAGAGTTTGAGAGTGTAATCAATGCAGTAGAATGGCCTTTTTTTGAATATTGGGGACTTTAATAATATTACATTCTTTTCGGCATAAAATATTTGTTGCAATCGATCATTCGAAAAAATTCATTCTAAATCGTAGCTAGATAAGAATAGATAGAGATTTGTAAATTAAAATTAAGAGTGAAATTATAGTTTGTAAATTTACATTGATTCTTTTGGATGTACACTCCATAAAAATTGTATCGTATCGGCTATGTATGAATAAACAACCTCCAAACTAAAGTTTATATATAAAAAAAAAAACTACTTGCTTAATCGAATTCTACAAATTGAAGAATACAACACAGCGAAAGCCATTGACAATTGTCAAATTATAAAAAAATATATGCCACTGAAAATGAGAAGCGAACTTATAGGTTTTAAATACAAACTCAAAGTTGGCCATTTTAGACTCTATTAATCTACTTCCAAATAATTAACGGTAAGAAAATAATTATGATAATTATTTTAGTTATTTAGGAACATACATAAATTACATCACACAAAATTATGACTTTTTGGCACTTCCTTCACTCCATATCACGTTCAATCACGTTTGATAGATCATCCTCCTTTCCTAAAATTATGCCACGTGGCTGCAATCCCCCCCCCCCCACTCCCACCCTCCTGAGTATTAATTTCACCATCACCTCTGTTTCTTAAATTTCAAAATGCCATATTTTATGTAATTTATAATTTTGAAATTGGGATAAAATAAAGTCCATATTATTGCAAAGTAACTTTTATTAATGCGTGAAAAAACAACTTTATTAAAAGTCCCTCAAAAGTGAAATTGGTACGTCACGAAAGCGGTTACTCTCCCTTCCCTCCATGTCACGGGCCGCATTTAAGCATACCTCACATTGATTCAAACCACAGAAGGGAATGAGAGTGCGCCATTGGCTGATACGTTGCTTTCATGGAAGCCGCTAAACACCTTTGGAGATAGGTGCATGCTGTTTACGTTGATTAAATCTGACTCCAAGTTTGATAACAATGACTTTAATAATCTAAACTTAACATTTAAGAATTAAAATAACTTAACAAAACATAATCATAATCTCGAGATACGAAGTTAACATTGAAAGATTGTCTTCGGCTTTTATACAACTCTGGAGGGGCGTGGCTTGCTCGACGCTACCCGTCCAGAGTTGAGTGGTATGGATGAGTCACTGTATCTGTTGAAGTGCCGTACTGCCACACACCTGACAATGTTTACTGTGTTGGTACAGAAAATTAAACGCATATTTTAAATCTTGAGTTTAGGAACTCATTTTTAAATGGCGAATGTTTTATAAATGATAATTTTATTCCTGTTTAATGTTTACTCTAATTGAATCTAATTAACTGCTTTTAACAACAAAGTATAAATCTTGGATATTTATCAAGGAAAATTATGCAGCTGGAATATATTTTTGAAACCAAGTTTTTTTTTTTTTTTTTTTTTTTTTTCGGGTGACTCAGAAACTCGAATGCTACTTTTGAAATTATCAATTCTTATTCTTATTATTTTATTAGTTGTCATTTGTTTGCTGCCATTAAAAGGAAGAAACTAAAATATGTCTGAATAAATGACTGCATCAATGCGACTCATAAATTTTTTAGAGTCTTTTTTTGTTATAATAATTTTTAAGGCACAGATGCAGAATATGACATTTCTTCGACATGATTTTGTATAGGTGTTGTTGTTTTTTTCCGGATAAATGCGGTTTCTGGAAACAGATTTAAGTTTTATTTTAATTTGATACATTTTAACTTAATTTTAGTGTTATTTTTATTTTATTACTATTGGTATTTTAATTTAATTATTATTAATATTTTAACCTTATTCCATTATTATTTGTATTTTGATTTTGACCCTTTTTGTTATTATCAAATAAGAAATATCACCAAATCTCCTATACTACATATGTTCCATTTTTATAATAATAATAAATGTTAATAAATATTGAGCTTTTTTAATATTGACTTGTATTTAATAAGAAATATTTTAATGTGCAGTCTAGTATTATATTGGATTATATTATTGTGAACATAAGTTATGACAATTAATTTATATTTATCTATTTTATGATAGTTGAAGTTAAAGAAATTATAAAGATGTCTATTCTATAATTTAACTATAAGTAAAAAATAAAATATAAATATAATATAGTTCGACTTTTCTTTCAATTCACAAATTAAAAAGAAAAATAATATTTTTTCACACAAAACGTCTTCACTAAATATTAATTATCACGACTCTTACATGGTAAAAATATTTCATAAAAGCTAAATTGGGATTTGTTAAATTTTGATATAGATGGCACCACCATTCAAATTTTCAATTAATCATTATTAAAAATCAGTTTTAAGATTATTTATAAGTATATTACAATTTTGAAGTCACAAACCAACTTAGTGCGACTACGCAATCATCAAACTTCATTAAAAAAGCTACGTCAATAAGAAATACCAGCAAACATAATTTTTCCCATTTAATAAGATTATGGCTTCGTTGAATTCAGCACTTCGTAATACTGTAAAAATCGTCCACCCAGGATTTTTTTTCGTACAATGATTTGACGTTGCTTGTTATAAAAACAATATCTTCCTTTTTTTTTCTAATCATATTTTCAAAAACAAACGAAGAAAATACGAATTCTCTGTTAGAACTATCAACTTCCCATTCAGCATACAGCCGCCATTTTGGGTGGGCGTTACTTCTTCGCAGACTGACAGGAAAACTGATCAATGGCGCACTCTCATTACCATCTGTGGTTTGAATCAAAGTGAGGAATGCTTAAATGCTCACGGGCCATCGCGTAGTACAGACTTCCTTCCTCTTCAATGAGTTTAACTACAATTGAACATTTCAATTTTTATTTTTTAGCATTTCTGAATTTATATGATTTAAAGTGTTATTATTTTTATCTTGACGAAAAAATTGTGTAAATAAGGAGATGTGAAAATAATACTCATACTAATATAACATAAACATACTCAGACTAAATGCTTTAGAATTTTTTTTTATTGAAATGGAAATTAACATTCCCCAACAAAATTTAAATTACTTTTAACATTTTCGGAAATATGCCACTGAGAAAAAGGTTAAGAGAGCTGTGAAAATAACAAAACAAAGATTGAAAATGATTGATTGTGCCATTCTTTTGAACTGCAGAGGTACATTTTGGTAAATATTATATAATCTAGATTATAATACAATGTTTTATCAATAGTATATATCTTTTGTACTATTTACTCCAGAAGTGGAGGTATACTAATCCTAATACTCAATTTAAGACTTCATTTCCGTGAATAAAAATCGAATCACGAACATCGTTCCAAAATATGTGATTTTATCTAAAATAAAACATGCTAATACCAACACAAAGTATTGAGATACCCACATTTTCTGAAGTATTGGGACTTCAGAAAATGTGGGTATACCGTCCTGATCAATTTGGGAATATTTCCATAATATGCAATGGGTAATGAAATAACTATTCGAATATTGTATGCTATAATATTTGAACATTTTATCATATAATTATTTTTATAAATTGAAATAGAAACCATTTTAAAAGATCTTCAACAAAATAATGAACTTACTTTACGAAAACATTTCAACATTCAGGGGTGGAATTTGTCAAACATCAACACATGTTTCACATTTTCAACCTATTATTATTTTTAAAACCTTTTAATTTCGATTTTCGATCTGATATGAAAATTGCTAAAATAAGTTGAAATTGTTCATAAAAGTTTGACAATCTATATAACGGATTTATAAAAACTTTTTGCGGATTAGTTTTTCACAGATCACAATCGCGTTAAAAACTATTTTTGAAACAATTCCCGTTTCGTATATATCTAACTGTCAATGCGCTTTCCTGTTATATTTTAAGGTAGCTTCAGCAAGTAAACCTTTTATCAAATCTAATTTTTTTTTTTTTTTTTTTTTTTTTATCTAATCAAAACATGTAAAATAGATTACCCTAGCTTTTTATCTCCACGGTTTAACCTTGAAACATAAATAATTTACTTCACTGAAGGTTATTTGTCTATCGTTTATTTTTTTACATAATCTCAAAAGATGATAAAAATTAAATTCCTTAACTTGAAGAGATTCACAAATTTATACATACATTTCATTGACTATAATATAACTGAATGCTAACCTTAAGTGCTGTTTACAGAGAAAACTCATTTTTAATTTGTTCAAAAATAAATTTAAAAAAAAAAAAAAAAAACGTGCATGCAGCAAGATACAATCATATTTTTCTTAGAAGTATTATCAGGTTTTCCATAGTAACATCTTGCAAACTGTTATCTAAAGTGTACAATCAGAGCGTCTCTACGTTATCCTTGGTCTTTTATTGCTAATTAAGTAATTAATTGTTAATTCGTTATACTCATAGGTGCCCATAATTGAGATCAAACGTAAAATATTTTTAAAATGGTTTAAAATTACGTATTTGAGTTTATTCTTACAATATTAAAATCTAATGGCAAATTTGTTGTGGCAGAAAACTGGAGACCCTACATTCAGAGCGTTTCACACTCTTTCCCCTAAAGTGGTTGTTTAGGTTCCTTTTGCAATACAAAAACTAAATACAAAGGAAATTAAATTTTCTTTAAAAAAAAAAAAATTCAAATTAGTTAGTGGTATCTCCTTAATATGGTGAACAAAACGGGAGTTGTTTGAAGAGTAATCGCTTAAACAAATGAAAATGGCCTTCGCTTTTGCACTTGTCGGGTAGGTGTTCTTAGTGTATTCTTCAGTTAGAACACTCTGTAAGAATTCATCAGTAACAGTTGACTAACTGCAGTGTATATTAGACTATCAACTGTCATCCTAAAGGACAATGTACCACCTCCTCACAAGTTGCTTTAATGAAGTCCGTCATATAATATTCTTTCAGATCTCCACCATACTTTTCCTGCAGGGCATATCGTGAAGAATGATTCACCGATTCCTCGGGACGAGAATATATCTGAATTATTCAAAACCGTGTTTACGTTTATTATTTAAAAGAAAAACAAAAGATCGTCAGCCTTTCTCCCCATATACCTAATTTGATAAGGATAAAAAGGCATTGTTTAATTGTGTCTAAATATATTACATAAAAAATATGTAAATTTTGAACAAAATTTACGCGTCCAATTTAAAATCGGGAACATTAATTATAAAAAAGTATAATGTATATTAGCGTTGATAACACGATGAAAAAATACAAAACTTTTGTATTTGAATTATATACAAAAATATATCACAGTAAACACTAATGATATATGAAATTTTAAATTGCTTAAAAATTATATTAAACAAGAAACATTTAGAAAATGTTTTAAAAATAGCAAACTAAATCTAATAAATATAAAAAATATGTTTATTTTTTTATTTAAAAATTGTTTTATTAATTATTAATCTGTTAAAACACAGAAGTTTTGAATGTATTCATCAAATTTGTTAATAATTGAAAAACTTAAGGGAAAAGTTGCACGCTATACACAGGGTAATTAGAAACGACCGCATTTCCTTATTAATCACGTATTCTACAATAAAAATAAAGCCTATTTTAATTTACTGTCAGACAAATGAAGTTTTTTGCTCTAAAAAATTATTTAATTTGGGTTTCTTTTCAGGCAAAGTAACTTTTAGGCGGTGTACTTCTTAGGCATTTTGGTAATTGATTTGACGACGAAATTTCGTGTTTCATTTTATTCACGAAATTTTTTTTAAATCTCACTTCATTTTTATTTATTTGTTTATTTATTTATTTATTTATTTATTTATTTATTTATTTATTTATTTATTTATTTATTTATTTATTTATTTATTTATTTATTTATTTATTTATTTTAATTCTCACTTTCAATTTAATTTGTTATAAATATAATTTGTTTGCTGTCTCAGTTTATTTTGTTATTGTTTTGAGGCTCAGTCAAGCTAGTCAAATAACAATATAGAAATTCTATTATTTCTTAATGCTCTTTTATTCCATTTATGATTGTACTGATATGCTCTTTATTCATAATAAATTCGATTAAAAGAGTGTCCCAAAATAAATAACCCATTTTTAAAATTTAATACATCGAAAACAGTTACTAATAGGGGCTCAAAATAACTGGATATTCAATAAATAAAAATATTATTTCAATCTATTACCATTAAAGGACGCTTCAGTAGCTTCTGAAAATATTGAATGGAATAAGTTATATTTGATTTTTTTTTTAGCAACAGACATTGAGACATCATAACAACTAGATAACTCAGAGATACAAACATTTAAATAGGAATACCTTCCGGGCTCATTCCCCTTCTTAGAATGACCTTGAAGTTGTATCGCTTTGGAGTTTAATTGGTAGGTGAGAGGCAATAATTTCAGACAGCTTGAGGGAAAAACGACCCCTTTCTTGGAGACCTTGAAATTAAAGAACCTAAAAAGCTCGTTGTAGCGAGGTCCTTTCTCTTCCTGTGTGTTGGAGGGGGAGGAGCTCCTTCCCTTCCATGGGCAGGCCCTGATCATCGCCTAGGCCCACAAGGCCCAGGCCTTGGGCCCATGATTTTAGGGGGCCCCGAAATTAGATGTAAACTTATACTTTTGTATCACCAAAGCTATGTGAATATTTTTTATTCATAAAAATATCTTTTTATAAAAATCATTTTGTATTGATCTTGAACCATCTTTAGTATCCCAGAGTATATTTATTCAAATAAACCAAACCATTACTTAAATACGTAAAAAACAAGCTTTTTTGAAAGATAGAGAAAAAAAATGAAAGGAAATCTTGATGAATTTATTGTGAGATCAACAAATATCGACTCTGAAGTTGTGAATAATACTGAAGATATTGTGATTTGTATTGTGATCACGCGTTTGAAAAAGAGGCCCCCCGAATGTGTCCGGGCCTTGGGCCCCAAATTGTCATGATCAGGCCCTGTCCATGGGCATCAATTTACAGAAACTCTATATGGAATGGTCTGCCTTGTAGGTCGGGGAAAAGAAGGACAGCGATCAGAAGTCGAGTAGGAACTATGGCAAGAAGTGTTGCGATTTGTTCAGCGAAAGCGTCTAAGGTAATGACGTTAATTTCAATTGAGAGAGACAGAGAGAGAATAGGTGGCAAACTACAATTTTACATGGCTAGAAAGTACTAATTTTCAACAAAAGATAACGGTAAGATTATTTAATTTTACTCTTTATTTTTCAAATACAAAGGCAAGTTTCTCTTAAAAAATAAGTTTTATTTAGAATTAGTTTTTACAGAATCATGATTTTTCAAAAATAGTAGGTAGCTTACATTTTCTCCTTATGATAGGAAGTTCTGAATGAGCCCACGGCCTTTCGCATGAATGAATTCAATTTGATATGTATTTTTAATCTTAATTATCATAAATAAGTATCGTAAAAGTATAGTTCTCTTTTAAATTAATTTGATGTGATTATTTATATGAATTATAATTATTTAAACAGTTGTCCTCCTCCCCACCTCCCCACTATAAAATTTTGTCACGTAATCACTGCTATAACCGACAACAATGACGATGGTCATCACCATAGCCCCCCCCTCCCCCTCCCTTCCCCTTACTGACGTCTATCTCCGCTAAGTACACAGTCATAGGACCCACTATTCTATCAGCTTTTAACTTTCAATTACCCATATGTATAATATACATAGGTGGTGTGTGTGTTTGTGTGGTCAGCATAACTCCTGAACAAATTGACCTACGATGTTCAAATTTGGTATGAGGGTTAGTGGCGGCCGGCCATGGGACCTACCTTTAAGGTTTTCGTCAAAATCGAGCATGCGCATAAGGTAGCTGCCATTGAAAAAAATCATGTTTTTCAATGATTGCTAAAAAACCGCTCTAACGATTTTGATAAAAATCGCTGTGGTAATGCCTCTTAAGGTGTTCTAAACATCCCCACCTCCGAAATTCCAGTAAAAATGTTTTAATGGCGTAAAAAGTTGAAAAATGAAGACCTTCAAACACAGAGTTCTCTTTCCTTGAGCATACTTCAACAACGATCGTTTTTTCTTCTCCCATCAGTTTCACTTATAATAAAGGATAATATAAGGATATCGAAAAGTACATCGCCAAAATCTCCAATTATTTTAGGTTAACATATTAGGAAGGAATGAAGGTTTCTTCATGAATTTTGTGTTACATTCTACAAGTGACAAAAGGGCTCTAGACTAAACAACCACAATTTTTATGGAGTAAAAATACAAGATTGAAAATATTAATCTGTTAAGTAATAAAAATTTCATATTGAAATATTAATTAATCGATATGCAGTAATTTTACGATCAAATGAATAATTTTAAACCCTTACAATATTTTTTTAATTAAAAAATAAATAAAATAAACGCCATCGTTAATTCCGGCCCCTCATTTTCACTAGTCGCGAGCCGCCACTGGTGACCGTCCTATTGCAGTTGTATTGTAGCGAAACTAGTAGGGCATCTTTCAGTTAGAGATGCGTTTCCCAAACTCCGGGTTCGTGACCCTTTGGTGGGCACGGTGAACCAATTTTTGGTGGATCCAGAATTGCTTCTAAATGTGTAAATTTTTCATATGAAAATTGGAAGTCATGAAAAATACCAAAATGGGAAAGGGATAGAAATTTAAATATTGCCAGGCAATCACATTTTGTGAGACAATAGCCTTACCATCTATTTTCACAGCGTTTGAAACTTTTAAACTAAAAATCAATTAAAAAATTATCATTGGATTCAAATTGATTACACATACTCTCAAAATGTATAATAAAAGTAAAGTGATTTTAAGTGTATTTTTTTAGTTTTACATTTTTACACACATTTTGTAGTTTTTATTAATTTTATTACTTTTAGTAATTAGATACATTCAGAAATTTTTAATTACAATTTTTTTTTTTTTCTTTTCTATGATTACTGAAAAGTAACGTTGTAAACAATTCAAAATACTTGTTTAATGATGGGGAGACGGTGTATTTGAAAAAATGGGTCGCGATTGATCAACTTTCTGAAAAGTTGGGTCCCGACCTCTGTGTTAAAGCATGTTTCGAGAATTCGTCAGCAGCAGTTGACATGCTTCAATGTATATTAGACTTTCCTCTTAAAGGACAATATGCCATCTCCTCACAAGTTGCTTTAATGAAGTCAGCCATGTAATACTCATCCAGATCTCCACCATACTTTTCAGGCAGGGCATACCGAGGGAAGTGATTCAACAATTCCTCGGGACGTGAATGAATAAATATCTGAAACATTCAAAATTGTGATAACATTTATTATTTAATAGAAAAACATTTAAAGGGGATCGCCGGTCTTTCTCTATCCCACAGACCTAATTAGGCAAGTAATATATATATATATATATATATATATATATATATATATATATATATATATATTGGCTTAATGTGTTACATGTAAACAATATAAATTTTGAAAAAAAATTTAAAAAATTTACGCGTTCAATTCAATATTTGACACAATAATTTAAGAAGTATAATATATATTAGTGTTGGTAAATGAGACAAAAATTTAGGAATTTGATAAATTACTTAATAAAGTGTAACTATTTTGATAAAGAAACGTAACACCGTGAACACTTATGTTATATCAAAGTTGAAAATGTTTTAAAAAAAAAAAAAATTTAATGGGGAGGGGGGGGGGGTGGAATTATAAAATGAATTCTAAATTTTAACCCTTGCTTAATCGCGCTACCTTTTGTCCCTCAATTAGTCGTTTGAGGGACAAATGTCCCCCTAATGGAAATTTTCGTGTGTACCAATAAATTCGTGGCCAAATATGGTAAGTGGGTAATTTAATTAAAACACAATGTTATTGAACAACAGAATGAAGTCAAAATTGAAAAATATTTTTTAAATAATTCGAAAAAAAAAAAAAATTCTAAGAATAAAAAACATATTATTATTGAGATGAACTTTGTGAAGATTCAAATTTATTTTTAAGTTAGTTTGAAAACACAATAAGCATAATCACATTAAACGTTGTTGATAAAATTATTGTAAAAATATAAATTTACATCTAAAATAATATAAAAACAATTATATAAGGTAGTGAAATGGATTTTATAAAAAGTTATTCAAAAGTCTGCGTGTTACTTACAAATCCAACAATTATCTATACATTTTGTTGTATTTTTGTCCCTAATATCAAAAGAAGCAACATTATTTATTTAAAACGATTTCTCGATAATTACGCAAAGAAATGGATTTCAACTACGCTTGTGTTTCACAGAATTATACTATAAATTAAAATGTCGAAATTCAATGTGTTAAGCAAGAAATTTTAATGAAACATTGTTAATAATAATGATAATAATAATAATAATAATAATAATAAAAATAATAATAATAATAATAAAAAAAAAAAAATAAAAAAAAAAATAAACGTTGTGCATATATTGGGCTATAGTAAAGTTGAGCCAAACTGGTTCAACTGAATAGATAGACCTTGAGCATGTATTGACTTGTCCTTTTTAAATTCGTGTAATTAAAATCCAACATAAGTAAATTTAAATGACAAAATATTTTCTACTCACCCTATTCTTTAACTTCTCTGGCAGTAGAGGTTTCAAAACTTGCATGAAGAATTTGCAAACAAAAGGTTCATTTATTATATGCACTTCCTTATATCTGGCTGGGAGACAGTTCTATTTAAAAGTTATAGTTTATATCAGCTAATGTTGCTTCGATAACTTGATTTTAGATAAAAATAAATTCATTATCGTAAAATAAGGTGAACAGCGACAATTAGTTGTGAAGTACAATTTCATAAATCACTAGTTAAAATAATAATAAAGCTTAAAATTAGCACGTATTCTAAAGAAAGGTCAGAGCATAAGAAGCTTATGTGTCATAATAAAGAGAAAATTTTCTAGCTTGCAAATTAAATGGAGTGCACAAGACTTGCTTAGGGATATGATTGTCTTCATCACTTTCTCATATATTCAGGTGTCATAATTAGGGAAAGAGAGACATTACGCTCTCTCCCCCCCCCCCCCTTTCCCCGTCCACCATTCCCCACTTGGAATTGTTAGGTGTTTTTTTACTGCGATATCGACTTACTTTTGTAATTTGCCGCCCCTCTCTACGTTTTGTAATTCTTTGCACCTAATACGCGCGCGTTTCGTTTGAAGGAGAAACATAGCAAGGGGTGTGAGCAAAGCCCGTAGTTTTTATCTAGATTACACAAAGTTCTGTACAGCGTATAGTTATGTAGAACTATGTAGACAATTACTATGAGATTTTACTGAAAATCACGAATTATATCAATCGGAGTGTATGGTACAGTAGCAATTTTCTGAACTACTCGCTGTTTCTACTAGACAATAAAAGCACTTTATTTTCCCTGTTAAGGATTTTGTGAAGTCATATACATATGACTTAACGAAATCCTAAACAGGAAGGATAAAGTGCAATACTCGTTGCCATTCCTTAAAGTTAAATTCTCTAAATTTTTAAGAGTATTTTTGTAAGCTCGTTATCGTACTTTTGAACTAAAATCTCCATTATCAATTTGCATGGGAATACGATCCCAATTTGCACCCAAGAAACAGCCTTATTAGTAATACGGGAAAAGTTTTAAATAAATAATTATGTTGTTTTTTTTCTTCTCCCCCCCCCCCCTAATAATCTTGTTGGATGTAAAATAGAAACTTTTTAATTGATCAAATTTGCATAGGACATTCGCATAGTTGTATAAAAATCTAAAATTGCAACTTTTTTAAAGTTATCAGCATGATATTTTTCTTAACTTTGTCTTCTTTCCAATCGTATTTTGAATATTTTTTTAATCTGCATTGCTTACTTAGATAAAGAATAAAAGCGAGTTTCAATCTTTTAGGGACATATAGCAAACTGACGAAATATCAAAGGTTATTCGAAGAATAGCAATTAAATTATGTGTTTTTGTCATTCTTAAGTTAAATTAGAATGAAAAGTATTTCTACAGATTTCATAAAAGCAAATAACCACAATTTTTGTTAATAATGAAAATAATTTTACAAAATTTATAACGAACTCATTTTAAATGCGATATATTATCTTCACAATTTATCCCTCAATTTAAATTAATATAAATATATTTAAATACAGAGAATTCATTTACCACATATGCTTGCAGGAATCTGTAGATCATACTTGGTGTTGCTTGCCTTGCTATTTTCAATGTAAGGTTCTTCAAATCGTGGATGCCTACAAATCCATTAAGTTGTGTCATAGGATAGCGCAAACATTGCTGCATTATTGACATAGATAGTCTCTCGAGTTCATCTATGGTATTTTCTTCAACTATAAATTTGTTTAAAGGGCCTAAAAAAATTAAAATTTATAGCCAATTATGCATACAGACAGGTTTGATATTCCTTTCACACACACAATTGAAAACATTTTAACTGAACATGTGTTATAACACATGTAACGTTGCCCGTTTGTTAGTAGCCTGCTATGTTTGGTCATTGAAAGATTTATCTTCAAATTGTGTAGAAACGAAAAGGTGTTTTAAGAATTTATCTATGATTATAATTTTTGGTTTAAAATTTTCGTGCAGTCATGTATCTACTTAATAAGAATATCCTATAGCATAATTCACACTTTGCAATTACATGCAATTTGCAAACTAAGAGAATTCTTAATGAAAAAAGTTCATATCCAGAATTCATTAGTGTTAAACATAAGAAGAAAATTTATAAACTTTTCAATAAAAATTGAGATTTATAACTGTTAAACACTATAATGCGTAAAAGATTTTTATAGAAAGCAACTAATATAAATCAACTTAGCTGAAAATCCGGATTTTAACATGTACATTAAAAATACAACAGGAAAGTGGTACTTTCCTCATTTGGAACGTTGTCCTACTCTTCTTCTTCTCTAATGGGTGGAGATTTAAAATCGTGATTGCTTTGATTTTATGTCCAGCTTTATGATCATTTGTTTCAATTTTTAGCGTCCTGGATTTTCTCAATTTTTGACTAGTCCTTAAAATTCTGAGCAATGTCAATAAATCTTTTCAAAAAAAAAAAAAAGAAAAAAAAAAGTTTGGTCAATAGAAATGAAGAAATGATTAATAATAAGAGGTAACAAAGTAAAGATTTGGGATTTACGAGTTAAAACGATCCTGTCCGAATACTCACATGTAGTAAACCAAAACCTGAACCATCTGAATAACCAACCGATTATAAACCTGTATGATGCGTTTACTAGGGGCTATCGAAGATACACTAATGTCTTTACGCCATTCCGTATGAGTCGTGGAACTCATATGGGAAAACTGGTATTTCTATTAGAATAATCTTAACCTTCTTACCATATTCAAATAATACAATAGCACAACCATCCGGATTCCTCCATGGCAAAGTTGTCGCAACCTTTGAAAACTTTCTCTTCACAATGTCATACGCAATAGGGGTAAAGTAATCGATGTTCTTTCGCCGGAAAGAGATAAAGCTCTGCAAACGCGAATGCGCTTTCTCTGTATTGTACTTGCTGTGCCTCAAGAACGTTAACAGCATGTCCGGGTGAAAGTCGATGTCGCCCAAAGTCTTGTCATCTTCAAAGAAGAAATAATAAAGATCAATTAGACACGTTTATAATGTTCTACGTTAACTATCGTTGGATTAATTTGTTTTGCAATGATGAATTATTATTCAAATTATATATATATATATATATATATATATATATATATATATATATATATATATATATATATATATATATATATATATATATATATATATATATATATATATATATATATATATATATATATATATATATATATATATATATATATATATATATATAGTCGCAAGTAGCTGGCGGTTCCGAAAGATGAGAATTTTTTTTATTTTCTAGAGCGCCAACTCCCATCATCTGCCTCTAGGGATGGAACGGATATCCGGCAAATATCCGATATCCGGCATATCCGGCTGATTTTTCAATATCCGAAACCCCGTCGGATATCCGATTTGAAATACCGGACATCCGATAATTTCATTCGGATATCCGGCTATATATCCGGCCACCAGGTATCCACAAGAAATAATTTTTTGCAAAAAATAATGTTCTTTTTCGGACAAAGGGGACACCGCATCCTACACTTTTTTTTCTTAATTTTTTTTTTGCTTGGACATAAATTGCAGTCAAGTTAGAAAACGAAAAAGTTCCTTCGTGAGAACTATGCTTTCGCTGTATTATTGGCGCCAAGTTGATAAGCATAAACCATTCCTCCAATATTTTTCCATACACATCCTTCATACGTGTTTTGCAATAGGTTCTTTTCATTTTCAAGTTTATGATCTGATTAATTCCAGATGTTATATTTGAATGCTTCTCCGTAAAACACGAACCGAAATACTAATAAATAGTACTTTTTTTCCATAACATAAGTTATAAGAGTTTTAGTTATTCTCACTTCCTCCTTTTTTTCTGACATTTGCTAGCTAGTAAAACGCAATAAATAGCCAATGCGCACTCCTCAATGCTTTTTTTTTTTTTTCGATTGACGATAATACCCTACCCATTTTTATGCTGTGAATGGTATGGTCTAATTTCTGATTTTTCATTGGCAGAAGTTGAAAGCTGGTATATTTTTTCTGACGTAAAATGAAGTATTGTCATTTTTAGGTCTTTAACGCAGCGCCACAATGTGGAATTATATTTAGCTCTCTAGAATGTCTTGAATCATAGTTTTCTCCAATTACAATCCAATTTATAATTTTTAATAATGGCTCATTTAAAATCACCCATTTGGAAGTATTTTAAAATTAATGGAAAGGACGAAAGCAAAGCCCTATGTGTTACTTGCTCCACAGAATCGCTTAAAAAATATATTGTGCGCGGTAAAAGCCCAAAATCCTTTTCCACAAAATCCTTATGGAACCATTTAATGAGTGTGCATAAGGAAATTCACCGAAGCTTAAATGACTCACTAAATGCATCAAATATTGATGAACAAAAAAAAAAAAAAAATTCATCAAAACAAGAAATGCACGCAGACAACATTGGAATCGACATTATTTGTACCAAAATTGTGGAGTTTAGATGATCCTAAAGCAAAAGCCTTAACCACAAAAATATGTAAGTACTAATTTTGTTTGTTTATATTAAATATATATTTTAAATATGGTATAACATAATGTTGATGAATTTTGGGTTCGAAATTTTTTAAGTTTATATTTAAAGACGGAATATTCCGATAGATCCAATTTAAGTTAATTAGATCCAATTTAGTCCAAATTAAGTACGAGATTTCTTTAAATCCGTAATGTTTTAGGTGCATTACAAAAAAAAAAAAAAAAATAGACTTCAATTTCATAAAATATTTAAAATAAATCTTTTGTTATTAATAAATGCATCCGGTATAATTTTGTAATCATTTATCAATTATAAACAATGCATGAAGTAAATTGAAAGTAGCTATATTTTGCACTTCAACATTGTAAAAAATGTTTTTAATATAATTTTAGGTGAGTTAATGGCTCTTGATGCTGAACCATTCTCCATTGTGAATAGAGAAGGCTTTGGTCAGTTAATAAAGTACCTAACTCCTCGTTATCCGCTTCCAAGTAGAAATTATTTTCGTGATAAAGCCCTGTCAGAACTATATGAAAAACTAAAAGTATCAATATTACAAGATATAAAATCAGCAACAAAGATCTCTTTCACTCATCAACTTAAGTTTAAATATAAAAAATTAACTCAGTGGCGCGACAGCCCGTGTGGACCAAGGCCTGCTGGGCCCAGCTCAGCTTTCTTGACTGTGGCATTTGTGTGTCACATAGCAGATGTTCCGGTCAGATGGTCATTCTGACACCGAACCCCAGTGTTTAGTTCCCAAGCATGCATGGTCCTCCTCAGTTTATTTCTTTCAGGTATAAACAGCTAAGTCAACCTTGCCCAGTCCACGAATCAAACCATGGACCTGTGGCATTCAGTGCGGTGCGCTAACCACTAATTATAATTTACTTTATATTTCATATCATGACCATTTTTTTCGTATAGCATATCGTATAACTATCGTTTTTAGTATGTAGACCGAATATCCGGCCAGATATCCGGTGAAATCCGTTTTGGATATCCGTATCCGGTAGACATGGTACCCCGGATATCCGAAATCCGGTATCCGGCAAAACTCACATCCGTTCCATCCCTAGCCTTGACCACCGACGTGCGAAGTAATGCTCGCTCAAAATCTGTATTGTTCCAGTTGCTGGCACTCTGTAAACGCAAAGCCAATATTTCAATCAACTCGTGGCAGTTACCATCCAATCAATTTACCGGCTACCGTTTCAGTTTATATATATATATATATATATATATATATATATATATATATATATATATATATATATATATATATATATATATATATATATATATATATATATATATATATATATATATATATATATATATATATATATATATATATATATATATATTCGCAAGTAGCTGGCGGTTCCGAAAGATGAGAAGTTTTTATTTTCTAGAGCGCCAATGTGTAAATTAGCCTTTAGTTCCACTTGAAATAAATATAAGTCACCGCCAAAATATCGTGTTAGAGGAGTCTGATATTAGCAAGTGTTTGTGTTTGAAGTTAGGGCAAGTAAAACTGATTGCAAAAACAGTAAATTTCTATTAAGTCCCATATCACCATTGTTAAATACATGGTGTCTCAATAACGAATGTTCCAATTCTAAATCGTTATATTTAAGGAACTACGAAGATCTCGGGAATTAAAGTTACGCCACTGGATGGAGGCGTGGCCTAGAGTTTTAGCGAATTGCCTCTAAATGGCTCTCTACATAATATGAAAGACGGATCAATAGTCATGAATGCAGTCGGTTGAGAATAAGAGAGTAATATTTTTTACACGCTTTGTGTTCTAAATTTAAAAAAAAAATGAGGTTTGAATGATCATTTTCATATCCATATTTAAGAAAAAATAAACTTTGTATGCAATACAACTACCTAAATGAAGAAAATACCCTATCGAAGAGAAAGTCTTCCATCTTCTTAACAGAATTAGATTCAAGGCAATTTCTCCATCTTCACACGTAGAAAGTCATCTAGTGGTAGTTCCCTAAAACTCAAGGGTCCACCTCGTCCAATGACATAACTTTCATTCACGAGATCTTTGTCGTTCAATAAATATAACAGTTTAGAATGGATTTATACACCCTGTATAGCCAATGAACTAATTTGTCTTACAATGTAGAAGTTTTAATAGGACTTTCCATTCTGAAATATTTTAATTTGGGACTAATATTAAGGCCCAATGATATGAAACTACGAAATCGGTTTCTACATTTTTCGATGGCATAAGTTTGGCAATATTTTCGTTTATCTACCTGAACTGCAATTTCTTCATCTATTCCTATTCAAATGAACAAGAAAAAGGACGAAATAAAATATATTTTGATCTTAGAGTTCTTTTTAGGATGCAAGCACCGTGTCGACTTTTCAATTGAGTTGATATGACTATGAATAACTTACACTTTGGGACTTCGTTCCCTATAACTTCAGTAATGTAGTGAACATCGCTGTACCACAAAGTCAAAGTTTTTATATTCGATTGCATCATTATTGAAGAATTTGCCAAGCAATGTAAGCTTTTATAAGTTAATTATGACGTAAACAGTGAAATTACGACACTTTAAGGGATGATAGTATCATTGATGTTCACGGACGCCGCCCGAAAGGTTCAAGGAGATTCACTTGCACTCCCCTGGATTTTGAAAATTAAAAATACAGTGAAGAAAATTAGTATATTTCACTGATAATATAGGTTTCATATAGGTTGCAAAGGTAATTAATATTCAACGAATAAGAAATTTAATACACAACTATAAATTTATTTTTTACAACGATAGCTGATTGAAAAACATGGTCATAAAACAATAATAATAATAACTCCTTTGCCCGATGCAAAAGCCCGACTTCCCATAAGGCATGTCAGGCCAGTGCGTTCCTGAATTTTGGAAGCCTCTAAATTAACTGAAAATTTCGAATTATGACGTAAATATCAATAAATATTCTGTTCAGAGCACTTGATCAATGTCATAAAATATGAACCTATATTTTAATATCTCTTTTTAGTTATTGAAATAGTAATATCACAACAATTATTCAATCAAAATAGTGATAGATGGTAAGCGAAATTGTCATAAAATATTTAAATAACATCAACAATCGTCGATGGAGCCCCCGTCTACTATGATGTGCCTACAGTAATTGGTTTTCTAAATCGGGACCCCCTGAAAATAACTCTGATGACGTCCATGTTGTTGTTTTTCATAAATTTTCCATCTCATTCTTCCATTTCGACAAAATAACGCAAGAGCATTTTCACAGATTATGAAAAGATTTGTATGTGTTTTAATTGTAGATGTTTTAGACGCTATTCCAACCGCAATAATATAGATAAAATCCTTTAAAATGCTCTTGAAGTCGAAAATAATTGGTTATCTCCACGTACAGCTATAGGGTTACTGTGGCGCTCAATTTTTACTGCCATTTTTTAGGGAGTTTATGACAAACGATATTTGTTGAATGCAATATGTACCAAGGAATTTAAGTACTCAGCCGTTTGATTTGAAGAGGGTTAAAAAGAACAATAAAGGGGTGGCATTACGTCGCCCTACTCCTTGCAGGGCCAATTTGCCACACCAAAAAAAAAATCCCCTTCCTCTACCGAATACTTTCATTGCTTTTTGAGTTGAAGAGGGTTTAAAAGAACTAGAAGTTCCGTTTAACATCTAGGTTGTAATAAGTGCTCAATCACATGCAAAATATTAAATATGAAGTTAACCCTTTTGAAAATAAGATAATGAAATATTCTTATATTCAAATATTTAAAAAATTAAATCTTTGAATTGGAAAAACAATATATACATATTTCAAATTCGCCTTGAACTTTATAGCACAAAATCTACTTACTTTCTATCAGTATCTTCAAATCATGCAAACAAATCTTTTTATTTTCAAGTGTTTCGCCTAATTCTATTTTTGCTTTGTTAAGAAAAACTTCAGGAAAATACGTAATTTACAATGGCAATAAATCCTCTTCAGGAACTTGGCTAGACATTGTAATAAATGGTAATTTTTTTTACAGTCTTTCAATCTAAAAGAGATACGAACAAATCGAAGAGATAAGAACAAATAGAAGAGATAAGGAAAGAAATAACGACAAAATATCGAGGAAAAATTATTCTAAAAATGCGATGAATATTTGAGAAGTTGATGCCTTTCAAAACATTTTCTTGACATATAAAAAAGCTGAATGAATATTAAAACTAGCTGTGTTCATTTTTCCTCGTGACAATACATTGCCAACATTTTGAAGTGTTATGAAATGCATAATTTAACATTAGCCATTTTATATAAAATATAGCAAGTAGGGGTATGGAACATCGCAGAACTTTCAGTAATGCTATATAATATTGGTCACTGTAGTAATATTTAACATGGTGTTAATTTTTTTTTTTTTTTTTTTTTTTCACTCATTTAAATCAAAATGGCCAGTTTGGCGATATTTTTGGCAATAATTTTTACATGAGAAAAAAAAACATGGCAAAATTGTGGCTTTTATTCGATAGACATTACATTGTACTTGCTTGTGCGTGAAACGCAAAAAAAATCAATCATTGATGGACGATGCTCAAAGGGCAGAGAGCTCTGTGCTAAAGGCACTCGTTTTTCAACATTTTACGCTTTTATCGCATTTTTATGAGAATTTCGAAGGTGGGAACGTTTAGGACACCTTAAGAGGCATTACCGCAGTGATTTTGAACAAAATCGTTAGAGCCGTTTTTTAGCAATTACTGAAAAACATGATTTTTTTCAGTGGCAGCTACCTTATGCGCATGCTCGATTTGGACGGAAACCTTAATGGTAGGTCTCAAGGTCGCCTCTAACCCACACACCAAATTTGAACTTCCTAGGTTAATTTGTTCGCGAGGTATGCTGACCACAGACAAACATTTTTTCTAGACAACTTTTTTAAATCAGGGTGTTCCAAAACGAGAAGAAATAACAAAACAAAAACAAATTATTTTTTTTCGACCGAATGCTATACTTTCATGACCCTATGTATATGGGTAATTGAAAGTAAAAATAATGTTCGCGTCTACTGAATAATTTTGAAAATGATGAACTTTGGTAACAGACCTGACCTTTTTCTCAGACAACACAAAATAATTAATATGCACCAGAATTTTTTTTTAAAAATTCAAATATATTTTATGGATTTATTACAATATAGATTTTTAAAAATACATAGGTTCTTTAAAATTATGTTATACATTTGGAAAAATATTGTGTATCACAACTCTTAAAATTATATGAATTTAGAAAAAAACAAATATTTAATCCCATAGGTGTTAAATTTCAGAATAAAAAGTAGTCTTTTGACGGGCATCAAAAATGCCTTAAATTTGAAAATCACCCGATTGGCAGGTAGTAACTGGAAATTCAGTGCTGTCAAAGCTTTTTTCCAACTTTTTTTTTTTTTTTTTTTTTTTTTTTTTTTTTTTTTTTTTTAAATTTAGTTGTTGATTAAAAAAAAATACATATATGTTTTATTCTTGTTCATTAATTTCCAGTTTTAACATATAATTTAAAATATATATTAAAAAGCATAAAACTTATTTCTTGCCCATGAATGAAGAAGATAGTATTTTACTGTATTTGACGGTGATATCGGTAAAAATGTTGTTGTTTAACTAACACACACACATTTTCGACTTTCTAAGGGCACCCAATCAAAACCATTAATTCTGCCATTTTCTTGACAAACTTTCTAAAACCAGTAGAGTACAAGAGCTCACTAACGGTGCCTAAACAGTATACCCCAGTAGACCAAATACGCTGGCAAATAAAACTCGACATCTCGGTGTGGACCGTTGTAGACTGGGCGTTGTTACGGATCTTGGCCAATCTCTCAAAATGCTGAATAAAATATACTGAAAGTTTTGAAATTTTGATGAATAGTTTTAAAATTGAAATACATATATTTAGCCCTCCGTGCTTTCTTTAAAAAAAATAAGTTTTGTGATGTTTTCGACGTGTTTATTTTTTTTAAAAAATCATGTTTTTCGGGAAGATGCTCGAGTTTCAGCCAGGATTCGGCAATCTTCCAACACTCCTGTGCCCGACATTGGCAAATACTGCCATGCTACCTGGGTAGTTTTATTCCACAATTCTTTGTTAATTTAAAACTATAAAAATATTCGATGATTGTTAAGTAGCACAGCGGTATTGGCCAATGTCGAAAACAGGAGTTCTGGGAAGATTGGCCAGTCCATGCCAAATCTCGAGCATCGTTTCAAAATACACGATTTTTTTTAATTTTTTTTTTTTTTTTTAATAAACATGTCAAAACCATAACAAAACATATTTTTTAAAACCTCCATCCTTTCTTATAACACTATATTTCAATTTTAAATCTCTGCATTAACATTTCAAAACTTCCAGTATATTTTACCCCAATACTGGGCGAGACTGGTCAAGATCCGTAGCAACGGCCAGTATACAACGGGGATTGGCCAGTGTTGAGCCGACATTAACCAGCGAATTTTTGTTATTGGGATCCCATTGCGCTGAAAAAAGCTCTCTGATAGTGGGAGTGGGGAAGCAAATTGAAACAAAATTCTAAAATTAGGACAATATTGAAGTTGTGTATTCCTTAAAGTTCAAAAGATGGAGGTTTTCGGGGTAAGGACCGCTGATCGCCTTTGGTATACTCTCCCCCCTCCCCACGAAAAAAAATCTCTCTTTGGGTAAAATAGGAAAGATTTGTGCTAATTTTAAGAATTATAAGTTAACCCGTGCTTCGCTGCGAAATTTTATCATGTCCATTTTTAATCAAAAGACATTCATGAATTTTACAATTCGATGTTTGAATATCACTCGTTCGGAACGTTCACCCCTTCTCGACCAGATAAAATAAGTTAGTAGAATTTGGAATTACTTTACTTACTTTACCTATGCAAAAAAAATATATATATATATATATATCATTATCACTCGTTTTGGCCTCTAATTGTAAGTTCTTATTTACTTAAAAACAATACTGCTTTGATGATCAATTGCATAAAGCGTCTATCCAGAAAACTACCTTTTTGTTTAATCCACCATATCCAACACTATTCCAAATGTTCTTTTTAATTCTGACAATCAAATATGGCCAACAATACAATTTTTGTAAATAAACTCGGAAAAGGTTCATACCTTGCTTTGCTTTTATAAAGGGTTGGAACAAGGTGCCTGTGTCCGAGTGGGCGATAACCTCATCATCGGAATTAAATAATACCCACACTTTATCAAAGAAGAGTTCCTTGTTTCTAAATGACATTCCGTTTTGAGGGATTTTTAGAAACCGTTCGCTTTCCTACCTCTTTCATTTTCATCCCACCCACGCTAATTTTCAAGCGGAGCCAATTAGTTCATCGAATTCTCAAGGGCAGTCGAAGTTGGAAAATTGTTGAACTAGCTGTCTCGCTACACATTACGTGGAGGGAAAGGCTCTGTTGGGTTCCATCGGTTACCGTGGCAACGTCGCAGCCGGAACGCGTTTCAATGGTACACATGGTTGCTGTTCGGAGGACTTATTGGAAGCGATTTTTTTTTTTCTTTCTTTCTCGTGAATTGAGTATTGATGTAAGAAATTTGCTGTTTATCGGATTTTTTACACTTACCGTAGAAATCAGAAATCAATCAGAATCAGATCTACATTTTAGAAAATTGTAAAATATATAATTTTAGTTTTGAACTTATAAATTTAGATGCAGCCCGGCTGTGTAGTGCACGAGCCTCCACTGTTTCATTGTACAGTACCCAAAAAAAAAAATCAGAACGATGGCTATATCTTGTGCTCTAATTCTTGAAATAACAAACAAAAGGTACCATTGTAAATCGTGGAAGGTTTTTAATAATTGCATGTAGTTTTTTTTGTCGTGAGGGGTCATCTACATATTAAAACAGAACCAAACTTTAAAAAGTTCAATAGCAACCTCATAATATTATCCCATATTTGGATTCAGCATCCAAAAAAATGTCGAAATACAAAAATTCGTAATTTTCTAATGAATGGTTTGTAATTTAAATGATGTAGGATCTCACTTGGATCCTTTTTCAGGTTCAAATTATGGAAGGTAACAAACGCCAGCACACTTAAGAAACGAGAGCAAAATCCTTCACGTCTTTCTTTAATTACAAAAAGTTTAGAACTCGAACAAGAACATATATAAAATAACCGTTTTTACATTCTAAAAAAAAGATTATCGTCTGCACTTTTTCAGTTCGTAACAGAATTCAGAACAAGCCGAATAGTACAAAAGTCAATTCTTATAAGCAACTCCATGATGACGTAACATACTCCCACCTTTTTTGAGTATTTATTTACTCAAAAAACAAAGTCACATTGAGCAAGTCCAGTCTCTTCGGTGGTTTCACCTTTCTCCCATATCTTGAAATCCCGTGGATATCGTCAGCCGAAGCATCAGGAATTGACTCGGCATTCACAGGACCTTGAACTGGATCATCAGTAACGTCTGGTACATCAGAAGGGGTAGTGACCGCCACAGGAATATCTTCAGACTGTACCTCTAAGGGAAATACTCGTTGGATAGGACGAATTATTATTGAGTTACCACATTTGAGTCGTAAAGAACGAATTTTCCCATCTCTACCTGGGATCAATTCCAATACCTTGGCTAGAGGCCAATATAAACGCTTCTTGTTAGGATTCTCAATGAGCACAACTTCTCCAACAGTAAAGAAACGAGATGATGGTTTTTGACTTTTTTCTACTAACAAACCTAAATACTCTTTTCGGAACCTGTTCCTTAAATCCTTAAGAAGTTTAGACCGAAACTTCACTCGTTTTTGAAACTTGGCAAAATCACTTAAATCTAAGTCAGTGACATCAAGAGAAGAATTACTCATCAAAAACATTGCTGGCGTAATTGCCACAAGATCCTCGGAATCTTCTGAAATGTAAGTTAATGGGCGAGAGTTTATGATAGACTCACAGTCACATAAAACAGTTAGAAGCTCTTCATACGACAAAATCGCGTTTCCTAAAGTACGCTTTAAGAGATCTTTAACCACTCTTATAAGTCTCTCCCACCATCCTCCCCACCATGCAGCGGTGGGTGGGATGAACTTCCACTTTATTTGTTGAATTTCTGTCTCCCGCTCTATACTCTCCCAATCAAGATTTTTGAATTCAGCTACAGCACCCCTAAAGTTAGTACCATTGTCTGAATACACTATCTTAGGTCTTCCTCTGCGTGCGATAAAGCGTCGAAATGAAAGCAGAAAGTTCTCTGTTGACAACGAAGTTATGAGCTCCAAGTGCACTGCTCTGAAGACTGCACAGGTATAGAGAACAATCCAGACTTTTTCACCATTCTGGAGGAAGAGAGGGCCGGCCAGATCAACACCTAACACCTCAAAAACATTAGTATCCCTAACTCGGTCAGGAGGCAGAGCTACTGGTTCAGTAACAGCTGGTTTTGCACTGTACCTTCGACACCTCACACACTTCCTAACGATATTTCGGACAGTTTTTCTAGCTTTTAGAATCCAATATTTCTCTCTGATAATTGAGAGAAGTATTTGAGTACCAGCATGACAATTTGTATGGTGTAAGTATTGGATCAACCTCACAGTCAAGGTACAGTTTTCTGGAAGGAGGATAGGTGACAAAAAACAATGGTCATCTTTACGCTCAGTTATTCTGGTCTTAACACGCAGCAATCCCTCATCATCCTTAAATACGTTAATTATTGGTACACAATTTTGGATCAGGGAAGAATTTTGATTGTTCCGAGCGAATAAGAACCTTTTCGGCTCTTTCAATTTCAGTACACGAGAGTTTTCCCGTCGCTCTATTTTCAGGAGTTTTACGACAGTTATCAAGAAATCTCTTGATCCATGCAGTCAACCTGATAATAGAGTGGTAATTCGAAAACTTATTTGAATACCATTCCTCATTGTTTACATTAATGTGACACAATTTAACTTTCCTCCTTTCAGAATCGACCTCTTTCACTGCACAATTGATCTCAGTTGTAGGCCAATTTTTAGAATCCTCAATTAGCCATGCTGGGCCTTCACACCATTTTGAATCCAACAGATATCTGGGTGAACAGCCACGAGAAAGAACATCTGCTGGATTCAAGTGACCTGGAACGTGTCTCCAGTTTTCAGAAGGAGTAATTTCTCCTATTTCTCTTACTCTATTTGCCACAAAAATTGACCATTCCCCATAATGTTTTATCCAGTATAAAGCTACCATAGAATCCGTCCAAAAGGTAGTGGTCAAATCAGGCAGGTCCAATGCCTTCTGAATGGATTTGGCCAATCTGGCATTCACGCAACAAGCCAAGAGTTCTAACCTAGGTATTGATACAGTTTTGGATGGAGCAACCCTAGCCTTTGCTCTAATTAGATGTAATTTAATTCCGAAAGGTGTTTTTGATCTTAAGAAAACGCAAGCCGTGAAAGCAGTTTTGGAAGCATCTACGAAAACGTGCATGTCTGATGAGGAATTAGCCTCACAATATCTGGGGATTTCTAAGCCCTCTAACAAGGAAATATCAGTGAACCATTTATTAAATTTGTTATATAAATCTGGAGGTAAGGGATCATCCCATGATAATTTTAGTTTCCATGTTTCTTGCAACCAAACTTTAGGCTGCAATGTAGCTGCTGTTAATATGCCAATAGGATCAAAGATTCTCTGAATGGCAGATAACATCGACCGTTTAGTCAATTGTTCAGTTTTTCCTAACTGTTCCTTATCGATGAAACACCTAAGAGTATCCCTGTCTAAATTCCATACAACTCCTAATACATTTGTATCACCTTCAGATTTAGTTACGCCCTCCCCTTTAACATTGCTTTCCCATGCTCTGAGGTTAAAACACCCCATTTTCATAATTTCTTCAGACTTGGAAATAAATGGATGTACTTCCTGGGAGTGGAATACACCGGTAACACAATTGTCTACGTAGAAGGAATGACGCAGTTTATTAACCAAATCTCGATATTGTGGGGGACTATGCTCTAACAAATGCTTTATTGAGGCTGCTAATAGAAATGGGCTTGAGCAGACACCGAACACCACGCGACAATGACGATAAATTATTTCTTCACTTTCATGGGGATAGAAAAACCTTAAAAAGTCTTTATGTTTGGGGGTTATACTTAATTGCAGAAAAGCTTTCTCAATATCTCCTGATATGCCAATAGGGTACACACGAAATCTATCTAAGATATCCGGTATCAGTTCAATTAAATTTGGACCTCTATGAAGGCAATCATTAAGAGAAGGTTTACTTCTTTCCCTGGCAGATGCATCAAACACGGGGTGGATCTTAGTAGTTTTAGAAGGTGTATACACTGGTCTATGGGGCATGTAATAACCATCATTTTTAATTTCATTATCTGGGACCTTTTCAATGATTTTTAACCTCTCCCATTCTTTAAATACAGCAACATAGGATTCAAGACAGTCCTTATCAATTATACCTTGACACATTCGTTTGTGTCTTTTCAATGTTAAACTTTTATTACTTGGTAATTTGCTTTCAGTTTTAAATGGCAAGGACAATTCATATCTACCATCTGGAAGCACATTTAAATTATTCTCAAATTGCTCAATTGCTTTTGCATAACGCATGTTTCCTTTTAAATTCTCCACTGGATCTCGAATACCTATTGTTTCCAGATCCCACAATTCTTTGATATTAAAAGTGGACAATTGTGTGGATAACATACTTACCACTGGTTTTGACAATTGTCTTTCACTTATAGCAGGCACTGACATTACAACATGTTCCCTAAAATTTTCTTTAATTTTACCCATTAAAGTATATCCTAACTTGGTTTCAACAGCCGTTAAACCACATTCGAGTGTAATGCTCATACCCGTTAAGATTAACCCAATAGAATCGGCTCCCATTAGTAAATCGATTTCATAATGTGACGAATAAATATCAGGTACATCAATATATTTTTCTTTTAGTTCTGATAGTACCAATATATTCCTAACCTTAGGTAGACACCCACAAATTTTATTCTCTGAAAGAACTGGAATTTTACAAGAAAAGTCACCCTTTAAACTACTTATTTCAACATTATAGAGGGAATGTTGCTTGGGACCCGTCTGCTTCCCCCCAAACAAACCGTGTAACATGATTTGTTTTGCTACAGGTGTCAAGTTCAATTTTTCGATTGCCCGTTGAGTAATGTAGGAATTTTCACTACCGCTGTCCAGAAGGCAGCGCAAAACCAGCTCTTTATTTTTATGACTAATTTTAATCATAATTGTTTGTAAATATTTATTGGATACTTCTGACTGATTAGAAAGCGTATTGCCTATAACTGTGATACTAGGATCAGATTCTACTTTAATGTCTTCAACTTTAATGTCCTCTTTTTTGGGACACATTAAACTTTGATGGGATTTGTCATCGCAAAAACCGCATTTAATGAATTTATTTCGACAAAATCGTGCCGAATGGTTTAATTTAAAACATTTAAAACAAGCTTTATTTTTTATAAGAATACTCTTCTTATCCTTTAAAGACATTTTCTGCGCCAAAAAACAGTCAGAACTAAAGTGATTTTGTTTTGAACAAAATATACATTTAAATTTGGCTGGCCCCTCTTCCTTACCTGCATTAATCAAGACTGCATTTGTGGGCAAAGATGGCTCCTCATCCCTGCGGTTTGGTAAATTCTTCTGTGGCACTCCAAGTCCCGAGCGAGCAAGTATGATCATCTCCTCACTTTGCACCTCCGAGCGAAGGAAGGACATTAATCTTTCCAAAGAACGCACGCTTGCGTCAGCTGTTCCACTGGATGCCTCATCAATGGATCGACTCCTTTCCCAGGCACGCAGCACCTGTTCCGGAAGGCAGGACTCCACCAGGGGTTCCAGAAAATCGGCAAACTTTTCTTTCGTGCGCCCCAAACTTTCCAAAGCAAGTAGCTTACTCTCAAGTAAGTCATACAGTTCAGATAGGTCGACTTTTCCTTTGCCGGATGCGTTTTTCATAACCAGGCTTAGAAGGTCCCGTACATAAATTTGAACGAGTAATTCATCACGACCGAATCTATCCTTCAGTTGAACGATAACTTTTGAATAGTTTTCTCTAGTGGGCGGGTAGCTTTCTACCAGCCTCGCCGCTTTAGATTTTGGCACTACACTTTGTAACAAATACTGGAATTTATCTTCATCCGGAATATTGTCATCGCTATGAATTTTGCTAAATTGCGACCAAAAGGCTAGAAAATCCTTCGGCTCACCTGTAAATCTTTTCAACACCAAACGGGGTAACTTAAATTTACGTTTTTCTTCCATCGCGTTAGCACTTTTCGATGCGTCAATATTCATGTTAATTTTTAATTCCAGCTGTGTCGAGACCGCACAAAATCTGTCCCTGTAGGTTTCCGCTTTTGCAAAATCTTCATCGTAATTCGTCGCCAAATCTTCATCATCCAAGAGAGCTTGTGCAATGTTCTCCTGTACGGCTTCCAGGCGAGAAAATTTATCCAATAATTGTTTTTGCAAAAGACGTAGTTGGTTTACCGTAGTTTCATCATTTCGTAAAACCTCTTCAACATTATTGGCACACACCGTGAATGATTGTCTCAAAGCTTTGCGTTTCGTGTTTTCTCCTTCCATAGTCAATCTTTAAATCGTCCAATGCCACAAAAAATATATGTAGGATCTCACTTGGATCCTTTTTCAGGTTCAAATTATGGAAGGTAACAAACGCCAGCACACTTAAGAAACGAGAGCAAAATCCTTCACGTCTTTCTTTAATTACAAAAAGTTTAGAACTCGAACAAGAACATATATAAAATAACCGTTTTTACATTCTAAAAAAAAGATTATCGTCTGCACTTTTTCAGTTCGTAACAGAATTCAGAACAAGCCGAATAGTACAAAAGTCAATTCTTATAAGCAACTCCATGATGACGTAACAAATGATAAAAAGAAAATGATAAATTAATGTTAAATAAAAAAATTGGTTTTTTGGCCATAAATACTTAAATAATTAATATATTTCAGTACTTTTTTTTTTTTTTTTTAAGATAGTTTGTAAATGACCAAACATAAATAGCTAGCAACTTTTGCATCAATTTCTTTTTTAATTATTAATTATTAATTAATAAAACAATTTAAAAAATTTTTGGAACAGAAACATATATTTTTTTTGCTTTCATTAGATTCACCATGGTCTGAAACCCCACCATAATTTTTTTCTTTTCATTTTGACTTTTAGTTCTCGATTTTTTAGCGAAAATGTAAAAAACGCTCACTTTAAGGGGCCGTATAGTAGACGACTTTTGAAAACTATCAAAGATTAATTCAAGGTAAAATAGAGGTGTGGAAAATCGCACAACGTTCAATTATCGTAAAATGGGGTGAATAGGAACAGCGGGGTGAATCGGAACAAAATTTCTTGAGATTACAAAAAAAAAAAAAAATATTTTACACAAAAAAGGCAGTTTTATTTTTTGTATGTATATTTTTAATCTGTCTAACGTGTTTGGAATCGTGGAACAAATGTTTTGGGTGGTTTTCAACAGTGTCCTTTTTTTTTAAAAAAATTTACTTCCTTAAATTACATTTATTTAAAACAACATTTTTTAAGCAATTTCAATAAGTTATCGTTTAAAAAATTTACTGAATCAGGTGATTTTTTCATTTTATAAATAATTTCAACGATCAAGTTACATTTGTATTTACAGTGAAATGTTTCTGTAAAATAATCACACTTTGCTGAATACTGTTTACTAATGCCTACATTTTATATTTATTAATTTTCTAATTATCAGTAGTATACGTTATACTTCTGCAATTACAGTTTTCGATATTTTATTTATTTCGTGTGAGGAATGCACATCTTTAACGTTGTAAATAAATTATGTTACTTTGGCGTTAACTTGCTATTTTTGTATTAATCTTAAACATGTCACTATAAATCCAAATAGTTTCTATGCAATTTTAGACTAATATTTGTATTTTATAACGTCGTGAAACACCGCACTGACCGGATTTCTCCCGCTGTGAAGTAGAACCTTAAAAATACCTTTCGTTTTATGGAAATTCTCCCTGAAGATCGGTCAAAAAATGGTCGAAACATTTTCGCTCATAAGTGACGTGTTTTTCAACATAATGCATTGAAATTTATTATTTAGGGTAAATGATGTATTCTGAATCGAATAAAATGATAAAAAATAAAGGTTCGTATTGAAATTTTCGAAGATAGCGCTACTTTTACTTAGTAAACGGTCCCTCAAGAAAAAGAAATTGCATCATATATATAGAAAATCGTATGCAAAACATTTTGGTGCAAACCGTAAGATTCTACGATAATTAGAACCGAAGATATAGCCATCGTTCTGATTTTTTTGGGGGGGGTACTGTACATGTTGCAAAGATATTATGAAATGTTTCAACAAGGTAGTTGCTCAGTAAAATAAAACTCAAATAAAGAAATTTATTTATACTCACTGAAAGCGACAAACAAGAAGATTCTTCGGTGGTTATTTATCAAACAATGACCTAAAGAATGGAAGCATAATTCATAAATACCTCACCATCCAACGAGAAAAATTGTAGCACAAGCCTTCCTTGTAGACTAAATCAAAATAGCCTTTAGTGTAATATTAAAATAACTTAGAAGAATTTAGAAAAAAGTATTTATTTGAATAATGTATTAAGAAGAAAATTTAGGGATATAACCTTGAGAAGAGTCAAATACGAAAACGGACTCCTTCAAGAAATTATATATAAAAAAATTACCTCACATAAATTGCATTGATCATCTCTTTTGATATTTCCATAGAAACATAGTTTAAGGCTGATTACTAAAAGGAAAACATATTGTTTCCATTTAAGCGATACAAAAACACATGAGGAAACAGATATCGATAAATCCAGAAGATAGAGATTTTTTGAAATTTTTCTGGTGGAGTGATTATGAAGAGAGAAAGATGAAGACGTACAGACACAGAAGGTTGGTTTTTGGACTGAATTGTAGCCCATTTATACTGGGCGCTGTTATCAACAACCTTTTACAAAACTGTCCTCGAGAATACCATGACATTGCGGAAGTTTTAGAGAAAAGTTTCTACGTGGACAATTGTGTCACGTCAGTTGATATTGAGGAAGAACTTTCCCGTTTCTTGACTGGAGCGACAGAGTTGATGCAACTTGGAAAGTTTGAACTGAGAGGATGGGAAAGTACTTCAAATGATGCTGATTCAGAGCCATCTCATGTTCTTGGTCTTCTGTGGGACCGAAATGAGGACGTACTTTTCTGTGACCCAACATCAAACAAATACAAGTTGGAGACGTGGTCCTCATCGGATGTGATAAAAAGATATTTGAGTGGCCAATGGGACGAGTAGTGGAAGTGTTCCCTGGAAAAGACAACTCTGTTCGAGTCGTAAAAGTGAAAACTGGTAACTGGGAATTGCTTTGTCCGGTCCAGTGATTGTATCCATTAGAACTGGATTGCCATAGTGAAATTCTTCAAGGTGAAACGTTTGAACATGTAAAATCCAACAGCTTTAAAAGGAAAAATTCAATTTGATAACCATAAAGATAAAACTGGTTTTAAAGAAATTCGAGATACTGAATAATGTATTGACGTAATTAAAACTAAATGTGGTAGACCTGTGAGAAAACCAGCTCGCTTCAATTAGTTTAAGTTTAGAAGATGTTAACTGATGAAGCTTGAACTGATACTGAAAGTTTTAAGACATTTTGTGTTTGATTTTGTAAGGTTTCTGAATTAATAATGCGGTTGCATTTACTTATTATGCTAGATTCCAGCCACGAGATACAAACGGCTTTTATATTTTTGTACACGTTGATGCACGAGAGAGTATTTTAATTAAAAAAAAAAGTAAGGAAATGTATTTGGATTGTATCGTTTCAGTTTTTTCGAAAAATAAAGTAAAGTGGCGGTTCGTTGAGAACTGGATGTGGTTTCTTGAATTTTATTTTCTAACGTAAGTAAAAGGCAGCGACTGACAGATTTATTAAGACAAATCAAAGGTGGGAGTGTGTCACGAGGATATATGTTTTAATTATATTTTGTTAGAGTTTAAAATCCCGTTGGCAACATGGCTCGCTATACCATGGTCACGGGTGTTTTGTTTTGGAGTGATGATATAGGAATTCAGTAAAATGGTTGTTCTAAAGATATTTTAAAGACTCCTAATTTGTTATTATATAAGGACACAACATACAGGTTTTAAATACAAACTCAAAGTTGACCATTTTAGATACTATTAATCAACTTCCAAATAATTAATGGTAAGAAAATAATTGTGATAATTTTATTAGTTTCTTAAGGACGTACATAAATTACGTCACGCAAAATTTGTACTTTTTTGGCACCCCTTTCCCCCTATATTACGCTCAATCATGTTTTATCGAACTAAACTTGGAGCTTTCCTAAAATTATGTCATGTTGCTGCCATACCCCCCTCCCCCTCTGCTGGGAATTAATTCCCCCATCACCATCTTAAATTTAAAAGTATATATTTAATGTGGTCTATAGATTTTAAATATCGGATAAAATAAAGTCCATCTTATTGCAAATTAACTTTTATTAATGTGTGAAAATCAACTTGATTAAATGTCCTTCAAAAGTGAAATCGGTACGTCACAAAAGCGATTACTTTCCCTTCCTGTTACGGGCCATCACTGGTTAATATTGTTATTATATGACAGGAAATTAAAAAATTTAAGGTTCGAGAAGGGGGGGGCGGGCACTTTCCGACAACTTCTGAACATCCCCCCTCCCTCCACTTCTACCGCTGCGTACATCTCTCATGTTTAATTTATACTTCCCCAAAGTAACTTACAAACACCCCCATCTCAAGTCCCTACGACCGTCAGCCATTAGAGACGGCCCATTTATCTAGTATTTTTCAAAATTTGATAGTCGTATCTCACAGTAATTAACAAGCCATACTTACAGAAAACGTTTACGTAAAAGTATCGTCTTCTATGATTAATTCCTCTCTTTTTTAGTAATAGCAACAAATAATGCACGAATTTTCTTGTCGCAAATTGTTTGTAGTCAATGCATTTCCTAACAACATTATTTGTTAGATATATTTCCCTTAACTATCTAAGAAGAGCCCGAACAAGAATATTATAATCATGAGAAAACATATAACATTCTAGAGTGGAATTTGCCAGACATCAACACATTTCCCCCATTTTGGACGTGATATAATTATTTTTAAATCCTTTAATTTCGATTTTCGATCTGAAAAGAAAATTTATTAAATGAGATGCAATTGCGTAAAAAAGTTTATCAATGCATACAAAGGATTTATGATAAAAACTTTTTTATGGATTAGTTTTTTAAGATCAGAATCGTATTAAAACGATTTTTGAAACAATTCCTTTAACGTACATATTTAGTTGATAATGTCATTTCCTTGCTATATTTTAAGGTAGCCATTTATTATCTAATCAAAACTAATAAGATACCCTTGATTTAAAATTACCCTTCACGGTTAAAGCTTAAAACAGATGGCGAGTCATGATTGTGTATAATCCTGTACCGATAGATGGCGTTAGGGGTACCATACGCTAGAATATTCAAATGTAAGCATTTTTCTGTTATTAAAATTAGATGTTAGAAGATCACTCAATATGGCGTGTCGTCTTATTGACTGCACGAACGAACAACAGATATATTTTACTTTACTGATGGTTATTGTGTATCGTTTATTATTACATAATCACTAAAGATAACAGCAACTTTAATTCCTTTATTTGAAGAGATTACAAAAGTATATTCACAAAGATAAAATTTTATACACACATTTCATTAACTATTACCTAACTGAATGCACACCTTTAGTGCTATTTTTCTGAGCAAACAAGTTTTCAATTGGTTCAAAAATAAATCAAAAGATTTGCATGAAGCAAGATAAAATTATATTTTCCTCAGAAATACTATCGGGTTTTTCTTAGTAACATCTTACAAACTGTCACTCAGTATCTAATGTGTACAATCAGAGCATCTCAAAGCTATCCTTGGTACTTAATTGCTAATTTAAATAATTAATTATTAATTCATTTTACTCATAGGCGCTCTTAACTGAAATTAAACGTAATTAAAACATTAGACAAATTATTTTAAATTATATACATACTTTTTTTTACAATATTAAAATCTAATGGCAAATTTGTTGTGGAAGAAAACTGGCGAACCCACATTTAGAGATTTTACACACTTACCCCTAAAGCGGTTGTTAAGGTTCCTTTTGCAGTACAAAAACTAAATACAAAGGAAATTCGATTATTAAAACCTTTTATTTTTCATATTAGTTCTTGGCATGACCACTGGTGTCTCCTCAACCTGGTGAACAAAACAGTAGACTGCGCTGAGTATAATCACGTTAACAAAGGAAGTGGCCTTCGCTTCGCAGTTGTATAGTAGCTTAGTGTGCTTAGTGTTCCATTCAGTTAGAGAACGCTTAGAAAATTCATCAGCAACAGTTGACAAGCTTCAATGTGTATTAGGCTTTCCTCCTAAAGGATAATCCGCCATATCTTCACAAGTTGTTTTAATGAAGTCCGCCATGTAATATTCTTTCAGATCTCCACCATACTTTTCCGGCAGGGCATACCGAGGGAAATAATTCAACAATTCCTCGGGACGGGAATGAACAAATATCTGTAACATTTAAAATGGTGAGTAGGTTTAGTATTTAAAGAAAAACGTTTGAAAATGATCGTCAGCCTTTCTCTACCCCATATACCAAATTTGACAAGGGTAAAAATGCATCGTCTTATTGCGTCTAAATGTATTACGTAAGAAAATCTAAATTTTAAACAAAATTTACTCGTCCAATTTAAAATCGGGAACATTAATTTAAAAACGCATACTATATATTAGTGTTGATATCGGAAAAATACAAAATTTAAATATTTGAAAAAGTATATAACAAAGTGTAATTATATATAGAAACATAACAACATCGTCATGGGCGCCCCCAGGAATATTTGCAAGGGGGTGCAAGACTAGATTTTTATCAAAATCTTTAATTTTTTTAGAAATGTTAATTTATAATTATGCATTATAAATTATACTCTTTGAGAATAGTTAAAATTCATGGTATATGTTTTTGAAAGCGCAACCCTGTTAAAGAAAGGGGAAAAAAATACAAAATACTAAAAATATATATTTTTAACGATTTTTTTTTATCATCCAGCTAGATCTCACGGCATTCAAGAGACAGTGTTTAGAATAGAGGAACTCGAAGATCCAAAAATACAGAAGAGTAAATTTTTCTTTTATTTCTTCCAAGTTTCGGATATAATGAAAAAATCAAAGGGAAACACGCAGGTTGTATTGGAATACGTTCAATCGAATTTTAAAAATAGATTTCAAGATAGTATATCTGAAGGCTTAAAAAACAAATCATTTTCCTAGAATTTTGAGAACTACACAGGAAATGATTATACAATAAAAGGAATAAATGCTTCTACTCATCAGCCTCTAATAATCAAAGACAACAAGCGGTACAAAATCGTCACGCAAGTAGCTATAAAAAACGACATAGGAAAGAAACAAAATACTAAATTAATAGTGAAAAAAATGCTCATTGTAACATAAAAGTATAAACGGCATAGGTGCTTTTCTTTTATCTTGAAATTTACATCTTTTCCCTCATTTTTTTTTTATAATTTTCAAGAGCCAGGGGGTGCAAGTGCACCTCCTTGCACACTCCTGGGGGCGCCCATGAACATCGTAAACACTAATGTAATATGAAATTTTAAATTTTTAAAAAAATTAAATTATGCAAAAAACATTTAGAAAATGGATTAAAAAATGGAAAACTAAATCTAATAAATAAAAAATAAAAAAAAATAAAAAATCTTTTTATTTAGAAATTGTTTTAATAATTAATAATAAGTTAAGATAAGGAAATTTTGAATGTATGCTTCGAATTCATTAATAATTGAAAAACTGTTTAAGCCAAAAGTGGCCCCTATATAGTTTTCATTTTAAAGAAATTGTCGTTTCAAACAAAATGTATTGGTCATTTAATAGATTATGGCTAAAATTAAGTCGTTTCTTTTCAACATCAGCCGGTAATTTCCCTGTCATCATTTTAATCACTAACCATTTATTGGAAAATTATGAAACTCGATATTTAGATGGAGTTTTTTTTTTTATTCTAAAACCTAATACGAAATAATATTGTGAAGTTAACATTAAACTTTAAAAAAAATATTCTGTTTTAATATGTAAATGATCCTTTATAATAAAATATTAAAATAAAAGATATAACCAGAGACAATGTGCGAATTTTTTCATTTTACAAGAATTTTCTATTACTCTCCTACTTTTCGAAAAAAAGTTGCTGATAAAACAAAATTCCTCAAATATGTAAGAAATCTATGTGTTATTTAAAAATCCAAATATAATCTACTCATTTTTTGGCATTTCAGTCTCTAATACCAAAAGAAGCAAAAATATTTATATAAAACGATTTCTCTTCTCGAAATTCCGCAGAGAAAATGACCTTGAAGTGCTTCACAACATTGTTCTAAAATTCACGATGGTGAAATGTGGTGTGTTGCGCAAGAAATGTTAATAATGCTATTAAATTTTTTTAATTAAATACATCTAAAATTGTAGTGAAAAAAAAGTTATACTAAACATTGTTACGGAATATTTTGAATTTTGCTGATTTAGACTATATGGAGCAAGCTTGAGGAACTTAAGTATGTATATACTGTAGCAAAAGAAAAAGCTATAGAGGATATTTAATTCCTTTGCTTAAACTTATCAAGCAGGGTGATTTCAAAATTTTAGATTACAACGAAGGGACAAGGAAAAAATTATACAAATCGCATTTTAATGTAGAGAACTTTAACACTTTTAACATTAGAGAAATTAACAAATGGAACAATTTGACTGATCATTGTACAAAAATAAATAGTTTTAAAAAACTTCGTTGTCTGTAATGGGAATTTGAACAATCTGCAAGACCAAAAAGATAATTTTACAGGAGTAAATAATTATAAAAATCATTAGTATCAGTATTGGGAAATCAACCAATCTGTCAGACCCCAAAAGGAATGGTACGGTAGTAAATAATAAAACAAAGTGGTTTCGGCATTGGGAGATTATAAAGATATATAAAACTATACCAAACAAATAGATAGACCTTGAACTTGTATTGGGCTGTCATTTTTGTTTTCGTATAATGAAAACCCAGTGTAAGTAAATTTAAATGACAAAATAATCTCCACTTACCCTTTCTTTTAACTTCTCTGGTGCTAGAGGTTTAAAAAATTGCAGAATGAATTTGCAAATGAGTGGTTCATTTACTATATGTATTTCCTTATACCTAACTGGGACACAACTCTATCAAAAGTAATAGTTTGTATCAGATAATTTTGCTTAGATAACATGAATATGATGATAATAAAAAATTCTTTATTGTAAAGAAAATAGTAACACTTTTTTACAAAGCAAGATATGATAAATAAATGGTTTAAAATAATAAATAACAATAATAAAAGATGAAAACTGCCATGAATTCTGAAAAGAAATCAAGACATAAAAAATTAATTAAAATTAAAAATTAATTTGTAACACTTCATTGGCAGATTTATAGTTTGAAAAATTAGAACAAGTGCACAAAACTTGCTTAAGGATACTATTGTCTTCACCTCCTTATTTTCTCTCAGTTTAAAATTATTTAAATACAGAAAATTCATTTACCAGATATGCTTGAAAGGCATTGTACAGCCGTCTTGGTGTTGCATGCCTTACCAATTTCAATGTAACGTTCTTGTAATCATGGATGACCACAAATCCATTCAGTTGTGTCATAGGATAGCGCAAACATTGCTGAAATATTGACATCGATAGTCTTTCAAATTCATCTGCGGTACTTTCTTCAGCTACTAATTCTCTTAGGTAGCCTAAAAATATAAAATTAGCCACATATGCACACAGATAGGTTTGATATTCCTTTCACACACAACTGAAAATATTTTAACTGAACATGTGTTTTAACATAAGTCATACCCCGTTTATTTGAATCTTGTTATGTTTGGTCGTTGAAAAAGCGAATTATTTAAATGATATATGAATGAAACACGTATAAGAGATTTGTCTTCAAATTGCCATCAATACTTCAGCTCTAGATACACACAAGGCGTCCTAAAAGTAACTCACGATCTTTCAAAATGAACATTTCGACTATTGTTACTCACAGGGTATTAAAACTACTTCTATATTTATTGAACTGTCATTCAAAGTAAGAAAACCTACCTCAATTTTATTCACATCCAATAAGCATAAAAGTAGCATGAGTGTAACGGTTTTTAAAATGTTCATTTTCCAAGATCAGGAGTTACTTTTAAGACACCCTGTACCCTAAAAGTTTATTTTTTTATTTTTTTATGTATGTCTTTGTTAAACCATTCCTTATACTGGGGACTGTTATAACAGTGGATGAGATGGGTATAAAAAATACTTGTAATCTACGTTTTTTAGTCTAAATTATAACTTTTAAGTCACCGAAAAGTCAGTATGATAATATTCTAGGAAATTAGGACAGTACACAAAAAAAATAAGGTATATGAACACATTCGCTGGTCAATTTTTTTATTTATTGCTTTATCTTAAATTTTTACGCATTTTCTAAATATATTATGTTGAAAAGTGTAATTCAAAACTCAATAACAAAAAGTTTAATTTTTTGTTAAAAAAATAACCCAGAGATTCGACAATAACTATAAAAATATCACTTTTTCAAGCTATAAATTTTAAAACAAAAACTAATATTTAAAATTTGAAATGTATAGAGAGATAAAAAAGTTGGTTTGTTACTGTAAGTGTTACTAAAAGGTCTCTCCTACACGTTTCTAATGCAGCACATCAGGTCCAGATACCACGCTTGTACAATTTGGCAACATTTAATGACTGAAACCCCCTTTGTTAAAGCTGATGACCATATAATAAAAATTCTTCCAGTTTGGAGCTTTTTTTCTTAATAAAGATGTCTCCAAAGAGTACTCCAGTGCACAGAAGCTTTATCTGTTATTTAAACACGAGACCACCACATAGCTACTCCCCAGTGAGTCGCGAAGGGACTAACGATTGAGTTGCCTGAGCGTGAGTTGAGCGCGTGGGGAAGTGAGTCGCCCGATTGTCTTTTTGGTGGTGAGTCGCCAAGGATGCCAAGATAATCGTGTGAAAGTCGTGCAGTATTTCAGAAGGTGCCAATAAATGGCAGCATGATTCAATTGTCCGATGTCGTTATTGACTTTCTGCGGGAACCGGGTCTCGATCGGAGGACCTTTGGTTCTCGAGTCGCTTACTTTACTTCTGTGTAAAAGAGTACTCCAGTGCACAGAAGCTTTATTTGTTATTTAAACACGAGACCGCCACACGAGTTTCAAATTGACTTCCGAAAGCTGTCTCCAGTAGTACCATTTGGATTCGGCGAGCCTTATAGCAAGCAGGCAGCAATAAGAAATAGATCATAGGAACAATTACATTTGAAAAGTTTTGTCCTTTACTACTCTAATGGGCTGTGATTCGAAATCATGATAGCTTATTACTTTCAGCTTTGTGATCATTTGTACAAATTTTTAACGTCTTGTCTTTATGAGAAATTAAGTAATCCACATTTGGAATGTTCAGTCCCGTGAAAGTTGGTTTAACAAGATCAAAAAAGTTTACTTTTATTATATGTGTCCTAACTGACGTGTGTAAAAAATTTAAGATAGGAGGAGAGAGAACTTTTATTGAGTTAGTGACTAAGTGTAAAAGCTTTTATGCATACAGATAACACACAGTTTGTGGCTGATACTGAAAATTCTGAGCAATGTAACTAAATTCTTTCAAAATTCAAAAAAGGATGTCAAATAGAAATGAGAAATAATAAGAAGCAAAAAAGCAAAGATTTGTAATTCACGAGTTAAAAATTATTTCTGTTCGAGTCCACACAAGTACTGAACCATCTGAATCTAGGAATATACTCAAGTGTCTATAAACATGCATGATGCGTTTACGAAGGGATATTCATTGCATATGAATATAGTGATACTCATCTAGGCAAACTGGAATTTCAATTAGAATAGACTTAACCAATGTAATATTCTTACCATATTCAAAGAGTACAACAGCACAACCGTCCGGACTCCTCCATGGCAAAGTTGTCACAACCTTTGAAAACTTTCTCTTCGCGACTTCATACGCAATGGGAGTGAAGTAATCGATGTGCTTTTGCCTGAAAGCAATCAAGCTCTGCAAACGAGTAAAAGCTCTCTTTGAATTATATTTGCTATGTCTCAAAAACATTTGAAGCATGTCCGGGTGAAATCCCACGTCGTTCAAAGTCTTGTCATCTTCAAGGAAGAAACAATAGATATCAATTAGACACGTGTTTAAAGTTCCACGTAAACTGCCGTTGGATTAATTTAATTTTTAATGATATTTTTACTATTAAGATTCAATATTTTTTTATTAAAAACATGAATAAAATTCATTTGGTGCATTTCGAAACGATTAGCTGTGATCTTTCGAAATCACAATTTCATTCTTTTCTCTGTTCGTAACAGAATTTTCAAATTCGAAAAGAGTTGGGCATGCGAAGCATATTTGTAAATGATGTGACAATTTTCAGTGCAGTATGGGTTTCCATAAAACCCTTGCACATTATTTAACATTATTGGATTTATTAAAACAGGTCAAAATATAACATTATAATTAAATATAACATTATAATTTAAAATAAAAAATTAAGATAATTATTTATTTAATGATAAAATCTGTAACATGGATAAACTTAGAATTATATTTCACTATATTTGGAGCTGTATTTTTATTGTAACATACTTTATTTGAATTATTTTATATAGTGACTGCAAGAAAACTTCATTTGGGTGACACTATTTAATATACTGTTTAAAAGCCAAATAATCATACATTTAATTTTTGTTTTAGTTAGTATGGACATTTTACATATAGTATAAATAAATATATGAAAGAAATAATACATGTATATTTCTAATAGAAAAGTTTAAATGAAAAACATCGATTTTTGTAGGGGAAAAGTGCAATGTCTAACTTCTTTAAAAACTCTATAAATTTAGTAAAACTAATAATAAATGGTTATCTGAAATTTTATTTATATACTTTATAAAAAAAATATTCGGAAGGCGACAACAGCCAAATGATAAAACGTAAGCAAAAGCTTTTTGGGGGTTACCAACTACTTGCACCTGCCTTTTTATTCGGGTTAGACTTAGTTAATATAAGGATAATAAGAAGGAAACATTGAAAACACTCAGTTTATAAATATTTTTTGAACATGTGGCCTCCACTCATTGACAGATCATGTTTAAATTTTTCACTACTTTCCTTTCAATATCAATTTGCAGCGAAACGAATTTGAACTTGGGAAAAATATTCTCTGCTATTGATCAGCAGTTCAAAAGTGTACTAAAAATATGATTAACGAGTTAACAGTGTCCCAAGCAACGCAACCATGTTGTTGCGATGTGGTGTCAACGTTAAATACCAACATGCACAATGTTGTTTCAACGTGGAACTGCAACGTTGTTTTCAAGCGAAAGTGTTCACTTAAAGGAGCGTGGATTCAATGTTGAGTGCCAAGGTTGTTTCTACGTAGATATATCACACTGCTTCCACATGCTAGCTATTGCCCACGTGGTTTCAATGTTGAATGTCAATATTGGTTCAACGTGGATTTGTCACATTGTTTCCACATGAGAGTGTTCATTTTTGCCCATGTGGTTTCCACGTTGAATGTCAATGTTGTTTCAACATGGATGCATCCCATTGTTACCACATGATAGTGTTCACTTTTACCAATGTTGTTTAAACATGAATCTTCCACATGAGTGTTCAATATTGAATCTTGCCAATGTTGTTTCAAGACACACATCCCATAATGCTGTTTTTACAGCACTATAGTTCTTGAGCCCAAGAACTAGTGCTGTAGAAACAGTTTTTCTGGAAAGTATGTCTTGAAACAACATTGGCAAGAATCAAAAGATTGAACACTCATGTGGAAGATTCATATTTAAACAACATTGGTAAAAGTGAACACTATCATGTGGTAACAATGTGGAACACCCATGTTAAAACAGTATTGCTCATATTTTTCATATTCACATATATATATTCATATTCACATTCATATTGCTCGTATTTTTCGGAAGGAGTTATGAAATTAAAATTCAAAATACCATTTAAAGTTGCAATTTTAAGCAAAACAAATTATTGATATTTGTATTTTAATAGATAGCAGAAAAAATTTGGAAGCGAATGTATCCTGCCTACTTTCCTAAGCGCTTGTTTTGACACATATTTTTTTCACATGAATGTGTTTAGTTTTATTTACACTATAAAGTTTAAGAATATATGCATTATAGAAACTCTCATTTAATGAAAAGAAAAAGTTAAAACTATAATATTTTCCAAGTATTGGCTTTATGAGTTTCCAACTACTATTACACTATGTATCATCTTTTAGTAGGTAGAATATCATTTTGTGAAAAATTAAACTTTCCTTTTATATGCAGAGGATTATTCTGTACAAAAATTTAATTTTGCTCCAATGAACAACAATTAAAATTACTTATAATATCTGCTACTTAATTATCTCTGAACTAATCAAATTTGAATAAAAATTATATATATATATATATATATATATATATATATATATATATATATATATATATATATATTTTAACTGTAAAAATAAATCATTACATAAGGTTCAAAATAATTTTATTTCAAAAATAGCACGCATAACATTAAAACAAATGTTAATAAAACAAATATTAATAATTATATGTAACAGTAACAGACATGGTCCTAACACAATTACATAGGTACAATACCTTTCAAATTGTTTCTAAGTTCACACTTTAAACCAGCAAATAGAAAATTATAAGATGATTAAATATATATGTGCTAATTTTTAATGACATATCCCATTCAGAGCAACAGTAGGATCTTAACTTCAAGACCCCATTTAATGACAAGTAAAATAAGAAAGGAGATACAAAACAGTTATTTAAGTTTATGAACCATGTGTTATAATCCATGTTTACAATCCACAATATCATTCCCAAAAATATTCCACATCTCTGTCACAATCAGCAGCCTTAATGTCACTCCACGAGCTTCTTTCGCCTCCTCATTGGTTGTTTTCATAATCTCTAAAATACAATTACCTTTATTTAATACAATAAACCATTCAAACATATATTTATATAGATATAACTATTTTCCAATTTTTAAAAGTAGACACCATGCCAAAAATAATAATAAAGGAATACGACGTGTAAAAATGCTCAAATCAAACTCTGCTACTTAAATCGCCAACCAAATTCAAAGATTGAATATATTAATCAAAATAATATCCCTTTTTTATGACTTAAAAAAAATCCCTCTCTCGCGTTGAAAGCGATCCCCTTGTTTTGGATGGTTTTAAGTCAATGCCAGTATGCAGAAGCACCCTTCATATTATGGTTTGCACATTGGACTGACCAAAGATCACACGACCATTTAAGGCAATAACAGACTTATTTCAGAATATCATGCAATGACGATACACAATATAGTTTAATCAAAAGTAGATTATGTAAAAAAAATTCGAAGGCAGATGCTGAATACCAATGTTGCCTACTCCCACCCAGTATTTGAAAACTAAAATGAAGAGTAGAAAAATTTACAGGAAAAACATATAATATAGGTTTTTAATGAATGCTATATTTCAATAGGAAACCAATTATAATTTTAATTTTTGAAAATTCTAGATTGAAGCAACTTAGTTGCCTTTTACTCTTCGGTATACTTTTAGAAAAATTTACTGTATCATACAAATTTTGGTTTAAATTCAAAAACACTCTTTACTACTTTGAGGATAAATTAAATGAGCTGCTGCAACCAAGTTGAAGCCATGCTTTCTATTGGTTTCCAGTTAAAAGTTAGGAACCCTTTTTTCATTACATAGTTGCCTGGAGGTTAAAATAGTCAATTAGGATATTTGGTACTTACGTATTAACGCCACCGCAGCTACAGATTTGGCGGTTTTTAATTACTTACAAGGAATTACAGTTTTATACTTACAAGGAATCCAAAAGATAACTGCATCCGAACAACAAGATTGCTCTTTATTGGCAGCACTTAAAAACCATCAAATCTGTAGCTGCGGTGGCGTTAATACGTAAGTACCGATATTTTTCTTACCAAAAAAAGTTTTCTGGGGGCTAAAATAGTCACTTTAGTAAATACCAAATGCAGCCTTGTTATAATAATACTGCCATAATTCAGAAGTAGTTAGAAATTGGGCATCCTAGGCCAGGGGCGGGATGCGGGATGGTATGGGGGCGTGACCGGATGATGACGTAACCGGAAGGGGGCGTGACCGGAAGTGGAGTGAAGTTGTTTCCCTCCTACTGCTGTTTTAGTTTCGGTTTCGTTATAAACTGTTTGTGTATGACGTCACAGTGGGAATGATGTCATAATTTGTTTTATATCAAAGTTTTGAGAGGTGGCAGCACTTTTTAGTTTCGATTTACCTTTCAGACGGAGTTGAGTTGTTCTAGGGATGCTTCTAAACGAAAACATTATAGTGATAGGCTTTTTGACTATTGACGTCACAGCCGGTATGACGTCATGACTTGCTTTATGAGAGAGATCGACAAAATGCTTGCTTACGATTAGTCGGTTTTAAACACGTAACTAAATGGACGATTGTGATTGGCTACACAGTTTAGTAAGATAGTTTTCTACTAAGTTTAGGGTAGTGGCGCCATCTAGGAGTGAATTTAAGAGATATTTGCATTAAATTTCTAAGATCAGAGATATATGCAAATAAAAAAAACCTTAACACGACTTTTAAGTTTAATAAAAGTGAAGGCCATTTGCTAAGGGTCTAAAGAACCCTAACCCCGAGCTACACGTGACATTTCAATACTTTAACAAACAATTGTTAAAATATCGACTATCGGTCGTTGCCTTAATGGAAACTCATCTACCCCCCCCCCTCCCCTTCCCTAACCAAATTTGAATAAGTTAATTTGAAAGACTTTAAAAAATGTTAATTATTTTCAAGCTAAATTTTAAAAGTGAGGACCCACCTCCGGCCCGATACCTCTTTTAGGAAGAATTGGTACCGCCTCACTCCTCCCTATAAAAAGAAAAAAACTTATTCTAAAGAACATATATTTCTCTGAAATATGAGGTCACTACTAACCAACCATCCAATACCGAATTTCATGAAAATTTTAGTCTGTCTAAACATTTTTTCATGAAAATAATTATTTAAACACTAATGTAAAAAAAAAAAAAAAAAAAAAAAAAAAAAATAATAATTTAATAGAAATTTTTACTAATATCTACTTGTATGTAGCTTTTTTCCGAAAAAACTTAATGAATTTCACGAAAATTCTAACGTACCCTTAACAGTTTTCATGAAAATTGTAATTTTGATACAAACAAATTTAACTTCAGTGTTACAGTTTACTCTTCATACAAATGTGCAGAAATATCTTATTTTTGTTTAACTAGCATATCTTTCTTTAGGATGTTATTACCAATGACTCCCAACGGCTCCCAATTGGCTCTCAATGGCTCCCAATACCTGTTAAATGCTCCCTAACTGCACCCAATACCCGCTAAATGCTCCCTAACTGCTCCCAATACATGTTAAATGCTCCCTAACTGCTCCCAATACATGTTAAATGCTCCCTAACTGCTACCAATACCCGCTAAATGCTCCCTAACTGCTCCCAATACCCGTTAAATGCTCCCTAACTGCTCCCAATACTTGTTAAATGCTTCCTAACTGCTCCCAATACCCGCTAAATGCTCCCTAACTGCTCCCAATACATGTTAAATGCTCTCAATACCTGTTAGAAATTAATCTGTCTATGTTAGTTATATTAATCAAGATAGTTTTTATTGTACAATGGTACTTACTTAAGTTGACGAATGGCAACACAGAACTAGCTGCTAATGCTGAATAGAGATGTGATAACTGATTTTGGATACTCTAATGCCTAAATAAGAGAGAAAAAGTAACATACTTGAACATCTTACAACTAAGAATTCAAAAGTGAACGTGAAAATTTACTTTGCGAATAAAAATCATGTCTTTAAAATGTGTACGAATATCACTAAATAAGAGAAAAAAGTAACATACCGAAACTCTTTACGACAAATAACTCATTAATGTAAAAAATTTACTTTACACATAAAAATCACTTTAAAATATGTAAAAATATCACTAAATAAGAGAAAAAAGTAACTTACTTAAAATTTCTAAAATAAATATTTAACCTTTACGCCAAAATTCCCATCATATATAAACATCACGACTTTAAAATATGACATACAAGAGAAAAGTAACGTGCTTAAACTTTCTACGGCAAATAACTTTAACATTAACGTAAAATTTTACTTTACACATAAAAATCCCGACTTTAAAATATGTAGAAATATCGCTAAATAAAAGAAAAAAGTAACATAGTTAAACTTTCTACGACAAATAACTTTAACATTAACACAAAAATTTACTTTACACATAAAAATCACGACTTTAAATTTGAAATGTAGGAGGAAAGTATAACATACCTATAATTTCTACGACAAAGAATTCAAACATTGCCGTTCATGTCTTTAAAATGTATAATGACAACTCTACCTTTTAGAAAAAAGAAACACTAAAAATTTACAAGGCAAAGAATTTAAAATTGAACGTTAAAATTAACTTTACATGTACTATCATACTCTTATATCAACGATAAATAAGATAAAAAAGAAACTCTAAAAATTTATAAGGCAAAGAATTTAAATAATACGCGAAAATTTACCTCACATATAAAAATTATGTCTTTCAAATGTGTAAGAATAACGCTAAATTAGAGAAAAAGAAATATTAAAAATTTATAAGGTAAGGAATTGAAACAATACGCGAAAATTTATTTCACACATAACATTTTTATTTTTAAAATGTGTAAGAATAATGCTAAATTAGAGAAGAAAAAAAATAACATACTTAAACTTTCTTCGACAACAATTTAAACAATACGCGACAATTTCATACACAATTATTTTCTTAGGTTAATGTTAAATAATGGGAAATTTAACAGAATAAAAATTTCAAAGATAAAGAATTTGAACCTTTACACGAAAATTTACTTCACATATAAATATCATGTCTTTAAACTTTAACGTGACAATTTACTTCTCATATACAATTAAACTCTTAGGTTAATGTTAAATAAAAGAAAAATTAACATACTCAAAAATTTCTAAGATAAGCATAACGTAAAAATTTCATATCATGTGTTTAAAATGTAACATATAAGAGAAAAAAAAATAACATACTTGAACTTTCTATAGTAAAGAATTTAAGCGTTAGCGTAAAAATTTACTTTACATATAAAATTCACGTCTTTAAACGGGATGATAAGCATGTGACGGTTAATCAGGTTAGCGGTAGGTGATACGCCACTTGCCGGCATTTTTAGACCGGAGGATGAGTCACGCTAAAACTTGTTCAAACAGGTCGGGAGACTTGTACAGTAAGAACAGCAGCATCGACGCGCAAGCAGCGGGTGATGCTGCGGTGTGTCAGCAGGTCTTTGAGATTATCGTTTTCCTACTTTGCCTTTTTCATGGAAATGTTTGGGAAAACTTGGAATGAATGAAGTGGATTTCAAAGACACATTAGTAAGTGAAGGTAGAATTCGCATGGACTTTCTTCCAAAAAGTGTGATTCACTTGGAGAATTTATGATCATTTCTGCTTGAAAACTTTTCTATTGTCTAAAACATTGAATATTGTTCAAACTCAGTGAGATTATATGCTACAATACGGGTAAAACTTAACAAAATTGTTACATAGAAGAAAAATAGTAAGAGATTTAAAATAAATACTAGTTATAGATACTCCAAAGAAAAAATTTCACCTCTACTTTTCAATCGGAAAATCAATGCAAGTTGGAAATTTATGTTACTTCAAGAAAGACTTAGACAATTTACTTTGTAATAATATACGTTAAGGTGTCGTATTAACTCGTGCAATACATGCTGACTAAGGTTTATTTTACTTATCTAAGAAAGGTGAATTGAATGAAAATATTAAATAAATTGTAGATATTAAATACATTGGAGATATGCATTCAAGTTTTGAAAATCACCTGCAAGACTTTTAAAATATCTTAAGATAAATTAAAAGAAACTTGCGAATTATATGTGAACTATATAACTTTTTATACTCTGAAAGGAAATTACAAGTAATTTAGTTAACTTTTTTCATGGTAACACTCATATTCAACGACATGTTTTTAAAATTTAACCTTCTTTACATGATATTAGTTATAAATTTTTTCAATCTCAGATGCGATATACTATTATTTCTAACGTATATGTTACGAATTGTGTAAAGTTTTTAAAAGAGTATATGCAAATCACCAATCAGAAACATAAAAATCTAACATCAATCAAACAAACTAAAATAATAAGATATTTTCCTTTGAGAAATAGTTAACTACTCATGTTATGGAATATACTTAGAAAATTTAAATACTGAAAAAAGTTTGCTCGGCAAACTTAAAGAATATTTTTTTTTCTTGTGAAAAACTAGCATAAAATATAAAAATGTAGAGTTTGTTACTACGTAAAATTGAACATCATCTGAACAAACTAAATTATACATGAATTTTTTTTTTTATTTGAGAGGTGCTGACAATATATCATTAATATAGAGATTTTTAACTTCCACCCATAATTTCTAAATAACTTATACATAAATTTCAGAAAACTGAAACGGAATGTGTTTTACAAGACGCTTATTTTGTAAGATGAATATTCAATATTAATATAACTGAGCAAAGTTCATTCCGGAAAAAACTTGTAAAAGATACTTATATTTTGAAAATAGTTTGAAATATCCTTTTAAATTTATGAATGCTCGCTTTCGAAAGACACAAATAAAACTGATATTACACATGATAATTAACACATGCATAACATTAGTCAAACAAAGTGGAATTTTTATTGCTTGTGACAGATAACTTTTCAGTGAAGTAGAACTTACATAGGAAATTTGTGCAAACTTTTTCAACTTTTAAACCAAGTATCATGTAAAATTATAAATTACGATAGGAAATAGCACACTTCAGAATCGGAACAAGTCTTCTAGTTAAGCTAAATTTATTTCTCAAGGAATTGAAAGCATACCAGAAAAGTCCTTATCATTTCGCATCTTTTCTCATGCTGCAAGAAGACATACTTTGTAAAAGATTGTCGTTGCACTTAACAAAAATCAGTAAAAATAAATGTATTTTCTATGGCAAAGATAAAACTTCACAACTTAATTACTGAAATTTAGCTAAGTTGCATATGGTTTATTCACATAACTCGCATATGCTTCGAATGTTGAAATATATTTGTCAGTTGAAATCAAACTCATCGAAAATAAATGCTAACTATATTTTCAAGTCGAAAATTACTATTAAATAAACTTTACATGTAAAACACTGTCATGTTAAAAAGAAAAATCTACAAAAATGTAAATGATAATTTTACTGTTGGTACATAAATGATGAATAATTTATGATTTTATTCAAGGCAAACGTTTTATTGTCTACTTTAGCAGAAAAACGAAAAAATACAATTTTTATATCCTATCATGCTTGTCGAAAATTGAATTTATTAGCTGTTGTAATTGATTTTTATTGTCCAAATTTCTATAGTTTTTCTTCCCAGTGCAATAAAATCAAGTTCATGTGTAATGATTAGGTTTTTTTTTTTTTTTTTTTTTTTTTTTATGAATTTTATAAATTTAATGAAATTATTATGACCTAAGAGATTGAGTGAACTGAATAAATCAATGATGTAAATTTTAACAGTGACTTGAACTGATACATACTATAACTGTAAAGAAGTATGACAAAGTGATAGATGAAGTAAAAATAGAAGTTAAGTGAAATGTGTTGAAAAAAGTTGAAGACGACAAGAAATTCGTAATTGAGAATTATCATTGACTTATATTAACTTCGTTTTTCTTGCTTATGACAAGAAAATACACTCTTTCTTATTAAGAACCAACTTGATATCTTATCATAGAATGACAATGATGAAATATCTATACATTAAAAAAAAAAAAAATACCAAACTTAGACATAGCAAATTTCTTGAAATTCATGTATAATGTGAGAAGTTTTACTGGAAATATAGAAGATACAACATTGAAAGATGTGAATGTTTCGAAGTACTTTATCAGAAATAAAAAAAAAAAATTCGTTGAGGTTCGCTATAAAAAATTTTAGGAGAAAGTTTAAACAAAATTTAAAATCAAACATGCTTTTAAATGGGAACACATATATTAAAACTATAGCACATTAAACAATTTATATTACGTCATCTCAGTTGTATCAAACTGAATAACATGAAAAACAACCACAAACTGAATAAACATGAAAATTATCAATATATGTGGAAAAGTTTCCTTTTTTCACATATAAAAAAATAACACATTGACGTACGTTAAGATCACGAAACATGCGTAATCATATACCGATAAGAGCAACCAATGTTGCGGGGAGATATTCACGTGATGGTCAATATCCCATGAATAAATTGATTGATTGAATTTCTAATGCTAATTCCAATAGTATTCCACGTAACTTCAACTTTGTATGTTACACTATAGATATATTTATTTTTCAAATATATTGACTTTCGAAAAATCATCCTTCAATATAAGAATGATCATAGTAAGATTAAAAGAAAAGATACTAAGCATTGATTTAAAGTGTATTTATTTCAACTTAGCAACAAATCATATGCTTGAAACGAAAATTGCTTCGAACCAAAGTATAACTATCCAATTTCATTGATTCCTACAAGGAAATTTTTCTCATCTAGTAATTGAATTTTTTTTCTCATACACATTATAAGTGTTGTCCAATCAGGTGTAGAATAGTTGAAGATATCCCACCTCTTTCTAAATATTAATAAGTCACTGTTGAAAAACTTATAAAAATTTCAATTTACACTTAAAGTTTTTTTTTATATATATATTTCAAAGAATTTTTTCAAATCAATATGTATATTTAAATACGGAAACTTATTCACTTCAATAAATGTATGTTTAAGTTATAAAACTTGTCGTATGTATTGAAAAATTGTAACTTTTCGTCTTCGTATAAATCGATAACTTATACACTAGTTCTTCATCAATTAATCTTCTAAGTAAATCTTTCAAAGGTAAAAACATACTTATAGTTTTGCATTTGTAACATGTTAAATTGTACATGTTTCTCGTGAAATTAAAATTTTATATGTTTTCCGTGAAAATATATAAAATTTTGTAACTTTCACTTGAAACATGTACAATTTAACTTGTTACAAATGCAAAGCTATAAGTATGTTTTTACCTTTGAAAGATTTACTTAGAAGATTAATTGATGAAGAACTAGTGTATAATTTATCGATTTATACGAAGAAGACGAAAAGTTAAAATTTTTCAATACATACGACAAGTTTTATAACTTAAACATACATTTATTGAAGTGAATAAGTTTCCGTATTTAAATATACATATTGATTTGAAAAAATTCTTTGAAATATATATATAAAAAAAAAAAAAAACTTTGAGTGTAAATTGAAATTTTTAAAAGTTTTTTCAACAGTGACTTATTAATATTTAGAAAGAGGTCGGATATCTTCAACTATTCTACACCTGATTGGACAACACTTATAATGTGTGTGAGAAAAAAAACTCAATTACTAGATGAGAAAAATTTCCTTGTATGAATCAATGAAATTGGATAGTTATACTTTGGTTCGATGCAATTTTCGTTTCAAGCATATGATTTGTTGCTAAGTTGAAATAAATACACTTTAAATCAATGCTTAGTATCTTTTCTTTTATTCTTACTATGATCATTCTTATATTGAAGGATGATTTTTCGAAAGTCAATATATTTGAAAAATAAATATATCTATAGTGTAACATATAAAGTTGAAGTTACGTGGAATACTATTGGAATTAGCATTAGAAATTCATCAATCAATTTATTCATGGGATATTGACCATCACGTGAATAACTCCCCGCAACATTAGTTGCTCTTATCGGTATATGATTACGCATGTTTCGTGATCTTAACGTACGTCAATGTGTTATTTTTTTTATATGTGAAAAAAAGGAAACTTTTCCACATATATTGATAATTTTCATGTTTATTCAGTTTGTGGTTGTTTTTCATGTTATTCAGTTTGATACAACTGAGATGACGTAATATAAATTGTTTAATGTGCTATAGTTTTAATATATGTGTTCCCATTTAAAAGCATGTTTGATTTTAAATTTTGTTTAAGCTTTCTCCTAAAATTTTTTATAGCGAACCTCAACGAATTTTTTTTTTTATTTCTGATAAAGTACTTCGAAACATTCACATCTTTCAATGTTGTATCTTCTATATTTCCAGTAAAACTTCTCACATTATACATGAATTTCAAGAAATTTGCTATGTCTAAGTTTGGTATTTTTTTTTTTTTTTTAATGTATAGATATTTCATCATTGTCATTCTATGATAAGATATCAAGTTGGTTCTTAATAAGAAAGAGTGTATTTTCTTGTCATAAGCAAGAAAAACGAAGTTAATATAAGTCAATGTTAATTCTCAATTACGAATTTCTTGTCGTCTTCAACTTTTTTCAACACATTTCACTCAACTTCTATTTTTACTTCATCTATCACTTTGTCATACTTCTTTACAGTTATAGTATGTATCAGTTCAAGTCACTGTTAAAATTTACATCATTGATTTATTCAGTTCACTCAATCTCTTAGGTCATAATAATTTCATTAAATTTATAAGATTCATAAAAAAAAAAAAAAAAAAAAAAAAAAAAAAAAAAAAAAACACCTAATCATTACACATGAACTTGATTTTATTGCACTGGGAAGAAAAACTATAGAAATTTGGACATTAAAAATCTATTACAACAGCTAATAAATTCAAATTTCGACAAGCATGATAGGATATAAAAATTGTATTTTTTCGTTTTTCTGCTAAAGTTTAAGTTCTCTGTTAGACAATAAAACGTTTGCCTTGAATAAAATCATAAATTATTCATCATTTATGTACCAACAGTAAAATTATCATTTACATTTTTGTAGATTTTTCTTTTTAACATGACAGTGTTTTACATGTAAAGTTTATTTAATAGTAATTTTCGACTTGAAAATGTAGTTAGCATTTATTTTCGATGAGTTTGATTTCAACTGACAAATATATTTCAACATTCGAAGCATATGCGAGTTATGTGAATAAACCATATGCAACTTAGCTAAATTTCAGTAATTAAGTTGGAAGTTTTATCTTTGCCATAGAAAATACATTTATTTTTACTGATTTTTGTTAAGTGCAACGACAATCTTTTACAAAGTATGTCTTCTTGCAGCATGAGAAAAGATGCGAAATGATAAGGACTTTTCTGGTATGCTTTCAATTCCTTGAGAAATAAATTTAGCTTAACTAGAAGACTTGTTCCGATTCTGAAGTGTGCTATTTCCTATCGTAATTTATAATTTTACATGATACTTGGTTTAAAAGTTGAAAAAGTTTGCACAAATTTCCTATGTAAGTTCTACTTCACTGAAAAGTTATCTGTCACAAGCAATAAAAATTCCACTTTGTTTGACTAATGTTATGCATGTGTTAATTATCATGTGTAATATCAGTTTTATTTGTGTCTTTCGAAAGCGAGCATTCATAAATTTAAAAGGATATTTCAAACTATTTTCAAAATATAAGTATCTTTTACAAGTTTTTTCCGGAATGAACTTTGCTCAGTTATATTAATATTGAATATTCATCTTACAAAATAAGCGTCTTGTAAAACACATTCCGTTTCAGTTTTCTGAAATTTATGTATAAGTTATTTAGAAATTATGGGTGGAAGTTAAAAATCTCTATATTAATGATATATTGTCAGCACCTCTCAAATAAAAAAAAAAAATTCATGTATAATTTAGTTTGTTCAGATGATGTTCAATTTTACGTAGTAACAAACTCTACATTTTTATATTTTATGCTAGTTTTTCACAAGAAAAAAAAATATTCTTTAAGTTTGCCTAGCAAACTTTTTTCAGTATTTAAATTTTCTAAGTATATTCCATAACATGAGTAGTTAACTATTTCCACAAAGGAAAATATCTTATTATTTTAGTTTGTTTGATTGATGTTAGATTTTTATGTTTCTGATTGGTGATTTGCATATACTCTTTTAAAAACTTTACACAATTCGTAACATATACGTTAGAAATAATAGTATATCGCATCTGAGATTGAAAAAATTTATAACTAATATCATGTAAAGAAGGTTAAATTTTAAAAACATGTCGTTGAATATGAGTGTTACCATGAAAAAAGTTAACTAAATTACTTGTAATTTCCTTTCAGAGTATAAAAAGTTATATAGTTCACATATAATTCGCAAGTTTCTTTTAATTTATCTTAAGATATTTTAAAAGTCTTGCAGGTGATTTTCAAAACTTGAATGCATATCTCCAATGTATTTAATATCTACAATTTATTTAATATTTTCATTCAATTCACCTTTCTTAGATAAGTAAAATAAACCTTAGTCAGCATGTATTGCACGAGTTAATACGACACCTTTACGTATATTATTACAAAGTAAATTGTCTAAGTCTTTCTTGAAGTAACATAAATTTCCAACTTGCATTGATTTTCCGATTGAAAAGTAGAGGTGAAATTTTTTCTTTGGAGTATCTATAACTAGTATTTATTTTAAATCTCTTACTATTTTTCTTCTATGTAACAATTTTGTTAAGTTTTACCCGTATTGTAGCATATAATCTCACTGAGTTTGAACAATATTCAATGTTTTAGACAATAGAAAAGTTTTCAAGCAGAAATGATCATAAATTCTCCAAGTGAATCACACTTTTTGGAAGAAAGTCCATGCGAATTCTACCTTCACTTACTAATGTGTCTTTGAAATCCACTTCATTCATTCCAAGTTTTCCCAAACATTTCCATGAAAAAGGCAAAGTAGGAAAACGATAATCTCAAAGACCTGCTGACACACCGCAGCATCACCCGCTGCTTGCGCGTCGATGCTGCTGTTCTTACTGTACAAGTCTCCCGACCTGTTTGAACAAGTTTTAGCGTGACTCATCCTCCGGTCTAAAAATGCCGGCAAGTGGCGTATCACCTACCGCTAACCTGATTAACCGTCACATGCTTATCATCCCGTTTAAAGACGTGAATTTTATATGTAAAGTAAATTTTTACGCTAACGCTTAAATTCTTTGCTATAGAAAGTTCAAGTATGTTATTTTTTTTTCTCTTATATGTTACATTTTAAACACATGATATGAAATTTTTACGTTATGCTTATCTTAGAAATTTTTGAGTATGTTAATTTTTCTTTTATTTAACATTAACCTAAGAGTTTAATTGTATATGAGAAGTAAATTGTCACGTTAAAGTTTAAAGACATGATATTTATATGTGAAGTAAATTTTCGTGTAAAGGTTCAAATTCTTTATCTTTGAAATTTTTATTCTGTTAAATTTCCCATTATTTAACATTAACCTAAGAAAATAATTGTGTATGAAATTGTCGCGTATTGTTTAAATTGTTGTCGAAGAAAGTTTAAGTATGTTATTTTTTTTCTTCTCTAATTTAGCATTATTCTTACACAATTTAAAAATAAAAATGTTATGTGTGAAATAAATTTTCGCGTATTGTTTCAATTCCTTACCTTATAAATTTTTCATATTTCTTTTTCTCTAATTTAGCGTTATTCTTACACATTTGAAAGACATAATTTTTATATGTGAGGTAAATTTTCGCGTATTATTTAAATTCTTTGCCTTATAAATTTTTAGAGTTTCTTTTTTATCTTATTTATCGTTGATATAAGAGTATGATAGTACATGTAAAGTTAATTTTAACGTTCAATTTTAAATTCTTTGCCTTGTAAATTTTTAGTGTTTCTTTTTTCTAAAAGTTAGAGTTGTCATTATACATTTTAAAGACATGAACGACAATGTTTGAATTCTTTGTCGTAGAAATTATAGGTATGTTATACTTTCCTCCTACATTTCAAATTTAAAGTCGTGATTTTTATGTGTAAAGTAAATTTTTGTGTTAATGTTAAAGTTATTTGTCGTAGAAAGTTTAAGTATGTTACTTTTTTCTTTTATTTAGCGATATTTCTACATATTTTAAAGTCGGGATTTTTATGTGTAAAGTAAAATTTTACGTTAATGTTAAAGTTATTTGCCGTAGAAAGTTTAAGCACGTTACTTTTCTCTTGTATGTCATATTTTAAAGTCGTGATGTTTATATATGATGGGAATTTTCGCGTAAAGGTTAAATATTTATTTTATTATATCTATTTATCTTATTTAGCGATATTTTTACACATTTTAAAGTGATTTTTATGTGTAAAGTAAATTTTTTACATTAATGAGTTATTTGTCGTAAAGAGTTTAAGTATGTTACTTTTTTCTCTTATTTAGTGATATTCGTACACATTTTAAAGACATGATTTTTATTCGTAAAGTAAATTTTCACGTTCACTTTTGAATTCTTTGTTGTAAGATGTTCAATTATGTTACTTTTTCTCTCTTATTTAGGCATTAGAGTATCCAAAATCAGTTATCACATCTCTATTCAGCATTAGCAGCTAGTTCTGTGTTGCCATTCGTCAACTTAAGTAAGTACCATTGTACAATAAAAACTATCTTGATTAATATAACTAACATAGACAGATTAATTTCTAACAGGTATTGAGAGCATTTAACGTGTATTGGGAGCAATTAGGAAGCATTTAACAGGTATTGGGAGCAGTTAGGGAGCATTTAGCGGGTATTGGGAGCAGTTAGGGAGCATTTAACAGGTATTGGGAGCAGTTAGGGAGCATTTAACAGGTATTGGGAGCAGTTAGGGAGCATTTAGCGGGTATTGGGAGCAGTAAGGGAGCATTTAACATGTATTGGGAGCAGTTAGGGAGCATTTAACAGGTATTGGGAGCAGTTAGGGAGCATTTAGAGGGTATTGGGTGCAGTTAGGGAGCATTTAGAGGGTATTGGGTGCAGTTAGGGAGCATTTAGCGGGTATTGGGAGCAGTTAGGGAGCATTTAACATGTATTGGGAGCAGTTAGGGAGCATTTAGCGGGTATTGGGAGCAGTTAGAGAGCATTTAACAGGTATTGGGAGCCATTGAGAGCCGATTGGGAGCCGTTGGGAGTCATTGGTAATAACATCCTAAAGAAAGATATGCTAGTTAAAAAAAATAAGATATTTCTGCACATTTGTATGAAGAGTAAACTGTAACACTGAAGTTAAATTTGTTTGTATCAAAATTACAATTTTCATGAAAACTGTTAAGGGTACGTTAAAATTTTCGTGAATTTCATTAAGTTTTTTCGGAAAAAAACTGCATACAAGTAGATATTAGTAAAAATTTCTATTAAAAATGTTTTTTTTTTTTTTTTTTTTTTTTTTTTTTTTTACATTAGTGTTTAAATAATTATTTTCATGAAAAAATGTTTAGACAGACTAAAATTTTCATGAAATTCGGTATTGGATGGTTGGTTAGTAGTGACCTCATATTTCAAAGAAATATACGTTCTTTAGAATAAGTTTTTTTCTTTTTATAGGGAGGAGTGAGGCGGTACCAATTCTTCCTAAAAGAGGTATCGGGCCGGAGGTGGGTCCTCACTTTTAAAATTTAGCTTGAAAATAATTAACATTTTTTAAAGTCTTTCAAATTAACTTATTCAAAATTGGTTAGGGAAGGGGGGGGGGGTAGATGAGTTTCCCTTAAGGCAACGACCGATAGTCGATATTTTAACAATTGTTTGTTAAAGTATTGAAATGTCACGTGTAGCTCGGGGTTAGGGTTCTTTAGACCCTTAGCAAATGGCCTTCACTTTTATTAAACTTAAAAGTCGTGTTAAGATTTTTTTTATTTGCATATATCTCTGATCTTAGAAATTTAATGCAAATATCTCTTAAATTCACTCCTAGATGGCGCCACTACCCTAAACTTAGTAGAAAACTATCTTACTAAACTGTGTAGCCAATCACAAGCGTCCATTTAGTCACGTGTTTAAAACCGACTAATCGTAAGCAAGCATTTTGTCGATCTCTCTCGTAAAGCAAGTCATGACGTCATACCGGCTGTGACGTCAATAGTCAAAAAGCCTATCACTATAATGTTTTTGTTTAGAAGCATCCCTAGAACAACTCAACTCCGTCTGAAAGGTAAATCGAAACTAAAAAGTGCTGCCACCTCTCAAAACTTTGATATAAAACAAATTATGACATCATTCCCTCTGTGACGTCATACACAAACAGCTTATAACGAAACCGAAACTAAAACCGCAGCAGGAGGGAAACAACTTCACTTCACTTCCGGTCACGCCCCCTTCCGGTGACGTCATCATCCGGTCACGCCCCCATACCATACCATCCCGCCCCTGGCCCAGGATGCCCAATTTCTAACTACTTTCAGACATCTTCACAACAGCAAAACTAATTTAAAAAGAATAAAGACATTATACACTTAATATATAAATTATAGAGGACTATCAAAAGAACTATCAGTGTCATTTAACATGGAGACCACAAAATTCAGGAAAAAAAGTTCCCTGACAGATTTCTAAAAATTTCCAGATATGTCGACACACTGATTGAATAGTGCTAAAGAGATAATATGCCAATTTTTTTCAAAATAGCTTTGGTGGTAATTAAATTTTAAATTATTCTGTAATATTAAACTTCTAATGATTACAACAGCAAATCTCCAGGAAAATGGTACCAAAATAGGGATGATGGGAAAACATGCCCTAAACAATAACAGTAAATTCCCCTGATTTTCGTGAAAATTAAAAAAATTCCCTGATTTTTTCCAGAATCAGAAAGTTTCTTGTTTTCCAGGTTCTGTGGCCACACTGTTTAAGTACAGCAGCTCTAACAAAGGTGAAATAAGCAAGTCCACTGAACATTGGAAAAAAAAATGTTCCATCTTAATACAATAAATAAATTTATTCTAAAAAGTATTCCCAAATCTAACTTTGGTACAGTCAAACCCTGTTAACTTAAAATCAGTTAACCTGAACTCCTGTTTAACGCAAAGTAAAAGCAGTTCTCTGTACATAAAACCTAACGTTAATTTATTCAGTTAGCACAAACAATTTCAGCGGCCCCATCGACTTCTTGTTAATGAAGTTTAGCCGCAGAGTTGGACCCCTCCCCCCCCAAAAAAAAAAATAGGGGGAGGGGGGTTGTTTAAAAGTTTTTTTTTTTTAATCCTTTTCTAATTAAAATGTATACATATTTATAAATAAAATTTTACATTAACTAGAATATTTAATGTTCAAATAACAAATAATATTCCTTCTGAAAATAATTTAAACTAAGTAAATAAACAATAGCTACTTATGTGGACAATCAAATCATATTAAATTTTAATATTATATTTAGAGATATGTTTTTTTAAATTCAATGGAAATAATATAATACAATAGTAATTGTTTACTGCTTCTACATGGAATATTGCTCTTAGATTCATCAGTAATGGTGATCAGTTATACAAAATTATATTTTTAAGGTTTAGAAATAAGTTATTTAAGCACAAAACCTCTATTTCACAAATAAATTTAAAATGCAGCATATAATTAAATATTAATTAATAATTTTGAATAATTATGAAACAGTAATAAAACGCTTAGATTAATATAAAAAGTTATTTTTGATACTTATAAAAACTTCTATAGTTTTTCATTATAAGATTTATTTTAAACAAGTTATTTGCAACAACAAATAATTTAAAAAAATCTAATTATAAATAAACAAATAAAAATACAATTTTAAATTAGTCTTTAAAAAGAGAAAAAAAAACTATGCCAACCCTGTTTGACTGTATAACAAAAAGGGAGATCTAAAAAAAATTCTTACAAAATATTTTTTGCAAAAGAACGGAATTACACTGTCTAATTTTAGTTTTTTTGAAAGTTCTTAAGCATTTGACAAGTTTACCAGGTATAGATGTAGTATGGGACCATTTCTTTGGCTTTTTTTCACCCGGAAAAATGCTGTTTCTGGCAACAGGTTTTATTTTAGTTACTAAGTTTTTAATTTTTGTAAATTTTTAAATAGCTAAATATCCTAATTTGTACTACATCTGTTCCATTTATCAAATTACCTGAAAAGGATAGTATTCAGTTGTTAAGAGCCAGCGATCAGATTCCAGACACTACCCGTTCTGCATTCCACAGTGTTGTACATGGCAGCAGTAATCTGAAAATATGATAACTAATATAAAATGTATCATCCTTATGTACATGTATATATTTACACCGATGACGTCTTTTTAAAACCTTATTTTGAAATATTGATTTGATTACCAGGTGGGATAAGGAGAAATTCCCAATTTGTTATCCATCACTGCTGGAAAAAGAAAATTAACGAAAGAAATTCATTTTTTGCGCACAAAACTTTGGTTCATTTCGCAGCTATATTTTTAAACAAACACCTAATTTTACATAAATTAAAACAATATATTACACAGGGTGGCCACAAAATTCAGGAAAAAAAAGTTTCCAGATAATTCCTTGATATATTTTTTAAAAATTCCCCGATATATTTTTAAAAATTCCCTGATTTTACGGCAAATCTTCTTCAAATTTCCCGAAATTTTCCAGATGCGTGATCGAATTTAAAAATCAAAATCATTTGAGCCGTTTTATAGCAATTACTGAAAAACAAGATTTTTTTCAATGGCAGCAACCTTTTGCGCATGCACAATTTTGACGAAATCCTTAATGGTAGGTCTCTGTGCCACCACCAACCCGCACGACGAATTTTAACATCGTAAGTCAATTTGTTCGGGAGTTATGCTGACCACGTAAACACAGACAGACATTTTTTCAAGATCAGTTTTTTGAAATCCGGATGTTCCAAAATGTGGAGAAATGCAAAAAAATAACATTTATTTCTTTACCGAATGCTATACTTTCATTACCCTATGTATACATAGGGTAATGAACTAATTCAGTTAAAAAAAACTCCACCGTAATATTATAAATGGTCAGCAGGGCCAGGAATATTAATTATTCTGTAAAATTAAACTACTAACGATGACCACCACGGGACACCACAATTCTCCGGGTAAATGGCTCCAAAATACGGATATACAAAATACTAAAGAAATGTCCTGATCTACATCTGTATTCCACCTGAAATAAATTCATGGACCTGTTAACCATTTATAATATTACGGTGGAGGGTTTTTTCAACTGAATTAGTTCATTTAATTACCGTAAAAATTCTTTCAACAAGTATAGAAATAATATTTATACAGCATGTTTAGTTCTCAGTGATCAATCGTTTTAGAAAAACATACTTTTACAAGACAGCCCATTCAGTTTTATAGCTCATACAAACACGTGAAATATAACCTTAGGTTTATTTATGTCACACGTGTATCCCAAAAATCAACAAACCTCACTGATAAGAACATCATTCATTATCTAATTTCATTTATAAATAGAAATACATCTAATTTAGAAAACCGGTAAATAATAGAGTACAAATTAATAATGTAATGAAGAAAACTTACCAGAAAAGGCATAAATCCATTTGTCAACAGACAAAGTAAAGTTTCAAATCAACTTCAAAAGTGACGCCAGCAGCCAGCTACGTCATCACTGAAAGGTAAAAGCGTATTGCGCATGCGTCGGATGATAGATGCAATATTATAAAACCACATTCAGTAAACGGATTTTTTTTTTTTTTGCTTTCATAAATTGCTTTTACCAAAGTTTTCAATTAATATGATTCTTGGACAGGATTAGGGTTTTCCAAAAACCAAAGAAGACACTTATTTCATGTCTGGTTGAAATATCACATTGAAACAACATCGTGATATCACATTAGAAAAGTGAAGAAAATGAAATTCTGACTTTATTTTTACTACATAATTTAAACCCCTCAAAAATATACGAAATAAATTGATTTCTGCTAATATCTGCTATAAAATATCAGCTTCCTTAAAAAATGCATTGGAATTGCATATTGATTCAATGTGGTTACAATGTGCATTTCTCACTTTCAACGTATCCACCAAAAAACCACATAGAAACAACGTGAGTGTGTTGCTTGGGGTATTCTAGGGCCATTACTGACGTTCGACAATCGGCGTTACTCAATTCACTGAAAAGTCGGCATCACGCATAAAACGGCTCAATAAAAGTATTTTAACTGAAAAATGTTACAAAACATACTAAAAAAAGTTTTTAAATGAATAACTATGCGTAAAATATAATTTTCTAAAGTCTAGAAAGCTTCAAACTATCTGAAAAAGTAGCTCAAAAATGAGTTTTCTCATACACGTCATCCAAATGATATTTCACTACTTTTGTAGTTAAAATAAAAATGAATTTATTATTATTATTATTTAAAGCAAAATAATGAAAGGGACAAAGCCTTTTAGATGATTATGGAAAAATATATTCCCAAAATGTATGATTTTAATATATTTAAAGTGCTGGCGACAGCTTTCAGCTCGTTAAAAAAAATTTACCCTTATGTTTAAAACTCCAGAGCTATAGACTAACAAATACATAGACACATACACAATTATTATTTCTTTATTAGATGAAGTCATCCCTTATGAAAGTAAAATGATGAAATATTTTTTTATGAAGAATAGAATCGATATATATATCCAAATATTTTTCAAATTAAATATATGAAATGAAAAAATATACATATAGATATTTATTACCAATTCGTCTCCGGCCTTATAAGATTCAATCTACTTACTTTCAATCAGTATCTTCAAATCATGCAAGCAAATCTTCTTGTTTTCAAGTATTTCGCTTATTTCTATTTTTGCCTTTTTGATAAAGATTTCAGGAATATAGGTAATTTGCAATGGCAATGCACCTTCTTCGGAAATTGGCTTAGACATTGTAATAAATGGCAAGTATCTTCAAATCTCTAAATCATAAAGGTAAAAAGGAAAAGGGCAAATTACGAATGAATATTAGAAATAGAGAACTATGCAAAAATATGATGAATATTTAAGAAGCTGACTTCAACAAGATTTTCTAAATAAAAATACTTTTCATCACTAGCTGAGGTCATTTCAAATCTGTTATATTAACTCTAATTTTGTTTATTTGTTTCCTGGAAAATCTGTGGAGCGTTAAATAATCCATTTGCCGTCATCAAATTGAGCTGAAATTTGGCAGATAAACTCGTTGTCGATGACAGTAAGAACTATCACAAAAAGACTGTTTTTACACACGCTACTATTGAGGCTTCTGAGGACAAATTAACCAACTTTTTCGTTATAAAATCGTGTTGAAAGGGTAGCTATATGACTCCTTGTCATTGACAATGAATTCTATCAAGATTTAGAGGAAAGACGTGTTAGTCAATGGCACGGAATCGATGATTTTGTTCTTAGTGGTCAAACACTGTGGAAAGTCGATCTGAACTCAAGATCGTTTAAACGAATTGCAATTGCTCATAAAAATTGTCAATGCATAATAAAATATTGATACTAAAAACTTTGTTTTTATGAGATAATTTTTCCTCTTCTTGACAATACGCTGCCAACATTTTGGAGAAATGTTTATTTTAACATTAGCCATTTTATGAAATGTAAAAAAAGAGAGGCCTCAAGTAAATGAATTTGGGTATTTTCACTAAAACAGAATTCCATCTACGAGTCTGTGGAACCTATGCATACTGTATGTAGAAAAATATAAATCCCAGCTTACTTTTACTGACCATTTAATCTGCTTTGCTTATCGAGAATCTTTTCACAATTTTTTTTTTTTTTTTTTTTTTTTTTTTTTTTTTTTTTTTTTAGATATGTTTCTTGATTATTCTTGTTATCCACCCCTCCTCCACCCCCCACCCCCCCTTAGGCGCGGAACATCCAGCGGAAGGGTTTTTAGTGTCACAAACCCCCTTAGGACCCTCAACATCTCAATATTTTTTTTTATAAATGAATAATAAACTCAGTAATCGTAAATAGTTTCAAAAGAATAAATTTTTAATCTAGCATTATTCAGACAGAGTAAGCCTACCTTATCACAGTAAAATAGCTATATTTTAGGTCCAAGAACTTTAAAATAAATAACGATTTGTAAATTTCATAACATTAAAAAATTGTTTTATACTACTTGTGTCTACTTAGGTCTAATATAATCTTTTATTTAAAAAAAATTACATATATGGCTGGTTTTGTTTTAAAACTGTGGTAATAGTGTTTCAGTGGTCCTCGATATTGGTGTTTGTCAATCCGCCTAAATCTATTATTGAATTTAAACAAATAACATAAATTTCAATGCAATCTATAATCAAGATAATACGTATAATACGGGATCTAGATAAAATGTAGCTCCATGTTGAGGTGTTCTGTATAATTCGAATACTGGACAAAACAGTTTTAATATTTTATCATATGTTGGTGACATAATAAAAAACTCCAAAAATATTGATGACATGTGATAAATATGGGATGAGAAAGATGTGCATGAAAATTGTTTTTCATAGAGAGAGAAATACTAGAGCAAACTTAAAACTCGATTGAAAATCCCTCCCACAGACATCTATAGAAAAGTGTTTGTACTCACCGAAAGTGGCAAACTTGGGGGGGGGGGGGGAATTCTTTGATGATTATTTCTCAAACTGTATTCTAAAGAATTAAAATAATGCCTTGCAACATACAACAAGCGAATTCTTAACACGAGACTTTATTGTAGCCTAACTCAAATAACCTTATGTGTTATGTATAAATAATTTAGAATACTGTATAATTTAAAAGACATTTTGGGGAGGAATGGTCTTGGGAAGGAAATACGAAAATCTGCGCTGGCAAGAAGTTATCAAAAAACTACCTTATACAAATTAAATTAACAATTTCCTTAGCTATTTGCGTATTGTTAAAGATTGATTGCTTTAAGGAAAATGTTCTGCTTTCACTAAAGAGATAAGAAACACATAAGGAAATCTATTGCTAGGAGTGTAGTGAAGAGGGGAGGGAGTGCATAGCTCGGAAAAAGACATCAGAATAACTTGCTATTTCGAACCCTTAAAGACTCCGACCTATTCAAGGTCGACCTATTCAAGGTATCCCTTACCGCATTTTAACCTCTGCGAGCGTTTCAGTTACGCCTCTGTATTGAAACGACAACTGAGAAAAAGACTCAACTCTGAATGACAAGGAACATGATAAAAATGAATATTTTCATGACCACGGTAGTACAAAATATGATCTCTTGTCCACTAATACAGAACATACCAAGACTCCTTAAGCCACTGGCGTATTGACCGTAAGGTTGTCCGGTGCAATCTAGGGCCGGTTAGGATCTGTACGAAATGGGCCTATCCGGTAGAAAGTTAGATAATAAATATGCTAATTATATACCTAAACATTCTTTATTTTTCTATTTAGATTTTTTTTTTTCAATTTTTACAAAAACTATCAATGGTTTTTGGAAACCAAATTCACTCAAAGGAGATATAAAAGATAGTAGAGAAGGAGTAAGTTTGATTTAATTAAACTAATTATTAACAATAATTATTAATATTTGATTGATTATATTGGATACTTGAGTTGACCTAAATATAAAGCACCGGGCCGATTTTATATACCAGTAACTTTACTTCAAGCAAAGTACTTAGCTTTGCATTACAACAAGTAGTATTTAAGAAAATTACAAATTCTTTTGACATAGAAATTTGGGCTTTCAATTTTCCAAAGTTTAGTCTTTTTCGCAAATCGATCAATTGTCATATCATTCTAAAAAGTGTTATCTATCATAATTGTTTAATGTTTATTTAGTGTTTTGCATCCGTAATACAAGGGCTGTATTAATTATCATGCAAGTGATATGGTCAGATATTAAGAATCAATTTTCTGTTTAACGTTCATTTAAAGTATAAAAAATATGAGTTTGTCACCGTATAAGTTACTCAATCTTACTTACAATTTTTTACATACTCACACTTTATAGATTTATTAATCATTAATGATATTATTATTTTTGTATTCATCATTGAAAATAAATTGAATTATTTTAGCGTATTATGCTGGGGGAGTAGAGAAGTGGACGAATTTTGAACGAAGAATAGGTGAAATTAATCTGAGTGATAATAAGAAAGCCATGGACAAAACTAAAGCCTCTACGGTAATAAATAAATATTTCATCGAGACTCATTTTTTAGAGTAAAAATTTCGCTACCGATTTTCCTCACTTTATTGTAATTGTTTCAGTACAGTTTAGAAAAATTCAGTCATAAATGATAATAATCAAGTTTCTATAGATATGCCGACAAACATAAATGAGTCTGTAGTGATTTCAAAATAGCCGACACAATAAATATGTCAACAACAACTTTAAAAATAACAGCCGAGTGATTAAAAACTGTGAACCACTTTTAATCGGAATATATTACTTATCTCTTCGTGAAAATATGTGAGTGCAATCAGGCCCTGATCATCGCCTAGGCCCACAAGGCCTGGGCCTTGGGCCCATGATTTTAGGGGGCCCCGAAATTGGCTGTAAACCTTCAACTTTTCTTTCTTTTTGTGAACATCTTTTACAATCTATATAAAAGAATTTTTACATAAAAATAATTTTGTATTGATCGTGAACCGTCTTTAGTATCCCAGAGTGTATTTTTTCAAATGCATCAAACCATCATTTAAAAGCGTAAAAAAAAAAAAAAATATTTCTCGAAGAAATATTGAAATGAAGTCTTGACAAATTAATTGCGAGATCAGCAAATGTCGGCTTTAAAGTTGTGAATAATGATGCAGATATTGTTGTCACGGATATTACTACACATTGTGATCGAGAAATGCAATGCTACATTACAAAGTTACCTGTTTTGATATATAAATTTGGTTATTTAAAATGTGTTTCTTTATTTATAATAAAAAAAATTTCAAAAATTTAAGAAGACAATATATTGACATTAATTTATCAACTTTTTCTATATTTAATATATTTTTCTATATTAGACAACGAGTCAAGCTCATTTCCAATAAATCTCGCATTTGATGAAGGGGCCCCTAAAAATGTCGGGGCCTTAGGTCCCAACTTGTCATGATCAGGCCTTGAGTGCAATACTTATTGGACATTTCAGTAAAACAATTTCTATAATCACCCACAGCACTATTTTCACCTTTCTTCTAGGAACACGTGCAAACTTTCACTTCACTCATAGGAAGAGACAGAAAACCAAGAAAATTATCCCTGGGAAGAAGTAGAAGCTTTTATTCACTACACAAAAAGATCCCTCCCTTCCTCCTCAAACAAGGTCACCATCAAATGGTCAGTGAGATGTGGTATAGGAGCAGGTGGCCAGTTAAAGTGGCAAGATGAATAATGAGATGGGATGACCAGTGGTAGAAGTGGGAGGAAAAAAGTGGTAGGGATGTCCAAATGTTGGTGAAAGTGCCCCCCCCCCCCCTTCCCTCCCTAACAATAAATTTTACAATTTCGTGATTTATAATAAAAATATTAACTAGTAAGGAAATAATTTATACTCCCTAAAACTAACATTACTATGGTCCCAAATTTATTGTTATTTTAATGAATATTCTGCGACTTAGTTTTTTTACTTGGAATTAAGAGATAAAGTGTAGCTATAATTCAACATTATATACATAAATTATTTAGATTTAAAAACAGCTTGAACAGAAAAAACAGCTTGTCTTTATATAAAACAAGAATAGAAATTTGGCTTAAAAGAAAGCTCCTCCAAAGATAAAAGTTGACCAAGTGTAACAGTATTTGTTAATAAAAGTTCCTATATCTTTTTACAAAGTAGTATAATATATTTTTACAATAGTATGGTACATATAACTAAAAAAAAAAAATTATTATTATTATTTTTTTATTTTTTTTTAAACTTTCAATCACTTTTTCTCAGTGTCACAACATTTAAAGGTTAATGTTATTTTTCTTTAGAAGATTTTAGATGGATTGAGTGTTTTTAAAAGTGGGTGGTGAATTTCAGTGGTTTTAGAAGTGGGGGAACTTATGGGTATTTTCTTGAAAAGTGCGGGTACGCGTTACCCAACGTCTACCCACACTTCTAGCACTGGGGATAAGGGAGTATATTGAAATCAAGGCTTTGTTAGTTTACTGCCAACCATAAACAGGAATTTGCATTGGTATTTAAAGCAGGCGTGTAGCCAGGGGTTGGGATAAAGGGATACATCCCCTCCCGAAATTATTAGTTGACTTCATTTACATAGACTCATAATGAATTTTGCTTCTATTAATGGACAAATGTGACTTCTAGAGAGAAAAAATTAAATTAAAGAAAATGAATTGCTTTTAAAACATTATCTCAGTTTTCAGCTATGATTTTATGTAAAAACGCAATTTTAGATTAATTCAATTAAAACACTTTTTGCTGAGGTCTTTTTATGCCCTTATGAATGACTATGTCACCAAGCCAATACTGTATTTAGAATAGTTTACTAATGTTAGCAAACAAATAACAATGTTCTGACCTATGTTTTGTAAACGATTTAATCCTAAAGTAGTAGAGCCCTTCTCCTTATTTTTGAAAATGAACAGTGAAACGGAACTATGAAGAATGATGGAAAAATTGTCACGCATTATTAAAATTCATTTTCATAATTGAATATATGGGTGAAAGTAATTTTTAAAATTCCATTTTATATTATCTTAAAATTTTATCCCAATTCCCCTCCTGAAAAAATTCCTAGCTATGCCCCTGATTTAAAGTGACGATGGCAAGAATTTTTAAAAAGAAAATCATTAACAATTATGCTGATGCAATGATACAAATTTTAAAATAATGTCTCTCGGAAAGCGCAATGTTCATATTTTTCTTAAGAGGAAGTTCTAATAAGAATCACTTTCTATTCTCGCTATGTTACAATCTTCTAGCCCAGTGCATTTAAAAACTACTTTCTATAAACCCTTGAAATTTAGTGAGTAGATACGAAAAAGATCACTTAATGAAATGACATAAATTGTTTTCATTTAATGTCTATATATTATGAATAAAAATTCAGATAGCAAAAGACAAAACCAGATGGAGCCACTATATATGAATTGACGTAAGGATTTCAAATATAAAATAATATATATTAGACAATGTTTTCGAGTTTTTAATTAATATCATTTCTTTAAGTGATCATTTTCGTACCTACTCAGCAAATTTCAAGGTTTTATACAAAGTAGTTTCTAAATGGGCTAGAAGATTCTAAAATAACTTTCTCTTAATTCGTTTATTCGTTTTTGCAATATTTCCTAATTTCAATATATTATGGATGATAACTAGGAAGTAAGTGATGTTCTTATTTGTATTGCTTGGAGAAAAAATTCGAATTCTTGCTATGTCTTTATTTCTAATTCATGGGTAAATGCGCATAGTTTAAAAAAAAAAAAAATAATTAAAAAAAAAAAAAAAATTAAATAATACAATTTAAAATTACAATTTCAAACTAGGGATATGGAACATCGCATAACTTTCAATTACACTATAATACTGAGGTGGATGTATCTCATCTACCTCATTTATATTTTATCATTCATTTAGTAAAAATGGACAGTTTGGAGAAAATTTTTGAGATAATTCTTGCATGGGATTTAAAAATAAAAAATACCTTCCCCAAAATAATGATTTTGGTGATATACTTATCGATAATTCTTATAGTATTATCCTTTCTTGTAAGTGAAACTGAGCAGAGAAGAAAAAACGATCGTAGATGAGGTATATATATGCTTAAGTAGAGAGAACTCTGTGTTAGGCTTTCGTTTTTCAACTTTTTACGCCATTAAAACATTTTTACGTGAATTTCGGAGGTGGGGATGTTTAGAACACCTTAAGAGGCATTACCACAGCGATTTTGAACAAAATAGTTAGAGCCGTTTTTTATCAATTACTGAAAAACGTGATCTTTTCAATGGCAGCTACCCTATGCGCATGCGCGATTTCGACATACATAAACCTTAATGTTATTTCCCTGTGCCATCACCAACCCGCACACCAAATTTGAACATCGTAGGTCAATTTGTTCGGGAGTTATGGTGACTACGTACACACAGACAGACATTTTTTCTAGATCACTTTTTTTGAAATCAGGATGTTCCAAAACGTGGAGAAATGCACAAAAATAGACATTTTTTTCTAGACCGAATATTATACTTTCATTGCCCTATGTATAGATATGGGTAGTTGAAAGTAAAAATCTCCCGAATAGTATTAAATTACCTTAATAGGGCAATGCATGAATATGAGAATTTAATTCTCGAAGAAAATTTTTGGATGGGTAAGAAAACATGGAATACCGTTGTAATTCCCGAAAGTTTTTTTTTTACACAACACTTTTTTTCCTTAATTAAAAATTAAAGAGTTTCTAAGGACCTGTAAAACATAAGCGTGCATAACTTAAGTGGTTATATCAGAGATTTTTTTGGTGTGTTTCGAACGCGAGAAAATCCTTGCGTCGCTTAGGCAAAATTATTGAGGTAAGCAGAACGCGTGTACATTTTTATAATGTCTTTAAACTTACTGGGTTGCGTTTTCACTTTCAGTTACCCATATGTATTATACGTAGGGTAATGAAAGTCTAATATGCGGTAAAAAAAAAAAAATCGATCTTTTTTTTATTATTATTATTATTATTATTTATTTATTTTTTATTTTTTAATATTTTTTTTTGCATTTCAATACGTTTTGGAACACCCTGATTTCAAAAAAGTTATCTAGAAAAAATCTCTGTCCGTATGTGTGTCTGTGGTCAGCATAACTTCCGAACAAATTGACCTGCGATGTTCAAATTTGGCATGCGGGTTGCTGGTGGCCATAGGACCTACCATTAAAGATTGCGCATAGGTAGCTGCCATTGAAATGATTGCTAAAAAACGGCTCCAACGATTTTGATAAAAATCGCTGTGCTAAGGTGTTCTAAACATCCCCACTTCCGAAATTCACGTAAAAATGCTTTAATGGCGTAAAAAGTTGAAAAACGAATGCCTTCAACCCAGAGTTCTCTTTCCTTGAGCATACCTCATCAACGATCATTTTTTCTTCTCCCCTCAGTTTCACTTATGATAAAGGATAATATAAGGATAATCGAATCACCAAAATTGTGATTTTGGTGATTTTTTTTTTTTTAAGTACCCATTCAAGAATTATCGCAAAAAATTATATCGCCATACTGACCTGTAACTAGTTAAAGATATATTTCGTAACACACTTCAATCATTTAGCTTTTAAACCATATATTAAATAGCAAATAATGGTTTTTAAAAATCAGTCACCACTGATAACTCTTATTGACTACAAAAGCACAGATATTTCAATTTTAAAGATTGTAAATTTGCTGAGAAAACAGTAACCTTTGTCGAATAGGATAAGCAAATTGTTTGAGCTTAAAAAAGTGTGAAAACAAATAGACGAAATAATTAATTTTTTAATGTGAAAATAAGTGAAAACCGATATACGACCAAGTTTAGCATTATTGGATTATTGTCATCTTCACGAAATTTTATGCGACTTACCCCCATTACAAACATTCTGAATACTGAAGATAAATTTATGTCAATTTGTGGTTTGATTGTGGCTTTGGAGCCAATTGGATTATTTGGAGGGGAGTTCAGAGTACACAAAAAGGTTAACTTATTTTTCGAACTTTAATTTTATGAAATAGTGAATTGAATTTCAACAGAAATTTTACAAATTTGTTGCATTTTAATTTTCGATTGAAATTAATAATTTAGAATCTAAATTATGTGGCAAATAGTTTTTTCCATGTTAATTTTATATTTATTTCTGTACTTGTTAAATTTTCCAAAACCAGGTGGGGGTATACACCACTTGCACCTTCCTGGCCGGGCACATTGTTATGGAACATTTTAAGGCATCTTTTTATTTACCAGTCGTAAGAATGCCTTGCTCTATATTTGCCAATCCACAAAAAAACTCGTGTAACTGGAATAAGGAACTTGCACAAGTGAGGAAAATGAATATTTTTTGTTGGTTGGTTGTATTCAGATTATCTGGCGCCGTCAGCAACACGAGGGCTATAATGCGCCGAAACATTCGTCATTAGACAAGCCAACATACACTTACAAACACCCATGCCAACACGGGACTCGAACTCGCAACCTCGCGGTCTAGAAGCTAGCACGCTAACCACTATACCGTTTGGTCGGCGAATATTTTTTGTATTTTCCTAGTGTTATCCAACGAATATATTTCAGCAGCGCAATTATTTTTTTATCTATATGCTTTCAATTAATTAAAAATCGAGTTTGAAATTTGCCGAAATCAAAGCAAAAGTCACGTGACCAAAAACGCATGAAAAAACCGTGACGTGGTTACGCAGAGATAAAGTTGCAAGATGAAGGAGGAAACCATACTTATTCCTCGTCTAAAACAGGTTTTAGACGGGTTCATTGTCTGCGCGTTGACGTTTCACGTAAAGTGGCTTTTTCCCGCCAAATCGCAAAGTGAAAAACTAAATATTTTTTTAACTATCTATCCGAGCTCAAATTTTTGAAAAAATGGTATTGTTTTTCATGATTTTTCTCGATTTTTATTTAAAAATAAAACCAAAAAACGTGAAAGTTCCTCATTGGTCTAATTCTTAACAATTTTTACTCAAGACAGTAAGTAAAACAAAAATTTTGATATTTAGAGGCAAAAGCAAAAGTGTTTGAAAATATGAGGATTACCATTGTTAGTGCTTAACAGAAATGCAAAGCCTAACTAAAAATTTGTGGGAAAAAGTCAGAAGTTTTAATTTTGGAATCTAGACTGCCATCCAAAACCAAAATAGCAATTGATTAGTATTTGCTAATCGTGACAAATAGACATCTGAGATGAAGATGCCTGTATTACTTAAATGTTGCTCAATGCAAATTGGCCTAACTAAACTATATACAGAAAATTTCTTAACCCTTGGTTAGTTGCGAGGATGACAAATGTCTCCCACAAAAATTGTTTTCTCAATTTCTCGATAGTAGCCCATGAACAAAACCCTTCCCAGTACCTTTCTATCTAACCTTGACGTTTTCCTACGTGTATTCATTCAGTTCCATGGGTGTACTCAGGAGACACAGAACCTATTTGGTTGATGTTTGTCCCTCACGTGACCAACCCTGTATTCTAATTTTGGTAAGTAATCTAAACTTTTTTTTATTATTATTTTTACTATATTTTTATGTTTTGTGAGGGGGCATGTTATTTTTTATATGATTTGAGTGACACATTACTTCTCAGCAATAAAAAAAAATATTAAATTTTTTTGCAGGAATTCATTTTATTTTTTTTGGATTTCAAGTTATACAGAAAATGTGACAAATGGGTCTGCAAGGACTATTTCATTCAGATTGAAATATGTGCAGTTGTTGAAGAGGACATTGAATTACTTTTTATGATAAAATCTATTTCCTAGAATTTATAATTGTTTTTATTCTATTTTAGATGTAAATTTATACTTTCACAATAATTTTATCGGCAATGTTTAATATGATTTATGCTCATTGTGTTTAAAAACTATTTTAAAAATAAATTTGAATCTTCACAAAGTTCATTTCAGTAGTAATGTTTTTTATTCTCACAATTTTTTTTTCAAGTTGTTTAAAAAATATTTTTTTAAATTTTACTTCATCATGTTCAATAATGTGTTTTTAATTAAAATACCCACTTTGATACACACACTCAACAATTTAATTTGGTCACAAATTTAACGGTATACACGAAAATTTTAATTTGGGGTGGCGCTTCTTAACAAAATACAAAACTAGCATAAACTCAGAAAATGTCGTACAAGAAATCAGTGAATACCAATATCCAGCACAAAATTCTGCGGAATGCAAGGTTTTTGCTTTTCGGGAAGAGGAAAATGGCAATATTTTGACAATCTTACCACAATTAATTCGCTGCTAAGTATACGATACCTGATGAAAAGTTGGAGAAGTGGAAACTAAAGTAAAATCGCAATTTTTTTTTAATTCCTTGATATTAATAATAATATCGGTCTAAATTACTAAATTTTATTCTTACCTTCTAATTTACAGCTAAACATCTGATAATCAGTATTCATAAGAGATGGAAATAAAACACTTGGATAACTTTAGCTGAAAGGTAGAAATTTTCCACTCACAATACGTTTGATACTGTTATCAAAATAGAAAACATGAAAAAACTAGGGATGTGGAACATCGTACAGCTTTCAATTACATCATAATATTGGACATTGCATTAAAATTTATCATGGTATTACTACTTACCGTTTTCATATTTTCACTCATTTAAATAAAAATGGCCAGTTTGGAGATATTTTTTACATGAGCAAAAAAGAAAAAACGTGTTAAATGGCAATTCGATGGAATTTACATTGTCCTTTCTTGAGCGTAAGACGAATAAATATCAATCGTTGATGGGCGATGCTCAAGGGCAGAAAGCTCCGTGTTAAAAGTACTCGTTTTTCAACTTTTTACGCTTTTGTCACATTTTTAAGGGAATTTTAGAACACCTCAAGAGGCATTATCACAGCAATTTTGATCAAAATCGTTAGAGCTGGGTTTTTATTTAACAATTACTGTAAAACATTTTTTTCAATGACAGCTACCTTATGCGCGATTTTGACGAAAACCTTAATGGTATGTCCCGCGGCCACCACCAACCAGCACACCAAATTTAAACATCGCAAGTCAATTTTTTCGGGAGTTATGCTGACCACAAACACTTTCTCTAGATAAATTTTTCAAAATCTGGATATTCCTAAACGTGGAGAATGGCAAAAAAAAAAAAAATCATTTTTTTTTTACAACCGAGTGCTATACTTTCATTACCCTATGTATACAGATGGGTAATAGAAAGTAAAAAAAAAAAATTGTCCTTTATTTTGATAAGAAAACATGCTGCTACAAATTGGTGTACTTTCACACAAACTTGATAGTCGTACTGACACATTAGCATTTTTACTAAGCGCACCAAGTCCTAGCTTTTGGAAAATTAAGGAGTTTATAACAACCTGGTTATGAAATTAAGCAGTTCTTAAGGACCGACCGGCCACCATAGAAATTTCCATAAAAGTGCTACAAAGGTGTAGACTTGAAAAAACGAATGTCTTTAACACAGAGTTCTCTTCCCTTGAACATTGCTCATCAACAACCATTCTTCTCCGCTATTTCACTCAAAAGAAAGGATAATGCAAGAATTATCGAAAAATGTACCGTCAAACTGGTCATTTATTTAAATAAATGAAAATTTTAATATTATTCAACGTCAAATTTAATACAGGGATGAGAGTGATCAGAGAGCAAAAAGAAGGAAATCCAAAAATTCGTTAAAAAAACTCGCGGAAGGAATACAGAAAAAATCTATAAAATAAGTATGCAGGAAGGAAGATTCAAAAATTTTAAAGATACAGTGAAATTTCTCATACTATATAATTACATTTCAAATACTAGGAGTTAGTGAAGTAATCTGTGAGGAAACGAAAGGGGAGCTAAAAGGAAAAATCTTTTGTTCAGACATGAGGAAAAGTATACTTTTTGCAGGAAAAACTGGTTCAGATAAAAAAAAAATGCAGATCCTTAAAACAGGGACAAAGAGAAGGAAAATGTTACATAAAAAACCAAAAAGGAGGAAATCCTCCAAAAGGAGGAAATCCTCCAAAAGGAGGAAAACTGTCATCCCTGTTAATAATACGGACCAGTATCCAAGTGTTGTTGAAAGCTGTGCAATGTTCCACACCCCTAGTTAATCTGCTAATTTTAAACAACATTCAAAAGTAAGAGGTACTTCGAGATAAAAATAGTGCATACTTGTTGAGGTTGTAGGCCACACCATACAAATTTAACAGCATTGGAAAAATTAAACTCTGTTAACACAAAGTTGAAAGGGCTGCCGAAATTGTTCCTGTTAGCAGAATTTCATGTTAAGCGAATAAATTAACATTAAGTTTTCAGTCCGGAGAAATACTTTTACTTAGCGTTAAACAGGATTTCATGTAAAGCGATTTCGTGTTAACGGGAATTGACTGTATTAAAATCTTCACAAACCTCCTTAACATTTCTTTAAAAAGTATCTAAAATACACTTTTGAATGCAATTACAGTCAAACCCTGTCAACGCGAAATCGAAGGGGCCACCGAAACTTCTCGCATTAAGTCTCAAAGCTTTTTCAACTTATTAATTCAGATTCAAAACTTTTAGCCATATGTGTATTATTTCAAGACTAAATTTTTTAGAATACTTCCATTGCAGAAACAAAACAAAAAATTAAATATATCTACCAGTAACTTATTAAGAAGTCTGTTATTGATTTCGATTTTAAGTTTTAAATAAAATATTTTGTTTAAAGTGTCTACCTCTTCAAAATTATTTAAAGCACATGAGGCATTATCCTGTTGCATTAGAAAACAACATTGCAAGGCTTCATCGAAAAAAAGTGGCATAGAATTTTTTTTCTCTCGGCATAAACGGGATCACGTTCGAAATTTCATGTTAAACGTATAAAATAACGTTAAATTGAAGCTTCAAAGTAGGATAACTGCTACCTTTCACTTCATCAAACTGAGATTACGTGTTCAGTGATTTCGCGTTAACAGGGTTTGACTGTATAACGATACAATAATTATTTGTAGAAAATTTACACAGATCAGCCACCTGTAATCAGGGTTCCCACTCAAATCGCACAATGAAAATCAATGACTTTTAAGGACCTAATTAATGTTTTTAATGACCTTTGAAAATTTGTTTTCAGGCATCATGACTATAAATAAATTTTTTATAAAGCATATTCTACCAAAACAGTTACAAGTTGGCACATGCGCAATATAAATATGTCAGAAAATTCCAATACAGTGCGGATGAGTGGCGGTCACGGAGGGAGAGCAAGTCCGAGTTGTATTTTTATAAATTTTGCAGTTGGACAACATACTAAAAAATTAAGGATTTTTAAGTACCTCTAAGTATTTTCAAGGCCTTGAAAACAGGTTCAAAAATATTAAGCACTTTAATTACTTTCAATGACCGTGGGAACTCTGTGTAATGCACAAATACAATTTTTACATTCATCCTTTCATGGCCTCGGTTAATGCCATGTTGCTGCAAAATACATCTGGTTATTAGCCCAAGAACAGGAAAATACCATTTTGGAATAATAAGCATCCCCTTTCCACTGCATATTCAAATAAAACATTCCATCATACTAAACTGGGATAACACCGAATAAAGACAAAGAAATCATTTTATAAGTTTATTTTGCTACTTTTTAATACAGTTTATCTCTTTCCGCCAACACGGGGAGCTTTTGTCTGGATAGGTTTGGCAGCTTTAGCTTTTTGAGCTACTTTTGTAACCTGAAAAAGGAACAATTTAAATTTTACATTACAATAGAAATATAAAATGTTCAATTTTGAATTGCATATATTTTTGGAATAAATTAAACCATCAAAAAATTGTGAAAAAGAAATTGGTCAGAAAGACCTAAATATACACAAAGAGAGTAATTGCACGGCATAGTAAAAAAAGATGCCATACAATTTCCATTAAGTATCTACGGCCAGCGGGGTTTTTTTTTACAGCTTTTGAAAGTTGAAATTTATTTATAAATAACTAGTATATCGCAGCAAGCAAAATTAATTTGCTTTACAAGAGTACTATGTATAAAAAGCAGATCATGAAATCTCAGCGAGGAAACAATTTTATATTCCATAATTTCTACCCAATAGTAAACATATAATTTAATATTAGTACCTTTTACAACTTGAATTTTTGTTTTCTAAATAAGCCTTGGAATTTGCTAGGGGGGAAATAGTGTTGTGGGATAAATTAAAAATATATTTTTCATAATAAGTTTAAATTGTGTAATTTTTTTTAGTAGAAATATTATGAGATTAAGTCAGTTATTTCCAATTAGGGTTTTGGGATCTGGAAACAAACTTATTCCACTACTTGCACTCAAACTTTGTGTATAATAACTTTGACATGTGTCACAGAGAGACTTTTTCATCTTTCTTATAAATACATAGAATCCTTATATTTTGTTTAAGATTAGTAATCACAGAACTATACAAAAATTTATAATTTCTACATTTTAAGTGGTGGGCTAAAACAGAGGTATATGGTCCTCCACTGAAGTATACTTCAAATATTAGATGTGAAAACAGTCAAAATGTAAAATAAAAGAGGAAATTATATGCAGCTTAATTTTAAATTTCAAAATTAGTTGAATAAGAATAAAATTATGTACTAATAAGCATACAATATACAGTGGTGCAGCAAGAAATTTTTTCTGAGGAGGATTTTAGGCAAGTTTAGCTTGATAATAAAATAGTAGAAAAAGTAGAACTTCTCAGAGAGAGAGAGAGAGAGAGAGAGAGAGAGAGAGAGAGAGAGAGAGAGAGAGAGAAAGGGAAGATTTTCACTCTTGAAATATATAACTAGCATCAAGTTATATTGAAATAAATTTCAACAGTTTGATTTTTAGATATTTTTTCTATATTTTATATATTTCTGCAATTAAATATGATCATATGAAAAAATATTATAAGTAGATGAAAATAGCGAAGTTTGTCCAAACAACCATGCACATCGTTGCCTACGAAACACTAGCACTGGACTGGTAAAGTGTGAATTACTGAATGCATTCCCAGAAGTTTTAAGCAAAAATTAATCCTATGTTGGAACCTTTCAGCTTCTAAAGAAAGGCTTCCTTTGGAAAAGTTGTTTTGAATGTACATCTCCCTCAAAAATCAAAGTTTTGTCAAATGCAGGGCTCCCATTCACTCAGAAAGATTTGGAGCAGTTTTTGGAGCAGGTAAAATCAAGTTTTGGAGCAGAAAAAATGCCTTTCGGTGCTTGTAAAATTAAGTTTCGGAGCAGAAAAAATGACTTTCGGAGCAAGTAAAAACAAGTTTAGTAGCAGGAAAAATGCCTATTGTAGCATGTAAAAGCAACTTTGGTAGCAAGAAGGAAAAAAAAGAAGGAAAAAAATTCTAGCAGAAAAATAAATTTTGCAGTAAAAAAAAACTTTGAAGCAAAAATATCCGAGACGAGTGTCACCAAATCGGCGTCGAAAATCTCGGCAACAGCTGCTATTTCATTACCATTGACCTTGGCTAAAACGAATATAACACCAACGTAAATGATAGCACCTACCATACCATCGCAATCTCGATAATATCGGCGCAGTCGTATTTTTTTTAAGTCACCAAACAGCGTCGCAAATCTCGGAAATATCTGCTATTACATTACCATAGCTCTTGGCAAAAACGAATATAACACCAACATAAATATCGGGAATAGCACCCACCATACCATCACAATCTCGGTAATATCGGCGAAAAATCCCAGTAACATCGTATTTTTTAAGTCAACAAACAGCGTCGCAAATCTCGGCAGTAGCTGCTATTACTTCAGTGTAAACTTCATCAAAAATGACAACCACACTTGCCTAAATATTAGCGATAATACCGTCGAAAATATAGACAGAGGATATTGCGTAAGTTGAAGACTCAGCAGAAATGACCATCACAAAAACGTATATATCGGCACAAATGTCCGTAATATTGACATTTTCTCGGTAATGTTCGTGCAAGATTCGGTAATATCGGATGTTAACAAAAGCGCAGCACTCTTCAAAAATGACCGTCACACCAACGAAAATATCAGCAATAGCGCCGAATAAACGGGAGCAATTTTCAACAACAGCTCTAATATATCGGTGAAAGACTCGACAAAAATGACCTTCACAATAATTTGCAATAATGTCTGCATCAGGGTTGCAAATCATTGCAGTAACAGCGACATTTTCTCAGTAATATCGGGGCAAATTTCGGATATTACAATATCGTAGCATACCAACGAAAATATCTGCGATAGCGTTGAATTAACTGGAGCAATTCTCAATACTACTGAGCTATTATATCAATGAAAGACTCGACGAAAATGACCGTCATAACAACGTAAAACTTGACAATAATGTCAGCATTAACGTCGCAAATCATCGTAGCACTAGGGAGAAAATGAATACCGCACTAACGTAAATATCAGCATTAGCGCCAAATATTTCTCAACAATAGCGATATTTCAGCGGCAAACAATATCAAATTTCAAAGCTAAAAAAAAATTTTTTTTTTTTTTTTTTTTTTTTAAAGTCGCGTTCTGGCGCAGATATGGCTAAAATAAAGCATTTGGAGCAGATTTTTGTATTTGGCGCAGTTGGGCGCAGATCTGGGACCCCTGCAAATGAAGCGTGACAATCTTGTCCTGACGTCAGGATAATATAATTTGGCATGCACCCTACCCTATCTTTGTTGACTTTACCAAGGTACTTGATTTGGAACCCAATGTTCTACCGGTTTATGGTGTAATAAGATTTAATTAAGGAATTAGGAAGACAAATGTATGTTTCTTTACCTTAGATGGTGCAGCGGTAGCCTTTTTCTGAGCTTTTTGTGCTCTTTGCTTTTCTTTAGCAGCTCTGTAAGAAATAAATTGTACATTAATTTTAAATTCCCTTTTTAACACTCACTAACATATTCTGAAAAATAAATCTTTAAAGTATTAATTTTCAAATCAGTAAAATATTATTTGTAACTTACGAATGTCCTTTATCATTTAGTGAATGCTCACTTTCCAGCATTTTAAATACAAGAGACCATATAAGTTTTATAATTCCCTGTTGTTGGACACAGTATTTATAATAACTTATGCCTAGACACGTATGCAATTGGGAAAGTCCTCCAGTGTTTAAATATGAAATCAATGAAGAATTGTTCAATATAAATAGTTTTTAAAACACACAAAAATGCTCATAATAATAATCGATTTCATGTACATTTTGAGAAATAGTTATAGGTAAATTTTAAAGTTCTTTGAGAAGAGTAGAGAATCACAAACTACAATGCAAGACTTGCAGAAGTTTATTGATAGATTTAACAGGGTTCTCATTGAAACCACAGAATGAAAAAATCAAGACTTTCAAGGACTTTAAAGAACCTAAATAATATTTTTAAAGGCCTTAAAATTCTCTCGTCATGTTTTTAAATAAAATTTTAATAACGGATATTCAACCCAAAAAGTAAAAAAAAATTTCTATAATATGTATATGAAGACAACACAAAAGAATTAAAATTGACGTTGAGAAGAAAAACATGCAGATGGTATTATTTTTTGAAGAAAAAGAATTATTCAAGTCAAGCGATTGAAAGTTCAAAGGTTTGCAAAACATGTCAGATATGTTTCTGCATAAATTGTTTTGTCCCTTTCCACAATGAACATTAAACAAATACTAGAAACTGTAATTTGATTTCAAGATTTAGTGGCGTTACATATATTTTTCAAATGTGTGTATCATTTTAAAATGGTTGTGTTTACGATCATATCATATATTTATTCTAAAAATTCTTTTACAATTTGCCACTAGGATTTTTATAAATTTTGCAGTAGGGCACACAACAGCTACAAAAATTAAGGACTTTTAAGGACCTCAAGGCATTTTCAAGTACTTCAAATGCCTGTAAAACAAGTTCAAATATATTAAACACTTTTAATGACCATGGGAACCCTATTTAATAAATATTTCAAACAATTTCCAAGCTTTAAAATTATAAGACAAGTATTCATAAAAAAATAAAGACAGTATAAAGTCATTTTCAAGCAACAAAAACAGGGTTTCTGCCAATCTTAAATGTCCCAATTCCCTGACTTTTCATAACGGAAGCAAATGATTTTTCATGACTCAAGAAATCGCATTAAAAAAATTGAACCTGACTCAAGAATTTTATTATTTTACTAACGCAACATAGTAAATAAATTATTGTACATGATTGTAAAATGATTACTATAAGTTTTATATTGAGTAAGAAATCCTCGTTTCATGTAAGTAAACTAAGCATAGAAAAATAATACAGTAAAGGTGTTTAAAACAGAGCAAGGTGTTTAACAGAGCAATTAAAGGTAAATAAAACCGAAAAAAAAATCTGATGGAATCAATTTTAAATATTAAGGAATTTAGGCTTCCAATATATTCTGTTAACAGAAAACACAAGGCAAGAAGAAAAATATTCATGTTTGTAAAGGATGCAGTTAGATTGAAGTTGAAGAATTTCTTTTTAACAATAAGGATGCGAGCTGCTGCGCTGCTAAGTTATAGAATAACTAAAAATCTAACAGAAATAATACGCAAATAATTAGGGTTCTCATACATTCTATTGACAAAAAACAAGTTTAAAAATAATCATGCTAGTAAAGGATTCAGTCAGATTGAATTTATACGAACGGCAAGCGGAAGTGACTGTCGGCAGAACAATGGAGCGGCACCGCTTGCATTAATGTGTACATTGATAACAACGGAAGTATGGGTCCGGCCGGCAATGAGGAACATGAGCGTCTGGGTGAAACACTTTGCTGCTTCATCTTACCGCTACCCCCAAACACTAATTTTCGTTCACCGTCCAGAGTCTTTTCTGTTCCGTAGCCCTCGTCCGATAAAAATGGCAGAGAAGAACATAGATCTCAGTGGCTTTGATTTCAGAAGTTCAATACATTCCATGTTTATGGAATGACAAATATAATGATTTTAAAAATATTATTTTGATTATACATTAATTCAAAAATGCTTTATTTGGACGTATAATTTGAGAATTTTGGTTTTAGATATATCATTTTGTAGATGATAATCACTTAAAATGAAGCGCTTAGCTAGTTAAAATTTTACGCAATTCCTTTATTTTTCCAGAATAGTGAAAGTCCCTGTTCTGTCTCCATCCTTGATATCTACAAGAGACTTTTCCAATAAATGCAGAGGAATAGGTATTCACCTTATAATCAGTAACGAAGATACATCGAAACCAGAAGAAACAGAGAAAAATAATTTTCCATTCTTTGATATTTCAGGTGTTAAAAAAGCTAATCAATCTTTAATAATATATAAATAATTGAAGAAGGAATAAGAAAATATAAGTAAATTAAATAATCAAAAATCAAATATTTTGGTATCAACAATGTAAACCAGTAGCATACGGAGTCAATCCAAAAGTAAAGATCATCAAATTAATTTAATTCAGTTCTTACAAAGAATTTTTTTTTCACCGAGACCCGGTAGCAGAAAATGCGAGACGGGAGACGGACGTCGCAGATTTTTCAGTAGCCTGCAGATCATTTTACGAATTTAACTAAAAAAAAATTATTTTTTTTTTAGTCCGATTTCTAAGTTGGGTGATTTGAGTAAACGCACATGCGCGATACTTGATTTCATAAAAGAGGAATCGGAATCGTGGTGCTCTCCATGCGTGATTTTAAGGAGATTGTATAGAAACTTCGCTAAAAGTTACGCTAATGTGAGGACCGCTGCTGCAGAGCTAAGACGGAAGATATCGCCGATATTACATCGTTGCGATGTTCCTTTTCGGAGAGTGTTACGCCAATATAATAACCACTATTTCGAAGGTTTGCGCCTCAATAATTGTCACCATTGTCGAGATTTACGTGGTTGTGATAGTCAACTTCGCAGAGTGTTACGTCGATAGTGTAATCGTCCCTATTGCATAAATTTCCAGATTTCTACCGGTATATTAGGCGCTAAAGCCGATACTTACGTTGATATAATGGTCCTTTTTGCGGATTGTTACTTGGATGTAATTGCCAAGATTTGCGCCGGTAAGGTGGTCGATATTTGCGTTGGAGTAGTGATAATTTTCACCTAGGTTTAAGCCGTTTTAGTAGAAGCTATCGGCGAGAATTGCGATGCCGTTTTGATGTCATCCGCGTAGGCGTGAGCTGATATGACGGTCGTTATGTCCGTGATTAGTGTGAAAATCGCTTTCGTCATTTGGTTTGAATTTATATGGAATGATTAGAATTTTAATTTAAGATACAAAAATTTTAAGCATTTCCGTTTTAATATTTAATTTATTTCGCTAAATTTCTATATTTATGTAAAACAGGAATTTTTGGTAAAATTGATGGATTAGGTGCTAAAGTATTTTATGCAAACATAAAAATAAATAATCGTTACGCTGCAGATTATTTTCTAATATCCAAATTAGTGTCGCAGACATGCAGAAAAGTTTCTGCTACTGGGACCGAGACCTACTTGTGTGATGTCACAAGTTTGGAATTCAGAAATTTCTTTCATTGGCCGGAGTTTTTAACTGTAACCGTTGCTTCTATTAATAAAGTAAATAAAAACGCAGATGAATCTATGAATCGTCGAAGTAACAACGAATCACGATCATGGCGTTTATGACGTCATAGTCACGTGATTTTGCATAAGATTTTTAGGAATTCATGCAATTCACTGTTTTTCCATGACTTTTAGGCTTTTTTTGTTCAAAATCCATGACTTCCCATGACAAAATTTACCCAATGTCTAAATTCATGACTTTCATGATTTCCCCCGACTTTCCATAAGCGCGGAAACCCTGAAAAAAGTCAATATGGAGCAGTTCTACTTTTGCAACATTGAATTTAAATGATTGGCAATTATAAAACTATGCAAAGTGGTTTAAACAAGAATTACATTCATGATTTCGAATTTAGCACTGCATTAGCAAAATTTTTATTTCCTTAAACGAACAAAAAATTTAAAAGGGAACCAAAAGCAGTATAGGGCAACATTGGTGATTTTTGCTGAAGTGAAAGGCTGTATCTTATTATGTTATTGTTATCAGGCTATTCTATGCTATGTAATACTGAAGATTTTTAACCCACACAGGGTGTAACGATTAGCTGCTAATACACAATTCAGGACTTAGTTGCTTGGTGCCTTCTTGTAGTCGCCAATCGGATCCCATACTGCTTCTGTACTGACTCTTGAATTGGGCTATTTTGTTAAAGCTGTTACACTAACAATTCTGTACTATAATCAAGCATGAAACTTTGCAATAACCGCGGTAGCAGAAAATGCGAGACGGGAGACACACGTCGCAGATTTTTCAGCAGCCTGCAGATCATTTTACAAATCTAACTATTTGTAAGTTGGGCGATTTGAGTCAATGCTCGTGCGCGATACTTCATTTCATGAAAGAGGAATCGTGATGCTCTCCGTGCGCGATTTCACGGAGATTATATAGAAAAGTAATGAGTTCTGTTTGCTTTCGTTGGTGTGTAGTAGTCAGCTTTGCTAAAAGTTACGCTGATGTAAGGACCGTTTTTACCGGGAATCGTGCTGCTAAGACGGGGGATATCACCGATATTTACGCTGTTGCGATGTTCCTTTTTGACGAGTGATAAGCCGATATAATAGCTGCCAGCATCGCTGAGATTTACGTGGTTGTGATATAGTCAATTTCGTAGAGTGTTACGTCGATAGTGTAATCTTCTCTAATGCATAAATTTCCAGATTTCTACCGATATACTGGGCGCTAACACCGATATTTACGTTGGTATAAAGGTCATTTTTGTTGATTGTTTTTTTTATGTAATTGAAGATATTTGCGACGGTAAGGTGGCCGATATTTGCGTTGGAGTAGTGCTAATTTTCACCTAAGTTTAAGCCGTTTTATTAGCGACTATTGGCAAGAATCGCGATGCCGTTTTGGTGTCATTCGTCTAGGCTTGTGCTGTCCGTGATTAGTGTGAAGATCGCTTTCGCTGTTTGGTTTGAATTTATATAGAATGATAAGAATTTTAATTTAAGAAATGATTTTAAATATTTCTATTTTAATATTTAATTTATTTTGCCAAATTTCTATGTTCATGTACAACAGAATTTTTTTTAAAAAATTGACGAATATGGAGCTTATGTATTTTATGCAAATTTAAAAAAATTAATCTGCATATTATTTTTTAATACCCAAATTAGTGTCACAGACTGGCAGAAAAGTTTCTGCTACTTGGGCAATAACTACTGCCAACTCTAGCTAGGTGCCTGTACTTAAATTTTAAAATTACAAATACTACACTCTATTACCTGACAGCCTGTTCTCTCTGAGCTTTCCTGACCTCAGGTTTCATATTCCTCTTGGCCATAATATCACTCAAGCTGGCACCCACAATAGCCCTCTGGAATTTTGTAGCACGACGAGTCCTCTTTTTGCTGATTTCCTCCTCAATACCCTTCTTGTGCTTGCGACGGTACAAGACGGTCCATGTGATCTTCCTTGGGTTACGTTTCATCATGTGAGAGGCTTCACACTTGCCATTGAGAAAGAGGAAAGACTGAAAGAGACATTGTCATAAATAAATACAACAAAGCTAAGGAATGGCCATACTCAGGCCTTGCAACAGATTTTAATTTAGTCCCTAGGAAAAAAAGGGACCATTCTTTTCTAAAAAAGGGACTTTTAGGGACCTAAATTTATAAAAGCACAGATGTTATTAATAGTTCCCATCACTTTCAAAACTAAATATTATACACAATAATGTAAGTTTACAAGAAAATAAACATACACAATCTACATTTTAAAACTATTCTAAATTAGCTAGTTCTTTAGAAAACACTGTTACAGATCAATCTGTTTAAAAAATTGCTACAAATAAACAACTAATGTATATTTATGGCATAATGACTATATTTTCTTTTGAAATTAGCATCATTTTGTATAATGAAATATGATATCCAAACCAAATGCTGCTACATCTATAATAGGATTAAAAATACACAAGGATCCAAAAAATTACTAGAAAAAGATTTAATACGTTATAATAGACAGTTAAATTAGATGGCACACATTACATAGTATTGCAATAAACTGATTTAAATTGGTTTGGGACTTTTTACAAAGAAATTTGTTATCACGCTTCTCTTTTTTTCTATTTTGCGTTCTAAACCAACAACAGATTTTCTCTTTTCTTTATGCTTTACACTGTTCTGCACAGCCCCTTCTAGCATAGCTTGAGCCACTTGTGCAGCTCCAAAATAATTTTTTGCAATTGCTTTTTTAAGTTTATTATTGGCGTCCTGCAAAAGTTCATCGACAGCTACAGTTTGCATGTCCTCTGAGCCCCTGGCTGCCTGCAATTGTGATTGCAAGTTGTTGATGCTCTTTTTGCTTTGCTCTAGAATCCGGAGCTTTTCCTTCTCAAGAGCTTTAGATTGCTCAGCAGCCACCCTCTCTTTTTCTGACATTTCCGCCTTTACCTTCTCAAGGTAATCTCTGTAGCTTCTGTACGCTACCCTTGCAGAATCAACCAATTCTTTGGTGATGGGAACAAAGTGAGGTTTGTTATCGTACATCTTTAAACCATTGGCTACATTTAAAATAGCATTCAGAGAACGTACTAACATGGAAGATCTATCTTCCGTCAGCACACACGCCGATTTAGAAAAACCTCTTTCCACGACCGCATTACCATGAGAAAGAGCCAAAACAGCCTTCACAACCATTGTAAGGTTCGGAAACTTTAAAAGTCCTTCTGTTGTTTTAAAGGTTTGTAGTTGAGCCCAATACCTCTAAACTTGTTTTTCATTTGCAAGTGTTTCCAAATTGAAAAGCACAACTTCATCCATTAATTTTTCTTCATGATAAGGTACAGGCAAGCAAGAGGCCATAAGTTTGAAAGCTTTTGGCTTGTGATCTTGGTTGGGTTTAAACAATCAAATCTCTTTAACACTCTTGAAAACATTACATTTTTCTCCAGAATGTATTTCCCTGCTGCAGTATAATGGCAACGAGCAAGTAAAATAAACTCTTCTTTTTCAGAGCTTGACAAGTGAGCAAGGAGGCTTGATAACTCATCTCCAATGATCATAAACTTGACAGGCAAAAGATTATCTGCATGGAATATATTTTCTGTCATCCCCTTTTTGAACGACTGAATGGCCTCTTTTTTTACATGACCGACCCATTATGCATACAACAAGGTTGTTAATATGCTCATGCAAAACATGAATTAAAGATTCATTTCTCTGATATAAACAGGTAAAACCTGTAAATAGTAAGGCACTTAAGCATATAAATTTCAATTCAGCCTTAATCGTGTTTTTCCTTAAAAGTGGGAGGATCCTCTTATAGGCATTTGTTTTTAATAAATTCCCCTGCTTTGTAGGTACGAACTTTAAGAAGTACTCAATCGCAGCATCCCAATGATCGAGCAATCACTGGGATGCTGGTTCAATTGTTAGCCATCTAGAGCTAACATGCTTAATGAAGTGCAAATTAGGCAGGTTTTTTTTGTGTCCAAAATGGTACAGAAGTCCTCCCACCTGGATGGCCAGTCGTTAAAAAACCTATGAATCATTATAATAAACTCAGAAGCATCTGAGCCCAGTTCTTCTAAACCTTTTTGATAAGCATTGTGGATCATGTGAATGTTGCAGAAGCCCAAATTAATGAGCCCCTTTCCTCTCGCTGATTTCACATCTACATTTAAAAGGAGGAACACCTTTTTATTTACTTTGGGCCAGTCACTGCCCAACATTTGCAATCTCGAAAGGGGCAATCCAGCATTATCCAATGCCCGAAGCAAATGTTCTTTAAGAGTATCCGCTGTCGCATGGCCCAAAAAAATGTCTCCAGATGGCAGGTCGACACAATGTTTCGGTCTTCGGACCAAAATCTAACAGCTGTTTGCAATTCTTTTGCTTCAGCGTTGTTTGTGGTTTTGTCAAATAACTAAGTATAGTATGATGACCCGATATCTTTTAGAAATTTTTTCCTGAAGTGCGGGCCTAGCGCATCACTTATCAGATATCGTGCCTTTGTTGGATTTAACGAAAATTCCTCGGGAACAGCCCCAGGAGTGGGAAACATCGCTCGAAAAACAAGAGCTATATCCCGAGACAAATTTGTTGGAATATCACCCGAAACCATTTTCAAACACCAAATCAGTTCTGTCGTATAGGCCGAGTCTTTCACACTATAGAGATGAATACTAAGTGCTAACGCTTTATCATTAGTTGATAATTGCAGCTGGTTTGCATCCAGTTTTTGTTGACATATCTTCTTATGCCTTTCCGTTTCAAAATGCTGACGTATGTAATAAAAACCTTTAGATGTTGAAATAAGGTTCTCACAAAAATGCCAAAACAAGCCATCATCCGCAATCCTAAAACAAGACGTCACCGCAATCCCATTAGACGATGAGTTTCCTCCCTCTAGCGGAAACTATTCCAACCGAAAATTTGAGAATTTGACACAATAAAACAACTTTTAAGCATTTTGGACGAAATAGGAAAAAAAGGGACATTTTTCGTAAAAAGGGTACTTTTAGGGACTTTTTTTAAAAAAGGGACTTTTAGGAAAAAAAGGGACCAGTTGCAAGGCCTGCATACTGTCTAAACAAAAAGGCGGCATCTCCAAATATATTAGTATTGCGATAGTGGATTTTGTTACTAGAGAGCCATCAGGTAATTCGAGAATCAGGGGCTTTGTCAGCAGCATAAATAAACATATAAACAACCTATAAGAAGAGGCAATTTGAAAAAGAAAAGATTTAAAAATATTTTCTTCTTAAGTCTGCAATGCACACCCATCATCATGCAGATCAACATGTGAAGAGAACAAATCTCGTACACAATTACCAAGCAAAGAAAGCTCTTAACTTCATATGAAAACCAGCAAAAGAGATTTTAAGGCTACTTTCAAAATACTGAAATTTTGGCAAAACATATATACATAAAACAAGTGTTAGCACCGCACTTTACTGTGTATAGACTTGCGATATACAATCAAACCCTGTTAACACTAAATTGCTGAATACAAAATTGCATAACATGAAATCCTGTTTAGGAAGGAAAAAAAATATCTCTTCAAAAGCACTTTAGATCAGTATTCGAGACTAAATTTAAATATGCTATGAAAACATTCCAAAAGTTTAAACCCTATGAAACTGGAAAAATGCCCGAGTGATCAAATTTCAAGGAAATCGCTGCAAAATAAACTGATTTTGTGGCTAATTTAGATGGTATCACTCTATAAACTGGGGTAAATTCCTAGTTCACGTTTATGTGTTGGCGCACTTTTGAAAAGTTGGCGACAAAGCCAGAATGTCGCCAATTCGGAATTCCAATATGAAAAATTGAGAAACGAACCAGCTCCATGATTTGTGGTATAGAAAGGTTGAAGCTAAAGCTCGTCAATAAAAAAATGGGGTTGCCAAATTTAGAACTGTATCGCCTACAAAACAGCGCCAAATCGGCTTGGCGATATTTTAACGTCAACTAGGAATAGACCTAAACTGGTTTTGTGACATTATGTACTTTTCCTGTAACAGAAAGTTTAGAAACTAAACTCAGTTGCATTTGCACGTTGTACCTTGACAGTATGAAACAGAAGCAGTAATTAAATCGTGAGAAACGACACAAAAAATTTCAAATAAAATTGAAGATTAAGTTTTTTAAAAGGAATTAACTGTGCCAGTTATTTTTACAAGTTCTCCTGAGTTAATTGAATTATATTATGTAGGATTCTCTTTACCTCCTTACGTTTCAATCACCTTCCAAGATACCCACACAAAAGAACCCAACTGGCTCCACATCCGTTATTTATTTTTTCATGAGAGGACAACTTAAAAAGTAGAATTTCTTTGAAATTTTAGACACTATACCAACTTAACATCACTAGACGATAGATCTTCACTGTGCTCATCGGCAATTAATCCATTTAAGCGGAGTGAAGACATAATTCCCACCAAACCTTATAGCCTTTTGTTCTCTACAGGGTTGCTGGGCTAAGATTCCTAGCCTGATTTTTTCTTGTTTTCAGATTATCTGGCGCCGTCAGCAACAAGGGCTATAATGCGCCGAAACATTCGTCATTAGACAAGCCAACATACATTTACAAACACCCATGCCTAACAACGGGACTCGAACCCAAAACCTCGCAGTCTAGAAGCTAGCACGCTAACCACTATACCGTTTGGTTGGCTCTTGTGGGAAGGGAGGAGAATGAAAAGGGAATGGGGAGAAACAGTATTCCTGTCCATCCCGTTTTTCGAACAAAAGGCTATATGGTTTGGAGAGTATTATGCTTTCCCGCCGCCAAAATGGATAAATAGCCTATGAGCACTGTGACGATCTACCATCTAGTGATATCAAGTTAAGTGAAGTTTCGTATAGGCAACGTACTCACGCTGACAATAACGAAAATTAATACAATAGTAAAACACAATAGTACAAAAAAAACACGTATTGGGCGCTAAAGCCAAACAACCATATATTCGTAAAGATGACAAAACGTTAATATCAGCGAAAAACGCTATGAATTTTGACAACCTATTTACATACGTCTGCAAACTTACCAAAATTGCAATTGCTCTTGGGTACTTATGCTTGCTTTGCTTCACATTTTTAATGTCAAATTATTGCGTAATAATGGGTCACACTTCATAAATTTATATAGCTAGTTCCGAAAAAAAAATCTTAAAACTGATTCGCGAGATAAACTTTTAGAAAAAGTAGATCATACAACAAGTAATAAATTCATGAGTATAACGTATTGCTTACTTTTCCATCAGTTTTGACCATTTTCTTACCATGGCCGGGGTAAATACGGTGACCGCTAAATGCACAGATTTCGATCCTAAAATTTAGAAATAAAATTTTATCATCAATTTTATAAATAATTACGATTACAATAGATTGAAAATATTGAAAAACTTACTTCATCTTGATGGACAATTAGCACAACACACTGCACAACAAGAACTTCACTTCACTTTTTTTCTCAATTGTCTGGAATGGAAAAGAAAACATCAACCAAACGTTGCCAGTTTTCTTTTGCCAAATTAAATAACAAAATACCTTTTAAAAGGGCATGTGTAACTTATTTTAAATTTAAATTCTTTCACCTCATGGGATGAAAAGCAGTTAAAATTGATTATAAATAAATTTACAAATTTCGAAAATGTTGGAAGTAAAAAACAGTAGAAATATACTTATTTTACAATTCTGAGAACATTTTCCATGCAGTCTATATAATTTTATTTTATTTTTACTGCAGTGTTGTAATTTTAATTATTTTACCGGCATTTCTATTGATATCGAAACTAATTGTATTTACTCTTCCTTTATTTTCTATAATTCTTTACAAATCGAATGGCAACTGAGATGTGAATGTTTGATAATGGCGGCCAATGGTACAGATCATTTAAACTTTTAAATATTTTTTAGTTTTTATTAATCGATTTCCATTTTTTTTGTGACGAAAAGATTCCCTTTTCATGATTAAATTGCTTTTCTAATATTATCAACAAAATTCATGCTTGATGTTTGTTTTCAGCCTATGTATTTCCCGTGCTATACAATTCTGTAATGAAATATTTTGTATTCAAATACCAAAACTTCCACTAGTTAATATGGAGAAAAAATAAGAGGTTAAAAGGATGTATACATGGTGTTAACCTATTTTATTCTAGTTTACTTTATGCTTAAATTCTTGTACCATATGATCCCCTCAATACTGAGTCTTTAAATTAGCAGTAATGAAAATACCTAATCATAATTTGTTATTTGAAACAGAAACCTCTACTCCAAATTTGAGAATTATAAATTTTTTTTTATGGTTAATATTTTTGCCACTCTATTCAAAACATTCGAGCAATTTTGTGGCTTTGGATTTTGGAATATTGTAATGTTTTTGACGGGTATGAAGTAACATAACTTGTTCATTAAATCTTAAAATGTAGGGATTATAACTTTTGAAAAAAATGCCTCGAAATTATAAATTAGGAATTTTTGTGACATTTGCAAAGTACTGTTTCAAACAATTTGTTAACTTTGTTGTAGGTTTTTTTTATTGTGAAGAATATATGATTATTCATTGTATCAGTTGTGATAAAAGTTTTAAAAATTGTATCACTTATTTACTGAATTCCAACTTTCAATCTAATGACATTATTCAAGTATAAAAGTGTTTTTAATCTCAATAGACTTCTTTAATGAACTTAAAGTTGCAAATGTCGTAATAGATCACACATTTTACATGAACAAAATCATGGACATCAGTAGGAGGGTTCTCTCCCATCCCCTTGGCTTTTAGATAAAAGGTGTAAATTCACAGAAAAAAAGCAGATAGGCCATTTTGAAAATGTTTTTTGTGATATAATGTGTAATTGTTTTTATTTCTTTACCTAGTGTTTCATATTTCCTTTTTGTTTAGCTGATTCTTGCACTTGCATGAATGATGCCTAGGAATATTGAGGACTGGGTAGAAAAAGAAATATTTATTTCTCTTATTGGGCAATCATTTTCAGTGTTCTCTCAATTTTTTGTGCTTCCAATGATTTCCTTTTTAATGATTAATCATCAGATATGAGATCTTGAAATCTATTTTTAGAATTCAATTGAGTATTTCTTACACTGTCTTTGTGTTTCATTTTTGAATTTTTTATTTCAATTACCCATATGTTAACATAGATGATAATGAAAGTATTGCATTTTGTTTAAAGAAAAAAATTGTGTATTTCTTCTTGTTTTGAAACATGATGAGTTAAAAAAAGTGGTCTAGAAAAAAAAATTGTGTGATACATGATTAGCATAACTACTTAACGGATTGATTTATGATGTTAAACTTTTGGGTCATGGGACCTATCATTAAGAATTTCAAGAAAGTTACATATTTACAAATCATATATGTACTTGGTAGTAATATTAATAATTTGTATAAAAAAAAAAGTAGGTTAATGAATGTACATTTTTCAATTACATACGCAACAAAAACATCAAATTATTTCAAATTAGATTCTAATATTACAGGTTTTTATTTTAATTATGTAAAAGGCATAGTTCTAATGTACAATATCCCAAATCTATTTAATTTTAGAGAAACATACCTTGGACTTATCGGGTGCTGGATTAAAGAAACTTGAAAAAAGAGATGGTGTAGGCTTTCAACAATTAATATTAGATAATAATGAGTTGACCAAACTTGAAAATCTTGATTGTTTTCCAGATGTGGAGAAGGTAAGAGAAAAAAAACTTTTTATTATTATCTCTAGCATTAAATTGACTGAGTTGCGTCGATACTTAATTTACGCTCTCACAGGACAGTCATATTTTAGGTTAAAGATATAATTTTTTTAACAAATTTAAACACTATATCGCCAATTTTTAGTTTGTTATAAAAGATATATAAAATATGTATGCATTTTAAGAGTCCTCAAGAAGTCCTTAACCCCTTATTATTATTTCAAAAAAACTTGAAACACTGAATTTATTAAGGATAATAAAGATAATCTCTAAATATCCTAGTCTTTAGAAAATAGTTTAAAAGTTCATTAATGGAATATTTTTTAACAGTTGAAAATAATTATAAATTATTGTAATCTTATTTCAAAATCTTGTAATAAAATGCAATGTTGATCCAAATTGAATTATGTTTTGTGGTATAGACACAATTGTACTCAAGACTAACAGAATCGTTTATTGCATATCTTGCATAACTTATTTTTCGAAATTCACTTTTTGTACAGTAAGCAAAAAAAAACACAGAACGATGGCTATATCTTCGGTTCTAATTATCGTAGAATCTTACGGTTTGCACCAAAATGTTTTGCTTACGATTTTCTATATATCTGATGCAATTTTTTTTTCTTGAGGGACCGTTTACTAAGTAAAAGTAACGCTATCTTCGAAAATTTCAATACGAACCCTTATTTTTTATCATTTCATTCGATTCAGAACACATCATTTACCCTATATACCAAATTTTAATGCATTATGTTGAAAAACACGTCACTTATGAGCGAAAATATTTCGACCATTTTTTTACCGATCTTCAGGGAGAATTTCCATAAAACGAAAGGTATTTTTAAGGTTCTTCTTCACAGCGGGAGAAATAGAACGGTCAATGTGGCGCGTTTCACGAAGATTAAAAAATACAAGTATTAGTCTAGAAACTACTTGGATTTATAGTGTCATGTTTAAGATTAATACAAAAATAGCAAGTAAACGCAAAAGTAACATAATTTATTTATAACATTACAGATGTGCATTCTTCACACGAAATAAATAAAATATCGAAAACTGTAATTGAAGAAATATAACTAATACTACTGATAATTAGAAAATTAATAAATATTAAATGTAGGCATTAGTAAACAGTATTTAGCAAAGCATGAATATTTTACAGAAATATTTCACTATAAACACAAATGTAACTAGATCGTTGAAATTATTTATAAAATGAAAAAGTCACATGATTCAGTAAAATTTTTAAAGGATAACTTATTGAAATTGCTTAAAAAATGTTGTTTTAAATAAATGGAATTTAAGAAAGCAAATTAAAAAAAAAAAAAAAATTGATAGTTTACAGAAAAAATAATTAATAATTTAAAAAACTAAAAAACACGCTTTAATAGAAAATCAAACTAAAAAGTAGAAAATAATCAATAGATTAAAAAACTAAGAAACACGCTTTAATAGAAAAGTGAACTAAAAAATAGAAGATAATTTTAAATAAGTTTGAAATAAGAATAGAGTGATTAACAAGAAATATTTATTTTATCGTAAAAAAGCGTGGGGTGCTTTTTAAGATATTTTCATAATGGCTCTACTTTTACCAATATCTGTCATTAAATATTTACAAAAATTGACATCAAGCACCCCACGCTTTTTTACGATAAAATAAATATTTCTTGTTAATCACTATTCTTATTTCAAACTTATTTAAAATTATCTTCTACTTTTTAGTTCACTTTCCTATTAAAGCGTGTTTCTTAGTTTTTAAACTATCGGTTATACGATAATTGAACGTTATGCGATTTTCCACACCTCTAGTTTACCTTGAATTAATCTTTGATAGTTTTCAAAAGTTGTTTACTATGCAGTCCCTTAAAGTGAGCGTTTTTTACATTTTCTCTAATAAATCGAGTCAAAATGGAAAGAAAAAAATTATGGGGGGTTTTAGACCATAGTAAATCTAATGAAAGCAAAAAAAATATATGTTTCTATTCAAAAACTTTTTTTAATTGCTTTATTAATTAATAATTAATTATTAAAAAAGAAATTGATTCAAAATCTGATTGCTATTTATGTTTGGCCATTTACAAACTACCTTTTGAAAAAAAAATTACTGAAATATATTAATTATTTAAGTATTTATGGCCAAAAAACCAACTTTTTTATTTAACATTAATTTATCATTTTCTTTTTATCATTTAAATTACAAACCATTCATTAGAAAATTACGAATTTTTGTAATTCGACATTTTTTTGGATGCTGAATCCAAATATGGGATAATATTATGAGGTTGCTATTGAACTTTTTAAAGTTTGGTTCTGTTTTAATATGTAGATGACCCCTCATGATAAAAAAAAACTACATACAATTATTAAAAACCTTTCACGATTTACAACGGTACCTTTTGTTTGTTATTTCAACAATTAGAACAAAAGATATAGCCATCGTTCTGTTTTTTTTTTGGGTACTGTACAAATCGATTCCTTAATATTAGACACAAATATGTGACTTGTACCAGATAAGTCAGTTTAAACGCTTATTGTTTAAATTAATCTTTGAAATTAGCATTTAATTTAGAAACCACATAAGTCACTGACTTATATGGCACAAAACAGCAGATCATTTTTTATTGTTACTTGTAGGTACCAGTGCTAGAAGTGTGGGTAGACGCGGGGTGACGCATCCCCCCACTTGTCCAGAAAATTCCCATGCGTCTCTACACTTCTAAAAACACTGAAATCCATCCCCCCACTTCTAAAACCACTGAAATCCATCCCCCCACTTCTAAAACCACCGAAATCTATTCCCCCAATTTAAAAAAAACCCATTCAATCCGTCTAAAAACTAAAAGGGGAGGGGGGAAAATAGAATTAACCATTTTCATTACTTCTACTTTTTCTGGCTGTTTGTTATTTTTATACTTTCATTTTTGTTTTGTTTAAAGCAGATTCAGTCAATTTTTCTTGGAAATGCGCTGCGAGTTTCGGCGCTGTTGTCTGGGATTATTGAGGAGTGGATAGAAAAAGACTTATTTATTGCACTATCATTTCCTGTTTGTCCTCGACCATTTACTTTAAAATGTTTTGTATTTTGTTGATTATTAGTAGAAAACCGTGTGTTCCTCCAACTTAACCATTAACTCTTACTTGTGATTCTAAACGGCATTTGTATTCGTAATCCACCAAACAAGATGAGATTGATATATTTGACTTCAAAACTGTAAGAAAAATTACTCCGATACACTACAGAACGTTGAGGAAGGAGCAGTGGAAAATGTGCAAGTGCATCAAGTTAAAGAGACCAAGTGGAGAGAGAATCTAGCACGTGATGGCAGCAATAGTAAGCAAAAACGCACTGCAGTATGATTATCCAAAGTATTGGACACAAAATGATACGCACCTTCAGAAATACAACGAGTATCCATGGCTTATTTGTGAAGAACAAAAACTTGGATGCAACACATACAAAAGGCTGCTAAAAAGCTTGGAACCAGAATAAAACAAGGTTTGAAACTTTCTAACGAATGGGTAGGGTGTAACATTTTGCCACATGGAGACAAGGAATTTGACTAACGAGAATCCTTAAGAAAGAAGATTTTTAAACACAAAACCAGTAAAACTCATAAATGTGCAGGAAAAATTATCCATGATGCCAAACGAGAAAGCTGAAAAATGCAAACATTTCCTTTAAGAAGGTAAAATATCATTTTGCAATTTTTTTACTTTCAATTTTTGAATGCACGATACAATACTTGTATATACTATCAATGCCAAAATTGTTGAAACAAATTCATCTTATCACTGTCTTTCGAGTCATGTAATTCAAATTTGTAAAAAAAAAAATTATTTATTCCCGACTATATTTTTCAGTTTTTATCACTAATTTTGTTTATAAATTTCTTTGAATATTAAGCAATACTGGGCATGGGATATTAGATAGTACTAAAATTAATTAAGCATAGATTTTCTTCTTAAAAAAATATACCAAGCATGTAGGGAAATGCAAAATGTAATGACACTGAGTAAAAGTTTTAAGTGTGTGAAAAAAAAAAACTATTTATGTCATAGTGTTATAAAAATGTATTATACTACTCTGTATAAAGATATAGGTATTTTCACTTGGTAAAATTTTAACTTTGTCTTTATATTTTTTTCTAGTTCCTCCAAAGTATTTAAAAAAAAAAAAATAAAAAAAAAAAATTAGAATTCCTTATTAATTTAATTTTATGAAAGTATGCTTATTTAGAGGCAATATTTAAATCTAAATAAACAGTTATGTATATAATGTTGAATTATTACTTCACTTCATCTCTTACTTCCTAGTAAAAAAACTAAGTCGCAGAATATTCATTAAAATAACAAATTTTGGACCCTTGTTCGTGTTTAAAATTGTTTCCTTTCTACTAGTTAATTGTTATTTATTTAATTGTTATAAGAAACGAAATTATAAAATTTATCGTTGAGGGGGTGCACTTGTCACCAATTTTTGGCCGTCCCCCCACCTTTTTTTTCCCACTTCTACCACTGGTAGGTACCCTAGGTTTGCTAGAATTCTTCTATGCTGGCTTTCTTTAGAATGAATGGCTATCATCTTATTATATATTTAGGATTGACAGGTAGCTCAATAAACATGTAGTTTGCATTTGAAGCGAGGGGTTATGGGTTCGAACCCAGGTTTACAACTTTTAAAAAATCAGGTGTTACAATCGTACATGTAGAGTATTGTGCTACCAGGTACGAGTTCACAGGGTTTCCTCCCATTCAAAGTGCAAATGAACGACTTACATTTTCAGTATTCAATTGAAAGTGGGTCAAAAGTGTTAAAATCTGTTTAAAGAAATTTCTGTTCCAGAAGTGTTTTATGAGCAGTAAACTACTGTGAGTACTTTCTGCATACACAAAATAAGAATCATACTTTAGTTAGATTCATGTTGGTTCATACTTTAGTTGCTCTCAATAGAAATATTTGAAAAAATTAGGCAATATAAAAATATTGCCTAATTTTCAAGGTCATAAATTTTTGCCATACAACAAGAATTTCGCTTTTTTGAAACACAAAATAAAAAAATAAACGAATCTATTACAAAGAACATGCTGAACTAATAAAGAGTTCTTCTATAGGTAAAAAGTTTGAAGTGATAATAGTAGCAATTAGTGATCTAAAGGATTACAAGAACCAGTTGCCCCGACAATAATAAAAATTCTGCTGAAACAAGTGCATCTGCTTACCTAAATGGGTTGCTTTCAATCAACAAATTGATAATCAATGAAAACCATTCAGAAACTACTACATTTCATTCCAGATAAATTTAGCTTGTTCATTAACAGGCCAACTTTAATTGTTTCATCATTGAATGTTCCAGATTACGAATACCAAGAATAAGATGATGTTCCATAAAATATATCTTATGTTTTTTTAATTTGTATTAATTTTTCTTATTTTGAATACCAAATATCTTTACTCTCCTTTAAAGTAAATAAAAAATCGTTATGTTGATTTTAAATAAGCTATTTTACTAAAACTTCGAAGATAAATTTTAAATGGCAAGATGCAGAAACCACTTAAGTCAAGCACCTTTAACACATAATTAATGGATATAGAACACCTTCAAGTGAGAAAATTAAGATAGGATCCAAAAGGGTGTTAATCTGTAATAAAAGTTTTGACAATGCGAGTTGCAGTTAGTAGGTTGATTTCCCAAATACTAACTTTCGATGACTTATGTGATTTCTGCAATAAACGATTTAACTATAAAGTCTCCTGATTAAAAATATCAGATCTTTGAATGACAATGAATTTTTTGACATTGAGAGTTACAGTTAGCAGTAAAACAATTTTCATTGATTTCTCAAGAACCAACTTTTGGTGACTTATGTGGTTTCTGTAATAAACGATTCAACTCTACAAGTCTCCTGATTAGAAATGTCAGATCTTTGAAAGACTTCATCAGATTTGGCATACAAATTAAACAGTTAATTCGTACATTTAAGTAGTACAATATTTGTAAACTTTTGTCTCCCTTATCAAAGATTTGTAAAAATCAGTATTATGATTAAATTGTTTTATTCAATTTATACAGGTATCCGCATCTGGAAATGCCATTATTCGCATGTATGGGGTGAGCAAGTGTCACCATATTACTCACCTTAATCTTCCTAACAATAACATTGTAACTATTGAAGGCAAGTACTACAATTCAATCTTGTGTTTTCATGGAGTAGTTTGATGTAATGTTAAAAAAATATAAATGCAGAAAATTGTGTAATTTCCTTATTTTTAAATCCTTTATATTAACTTCAATTTTGCTTGTTGGGAGCGGAACCTGCGGAGGCCTAATTAACCCCCTTACCGTCTTCCAATCGGGCTTAAACTTGGCAGATAGGTTTGATGTCGATGACAAGGAATTTTATCAAATTTTGGGGCTGTTACTGTCATTAAAAGATCACTTTTACAGAATTTTAATAAACCAACTTGCTGCCATCCTATCGCTTTAAAATAGCATTGAACTGATCATTGTTAAAACTCTTTCATGTTGCCAAAAAAATTTAATAAATAAGTAATAAAATTACTTTAATCAGAATAAGTAAATGATATTTGGAAGTGCAAGCATAAATTCACTTTAATAAATAAATTTTGAAATGTAGTTTGCAGCAGATTTTACTGATTGAAATGTTTTTGATATCGACGCTATGTTAATGAATATAAAAACTGATAATGCATATTAAAGATTTTTGTTTTTTTAACTTTTATTACAGGTTATATTATTTACACACAAAAAATTTACTTTTCAATATGTAGTCTACTCTTATGTTTTATTAAAATTTAGTATTATAAACACAATTATTGTCATCCAATTTAAGTACTATACAGAATGCTCTAGTGATGGTTTAAATCGTACGTTTCTACATTGTCATATTTTACTATAAAACAGTTATTTATAAGTCACAAGAGCAATTTTAAGTTTTCAGAAACATTTGTAAAATCTATTATCAACTAGATTTAACTTTGACTTTTTCATGTTTTATTATACAATAAAAAGCATACCAGGAGTTGCTTAATTAGCATAATATTTCATTGGATATATTTAGTTACTTAGGACAATTGTTACAAGAATTTGTGTTGAATGAATTTAGTAGTAACTTTTGTATTATACTAAATTGTAAGTAATGTTGTTTCAGGTTTAAAAGAAATGCCCAATTTACAATTCCTAAATTTGTCTGTTAATAACCTGAAAGTAAGTATGTATTCTTTTTTATCTTGATGAATTATCTAGCTGGGTTTAAAAAATCTATCAAATGTTTTTGTGTCCGTGCCTTACGTAATAATAAAAGCAAACTGACTAGAAATATATCAATGTTACGGGCTAAACCATTTTATTTTTCTAAACATTTATGAATTTTATATTAAGCTCTATCTATATCAAACTAGTTTGTCTTGAACTATTTATGTTGTTCTTATTAATCTTCTAAATACTAAATTATGTGGATTGTAATTTACAAAATGATAATAAATAATGCACTTAAATACATGTTATTGGTAAAATTATTAAAAAAGCAACATGAATTTAGCAACATGTAAATTGCATTTCTCAGTAAATATTTATTATTATTAGAGAGATGCAATGTGGATGGTGTTTTTAAGACTATCTGAAATAATTTGGCATTATGCAAAATCAATATTTTAGCTCTATATTTATATATTTTTTTGCAGATTATTCAAAATCTACAGTTTTCTGTTAACTTGGTTCATTTGGATCTGTCAAGAAATAACATAAGTGCAATAAGCGATATTTCCAACTTAACAAAACTAAAGGTATGGATTTATACATGATCAACTTCTCCATTTTCTTTTAGCTTCGCAAATCTTCTAGTAATTGTAATTTTTTGATAAGAAAATTTTCTGCATTTTTTTCCACCTAGTGACAACACTTCTTGTATAACCATAATTAGCACCATCAATTCTAAAGGTTACTACGATAGAAATCTACCAGTTATCTTGAAAATGTAATGAATTACTGAGCTAACCAAACATATTTTCTGGTAAAAAAAAATGGCAATTTATTGTTTCGCATAAAGATTTGCTTGTTTGACATGCTTGCTTCAGAAATATTGTTAAAAGAAAACTTTTTTGTTTTAAAAACGAACCAGTGATAGGATGAAATATGATCTGAGGTAAAAATTGGAGCTCTTAAAATGTTCAATCAATAAATCTTCTGTATTTCTGGATTTTTTTTTTATGGTCCTTTTTTTTTTCTCCTTCAAAACCAAAATTAATAAGTGATATACTAATTTGATGGCTAAGACCTTCATTTTGTCATATAGCTTATTTACAATCATACATTGTGTTATTTATTTAAAACTCAAAGTTTAGGAAAATAGAAATGGTCCACACATTTTAGAAGTTGTGATAATGTACAGTATATGGCAGTACGATTGGAAATAGAAAATTGCAATTTAAGTGAATGAGTTATAAACAACATCTTTTTCTGTCTTACTTTCAGTTAGACCAAGAAAGACTATAAACAACTTTTTTTTTTTTTGTAAAAATAAAAGAATTGCTGCAATTATTTTTCTACTAATTTTGGCTCTTGCCATTATTTATCTTATTTGGAACCTTGCTATACAGCTTTTTTAATGTACACCTGCATAATATACATTGTATACTTTGGGATAACATTGCCATATTGCTGTATATTTGTTTTAGAACTAGCTAGGTAATTTTTTTATGTTATCAGAACATGTAAATGGTATATATTTCTTAAGTTAAAGCTTTGATTTCTATTTGTAAACCCACTTGACTACTACTTGAAAGCTGATTGAGAATTGTTTTCAGGTTCTTCATTTAAATGGCAATAAAATAGTTAATTTGAGCCGTGCCTCTACATATCTTCCATCTTGTATCTGTACTCTTTCATTAGCAGATAATTGCATCGCTGATTTAAATGAAGTAAGCAATTTTTAAAACTTACTAGTATCTTTTTTATTTTAAGTTTTTTAAACTCTGTCATTATTTACATCTAATTAGTATTTTAGAATAATTTATGTTTGACCTAAGTTCGTAGTATGTTTCAGTAGTATCTTTTAAGTTGAATAATAATGCCTTGTTGTTGCCTATTTGTATATTTTATATGAATGTTTTAGTGACTTTTTAATTTAGAAAACAGAAATATTCTGCACAATTTTTTTTATAATTTTTTTAAATTTGAAAGACAATTAAGATTGCTCCAACTGCTTACTGTGGTTTGCTAAGACTTTTTTTGGATAAGACACGAATATGGTGTAGTTTCCCTCCCATAGATGGAATTTTTACCCTATGAATCTTAGGGTCAGGGCAATAGAGCTCTTGTTCTATTGCTCAGCTTAGTCACTTAGCTACATTAACATTGTGCCAAAACAACTATGTTTAAGCTCAACTTTCTTTAAGTATATATCTTTCTTTACAATTAAAAACATCTTTCAATTGGTGATGCCTTGTACTGTAACCCCTCAATATATCATGCATTTAGCTTATTGTGCTTATGCTATGTCTCCCCCCCCCCCCCCCCTTTCTGATTCAAATCTAAAGGCTGCTCCAATCCAATGGTGTCTCTATTCCATTTGAACCGATCTGATAACAGGGCGATCACACATTACCACACCATTCTTCACATTCCACGCCATTCCAATTATTGAATGCAACAACGATGGATGATACATTTCTTTTGATTTAGACAGATTTTTGGCCAAGAAATTTGATTCTTTAATTTTTCAAATTATCTACTTGTAAATAAACAAAAGTATCTACTTATGAATACAAAAGTATGAGTATGTAGTAAAAGATGCATAATACATTTAAGCTCCGAAAATAAAGTTTCGTAAATTTGCATTTCTTTTAAATCGGCCTATGCTAAAAATATTTAAGCGTGCCATATGTAGTTCACAAGAGTTTTTTCTGCAGCTTGCTGGTTATACAGAGAGGGGTTTTTTAATAAAATTTTCTCTAAATAATCATTTTGTTCAAAAGAATGCGTTTACTTTGCAGAAATAAGAAGCCCTGTTAGTGTTTCCTTATATATCGCCATTAATTTATAAATATTTTCCCAATTATATATTCACTAGATACCAGCACATATTTAAAAGGATATTATGTTATTAGAAAACCATTTACATCCTGATCAATGCTACAAATTTAGGTAATTTCCCATTCGCAACGTAAATATAGTACCAGTTCGCCCTTGAAATAACACTTGGAAAGCATCAAATTACTTGTCAAAATTTTAAATGCCATTTTTGTTGATCCATTTTTGTTCGATTATATTTTCTGGAAAGCAAGTTGTGAAAGAAAAATCGATGCATTTAACATTAGACACATTCTTCTCAAGAAAATGAAGTGCTTACAATAAATTAATGTGTATGTGCTTTAAATATAAAAATAAACGATAAATGAGTAAATTATTTAAATGATTCATTTCTATTAGTATACATATTTTTGCTCCTAAGTTACTTTATGAAGGGCATGTATTCATAAATTAATTTTTTTTACATTGTATCGCATCGCTCGATATACTGCTCAATCGAATATATCGCTTATTTTGCTTGTCTTCTGATAAGCGTGATATATCAAGGGGCTATATGTCCATGGGCTGTTGTTGATCCATTTTTGTTCGATTATATTTTCTGGAAAGCAAGTTGTGAAAGAAAAATCGATGCATTTAACATTAGACACATTCTTCTCAAGAAAATGAAGTGCTTACGATAAATTAATGTGTATGTGCTTTAGATATAAAAATAAACGATAAATGAGTAAATTATTTAAATGATTCATTTCTATTAGTGTACATATTTTTGCTCCTAAGTTACTTTATGAAGGGCATGTATTCATAAATTAATTTTTTTACATTGTATCGCATCGCTCGATATACTGCTCAATCGAATATATCGCTTATTTTGCTTGTCTTCTGATAAGCGTGATATATCAAGGGGCTACTGTACTAAAAAGGCATTTTTGATAATTTACCACCTACTACAATTTCTTGAAGAAAGTTTTATACATTACATTTTTATAATTTTAGGTTTCTCATTTGGTTAAATTACATTGTTTAGAGCAACTAACATTTTCGGGAAATCCTTGCCTGTCGTCTGAAGAATTATCTTTACCGTATCCTTTTGTTCATTGTAGAAAATTAGTTTTTGTGTTTAGACATTTGCATTTAGTAATGTAGACATTTGCAATTTCTTTTATATACACCTATGCAGCATTTTTTTAAAATTTGCATGCTAATGTTAAGTATTTTTCAAAACTATTTATCTGCCCTGGTAAGTACAAACATTGCATGTACAATTTCTTTTAAGTTTTGCATTTTGTCAATTTTGACTTATTTTCATGGTTTGCCATCCTATTAAAGGGTGTATATTCTGTTTTTCAATACCTATAGTGTCTTTTGTTGTGGTGTTATTTCACAACATTTGCCAGCGGTTCTTAACTTTTGTTATAGGTGGTTTAGGTGTAACAACTGCTCTATTTCTATAAAAACTTCATTTAAATTAATTCTTTAACTGATTCAAGTCTTGTTGTTATTAAATTATATCTTAAGCTGTTAATGGAAATTGTAAAAATAGCACTGGGTCATTGAGAAAGCGAAATAACGAATTTCCTTTTAGTATATAACCCCCATTTTCTGGTATTTTATTTGGAATTTCTCCCTGGTACACGGAATGTTGGGACCAGATTTCAAATGTAGACGCTACTTTTTAGGAGCTTTCAAGTTGGTACGCTAAAATGTATCGGTTGCCCTTCCACGTGGTCACCTGTGATTGGTTGACCCGACCGAAAGCTCCGGAGTGAACGCGTCTTTCGAAGAAGATTCTGGCTTTCGCTGCACTTATGTGAAGACGTGTTAATAGGGTCCGTGAGAATGTGCAGGGACGCCAAGAAAACCGTTACAAGTCCGCGGTGTGGCAGAATGGGCAGGAAGCCGCCTGACGATGTGGAGGGATAACCACCCTAGATATCCTCGAGAGGAATAGGCACGAGTGGATGGACATCCTGGATTCTTCAATAAGTTCTAATTTATTAATGTTTTAATGCCAACATTTTTGTTTGTGGAGCGCCGTGCCAGTTCTGAAAGATTGAATGCCAGCGCTGCTACTTCTCTTGTCATCCCCGGAGTTGGATCGTGTCGAGCCCCTCATCTGGCTTGCTGAGAAGAGGGCCGTTCGTCTCTTTCCCTTTGGTTCTCCCCCCCCCCCCCTGTTCACCTCGTCAGCGTTTCCGTCCCAGAGCTTGGACGTCTACTTCCGAGTACAACGACTGTGCGACACACTGTCTTCACCCAGACTTAATTTTTATAACTCTCACCAACCTGTGAACTTTTTCTTCTGATCCTTCATCTTAACGAACATTTAGGAAATCCTGGACGTTCCACCCACTCGCCCCTTTGCTGTTGCCTGGAGCCTTCCTCTCAAACACTGTTGACGGAGATGTCAACCCCAGGTTCCCTTTCCTTAAGTTTAACTACTGTAAACATTAGAATTCCTGTTCCTATTTTTGAATTTTTAGTTGATTGAGTTCTCATCCCTTTTAAGTTATTTTTTTGGGAAGTTTTTTCTTTTGATTTAGTTTTTCATTTCACCGAGTAGGATCTTATTTTGTTATCAATGATTCTGTGCTAATTAGTAAATTTATAGAATTGTTAAATTGAGGTATTTTGGTAGAAATTGTTTATTTTCCATTGGCTCGGTTGAGAGCTGTTTTTCTTGATTTGTGCAAGTCTTGTTATCTAAAGTTATTCTTTTTTTCTAATTAAACTGGTTGTTTCGAAACTCGTAGTTTGTTTCAGTTCTTTTACCTTGGGTGATTTCTTTGTTTGTTGTAATGCATTTACAGGTTTAGTTTTTAGGACTGTGGAGTATTTTAGATGATTAGGCCAAACAACTTTGATTTGGTGTCGGGGTATAGCAAATTAAAGTATCGTTTTCAGGTTTTAGATGGATTTGGGATACTATGCGAGATTTTCAGGTAGAGTTAAAATGACACAATGCAATTACGTCTAGGGAATAATTTGGTTTTAAGTAAGTCGAGGGAATAAAATTCTCTCTTTCAGTGTCATTTAAAAAAATCCACGCGACTCTTTTCAATTATTAAATTTGGTCCTATCTGCATTTTACAAACTTATTTCTTATAAAGAAAGATGTATCTACTATTTTTGTTTTTACTGTGTTCTTAACAGGGCAGTAAATGTTTTTGTTCTTACTGTGTTCTTAACAGGGCAGTAAATGACATGTAAAAAATTTATATTTCTAAATTAATTAAAAAATATTAATTGTACAATTATTTATTCCTTTATGCATATTGTAGACCTTTTGATTATCGACCATTTATTATTAATTGGAGTTTAGGACTTCGACTTTTGGATGGAGGTGTTGCTACGCAGAAAGAAAGGTACATATTTTTAAAATTTCCTTTTAAAAATGTGTTGTAACAAGCAATTTTTTAAAAAATAGTTACTTATTCACTTATTGTTGTTAATATTTCATTGTTGAAATAAATAAAACTAATTTTCTGTCGTTAGTTTAAAAGCTGAGTGGCTGTATAGCCAAGGCAAAGGAAGGCATTATAAACCTGGTGAACACATGGAACTTATAGAATACCTTTGTCAAGTATGCCCCATTACCACTGCAGATCAGGTTTGCATTCTAATTATTATTTTCTTTTATAGAATTTTTTTTTTTTTTTTTTAATTTAAATGCACTGTGATTATCCATTTTATTTATATTATTTTATATAAATTTTATGGTACCTAATACTAAATCTATTGATATTTAACACACTCTATAATCAATGGTACATAAACCAGGGTTGGAAATAAACTAATTTTTTTTTCTGTAAAAACCACAAAGAAAAAAGTTTGTTTTTTTGGTTTAAACAAGGTTTTTTTTTTGGTTTTTTTTCTTAAATCCTTTTCTAATAGACTGAGAGGCGACTGCAATTTTTGGACCCCATCGAACATCATTCTGAATTTTTTATAGAAATTAGAGAAAAGTGAGTAGATTACAAATCCACTGGCCTACCGTGGCAAAAATGGCCGAAACTGGTCAAAAATCGACCTTTAATAAGTTGAACTAAATCCAATTGCCAAATGCGCCATAACTTGCCAAATAATGAGCATTTTTTTTTTAATTTGGTAACCCTCGCTCTTTAATTTTCAATTAAGAAGGTTGCAGACGATTCAGATATCTGGCGACGATCTACTTGCATCTATTAAAGGTCAGCCAAGTTGGCAAAAAATATTACGTTACTTATGACGTAACTGATGTCACCAATTTGGCTTACTTTTAAAAGATATAAGTTTTCCGAGCACAAGATCAGAAATCGTTTGCCCTTTTTCTCATTGAAAATCAAAATGAAGTGGGTTGCCAAACGAATAAGTTTGTTCTATTTTTGGCAAGTTATGACATATTTGGCAATCAGATTTTAGTTCAATTCATTCCAAGTCGATTATTGGTCAGTTTCGGCCATTTTTGCCACGGCAGACCAGTGGATTCCTAATCTACTCACTTTTCTCTAATTTCTATAATAAATTCAGAATGATGTTCGATGGGGTCCAAAAATTGCAGTCGCCTCTCGGACTATAATTACGTGTATACATATTTGTAAGTAAAATTTGACATTAACTAGAATAATTAATGTTCAAATAACCAATAATATTCCTTCTGAAAATAATTTAATCTAAGTAAATAAATAATTGCTACTTATATGTGGACATTCAAATCATATTAAATTTTAATATTATATTTAGAGATACATTTTTTTTTTTTTTAAATTTAATGTATGCAATAGTAAATGTTTACTGCATCTACATGGAATGTTGCTCTTAGATTCATCAGTAATGGTGATAAGTTGTACAAAATTATATATTTAAGGTTTAGAAATAAGTTATTAAAGCACAAAACCTCTATTTCAGAAACAAATTTAAAATGCAGGCTCTAAATTAGTTTTAATTAATAATTTTGAATAATTATAAAACGTTACTAAATCCATTAGATTAATATAAAAACTTATTGTTGATACTTATAAAAACTTCAATAGTCTTCATTATAAGATTTATTTGAAAAAAAGTTATTTACAACTGCAATAAATTTAAAAAAATAAACAAATAAAAATACAATTTTAAATTATTCTTTAAAAAAAACAAATTGGATTTTTTGAGGAAAAAAAAACACTTGGTTTAAACCATGCCTACCCTGTCATAGACTATATAAGATGTATATAATTTCTATTTAATTCATAAAATGTACAATTTGTAATAATATTTTCCGATTTATTCTTATTCAAACTATCCTATTTGAGGTGCAATGACTACATCTACTTAATAATATATTCGAACAAAAAGCAAAATATATGCGGTTTAGGATATTACGAATGAATGAGGACTTTTTCTTAAAGTAATTTTGTTAAAAATTTTACATTATTTGTAAAGTTAGCACTCTTTAATATCTTTCTTGGACTTTCAATTCGATTCTCAGGCTTGCACCCAAATTTTTTTATACTATTTCTATGCGCACTAAATATATTAAATTTTATAACAGAAATGAAAACATTCATAAAATTTTATATTAAAAGTGTTATTATTTGATGTTTAACTCATTGACAGTCATGCACGTATATATACGTCATTTGATCCCCAGTTTTTCCAGCAATACACAACATTTTAAAATTTATAAATAACATTTAAAATAAAATATTTTTTAAATATTTTTATTAGGATGGTAGTTTATAACATATCTAAAACAAAATAAATAAAAATAATTTAAAACAATTATGTATTTGAATTATATACATAATTTGAAAGTTATTGCAGGGAAAACAACTGTAGAATTTCACCCATTTCCATGACCGTCAGTGGGTTAAGGTAAAGTTTAATTTTGGTATGGTGCAAATAAAGTATTAATTTTTAATTCTTCAGTCAACCGAAGAAGAGGATGAAAAGCTTATTCGTATTTTGCATAAACAAAGACAACACAAAGAGCAATTCCTAAATGAAATGTCGCAGGCACCTCCTTGTGAAATCTCTGAATCTTCTAGAGGACATTCAAATGCCATGACACAATCATACCACTTTAAAACTCAAACTTCACCTCAGAAACAAGAAGTAGACATGTCAGCAAGTTGCATTATTCCTTCCAAGATAATGTATGAATCAGGTAAGTTACTATTTTGGTCTTTGTAAATATTTTGTGATTAAGTGTCAATCATTTAGAGTGTATGTTTATGTGGCAAAATATAACAGTAAAAATATTGAAGAATAAGGAAATTGGCACTTCTTGAAAGAATATTGAGTTTTTGAAAAATTAACAATATACCATAGCATTTATTTTTTATTCAAATATTAAAATATAAATTCCTTTAGAGAAAATCCCTTTTTCCTCAACTTCTACTCTTTTTTTTCCCCCTTGTCATTCAGTTTTTTTTTTTTTTTTTTTTTCCCACTAAAGTTTCATTTCTGAATTGTAATATTATAAGGAATCATTTACTTTAATTTTTTTTTTTTTTTTTTTTTTTGTTATATTTAATCAATAAAAAATTAAATTTTTTAATATTTAATCATCAATTTCCATCCAGTTAGAAAAATCTTTTCTTTTTTTTTTTCAATTGGGAAACAAAATTTTTTAGAAGTGTTTACAAATTTGTTCACTTTTCACTCCAATACCATGCCTTTCACATATTTGTTCATCCATCTTTGATTTATTTCAAGTTTCTTGAAAGCAAAGGCTTATTGCGTACCTGAAGCATATGTATCTTGGTTAGATACTTTGTAAAAGTATTATTGGTTAACAAAACCAGTATCACATGCTTTTGCAATTGAGATGTAATCAGATTGGCTGCCTTATTTCAATCATCCCAGAAAGAGTTCATAATAGTACAATTTATATATTTATTTTTTTTAATATATCTTTGGTTGTACCATAGATTTGGTACACTTGTTACATACTTTGTACCAATCTTGTTACATACTTTGTGAGAACATCCCAAAACTTTCCAAATTATTTTTTTTCCAATTTTGATTAATGACATTATTTTAAATGATTATTTGACTGACAGTGCAACATGAGAAATTGTTATGATAAACAGAGGGCTGATTTCAGTCCATCTGTGGCATTGACTTTTGGACATTTTGATTTATATTTAGTAAAAACTTTTTATAAATAATTTTTTATATACTTAATTTATTTTCAATTAAAAGATACTCTTAAATAGTAGGAATAGGATGGCTACAGAACCTGGAAATCAGGGAATTTCACTCTTCTGGAAGAATTAGGGAATTTCGTAAAATTACCCTTTAATCAGGGAATTTTGAAATTTTTGAGTTTCTCTTCTCGTATGCTCCGTGCAGATATCTATCCCGGCTTGTGTCACGTGAAGTGGAGGCTGTGACGTCATCACGTTGAATACAGTTTTTTTATTTTTTCATGTACTTTTTTAAGTCTGTCTAAAAAGCCCTCAATATCTGGCTACTTGGTCAATTTGGAAGAATGATGATTCCGAACTTTTTCTACTCTCAGCGCCAAACCATCAGTATCCCTCCCACAACAGCCTGTTGATGTTCCACTTTTTCTTTTTTTTTTATTATATGGGACCAATACTATGCCTGGAACAATTATTTGCATATGATTTCTGATGATCCTATTACTTAGCAACGCGGTCTCCATCCGGCGCCTTATTGTAAAAAAAAATCTTCAAACTTCAATCTGTCTTCATCCTTTACAGACATGAGATTATTTTTCTTCTTGCCTTGTGTTTTTTGTCAACAGACTATACTAGAATCCGAAAGTCCTTAATATTTCTAATTGATTCCATCAGATTTTTTCTTTTTTATTAACCCTTACAGTGCCGTGTTACAGATGTGCAACAAATCTATAGGCATCCATAACTGAGAAAGTTTTGATCCTGTACTTTTTTTTTTTTTTTTACTTTCATTTTGACATTTTATTAAACACAACTAACTGAAAGTGATATGTGTTTTTGATTTATTTATTAAATATAAATCAAATAAAGAATTGAAACATCCTTCTCCAAAAAAATATCTGAATGCGCTACTGTATTCAAGTAAATGGGCAGTGGAATTTTTTTTAAAAAATCATTGCATTTTTTTTTGTCTGCCAAAACAATATAAACCCTGTGCTAGATGTGTTTTATGAAATCGATTTTTTGCCTCACTCAATATGTACTTTTGCGGTTTAAGATAATATTTTTATTGTAAAATTTTTTATTTCTATACATCCATGAGTAATTAATTTTATAAGAATCTGTTAATTTCAGGTCTTTTCTTTCGTATATTATATGTTATTTATCTTTAGTCAACTTCAAAAGACATAATTTTTCATGAAAGAAATGAACCTAGTGAAATTTGTGACAGAATAGCAAAATGCTGATTATTTAAGTTTTATTCTCATGCATGACCAAGTTCAGTAAATATTTTGAACAGTGTTTTAAATGTATGCTATGAACAGGAAACAGCATGTGACATATATTAAAGAATATAACATGTTTTATTAGTGTTATTTTTTAAATTAAAAAGAAAAGTATTGTTGTGGGATTTGACTTCAATAACAGATGAATGAGAAGGCAATTCTTAGACAAAACTTATTTAATTAACACTTTAGGTAAAAACTAAAGAAAACATTTACGTGGGCACCTCACATACTGACCCACAGATTATTTACACACCAACAGGAACGCAGTTTCAGAATCGAGTGTTGCCTCAACAGTTTTTAACGTTTATATGCAATCAGTAGAATGTTCCATTACAAAATGGGGGTGATGGGAAAATAGGCGTTGATTTACAACAATTGTACTAGATTTGATTTGCCTTGAAGTTAGCAAGTATGGCTGTAATTGGTGAATTTTGTATTTTTTAATGTTTTCCATTCTTTTTCATGCTCTAGCTCTAAAGATGCTTGTTTTGATATTTACCGTAAATTTATTATGCCACAATTATACTTTGACTATTTAGAATTAAATTTATTTAGTAAATTTTGGTATTTTTAAATTCTCCATTATTTTGTTTTTTGAATTATAGCGCACATCAGGGAATTTTTTAATAAATCTTCTGGAAGTCAGGGATATGTCAGGGAATTTTGTTTCTCAAATTCTGTAGCCACTCTGAGGAAAATTGTCATATTTGATATGTTGCATTATAATTCTTTTTGTACTTTTGATAATACAGCCATATTTTTAAATTTATTTATTAAAGAATATTTTTAGTACATTTTAGAAATCTAGCTTTGCTACCAAGAAAGTTAGGCAAAAAAAAAAAATCTGGTTTGCACAAAAAAAAAATTAAAAAAATGGGAGAATTTTATCTACAATAAAAATATTTTCAATTCAATAAATCACTTTAGATGTTAAAACAGAAAAACTTGCTTCTATTACAGATCGATTATATAAAAAAAATTGCTTCTCTTATGAAATAAATTCATTCAAATTATTTCTTTTCCACTGTTTTTTCCCCCCAGCCCCAGAAGTGCTATTTCATCCAACTCCTTCCGAAGCTGCTCAAACTGCCCCTCCGTCCTTTCAGTCGGGGAAGTACCCTCGCTCTGTGTCTAAATCTGATATCCTTCACAACTCTATCAAGAGCCCCATTATGATTGAACAAGTGGAGATGGAGGCTGCCACCAAGACCAAGGCCCCCGAACTTAACAAGTCCCCCTATCAGCACTATGACGATCGGAGAGTCCGTCCATCCAGCACCAGCGACATCAGGCCAACACACACACCCAAAGGTTGGCAAATTATCGCCTTTTAAGATAGCAAAATGGTTTTATTTTTTTGGATAATATTGCTAAAAATCACATAAAAAAAAGCTAGAACAACTATTTTGCAATGAAAAAGTTCGTATTTTTTTCTTTTTTTAAAAAAAGAAAAAGGGAAAAAATATTTTTAGTTGAAGAGTATATTATACTGATGTAATGTGACTTCAATTATACTGATGTTATGTGATTTCAGGTATGTATTATATTCATAGTCAAAACTGTATTGCTCTTTGGTATTTTATGCAATAATTTTTATGTTTGAGCCAAAAATTGCAAATTTTATTTTACAGGTGATAAATTAATTTCATTAGAATTGCAAAATAGAACTCATGGGGTTTTGTTTGGGGTGAGGGGGTCTTCATGATATTTTTAAAAGAGTAGGAGTTTGTAAGTTTCAGCTACATTTCCCCCCCCCCCCCTTCTTAATTTTGAACACCTAACATAAAATTTGTTTTCCTAGATTCTGTCTCTTCTAGATTGAAGATGATTATAAATTTCAGTACATGATTGAAAATTCTAAATGAAATTTATATTTGAACTATATCAGTAAAAACTTACTCAAGCAAGTTTCTGTTTAGAAATAAGAAAAATAGACTGCCAGACAAAATTTCTTTTTATTTTTCTTTCTTTTTTTATTACTTGTGAGAAATCTGACTGTAACTTGTAATTCAAATCTTCTAGCTTGTTGTGCCTCACAATTCCAGTCAAATGAGATCCAGCAGAGTAAAATATTTGTATAATATTAATAGCGCTGAATATCTAAAGCATCTAAAATAAATTTCCGAACAGTGCTCAATAGCATACCAAAATCAGTCTTATCTACTCCATATTGTTAATTTTTACCATGAATTCCGTCTTCTTTCAGGTACTCTAATTCGTAAAGTGAGCAAACGTGCCACTTCCCCCTCCACAGCGCCCACTGGTGGCCGTTCCCGCCTCCCCCACTCTACCTCTCGTAGCAGGATCTCTCCTTCAAGGAGCTGTATCCTGACCGCAAGGCTGTCTGCCGCCAAGAACAGCAGTGAGAGCGATACTTCAGAAGACGCCGCAAACAGGACACCACAAAGGTCGTTCCGGTCACTATCTACTGACACGCAGTCAGGTCATAACTCGCCGGTAGGTGAATTTGTTCACTGGTGTTATGTTTGTATACGTTCAATAATAGTTTATGCATATCATTATTATTTGGCAAAAATGCAATTGTTTATTATTTTTAATTAAAAGTTTGATTTGCATTCGTAATGGTAATCGGCAACCAGTATCCAAAAGACATTATTTTTATGGAATTTAATTTTAGATTATATTATTATCTTAAAACCTTTGCCAGATGCCATTATTATACTTTAGCAGTGCAATAGCTAATTTTTCTATTTTTTTTATCTCCAGAATGCTTTTAAGTTTATTCCTCTGAGTTTTGTGGCATTGTCTGTATTTCAGTTGTGTTTGGACAAAAAAAATTCTTTAACCGTGTGAACTCTGATTGCAACTTTATTAACATAAATCTATCACTTGAATCAGTTCAGATTGTTTTAATTACAACTAAGGGAATGCTTGTGCTTTGCTATGAAATTTTGATGTGCATATATTTTAACTACTAATTGTTTAATCTATAGTACATCATTTCAAATCCTTATTGATAATTAACATAGTAGAAAAATATTGCAAAATCAGTTTTAATTAATTAAATTTAGTTATGATTGCCAAAATCTTCTTAATTTTTTTAATGTCCTGCCTCATCCAAAGTAATACTAATTAAATTACGATTAACCCATTCTAAAGCAAAAATTTGTCTATGCAATTAAAATAAAGAAAAGATTTATTCCAATAATATTTTATTAACAATTTAGTGTATTTAAAAGTAATCACTGATATTTACCCATTTTAATTCTATTTTGATTCATAAAATTGGTTGGATAAATTAAAGTTTTACTATATAAATAAAACATTCATGCAACTTTATCATAATATTTGAGAAAGAAACCAATCTACTTTTAATTTTATAAATGAATTAAATTAAATAAAAGAAGCAAAAAAAAAAATCGAACAATTCCAGCTGAAATTTTTTTTTATAGTTTTTAGCTTACGTCCACCTTTAGAATGTTCATACTGAAAGTGCATAAAAATTTGTGGTGCATTTTTAGCATGGTTTACTATCAAATGACAAACTAAGAAATTAAGATATTTTTAAATTATGCATGTGTTGCAACACGTTACAAAAATTTATTGAAACATCCACTGTCAATTCTTCCCTGCCTATACCAAACTTTTTTTTTATTATTATTACTACTTCCGAGTAAGTTGATAATTACTAATTAAGTAATTACTAACTAATAATAATACTGTGAGAATGTTATTCAAAAGTTTTATGCATATTAAGAACTACATATACTATCTTGTTTACATGCACTAACATTTTTACAATATAAATAAAAATCGCAAGTTATATTATCTCATATTTTTACTTAATTCCTTACAGGTGCTTCAACATACCTACTCATCAGCCCTGAGTCCTACCAAGCGAGCATTCGGATTGGACAGTCCAGCACAAAGCCAACTCTGTAGTCCCAAGTTTGGACAAGGGGTATCCCCAAACATCCAAAAGTCTAAGACCATGTCTGAGATCTATGGAAAGAGTGAGGAAGATATCACAAAAGCTGCCATCAAGATCCAATCTGCATGGAGAGGGTATTTTGTGCGGCACCATAATGTTCGTGTGTTTAAGCTCTTGCAGGAGATTCGATTTAGGAGGTTAGAAGATCATATACAGCATCTGCATGGCCATTTGTGTCGATTGACAGATTTTGTTTTGAGGTATGGGATGTTTTAGTGGATTTTGCTGTGATAGTTTTTGCTAGAGTTATTGCCAAATGCTAATTGAAAAATGTTTTTTTTTTTTTTTATTGCTATTCTGTGAATGCATATTGAAATGTACTTTTTTAGACATTGTAATGTTATACGAGGTTTACTATATAAATATTAAGTTGCGATTTTAATTTTTGTTTAATCATATTAGAAGTACAGATAATTTTTTTTATTGAAATGCTAAGTTCAAAACCTACATTATCTTAAGCAATATATATAAAGAAAAATAGATCAAATATTATAAATAAATAGCACACATATGATTTGTCGTCCACTTATTAGTGAATATCATTGAATTTCTGTAAAAATATTGTAACATGTGAACAGCTTTCACTACTTTAATCCTCTCAAGTGTTAAGAGAAGTCTAATTTTCAGCTAAGTTTTTGTTTGCTATTTACTAATAAACTTTGCTTCGATTGACTGATGCATAATTTTGATTATTACAATTAGAAAACATAATTTTTTTTTAAAGATTGTAAATCTTTAAAAAAAAAAAGTAGATTTTTCAATGTACAGCAAATATTAAAGTTTTCCTAACAGATTTGTCCAGTAGATCTTTAAAATCGTGATTATCTTTACTTGTTACTATAAAATATTTGTAGTGTTTTGTTCTTTGTTAGACAGTTTATTTCTTAGATTATAACATACTTAATGTAATATTTTTATTTAAAGACAACAACAAGATTTACAGCATGAACGAGAATTGCGTAAATTACAAGCAGAAGACATCCGCCATCTGCATGAAAAGGTAAATAGTTTTTTAATATTAATGAATTCTTTAAATATGCCTTTTACCATTGATAAATTACTAGGGCTTAAATTAACAGTACTTAAATGTCTTCCTACCAGGGGTCGAAATTGCTTTTTTATTTTTTTCAGGTGTTCAAGTGCCCAATGATAATTGCCATCTGTTAACTGTGGATAATTTACAATTATAAAAAAATTTGCTATATCAACAACTACATTTAACAATTATATTGAAATATTATAACTGAAAGCAGTTTACTTTCAATATCAGAATATTTTTAATAGCAATAAACAAATGAAATATCTGAATTATTAAAAGAATTATTTTTAACACTTCAATAAGTTCAAAAAACAATCAACATAATATTTATTTTCTGAATAGCTAGGTGTGTGCTGTGTGTAACCAAATTAAAAAATTACATGCACAGACCAAGCTACATTTGCATCAATTTGTTCACCAATTTCGGCCCCTAAATGTATTTAAAAATAACATTTTTGCTATGCACTTTTTATTGAAGTATTTCCTTACACTAAGAGTTTAAGTTTACTATTGTGTGTGAAATTTAGTACATTTGCATCTCTTTTATCAAAAGATATTGTTTCCTATTGCAATTCAAATTTTTTTTTTTTTTTTTTTTTTTAAATATATATTTGTCTTGCACACTTTTCTTATAAATCAAAGAAAATAGACAGCAAGCATCTGTACTACTGTGAACATAAATTTTGATTTTTAATTTTGGAACATTTAATTGCTTGGGATATTTTTTTAAGAGGAGTAGTTCTTAATTTAATGCTCGAAATTTATAAAAAAAAAAAAAAATCACACATGAATTGTTAATTTTTAATCTTAGTTTACATATTAATTTAATTTATCATTAATTTTAACATTTTGAATTTATTACCACATTCTTCATGAATACTGTAATGAATTAACTTTGTTTTAAATGCTATAGATGTATGTCTTAAGTATTTTTCAAAATATTAAAATTTAGATTAAACTTTTTTAATATAAAGCACCTAAATTGAAATCCTGCAGGATTTTAGATTATCAATCTTATTTCGTTGCCTATTTCTTGTGATAATATCCATTGAATTTCAGCTGGTACTAATGATATCTAAATTGAATGTTGACTATTCATTTTACACTACCATCTAAATCATTAAAATAAATTAGAATTGATAGAGTTTATAAATTCTAATTATTCTAGATGGTTTTACAACTTGAACATGTAGATGACTCATGAATAGTATGCAAGTAAGTACACTAATACGTATAATTATTTGTAGAAAGAAAATTTAGGTTTAAATAAGTCTTATAATTATTTTTAAAAAATAGTTGATAATATTAATGCTTATTTTTCCTTTTCAGAAGCATAATCTTAAGCATTTAGTTATCACAAATAGTTTTTCCAATATTTTATCTTCAAATGTACTATAACAAATTTCTATGACAAACATAAGAATGTTGGTAAATAAAATCAGATTTTAATACTGAGATTAAGAAATATGAGCATAAATATTAACATTAGAAAAATTTCCTTTTGAATTATTTTTTTTTAACTGAAATGTTGCATTACTATAATTTGAACTTAGACTGAATCAACTTAAAATTTACTTTCAAGAAAAAACTCCCAAAATATTTAAAACATGAACAGTATATAGTTTTATTTGAAAATGAGTAAGTTAATTATTGTATGTGTGTGAACAATTTCTTAAGATTGTTCAAAATGGAAAAACTTGTGTTTCTAAAAGTGATGTCATGAATCAAGTCAATTCGTAGCTTTTGAAAGTTGCAAGTTTTTCTCTAATATGATTTTCATTGAACTCTTTGAAGCCCTAGTAATTTATAACTTGTGTGATATATCTTATTTATTGAGTAAGTACATTTCTTCCGATTGTGTATATGTATTTCATATATTCTTTACAAATGAATCTGTTATTTGAAAAACCCCAATAAGCATCTCTGTGTAGAAATATACTTTTCAATAACAGAGTGGATGTTTGTTTTTTTTTGTTTATTTTTAAGCATTTGCATGAATCAAGTAATCTCATACAGCTTGTGGAATTTCTCAAATAACTGATTTAAATGTATATTTCATACTAAAAAATAACAAATATCAGTTTTATGTTTGTTTTACCACTTTGTCAGTTGTTAATGGTGAACAAAATTTCTTTTTTATAGGCTAAAGATATCCAAAAGAGTGTAACTGCCGCCTTATCAAAAGCAAAAAATAATGTTTTACAGAATTTGTCAGAACACGATGTGACAAGTAGAGATGATTCCAAATTCGATAAGCACTTGCCTCCGCAATCCTCTGACTCGCTAAACCTAGCTTTACGATTTTCTACTCAAATGTACCAAGAAAACAACATGTACTCACCCTCTTCACAATCCTCTGTCACCTCATCAGTACCAGACACATCCTTCAACAGGCCTAAATCCAGAAGAGATTTGCAGCCATCAGCATCTGACGCCTCTGATGCCGATTCAGGCCTTCAAAGCATGGTGAGCCCTAATGTTGCAGCTGGCGACTTCGAGAGGCACAGCTCAAATAATGTTGACCATGCCATGATGAATGGGTATGCCAATGAAACTCCATCCTACAAGGGAGAAGTTGGTGATTATAATAGAAGGAGTTCGACGAATAAGGTTAATTCCGAGAGGGAATTACCATTCGATGATCCAGCTTTACAGGCAAAGATTCTCCAGCAGACTAAAAGTCTAGCCTCTGCACGTCACACTATGTCTACTGTTCCTAGTGTGAGCGAGGGTGATTATATGCATTCTAGTCATTTACCAAACCTTCAGCATATGCGCCTGAGTAAGAATTCCATTGCGCTAAATAAAACTAACTATGTTGAATATCCTAATAGCTCTGTGGAAAACTCCCCCTGCTCAGCGAGCGGCGAACCCTACTTGTTTTCTAAACAGCATGTCTATTCTAATATAGTCTCGAATCCATCCTGTTCGGTGAAGCAAGAAGATGTTAGCAAGTGGAAAAATTTGGGCTTAGCCAATGGATGTACTCTGGATGGGAAAGATAATGTTTTCTCAGAAACTCCTCAGGGTTGCTGTTCCAAGTCCTGTATGTCCCATCAGGTCAAGGAAAAGATCCAGGGTCATCAACCCAGGTGCTCAAAGCCCTGTCTCCAGAATGCATACAAACATTTAGATAATGCTGAGGCTGCTTGCAATCTGAAGAATTGTGCTGTTCTTCCTAAAAGGTTAAACCAACTGGCGCAAAGTAAAATCATGTCGCCTATGGAAGATAAGGACTCCCCTTCCTCTCCTTGTACTGTGGAAATGAGTGGGTGTATCTCCCATTCGTGTTCATTTCAGTCGGATGGTTTTGCCGCAGAAGAACTGTCAGCGACAGCCACTGTCAAGTTGTTCTCGACCAGAGCCATGAGTATGACATGTGCGAATGGGACGATGAGTCCTCAAACAAATGCTCCGAGGCCACTGTCATTGAGTGATGCATCACCCCAAGCAAATCTCAGGTCTCCCTTGGTACTGGCTGCTAGTGTCTGGGAAAAGAAGGTTCAAGATATTGAATCTACATTTCATCAGTTGCAAACGCAGGTATGTTTACTGTGTGTAAGTGTATTCTTATTAACTGTGTGAGGTGTCAATTTTAATATAATTGGTTCCTTTTAGCCTACTTTAAACTTTACAACTGTTTAATCATTAAAATCCTATCAAGTTATTGTGATTGGAACTATTTTTGGAATTAAAAGATGTTAGCGTAGTTGTTTAGTTATGTTACCTGTATCTCACTAGTTGGCTGGGGCGGAAGCTCAAATAAATCGGTTTAATCCAGTGGCTGAGGGCAAAAAAAGTTTGGGATTGTGTGCCCTTATATGGGCCAAATAGCTAGAGCTGAACAGTAATTTAAGTGTCTTGCATCTATTTATGAAAGTCAATTTATTGAATATTGAAGAAAATTTTCATTTGCATAGATTCGGGACTTGGAGGGAGCCTTTGGACAGATTGGACAATTCGGACAGTTTTTTTATCCTGGTATATTACAAGAGGAAGCAAAAGAATCGCGACCTGGTGCGTAAAAACTAAATTGCATGCAATTACCAATATACTTGGACTATATTAATGTCAGTGATTTTACTACTTTATTTGGTAGCTTATTAAAGCAAGTATTTAACCCCATTTTTTTCTAATCTAAATATATACATTGAACATCATATTAATACTACAGTTAAACACTGTCAACGTGAAATCAATAGAGCCGCCAAAGTTTTTTGCATTAACCGAAATTTGTGTTAAGCGTCTAAAAACTTTTTCATCTAATTAATGAAGATTTTAACTACTAGCTATATGTGTATTTAATACTAGGGGGCTCCGCCCCCTGTTCGCTCACGATCACCAACCTCTGGATTGATATATAAATATATAATCCCCTTGGCTCGCTTTGCTCGCCTTAAAGTGAAGCATTTAAAATATGGCCTAGCAAAAAGCTATTTCAGCTGCATAATACCATGAAACTGAAAACGTTTTGTTATTTATAAAGAGCCAGAATACTTGCCATGTTATTATCCTACTACTGTCGAGACGCGTTAAGCAGGGACAGAGTGGCATCGTAGTAGAAAGTTCTTGGAAAACAACAAAAATAAACTGCATTGTACATACATTTAAAAAAGATCGGTTATTTCATTGAACAATTAAAATTTACGGGCTGGTTTCGTATGAAGCGCCAAAATAATTAAAGTTGCACATTGAAATTTCTTAACGAAACAATCATATGTTCGCATAATCTTTTTTGCGATACTTAGAAAATAAAATAAAACAGTGAAAGGCCAATTATCCGGCATTCAATCAACCGGAATTTTTTGAAAATCAAATTTGGCGAGAAAATTAGCCCTATTTCGTCAAAAGTTTGGTTTTTTTTTTTAATTTCATATGAGATTTTGAAGTTGAATGGGTGGTTTTATTTGTTATTTTTATAGTTTTCAATTCGTAATAGCTGAATTTGCACTGATTAGAAATGAATATAGGTTCAGATTTACTGCGCAATGCCTCTTGGGGACTTTTTGATAGTTGACGATTTAGCCCTGAATGCAACCCAGCGACCTTCGGAACATGTTCCAGCAGATAACTTTTCCGAAAAGTTTGGTTTATCCGGAAATCTAATCCAAAAGGAATGTACACATCTTGGATCGATTTATTCTTGCATCATCGTAACTATTAAATCAATACGTTTTAAATAGGCCATAATTTCTATCTGTGGACTGTAATAAGAAAAACAAAATATAGAAAATACAAGTTGTTGCTGTTGCCAGATGTATTAGTCAAATTTCAAAAGATATATTGTGATTGGCTGGATTGCTGAATTTGGAAATTCATGCATAAAGTATATTTAGAAGATTTGTGATTGGATGTTTGAAGTCGTTGCCATTCTGCTCACAGAAATACAGCCGAATTTTGACATTACGCAAGAGAATTATATATAGAGATTCCTGCTTTTTAAAACATTTACATTGGAAGGCTTATATTTAATACAACAGTTTAACAAGATATACATTAAGAACAAAAAAAAATTAAGGTATTTACTAGTAACTTATTATTTATAGAAAGTCTGCTATTAATTTTTGCTTTAAATTTTACCTTTTTTAAATTATTTAAAGTATATTAGGCATTGCCCTGCTGCATTAGAAAAGGCTGCAAGGTTTCATCTAAAAAAAATTAAGTTTAAATAGCAAATTTTTTTCCTTCTTAAGCAGGATTTCATTATGTGAAATTTCGTGTTAAACAAATAAATTAAGTTTACGATTTATAGTACAGAGAATTGGTTTTAATTCGCGTTATACAGGATTTCGTGTTGAGCAGTTTCACGTTAACAGAGTTTGACTGTAGTAAGTTATCATATTTGTTGAGTAATTGATATGGACATGGAAATCTTAATGTGCTTACAGTAATTTGCAGTTTATTTTAATTTTCTTTATTTTTTATCAGCAATCCATTGTGCAGAACCAGCACCAGGTGCTCTTGTCCTCGATATGCCAAAAATAAATTTCAAGCGTGCTGAAAGTGGTAATGACCGGCTATTCCAAACTTGCTTTCCAGGGGGTGTCCCTTATCTGCCGCAATCTTCATCACAGCAACAGCAGGCTGCAAACCAGAACCTGAACGATTGCCGTGTCGAAGAAATAGAGCAGGACTTTCATCCTTTGCAAGAGGAGACAGAAACAGCTTCAAATACTACTGGGGATGTACAGGAGATGAATAGCTAGTTGGGAAATTGGCTGTTTTTCTTCTTGGTATGCCACGTTTTTTCCTTTTTCAGTTATGAAATAACGCTGTGATGAAACTGTTTATTTATTTGTTGAAGTTCATAAATTATATTGTAAAAAAATATCATTTGGCATTTTTGATCTGTGATTTTCATCTTGTTTGTTGTAGCATTTTTTTTAATAAATAAGTCATTCATGAGTTCATTACATTATTTGACATTGGAAAGATAAATGAGGGAAAACCAAATGAGTTCAAGACCTGAATTTTTTAGGAAAAAGAAACAAAATAGCTCCTTTTAAGCAAAGCTTTTTCTTTTAACAAAAGCTCAATTATCTTGATCTATTTGTATAAATAAATGCACACAACAAGAAATTAGCATTCTAGACTATTTTGAAAAAGTTGAATTATTGATTTAGTTTCATGATTTAAAAATGCAAGCCACATGGAATGTCTTGTTAAAACATGCTTGGCAACAGGGCAAAATGGCATGTTTTACTGCTTGACATGAGCTTTTTGTGTCCTTCTGCACTTCTTAAATGATTGGGACTAGTTACTCCAGACTGGTATTCTTTAGCTTAGTGATCACTAAAGACTAATAATTTCTTTGCAAAGTAATTATTGATAAACAAACCTATATAGCCTTTGGAATGAAAGATTTAATGCTGAAACTAGCTTGTTCATGAACAGTCAATAAGTTTACTTTTACAATTACAAGTTAAGAATGAGGGCTCACTTATGCAGCGATCGGGTACAGAACACTCGGAGTATGATTATTCGCTTGTGAAAGAGGTTTTTTTTACTCAGTTGGTTTTCTTTATTCCCTGTCTATCATGCCCTTTAGAATCAATAATTTACTGTATTTTACATTTTAAAAATGGACTTAATATATTTTTTCAGCATTATAGCATTACAGCATTATATTTTAGCAATAAATTTATTGAACAATTGCGTTTTAACGCAAATGTCCTTAATTACTCATCTGAAGGCTTGCAAAAAGACAGTTTGTGTAAAGTATTTTGATCTTATTTCTATTGTCTTGTAAGTTCCATTTAACTTCATTTAAAATTTACGAGGACAGTTTAACATCTATTTTTTTTTTTTTTTAGTTTTATTTTTAAAATATGTCATGGCAAAGATCAGCGGAAATTTCATTTGACTAAAATTCCTAAACTTTGAATATCACATAAAAAATTAAAAAACTGGGTTTTATTCAATTGACCTTTTTATCAACATATAGCATAATTGTTTAAATTTGTTTTACTTCTGAAATTTTTTGTTTTAATTTTGATGTTTTTTGCTGGTTTTCATTGCTTTTGAGTGAAATTCAGCTCTTTTTGCTTGGTAAGCTGTACCATGTTTGATGTATATAAAAGAATAACATTTCACAGAATTGGTATAAAAATGTTATATTGTTATGCATAGAAACAATAAACAATTTCCTTAATTTTTTCTTTAATAATTTAAAAAACAAACTATTGTTAATTTGAATACCAGTATATATATTTTAAAGCGTGCTTAACTCATTACTAAGATTTAAAATTGCGTTCCTTGAAAATCATTGTTTTTTCTCCTGTTAAGCAGCACAAGTTGCAAAATAACTAATTAAAAACATAGGTACAATTCTAACAATTTGCTGACTTATTTATAAAATTTCAAGCTATAAATTTAAGAAAAAAATTTGATAATTTGATTATTTTTTGGATAAACTGTCTTCTTAATTAGAAACATGAGTAAATGTTTTATTTAATCATGGAATTTAATAAACTACTTTTTAAATATGATATATACTTTATCTCCGAGAAAATATGCTTCAATCTGAACATATTTAGTTTTAACTTGATGTAAACAGATTTTTGTTACTTTCTTCTCAATTTAATTTTTTAAGTTTTTTTAAAAAACTTAAGATCACAATGGCAAAGTTTTTATTACATTATTTTAATGTTATATCAGATTACAAAGTTTTATCATTCACATTTAATGTTGTAGCATTCACAACTACACTAGTCCTTTTCTGAATCTTAGCTTTTATGCTTGCTAGACAAACTCAGAGGAAGAAAAAATTGTAGACATTGACTGGGTTTACTAACCTCCTAAATAAAATATCTATTGTTATTAAGTTGCTTCTCTGTTTTTATAACATTTACATAGGAACATGTACATGCTATACTAAATGAAAAATTAGCAATTTATATAAAAACTTTCTTAAGATTAACTTTGCAATATTATTTAAAATTATGTTTTAAGTATTTGGCTCTGATACAGTGAGTGTTCTAAAAGTTAAATTTCATTGTCTGCACAGTTTGGTGTGATTAGTTCGTAAATAACTTGTTTAGTATTGGATTGGTGGGTGGAGTTTGGTTTTTATAAATATTGTTTACTTAAATTAAATTTTTCTTGTGTTCATTTTAAGAAATTAATTTACTTAACAAAATCACTACTTATTGAATGTTTTTGTGACGTTTGTTTGGTTTTGCTTGTTTCTTCCGCATTAGGTGACAATGCTGTGCATACCATTTTATTATATGCTACAAAAAATTCCCGTACTCCTAATTTAAAATTCACTTCTAAAAGAATCTCCTGTAATGCAGAAAGAGTTCATATTTTTTTTTTTCATTTTTTTTTTTTTTCTCTTACAGACATTTACATTCACTTAATTGAAAAAGTATTTTCCATTCTTTCTAAAGCTATTATTTAGGAAATTATTTAAAAAATATGCTAAGACACATTATCTTAAGTAACAGATGCTTTTTAATTGCAAATTCCATATGGAAATGTTATGTAATTTTTTGTTTATAAAAAGCATTCTTGATATAAGTAATTAAGTACTTAAAATATGACAGTGCAAATTTGCCTACAAATGGATATTTGCATGTAATAAACATATTTTTCTGTGATTACACCTTACTAAAGCTTTTTGCTACCAACTGAAGTGCCCCAATAATTTGCTCATGCAGTTCGCTATTTTTTATACTACCTCTCACTCTGCATTTGTTTACAATTTATATGCATGAACTGACAACTCTAAATGTTGCTTCAGATGAAAACGTCGAATCAAACTGTACTATACACTCTTTTGGAATGTATATTATTTTGCTGTATTTGTGTAATTTCCACATTCTGCTATATTTGTATCTTGCCCTAACTGTATATGTATACTTAACCCAAAAAACAGTAAAAATTTGCTACTGGAACTTTAATCCTATTTCTTGGTATGCAAGTCTTAAATTGACACTTTCTGGTATTAAAATTAGAGTTTTAAGTAATTATTTATAGACATTATATCTTTTTATTGTTTTATAGAGTTACATTTTATCATGTTAATTTGTTCAAATTTTATTCGGAAGTGTATAAAATCTTTATAAATTATATTAACCCAAAAGGTTTTGTAAATAGAGTAGTTAATCTCATATTTAAAGTTGATTGTGTTGTATGTAGATAGTCATGCATGTTTGTGCTGAATTTATATCATTAGAAATCGGTGCGAATAGAAAACATAATTGAGACTAACTTAGTTCTTGAGTTGCTCCCCACAAATGCCACTTGCAAGTTTCAAACATTCCTAAATGTAAATATGCTTTATAAATGTACAAATATTTTGTTGTAAATGAAAGCTTTAAGCCTAAATGTATATTGTATATGAATAACCAAAGAACTGGTTTAATGGTTACTTTTATTGTGATATACTTTTTTTTTATGTGTTTAATTTTTTTTTTACTTTTTTATTGCAAAAACTTGTTATATTTTTAATTACTTTTTACAAAGTATTTATATTGTTTTCTTTTCCCTCATATATTTTTTACCTTTGATTAATTTGGTTGTATTATCAAATTTATGTACTATTAAGAAGTATTAAAGCTTTTGAACTTATTTGTGTTCTCATTTATTAAGCATTTTATATACTAGTAAAACATCTCAAAGTTAAATTTTACTTTTGAAAAATTTCTTTTTTTCATCTTGCATATTTTTAATGTATCGCACAATTATTGGTTGCTCCAATTATTTTATTACAAACTTTTAGTAAATGTTACATTACTTTTTATAATTGAAATCTTTCTATGACAGGCAGATTTTAATTTATAACTTCAAAAATCCTGAGTAACCTTTTGCACAGGCAGGGGTCGCAGACGTCCTATATGTCCTATAAATCCTATATTTTTTTAAAAATCGGCAAAATCGTCCTATATTGTCCTATATTTTACAATTGTCCTATATTTCTATATTGATTCGATCTATATTTTCTTCGAATTCGTAATACTTGCGCCGATCGTTGCCATTTTTTATATTTTGGATTCTTTGGCGCGATCGTAAGTGAAAAAAACCTGACAAAAGCTAGGTTTGTAACGGCGGCGTTTTATCTCTTGTGACGTCACGTGCTAGATAACCCTAAAACTCAACTACAACTTGTGATTAACTTGCAGGACTACTATAGAACATTTTGAGTGCTCAGTCAATAATTGATAAAGGAAACAAAAGGGTTAAGATTTACTGTATGATGTCGGATGGAGATTTTTTTACTCCAAATCCGATACGGATTCTGCGCCACGAATTGTTTACATCAAACCGCGCCTAATTATGCAGGGATGAGTTTCTTCCGCCATGTGGCGGAATTCCGCTTTTGTAATTTTTTAGAAAAAAAAGAATTCCGCTTTTTCAAAGAAAGTTCCGCTTTTCTAATTCCTGAAAAAAATCCGTGTTTTCCCGCTTTTTCTATCCCACGGAAAAATAATTTTTTTTCTAAGGCTGAACCTCGAATCAGCTTCACTTCCGAATGATCGGGAAACCTATCGCTCAGAGGTCGCATCACATTCCTGCCTTATTCCTGCTTCAAGTACAAAAATCCACTGAAATACAATTTTTTAGTCAGATTGGGGCTCAAACTCACATTTTGTGCCTTTCCAACTGCGCCGAAATTTGATCCTTTTGTGTCATTTTTTCTCTGCTCAAAATGTAAATTCCTTCTTACGATTTCACGCGATTAACGTATACTAATAATGCGCTTGCTTCCAAGTCTGACATCCACGGAATTTTATTGCTGAGAATTGACCGGTATCTTCGGCGATAACGCTGATATTTACGTTTATGGATGAGCATTTTCGTTGAGTGCTACCCTGTTGTAATATCTGAGATTTCCACCGATGTTACCGAAAGAATGTTGATATTACCGTGATGAATTGCGATATCGCGAGATTTTGTGATCGTAATTTTCGTCGAGTGTTACGCCCATACATTAGCGTTATTGTTGAGAGTTGCTCCGGTATATTAGGTTCTAACTTTGATATTTCAATTGGCGTGAGAGTTGTTTTCAGGGAATGCCGTACTTAGATAACATCCGATATTACCGAAATTTGCACTAGTATTACCAAGAAAATGTCGATATTACCGAAACTTGTGCAGATATCGTGGACGCATCGCCGATACGCACGTTGTTGCGATTTTCATTTCAGCTGATATTTAGATTTTCGCCGGTATTGCAAGCGCTGTTGCTTTCGTTAGAGTGATGGTCATTTTCGCCGAGGTTTACTCTAATACAATACGGGCTATTACTGAGATTTTCAACACCGTTTTGTAGCCATTCGTCTAGACTTCCGTAAATGCGATAGCCGCTATATCCGTGATTAGTGCCTGTTTAAGGATCGATTTCGCCGTTTCATATGAATCTATACTAAAATTTTTATATCATTTTGCATAAAAATGATATAAAAATATTCTGAAAATTAGTCCCAATTAAAAAATTTGTAAAGAAGCTATGTTCAAAGTTGTTATTTTAACTGCAATTGTATGTAAAATTGTTTGTTGCTTTTTATTTTATTGAACAAGCTGAACGGCAGGAATAAAAATTTAAATGTAAAGATTTTAGTACTTAAAATGTAGCTTAAAAATTTAGAAAACTAGGTTAAATTATATTCGGCCTGTTTCTCAACATGGTATAGTCTCACGGACATACCGAAAAGGGGCAGTGTTATAAACGCACATGGAAAAGCACAATTTTTTTTAAGTATAGCTTAAAATGTGTTTTATGCATAAAACGTTTGGAGTTTTGTTTTCAGCTTTTTGATTTTTTACCAAACTCATCCCTGATTATGACAGCCATAGGCAGTTCTCTTGCTCTTAAAAAAATGGCAGGGCTGCCAATTTTTGTCAATCACCGTCAAATCACCGTGGCGCAGAATCAGTACCGGATTCGGAATATTAGCCACGATTTTTTCATAAAAGTCGTCAAAATTGAAAATGACGTCAATATGTTGTGTTGTCAAATCCAAACGGTCACTAGGGTTTCCGGAAAACTAAGTCCCCGGTTCGCCACATTCGGCGCTAAATCTCCTAATTTTCGCCGCCAATCCAACTAACACTGACCAATAAATCTGAACCAACAAAAGACTGCAAACAGAGATAAAAAGAAAATACTTAAAGAAATTGGAGCAGTTCAAGCAGTTATAGATGCTGGGGGAAGCAAAAGACTCAAGATTGCAAATAATGTAATTAATAAAACTTCATTTAGGAATGGAATATTGAGACAATAACGGATGACATATTCATAATCAGTCGATTTCTTTTTTTAAAGGTGTGTTTTGATTCTCTTAAATACAATATAACGCATATATAAATGTATAACGAGTTAATTTTTAAGTTCAGTAGCAACTGCGTGCATTTATTTGATGTTTTAAATTGTCCTATATTTTTTTTTCAAAAATCCTATATATTCTTATTTTGTCACTTTGACCCCTGCACAGGGCTCATTGTATTTTAAAATATAATGAGCCCGTGCAAAAGATGCCTAAGAAGAACCTAAAAAAACTATATTATTGGATCAAAATTGTATTAAAATCTATTATCTTTTTGACTATACCATGAAAAAGATTAGTTAGAAATCTCTCTTTTGTAATCCTTCGTCCTATTTTTTGCATTTTAATAGGACACAGAAAATACAAAATAATACAGTATAATAAATTTGAAAAGTACTAAAATGTTTACTGATACATAAAACTGTAATGCCTAAACATATGTCATTGATTTTAAATTTGCTTAATTTTAAAATAACAGCTTTAGAATTACTGTAAGGTTAGGTTCGTGCGCTCAATGATCTATATTTGTGCACAATAACTGCTAATTAGGCCAAGACCTACATCTTAACATGGATTCCAAACCATAATGAACATCCATACCAAACCCAGCACCTTTGGCATGCGAAACCTTATCACCAACCACATAGTCATCAGGTAGGCAGGATTAGTCTTAAGAAAAATATACATGGGCAAATATGGTAATGAACTCAAATATATTTGGGGGCAAGTTTCTTTGCTGTCTTTATACCATTTTTCTTTTTAAAAAAAAGAAAAAGTGGTAGAGCTTTTGTAATATGTTGTTAACCTAAGTAAGATTTCATTTGTTATATGTCGCCCGATTGTATAAATGTACATGCTTGGTATCTAATCCTGAAGCACTTTGCTAAAATATTAGAAGTGACATTTAATTACATTTACTGTCACAATCCAACTTGTTACATTTTGCAAAGATTGTTAGAAGTTGAGATCAGTATTATTTTATGCTTTGTGATACCTCCAAAACATGATTTTAAAGTAAACAGTGGTGTTGCTTGATATCAAAAGGTGGCAAGTCAAAAAAATGTGCAATTTAAAGATAAAAAAGATCCATAAGTAAACAAGTATCTAGATCTAATTTGGAAATTCCATATATTTTAAAGCGTTGTATCAACACTCGACAAATAACTGAAATCGAGTTTATTTCAGGTAATGCTTTTTGGATTCTTTGTGTTCTTCAATTCCTTCATTCAGACATCTTTCCTTCCCAAAGAAAATAATACACAATCTTAGGTCTACACCTTAAAATAAGTAATATCAATAAAATAAGTTATTTTGATTAAAAAATATAATTTCATGTACTCAACAATACAGTTCTTATTAATAGCAGGGTTTATATAGTGTCCAAAAACTCTATTTTTGTTTCATATAACCACATGCATCAGATTGGTTGACTCGTGTCAGTCTCCAAAACGGTTTTCTTTTTTTAGCTGGAAATTATTCCAAGGGTTGCATTCTCTCTCGCCCTAATATTCCTTACTTTTTGTTTCTCCCTTAAATTTTAAAAATTATACTTACATTTTTCAATTATTCCTTAAAAAAAAATGTAAGGCCTGGAAAATTCTCCAATTTTACCCTGAAAAAAATCGGATATTCCTCCACAGGAGAAAAAAATTTCTGAACTTTTAATTATTGCAGGGTTCGTACAGTTCTTGAAAGTCCTTAAGAACTCCTTATTTTTACTTAATGTCTCCAAGGGCCCTTGAAAAGTTCTTGAAAACTCCTTATTTTTAACCTGAAGGTCCTTGAAAGTTTTTTAATGTTTGAGGGCTCTTGAAAATAACTGACACTTGTCATTCCTTTTTTTTTCTTTTTCTTTCTTTGTGTGTATATTTCAGAAACTTCCATAGAAATAAAAAAATCCTGATCTCCTAATTAAAAAAAAAAAAAAAAACATTTTATTTCTCTTTATTTTCCCTTGCCATAGTTTAAAAGTATTTATAATAAATAATGTAATTCTGAATTGTAAGGATCATCATAGTAATAAATTATTCATAACGAAATGATGCATGTATTGAAATGTTTTTCCTGGGCATGCCTATTTTGGACATTAAAATGTATGAGCCTTCTGCCCTTGTAAAGGATTTCATGGCTGGTAAGTGAAGGTCACCGTTATCAACTTAAATTTCAATTTATTGAAACTTTTTTTCTTGTTGCAGCCGCGTATAGTGTACAAAAATATAGTTCTGCCAAAATTAAAACAAAAAACTAATTACTCAAAATATTTCTGCAACATGAAACAGTAACACCATTCCAATGCGGTTGTTCGGACAATATGAGTTGTAAAAGGTGAAGCGTTAAAACAATTTCATTAGAATCTTTTTCTGTAAGTATACTCACTGATTCTGCATTTTTTAGTCTATTTATAATGTTTTGCCCTTACTAACCATATCGGGACTCATGCTGCCAAATGCATCCAAATTTACAATTTTTAATTTTTATTTTTGAATCCTTTATGTTAACTTCAATTTTGTGGGTTTGTCGATGGAGGGAAAATCTGTGGATGCTTAATTAACCCCCTTGCTGTCATCCAATCGGGCTGAAACTTAGCAGATGATGTCGATGACGATGCATTCTATCAAAATTTGCGGTTGTAACTGTTATTAAAAGGTTGCTTTTACGGAATACTAATAAACCAACTTGTCGTCATCCAATCGTATTAAAAAAAGCTTTGAACCGACCATTGTTGAAACTCTTTCCTGTTGCCGATTTTTTTTAATAAATAAAAAATTACTTTAATAAGAATAAATAAGTGATATTTGGATACGAGAGCATAAATGCACATTTTCATAAATAAATTTTGAAACTTAGTTTGCCGCACATTTGGCTGATAGAAGTGCTTTTGATATTTAAAATTAGATGAAAATACCAAGCACACGCTCTTTACAGAATCGGCGCCTGTATTAATGAATATAAAAATTGGCAATGCATATAAAGGATTTATAATGCAAACTTTGTTTTTATAAGTTATTTTATTGCTATCTTATTTTAAACTTCAAATATGGTTTGAAAACTGAATTGGAGAAGTAAGGTGTTTGTTCCTGGTCTTAACTAATTGAACAGATCGTATTGGTATTTCTGCTTTTGACGTAAAATTACACTAAATTCTGCCGACCAAATGGTATAGTGGCTAGCTTCTAGACCGCGATGTTGCGGGTTCGAGTCCCGTGTTAGGCATGGGTATTTGTAAATGTATGTTGGCTTGTCTAATGACGAATGTTTCGGCGCATTATAGCCCTCGTGTTGCTGACGGCGCCAAATAATCTGAAAACAACCAATACACTAAATTCTACGGTTGTTAGAATTCTCTTATCGTTGATGAAACTTAGTATTAGTGTTAGTTGTCTGCAAAATCCTTTATTTTTTTTTTATCGAGGTGTTATTTAATGTTTTATTTGTGAAATAATGGTTGATAAACTAACATGCATCCAAATATTCATGGCACTTAAAGAGTTTATATGGGCGGGAAAGATTGTATGATCGGGTTGATTTAAGTTTAACGGCGCAAGGGCAACACGAGGGCCATACTGCGCCAAATTGTATGATCGGGTGAGTTTGACGGAGAGTCAAGTCAAAAGCACAGGGGAATGATTGAAAATTAAGGATTTAACCCGAAGTTTGTACCTTAATAGCAAGATAGACTGTCTTCTAAATGGAAAGTTGTCTCACAATTACAATGCTTAATGCAACTTGGTTCTACAATTTTTAATAGTAACGATATTTTTTAACATTTCAGGTGACTAGAATACACCATACCATAGTATAGTAACTCAACCGAACTATATAACGTGTCCAAATCGTATTTCGCCCATCTGATGGCTGTTTGGTTAGCTCTCTGACCTTGCATGACAAAGGCGGCGGATTCGAATTCTGGGTTAGGCGCGTATGTTCGTTGTGGTTCAGAATCCACCTAAGTTGTAGATCCGTCCTGATAAAACCGTTATTGTGCATAAAGATAAAGTTCAGCGTACCAATCAACCAAACCGTGTTTCCCATATTTCAATTACAATATGAAATTCATTACGATCTTGTTTAATCCAGTGGTTATGAAGGGTATTAATTTCAAGCTAACCATACACTACTGCAATTTTTTGGAATTTGTGGATAAGCTGCCTATTTGATGGTTGTTAGGCTTGCGCTCTGATGGTTTCGCACGTTAAAAATGTTAAGGTTTATCCCCCCCCCCCCCCATGCCACGGAACCGCCTTGGTTGGCGTTATTGTGCTAAGGTCGTAGTTTAATAAAGTAAAGAAGTCGTTCAAATTAAATATTGTAAAAGTTCATGATATATATGTTTTTACTTGCAACGCATTATCTTTCTGGAAAGTTGGGAAATATATTTTAATTTAGTAATTTGTTTGTAATTGTTTTCAATGCTTAATGATTCCTCGTAGCAGAAAACCCTCGACAATGTGATTTTGGCGCATCTTTTACAGACCTTCTGTATAAAGGATTGCCTCAAATTACTTGACATGGAATTAAATTTTGAATCACTTGCATTTGTGATTTTTTGAAAGCCAAATGAAATTTATTTTAGTTTAACCCTTCGCACTCCAGTGGCGCCTCTAAGACGCCACACGATTTGATGCCAAACCACGAGAGGACCATTAGGTGTGATGCGGAAATTCGATGCAAGGCCAATGACTGTGTTTAGTTTCTATGAAGCAAATCCATAAACACCAGCCGAACCTAAAATGTCTCGAGTTGCTGATTCCTCCGCGCGAAAAAGGCCTGGAGTGCAAAGGGTTAAATAGTTGATTGTTACCGATTTAAGATTCATTGGAGAGATGAAGTATTAAACGATCTATTTAAATAGTAAAATTTATTAAAAAATCGTATCACAAGTAATTCAATAAAAATAAAGGCAGAGGAGGAAAAAGTGTAGGGATGCACTTGTGAGGTGCGCGCGACTAACGGAAGGTTCAATGTTAGAATTTCAACTTTATACCGTCTGGATCAGATGAGGTTGGCTTTAAAAAAAAAAAAAAAATTTTTTTTTTACATTGGTAAGCTGTACATCACATGATGAGAAGTTAACTATTCAATCTAAGCAATTGTATTTATTGAAAAGTTTTTGTAGTAATTAGGGTCGTATATCCTACTATTTTAGATTTTTAAATTCAAAAATAACTTTGCATTTAGAAAGTTAGAAAGGCAATATATATTGGATTATTGATTTTCAAACACACCATGGAACATAAGTTCCACTCTCGAACCCTAATTGTCAAGCATGGTTAGAAACTAAAAAGAAGTATCGTTATAAAGACTATTATGTCCAAATTTGCACTTTTTACCCGATCAGCTCCGTGGTTATTGGATGCATTTCAATTAATCAGTGATTAACGAATTATTTAGATGCGATTTACGCATCTTGGATGTAACCCATTTTGCGTATTTAAAAAAATGCAGGAACTGAAACCGTCCTGTGACACAATTCAATAAAATTTTCGTTGTATAACATACAGTAACTAAAGTTGTTATATTTGATGTAACTGACAAAATGATTAAATTTTAATGAAAATAACATCTTCGAATTTAAATGATACTGAATGCTCCAATCAAATTTTTTCTATTTTCTTAAAAATTTAAAGTTCTAATGAACTTTTTGTCTAGTATCTTCAGTAAGAAATAAAATGCAATATTTTTCACAAATTATATGCTATATTTCTGTCGTCGAACATTACTATTATTAAATTTTAAAAATTCTTTAAAAAATATTAAGGTCCTTATTTTTTGTTTGCAAGGTTCTTGAAAAGTCCTTGAATTTGTTTTCAAAAAATCTGTACGAACCCTGTATTGACAAACAATTTCAAATTGTAGCTCAATTCGTAATAGTTTAAGTTTTAAAGTTAAAGCAATATTCTTTTTGAAGTATTTTGGATGTTAATTAAAAATTAAATAAATGGATTTAATTTAAAAAAAAAAAATAGTATAGTTTGATTATATAACTTGTTTTCCTGAAAAGTTATTTGATGTTCAATTTTTTGAAAATTAGCGGTTTTTTTCCGATATTGAAACATGCATTGAAAAGAATGTCTGTCTCAGGAGCCTATGTCAGCTGTAAAATGAAAGAACCCTAAATTTGTTGGAATTATCCTAAAACTTTTATGAATTATCCCTAAAATGTTCTAGAAATTTTTGGAGTTCTCTCTAAAATTCCTATTTTTTTTAGAAAACTCACTGCTCTTCCTGTTATCCTTAAACTAGAAGAATTTTTATATTTTATTGAGTAAAGAGATGAAAAACAAATTTGATATTTCCTTATTTTCAGTTTATAACAACCACATGATCATTATAATAGTATACAGGAAACAAAAATAGGTTATTACAGAGTTTGATTTTCTATTAGAGGTAAGGCCTCAGTGTAAATTGCAAATATGAAATCTTAATCTCGCTTGTGCCTAATTTTAAAAGTTAACAAAATTTATTTTATGCAACCAATTTAGAGAGAAAATTCAATTTCAATTGGGTTTCTGACGTCAAATCATACTTAAAAAATAAGTTCTTGACCTTTAAATTAATGGTATAGTGGTTAGCGTGCTAGCTTCTAGACCGCGAGGTTGCGGGTTCGAGTCCCGTGTTGGCATGGGTGTTTGTAAATGTATGTTGGCTTGTCTAATGACGAATGTTTCGGCGCATTATAGCCCTCGTGTTGCTGACGGCGCCAGATAATCTGAAAACAACCAACCAACCAACTTGACCTTTAAATTAACGAAATTATGACGATTTTTAAATTGAGTGGACTTTTTATATGAAAACCAACTCTCGGAGAAATCCTTGATGTTTCGAACCAACTGTATGTTGTTTTTTAGAGTATTTACACCATTAGTTTTAATTAAAAAAATGTAGCATTATATTGATAATTAACTTAGGCTTGGTTAACAAACGTAACAAGTAGGTTTTTCAGAGTGTTTCGATATGTTTTTAAAAATTCCATTAAAATCGATTTATAAAAGCAATTTTTTTCGAATTCAAATAAAGTTATTTGCAATCAACATATGTCAACGTTTTGAGAAAAATATCGCACCAAACGTTAAAATTTGATTTCTATCCTAAAGTCATTTACATTTGCTTCTATGGAATTATTTTGTTGCATTATTTATAAGGGCATTTTTAGTGTTCTGTACTCCAAAGCCGATTTGTAGAATCCTTTCACAATGTATGTTTATCGAAAACACATTCCAGGGCTTGCAACAGCTTGCAAGCATGTCCCTAGGGAAAAAAGGAACAATTATCTTTTAAAAAAGGGACTTTTAGAGACATAAATTTTTAAGGCCACGACTAATTTTCAGTGCAACTGCACTATTGCAAAACTTTCATTTACCATTTAACTTCAAAATTAAATATTGCTCTTAACACTTTTTGACAAGAAAATAAATTAATGAGATATTGTACAGGCTCCCAAGCAAACAAAGTTGAACTTCTTGCGAAAGCAATGAAAACCGTAAAAAAAAATTCAAATTTTCCAAAAACTGCACAAGTCAAACAACTTAAAAAATTATACTATATCGACAAACAGATGAATATATTTAAATCCAATTTTACAATTGTTTTTTTCATCCTAACTATAGTTCATTCTCAATTTCTGATTGCAGTAAAAATTGCAATTTTTAACAAAGATTATACAGAAAAATTAGGACTAATTTTCTCGTACAAAATTGAATTAAAATTTCGATCATTTTGCATCGATTTGAATGAAATGGCGAAATCAATCTACACATCGGCAAAAATCTTATATGTTACAACTGCATAGCAATCAGCCAAAATGATCATTACATCAACGTAAATATCAGCATTAGTACCCAATGTACATGTGCAAATCTCTGCAATAGAGCCAATTATATCGGTATAACAATCAATGAAATCGCATTTCACAACAGCGTACAACTCTACCACAGTCATAAGGGTATAAATATTGGAAACGATGGCCTATTATATCGGCGAATCAACACAGGGAGAAGTTAAACGATTGAAATTAAATTTAGCACACAGTTCATATATACTCAAACATAGGACAAATTACAAAATATTAAAAAAAATATTCTCGATTTTTTTTTTTTTTAAATGGAAAAAAATTAATAAATCAAAAAATTAATTTAAAATTAGCTCTTTTTTTTCTTTCCAATATTATGAAAGGTACCATTATGAAAGCTTCAGTTGAGGATGCCAGAAATATAAAAAATTTCATCAATAAACCATCTCATTAACAATTTAAAAAAATACCTCCTATAATTCTAAAACTTGTAGCTAAACAATTTTGAAAAAATAAGTTAGATGTTTATGAATACTTTAGAGAAAAACTATTTTGGCGGTTTATATCAAAATATCTAAAATTCAAAAAATACAATTTAGACTTATAATATTCAAGCTATTCATAAAAATAACTGGTTTCGAATACTGTTAAGTCCAGGTTACTATTCCGTAACTATGTACTACTATTGTAAAAGTTTCTTTAATTTTTCCAGTCTAACATTTTGGTATCTTCAAACAGATTTTTAAAGCAATATTTAGAAACCATCGTGTCGGTTCCAATTTGATAATTAAATTAATGACTGATATTTAAATATCATCAGGACTGAAAGAGTCAAATCTGAAAATAGCTTCTTCATAAACAATCAGCAAATGTGGTGTTGCCTTAAAAAAATATCAGGAATGGAAACTTGGATCTTTTTTTCTTTTTGATTTACTACAATTTTCTTTCCCATTAATTTGTAAGTCTTCTAATAGTAAAATAAAAGAAAATTTATTGTCTAATTATCGAAGTAGAATAAATAAATTCAAAACAAAGAATTGTCACATTTTATTTAACTGCATTCAAAATGTTGTAAAAATTTAATCAAAATGCAATTGACAAAAGGAATTATAATTATGTACAAAACTGTATAAATATAGATTGCACATTTGACAGCACAATTATTGAGTCAAATTTCTCGAAATAAATTTATAAACCAATATATTTTAAATAACAAGTAAAGAATTTATAATTTTAGTCTACAATAAAAACAGTATATATTAATCAGGTTAAACATTGCATCAATACTGGTTAAAAAAAAATATATGAAGTATATTATACACAAAGAACTGAATGGATTATTCAAATCAAAGCAAAAAAGTCTAAATAAACAGGTTCATTAGGCAGTGTATTTTTTTTCTTAAATTTGTTGTTAATGTAAACAGCAAATCCATTCAGTAGTTTGTAAACCTTGCAAACATTATTATGAAGTCATTTGATTGTGATGGTGCTTAGAAAAAGACAAATATCAAGAGATAAATTGAAAATAAGCATACACAAAAATTTTTTTGTAATCCAAATTTTTTTTAAAGTGTGAACTAATAATAAGATTAGAAGAAAAAAGTCCAGAACTATCAATTCTCTCATTTTTATACCTTCTAATAGTCGTTTTTCATTGAAATATCACAAAAATCACATAAAGACAATACTTTTTATAAAAAACACATTTGCTATTCATATATGTTTGTACAATAAATATTGATAAATTTCTAACAATGTACTGGTTAAATTTTGAAACAAAGATAATTGTTTTTTTTTTTAAAAACTGCATAATTAAAGTGGACGGCAATTTGATTTTAAAAAAATTTAGTGATTATTCTTTTCTAGACTAGCTTCAAAATAGCGTCTTAAAGACAACTTTATAACACACATTTAAAAATCTTAAAATTTTAACAAAACACAAATTTTTACAATAATTAACAAAATATATTAACATAGTCTTTTAATATATTCATCACTTAATTTTACCAAAACTATTCTATTTGAATTTCTATATACACGACAAAATAAATTTTGAAAATCCATGTAAATAAATATCTATGCAAGTATAAAGGTAATAAAAATGCATGGGTGGTCAAGGGGTATTTCCATTCTTATAGCTTTTGAAAAATAAAATTTAATAGCTATAAAGTTCATAGACAGAAAGAAGCTAGTTAATATAGGCTTTAAATTATTTATTTGAACAGAAAATGAATGCATAACTATTAATTAGCATTTCATTAGGAAATTAAGATTTTTGAAAAATCAAAACTTGGAAATTTTTTTTTTTAGTTGATTTGATAGTTGTAGCCTTTTTGCAACCCCCTTGAAAATAATAATCCTAATTGACACCCATGTAAACATGCACGTGTTAAAATTATGCAAACCAATTATTTGTTCCCTGTTCTAAATTTATATGAAAAATCCAGTTTCCCTATAAATATTTTTTTTTTTTAATTAACAACTGAAAGACAAATATTCTACAGCTCATTTGAATAAAATTTTAACATTCATTGTTTAAAACTAACCATGTTAAAATTTTAATGAACAACTAAATGTAAAAAGGGAACATACCAATAGGTTTTTCAATTGGATGTGAATCTTTTTTACATGTAGCAATTCAAATGTAAAATGTATAAGTTCCTTTGGTAATCATGAATTTGCATTTATTTCTGCAGAATAGAAATTGGTTAAGTTGCCATTTTATGCTTAGAGAAGCAGGTAGTAAAAACCTATACATTAGTTGTTTTAAATAAAAGTTGCTTTAGTATCTAAAACAAAAGTGTTTATTTCTTGAAAACAAATTTTAAAAATGTGTGATTTTCATTTATCCGATACATCTATTTTATAACAAAAAACATTTTTATATGACCAATGTCACAGTTTTAAGCATTAAAATAGTATACAAAAGCTTTCAATTATAAATTGTAAAATGCTAAATTGTCGGAGATCTACTTTTAACAATCTTCACTATATGAGCAAGAGCACAAATGAGTTTTTTCCACTTCAACAGTCGTTACTAGTAAAATTTATCAGGTAAAGAACTGAGAGTCTATCATTGAAGCTATCTGATAAACAGGATAGCTCTAGAAAAGTTGCGAATGACAATCTTGTAAACACCATCTTTCACAGTTGGATAATAACATCTCCACTACTCTCAAGTGAAACACATTCTACCATGACCAGGTAAGTTTTTCTCTCGTCTATTTTTAATAATGATGAACGTGACTACTCATGTTTTTTTGTTTTAAATTCAGTTGAAAGGTGCCAATGGAAACTTTAAAACAAAGAGAAAACAGAATTAAAAAAAAAATAGGACTGTGAGAGTAACTCCTGGATAGTTCACACAAAAGTCACTTTCTAGAAAGTTACTTAATGTTAGATAGAGCTGGTCAAATATGCCTTAGAGAACAGTGAAGAAGTATTTACGCTATGTCATTCTAATAGTTGATATTCCCTAACCACTATCAGATAACTGGATCATGCAGATTAGTGGACAAACTACAAAAAACAAGATTTCTGATGCTCATGGTTGCGAGGGGGAAATATAAAACACATTCTAGTCAGATAAAATAATGCTTGAATGCCTTGCGGGCAGACTTTAAATTGGAAACTCCATATATGCTTCTAAAATGAGAGAGAACATGTTACAATTGTTTGCAACTTAGTAATAAAACAATAGCTTTTGCAAAATGTTAAGAGTTTTGAGAAAACACATGTGGCTAGTACTTCCAAGAATCTTTATCTCTCAGATAATAGGAAACTCTCATGTATACTTTAGACTTAATTATTCGTAACATTATTTCAAAAAGGAAAAATTGTTTCTAATACACAAACATCACAGTCAATAATATTATAAACAAAGTAGGATTCAAAATAGTCAATTAAACAAGAAAGCATGTGTATATGGGTATAGTTTCAGTCATGAGAAATATTTATAAATTGAAAATATTTTATTTAATTAACTCAAAAATTTAGGTAAAAGTAAAATTTCTTAATTCAATTCATTGACAGACAACAGATGAAATCAAATAAAGTTTTAACTTAGACCAAGAAATATATATTTTTTCTACCACAAACCCCTTTTTAAAAAAAAAAAAAAAAAAAAGACAATACTTTCTATAAATGCTATATATCAATAAAAATATGAAAAATACACTTAATTGTAACATCATCATAATAATGGCTTCTTAAAACAAACAATATGTACCCTGCTCTAATGGGCTTGCAAATACTTATTGAATATTTTAATCTTGCCTCCCTCTAATTATATAACTTTCAAGCTCTACTTTCAAACACATTGGTAATTTTTCCCGTGATAAATTTTGTACAACTTACAAAACAGATCTACTTGCTTAACTATAATTTTTACCCCCGAATCAAAACCGTTGAGCTTATTTTTTAAATATAAATTTCATACACCAGAACACATGTTTAAAAAAAAACAAAAAAACAATGAATAAAAATAATTATCAGGATATTATTTTTCCATACCAAAAATAATGAACTTTTCCAACCATTATCATTTGAATATACTTTTATATTCAAATGGAAGGCTGGAAAAATTTCCTTAGATAGGAAAACCGTAAGACTAAAAATCAAATTTAGAATAGCTAATAGAAACCCATTGAAAACTATGGTTATTATTATTTTTGCAAACATTTATTCAAAAAAGGGAAAAGGAAATTCATTTTGATATATATAAAGTCATTTGATTTCCTACAGCTAATCCATCTTATTTAACTTGGGAACTTTACCATCTTGTCATCATAAAACCCTTTCCTAAATCTCAATTGCTCTTTGTCATCGACTTCTACATTCCAATCTGAATTTTCTTTTACAAAATTATTTTTTAGGTTTTATAAAAACGAAACTTAAATTCCCCAGCAAAATGGAAAAGTTCGCCCATTGCTGATTACGTTCTTGAGACATTTAGAAAAATTCCCAACTTTTCCATAGTATTTCCAGATTTAAAATGTTCACTGATAAATTTCGATTTCCCATCTCATGTTGCCATTCTGATGTTTGATATTTCCAGAATATCGAATACCGCTGATAATTCTCTGTTTTTTCTGTTGTTGGACACCTTACAAAGAACTGTTTCCATAAATTATTTCCACACCAGCAAACATTACGAGTGGGCACAGCAACCTCCAGTTTCATGCTGAAAATTCTTATACAAATTCAGAGTTTCTTTAGCCAACGATACCAATCCAGAACACTCGGCAGGACACGAAATCTTCTCAGTTTGGCATGATGCATCGAGGAAGCAAATATCATTTTCAGGAATCAAGCTTCCAGCTTCAGTTTCTGGAAGATTAACAGTGTACGACGTAGTAGTCCCTTCATTAACAGCACTGTTCTCTATGAAACTACTTTCAACTCTTTTGTCCTCTGCAAAACTACTTTCAATTCCACTATCCTTGATGATATCATCCTCATTCAGCATATCATGGCAGTAATGTCCTTCCATGCCAGGACAGCCATTACAACATTGGCCATGAGGTTTACATTTGTTTGGACCACATTTGCAGATATCTGCCATTGCTGCTGATGCTGAAATTATATCCTGGACTTTTATTGGAGTGGCTGGTGGGGAATTCAAACCTGCTGAAGCAGTGGGTTCCTCAGAATCACTTATTGCCAAAATTGGCATTCCCAAAATGTGTTGCTCTTCTGGAATGTCATTATCTGGCTCGTCAATTTGTGTTGACTTGTCGTTCAACTCGGTTTCTAGAGGCAATATTTCTGGTGTAGGCTGGACAACTTGCATTGATTGAGGCTGGCTTTCAAGGTATTGTATATTGTCCAGAGGAACCAGGGCAAATACTGAAAAAAATGAATTAGGTATCTTAATGGTGAGTCTAAGAGCTTAGATTTTTTTTTTAAAATTTTTTTTTCTTAATGACCTTTCCAGGGTTTTGAGAAAGTGAAAAAGATGTGCATTGGAGGACTTTTAAAGGATATACAGACAATTTTTAAGATCAAGAAAAAAAATTTAATAAAAAAACTTTAATAAAAAAATTTTAAGACAATGCATGAAAAATATTTTAAATGATCTTTTAAAATAAAAGGATTCAAACAAAAACAAGCATACATTTATGGAATAATAATCTCTTTTTAAAATTGACATCAATTTATTTCATCTTTTCAAAGCGCGTAATCCCATTTTTAATTCTTTCACCAATTCATTCAATAACGTCCAACGTAATAGCTAAATGTATGACAATCGTTTAGGTCAGCATCTTTTCTAGCAGCAAATCCCATAAGTTCTGCTAAGCTCAGCATGATTTCCACGGTTTAATACAATGTTAGTTTACAGTGCTTTCTTTGACGCCACTATGATTCAATCTCTTCATATTTGTTGTGTATATAACATGTACTTATAATTAAATAAATGTGTTTGACTGCTTCAAAAATAACTGTTTCCTGACTCGCCACTCTGCATTAATTTAAGCCAAGATGTAAACATTACATTTATATGAACATATGCGTCACTCAGAACTAAAGGATAAAGTATATAAATTAGTCTTTCAGTGCTATACATACATACAAAGTGGATCAAATTTTATGTATCCTAGTTTCAAATATAATACACTCTATTGCTTTATACCGTAATAATAAATAATAAAAAAATAGTCACATAACTTACATTGAGAATCAAACAGTGCAAATGAACATTAATTCACAATCTTTAAAATTCCTGATTAAATTATCGAGCTGGTCAAGTTTAGCTCTGAATCAAGTGGATCACATCCATAAATGACCATTAGTTTTAAGCACCTCATATATCATTCTACGAGAATGAAAAAAAGTTAAATTGAAATTTATTTAGTTTTACCAAGACTTTCAAAGAGTCTCAAGAACTTAGCATTAATAATAACTTTTTAAACAATTGAAGTATTTTATAAGTACTTTTTTAGATTAGTGTCCTTAGAAACATCAAGTCAAAATGAGGTTTCCAAGAACTGAATGAACCCTGAATACACAAAACTCCATGTCCATAGAGTATCTTTAATAACTAATACTCAAAATCTTTCTCTTTTTTTTTTTTTTTTTTGAGAGAGTTTTTTTTTTTTTTTTTTTTTTTTTTTTGTGAAATATGACTAATTCAGTTAAAGAATATTAAATAATAACATAAACTACAATTACCATTAGCAATTTACAGGAGAAAATACATTGAATTGCGAAGGAATAAAGTTTCCAATCACTTTGCGGAGAAAAAAGTATTTGATCGATCGCAAACGAAAGCAACGCATTTTTAGTGATATATCTGCAATTTTTTTTATTACTCGGTGCATGTGTTCAAGATCTAAGAGGACAGTGTAAAAGGTCAAATTGTGGTTTGAAAGTTGAAAACTAGTTTCACATCTGCGGAAGTATGGCTCAAAAGAAAGAATTATCTAAAGATCTAAAACTTTTAATAGTTAAATGCTTAAAAAGCGGAATTTCTCCCTTTGCATGTGCTCAAAGTACTGTTTGCAAAATTGGAAAAAATATCCCTCGAGTAATGATGTAAAAAATCTTCCTCAAAGTGGTCGCCCACGTTCAACATCAAGTAGGCAAGACAGGAAATTGGTTAATCTTGCCAAACCTAAGCAAAGTTGTATATCCAAATAACTTAATGCAGAGTGGTCAAAATATCGAGTAAATGTATGTGTATGTACAGTGCGAAATCGTTTAAATGGCAAAGGATATCACTTCTGCAAAGCCAAAACGAAGCCATATATGACTAAAACACATAAGAAAAGTTGTCTTCAATGGTGCAAGAAACATAAAAGCTGGTCTTTTGATGATTGGAAGAGGGTTATTTTTAATGACGAATCTCGTATTTACCTAAGAACTGGGGATGGCACTGGAATCTTTGTGAAGAGGAGAGTTGATGAAAAGTTCAAAGAAGATTGACTCAAAACTAAATATCAGGGTTCATTTATGGTGAGGAGTTGCATGACATCTCAAGAAATGGGTAAATTGTGTACAGTGTTGCGAACAATTAATTCTAAAGTACATTTGACATTTTAGAGCATAATTTGATTTCTAGCATCGAGGAAGCGTTTGGCGACTCCTCCGATTTCATTTTTCAAGATGATAACGCATCCTGTCATCAAAGTAAACAGGTCAAGAATTTTTTTAATTAAAATAGAAATTCTCCAATAAAGACTAAGAATTGGACTGCAAATAATCCGGATCTCAATCCAATCGAAAATGTTTGGAATGTTTTGAAAAGAGACATTGATAAGAGAAGACCTACCAATATGGAAGAACTATGCCTAGCCATCAAAGAAAGATGGGGTGAAGTTCCATCAAATTTATGTCATGAGTTGGTCGAATCCATGCCTCGACGCTTAAATGTAGTAATCAAGGCAAAATTAGGAACTACAAAATATTAAACTGAGTTGATCGAATACTTTTTTCTCATTAATATGATGATCAGAAACTTTTTTCTTTGAAGACTCTATTTAATTTCCTCTTTGCATTGTTAAAGTTAACTGCAATGTATGGTATTATTGATTATATCACAAAATGAGCTAAATTTTGTAATAAAATACTTTAATTTGAAAAATACATGTATTGAATTTGTAGAAAAATAACCTTTTATGTTTATGTATCATGGGCACTGCTTTCGGTGATCGGATACTTTTTGCCAGGGGTTGTATTGAATCAAAAGACTTGACGAATGAACAAATGTTAATATGTGTCTATAAACAATATTTATATCTAGTATTCGTTGGCCAATACTGAAAAGATATTTATTTAAAATTTAGAAACGCACAGTTAAATTTACCTTTAGATTTAAACAAATTTTAGGCAACATGTAACAGTTCAAAAGTATAAGTAAAAATTGAATGTTATCAAGAAAAATTTTCATTCTTAATCATACAATTTTAACGAGATTTTAGATAACCATATTTTAGTCCTAGTTCGGCCCATTTCAGGTCAATTTATGCGAAATCCGGTTTTAAAAGAGAAAATTTGGAACAAAATAATGGCCCAAAGTAGTTTTTTATACACATACTTTTTTTTACACACAGCTGATTTTACAAGTGAACGATAAAAATGTCTTTTCCATAAAAATACCAAAAAAATTAGACAAATAGGTTTTGATAAGTAGTAAGAATAATTAAAAAATACAATAGAAAAAGTCTTATAACAATAGATATTAAAGATAGCACTTATTTTTTCCCATCTTCACAAAATTAATAATTTCAATACTAGTAATTTATCAGTATCATAAGTTTCCTGGAAAGTTAATTTAATTTTTTTTTTTTAATAAATTAGTCAGGATGAACAATAGCTGGATTTTAAGAAAATAATAAAATGAAGTGGTTTAAACAATAAAAGATTATATTAGATTAATAAAACATATTAACAAAAAATAAGTCTGTTTTGAGTTCATCATACCTTTCATAGTTCCATCTGGTAATGTTTGAATATGATAGGTACATTCTGTTATATTTTGATTATTTATGTACATGGTTTGTTCATTTACATTAGAGTTTTCACTAAATGCTACATCAGAGTTTTCTTCATGAGTTATGGGCTGAAATAAAAAAAAAAGATATGTTTAAATTATCCAATACAGATTTTGAACACTTAAAATTCAATATAAATAGAAACTTATAAATAAAAACAGTACAAAATTATTTACTTCCAAACTAATAGTAAAAACTAACAACAATCATAATGTTCCACTGAAGTGTTTAAACAAAATGTATTTCTTGATGTGTAAATTTGCAAACTGCAGAAATGTCCTAATACAGAAACCTTAATCCTTATAAGACATAATTTCTTTTTTTATAAATTTTCCAAAAAAATTGTCCACTTAACAATTAAAAGTCTAATTAACACACAATAATACTTGTCTTTACTTTTTATCAGAAAATGTAAAAAGTTATAAAAATTTACTGAATTATGTAAATTAAAATTTTAGTTCTATTTAATTAAAAATAGTAAATTATACAATGACTTATCTGAAGATATAGATAAGCCAGGCAACACTCATACAATTTTCTAATCTCATGTTAATTTAATAGGATCTGGGAGTCTGCGTTGCCAGACGTAGTATTTTGAATACTACACTGTTGTTTTTTCCACACCTATATTTCGACACAGTGCTTTTCTTAGTACTTTTTCAGGGTGGCTACAGAAATTGAGAAACAAAATTCCCTGATTTCTAGAAAATTCTCTGATTTGCATCTCCTCTAATGTTATAGTTAAAAAACAATGAAAAAGAAAATAATAGTCCATTTAAAAATATATCAATTTAATGAGTAAATTTAATTCTAAATAATCAAAGTAACTGCATCAAAATATAAATTTCTGATAAAATCAAAACAAGTATATTTAGAGCATGAAAAAGAATGAAAATTACATTCTTATTAAAAAAAACAACCTTAAACAACTTTATCTAAGATTGAATGAATTTTTAGCCACTAAACTTAAAAAAAGACAAAAAAAAGACAAGTAATATTTATATTGATCTACAGGTCAAATAAGAAACATAATAAAGCAACTGCATATGGTCATAGTAGGCTAAATATGGCTGTTTAATATTGGCAGATGGCAATTAAGATGTGGATCATTTCCCTGCTGGACAAAAATTGCATTCTATAAAAGTCTGATTATCAAAAGTGCCATTTATAATGACACATAGGAAAAACGATAGGTATCACAAGTGATATTAAATGTCAGATAATTCAGAGAAAGATGCGGGAGCACCATATTACCTGAAAAACATACTGAATGAAATAAGATGGAAAAGGTTTTTTTTTTTTTTGTTATACATGTCATGTTGGAAGACTGAACTGAACTACCACTTTTAAGGACAGAGGTGTCACAAATTCTTGTAGCTTATCTCGGGCATGAGAGATAACTTTTCACTAATGGTTAGAGTAGCTTGTTGTATTGAAAGAGCAATATGTATTGAAAGACCCTTTGTTGTGCATTGGGAAGAGAAAATATTAGTACAAAGATAAGCTATCATGAAAAAAATATAGTCCAATGGCACTGTTCAATGCTTAATTCATATGGCTTTCTTAAAAAAATAAATATGCAGAATAAGGTAGCATCTTTACCTGTGTCGAATCTTTGGGGTGCTTTGCCAGGTGAGATTTCAAACTATCCTGAGAAGCATATGATTTCTTACACTGACTTTCAGGACAGACATATGGCTTTTCACCTGCAAAGGCAAAAAATTCTTGAAATGTGATATTGCTACCAAAAAGTGATAGTCTCCTATAACAAAATCAATATAAATTATTACCTGTATGTGTTAGTCTATGCTTTTTCAATTGATGATTTAATGTAAAACGTTTTCTGCATCCATCTATTTCACACCTTTTAAAGATAAATAAAATAAATGGAAATTTATATGGTGTTTCACAAATTATTATAATTTTCTTAACTTCAATATAAAGTTTCAAATACATAATATAATTTTTGAAATTTTTTCAAAATTAAATGAAAAATTCATTTATATAGGTATTTTTCTGCTGAATACAATTATACTCACCCAAATATTCCTAATGTTAACTACAAGTGAAATCATTTCTCAACACCCTAATATTATTGACAATAATCAATATTTACATTTCCAATTTTCTTTACTAAATGAAATGTATTTGGATCAAATTACTTTATTAATGATATAAATAAAAGTCAGTCTTGGGGGAAAAAACCTCATTCTTTGTTTAATTTCATTAGGCTGTTATTGTTATTTATTAAACATTTTTAATCAATTTCAGAAACAATTTAAAGTTTATGCGAATAATAAAGTAAAAATAGATCTAGTGCAGCAATGACAAGTGAATAACTAACCTGTCAAGGAAATAAAATAAAGAATTCTATCAAATTAATAGTCTAAAGGATGTTTATACAAGGGACATTTTTGCAAAAGAGAGAATATTATTTTAGGTGCTTTATGACTATAGATTGCGTCTAATGTAACCTGTAGGCCTTCTCTAATTTGAAGATAATTGTAATAAAAATATAACTAATATATTTTTATCGGATTAAAAATAAAATAAAAGAACACTAAAAAAATTAAACAATTATATCAGTCAATAAATGGAATTTTGTAATCATCAGGATTTTGAAAATAAAATATTGTCCGTGTATAGAAGTCGTAGAATAGCTCCCACCAAAATTTGTTCATGAGGGATACTATAGAAACAAGACTTGTTGATTAAGAATAGGGGTATGCATACAGGAAATTGGTGTCCAAAGTATAAAAAAGATGTCTTTCTCCAGGAATCCCCTGTGAAAAATGCCATTTTTGCAATCAATAGTGTGCACAACTATGAGCGGAACTCATTAAAAAATATTACACACACAAGTGATGTTTTTCAAAATTCTTACTAAATAGATTTACGAATATGGTTTTAAACTTACGAATATGGTTTTTCTCCTGTATGTGTACGTTGATGCTTTCGTAGATCACTTAAGTTAGTGAAAGACTTGCCACAATTTGTTACCTCGCATTTAAATGTATTCCCCGTGTGAATTCTTTCATGAGCTTTCAATCTGAGAGAGGAAAAATTATTTATACTAATTTTATAAGTGGAAGGGAGAAATATCACAATGTAATATAAAAAGTATCAAATTGAATCCGACTGAATAATTGACTAAATTACATTACCAATACTGCCCCAAAGAAAATATCTGAATCCTCACATTTTGTTAATAAGGAACAACAGTGATAAGAAGCTATAAAATTTTTAGACATTTATTTCATCACTTCAGAACGAACAATTATTAATTAATATTTTAATGAATTGAAAGTTGACTTATTCAATTCCGAAAAAACAAATATAGTTGACTTTCATGTAGTATATATATAAAACTGAGTTATCTGTACGTCTGAACCTTATACAAATCCACAGTTTTTCATCTTGAAGTACGAAATTTGGTACATAGAAGCTTTAGTACATGGAGATTGTAGAGAGCACTTTTTAAATTTGATTAAAAGTTGCTTTCATTAAAATTAGAGACACGAAAAAAAAAATCTTGGAATGGCAATGATATTTTGTTATTACATCAGAATAAAACCAAAAGTTATTTTAATGTATCCCTCGTATTTTTCTGATCATTTTTATGTATTACAATCGTCTGTCCGATAAGCAGTTCGAATTTTATTGTAATACGTACTTCAATATATTTAATGTCGGTCGATACGGTAAACAACTTCTGCACATGTGCGATTTTAAAGCTTTATTTTTTTATGCATCGTTTTGTTTTTCTAGGTTTTAAATTCATCCTATTTTTGTTTACATTTTGTGTTGTCGTCAACGGTGTATTGTGCTCAGTGGGTATTGACATTTTGATTTTATAAAATGAGTATTAATAACATTTAAACAAAATAAATTCATTAAATTTCTTTGTATTTTATTAGCAAATATCTTCTGCATTACAGTTGTCATATACATCTAACATCTAAAAGTTTGTTTACCAACATAATTTACCACTATAGGTTCGTGCCGTAATGGGATGTTTTCAGTCGGATTTTGGTCAACTTAATAAATCTATTATATCTTTTTTTCCAGTTTATGTTCATTAGAAGATCAAATGTAAGAAAGCTATCTAATGTGAAACAAATATCATTAGGTGTGTTCGTATTATTACGTTATAACCATGCCACCTGGCGATAATTTTTGAGTTGGCGAACAATTTGGTAGATAACACTATCATTTCAATGCCTGTTTAAATTTTTCTCTTAATTCAGATTTTTTTTTATTTTAAAACAAAAATTAAGAACTTGGTACAATATATTTTCATGATTATTTTTAAAGCAAAGGCTAGAGCTGCACTATAGACACCAGGCTTATTTTGATATTATTTTTATGCTTACAAAATTTTAAATGGTTAAATTTTCCTAGCTGGATTAATTAAAACTATGAATTTAACTTCATTTGATTAGAGTCAAAATATACATAGAATCGAGAAGAACAACAGATTATTTAGACTCAATTTGACTTTATCACTTGCAGCCTCAATTTTAGATAGGCCGAAGATTATTGAAATTCACTGAAAACTTTAAAATCATTTCGACATTTGCTAATATGCTGCCAAAGAGAAGAACGAATATCGATGCTAAGTATAGAGCACCACTGCAAAAACAGCATCGACTGGAGAATGACACGAGCACGCTATTACAAAATGAAAGAAAACATGCATCAGTACATTGAAAGCTGATCACCAACAACATTTAATCTGAAGAAATTCTGAGTCTATGCAACACAGAATTGATAGATGTCCTTCAACGGGTCCCCAGCAGCGCGGGGCCACACAGCTAGTTTTGCTATTAAATATGAAAACTACAAACTTCAATGAAATTAAAAAACTTAGTAAATTATTTTGTCTTAATCGTGGTAACATTTAAAGTATTTTTAAGTAATAAATTATCAGTCGTTTTCTTATATTGCTTGGATTCATCAGTGTGTATAAAAGACACTAGTAGTAATTTGATGCAAACCAAATACATATTAACATAAATAGACACAGGAAATGAGAGTATTAATTGAGTTCTAAAATTTGGTCCACTAATAAATGTAAAGAATGGGAATGTTGAGCTGAGGTGTATTACAGTTGCAGAAAACACAAATCTAAACTCCAAGCAATTATTTGACTAAAATATTTACAATTAACTTTCTTAATAAGAGCTAAAAGCAGTAGACATACCTATATTTAGTACTAAATGCTTTTCCACAATCGTTACAGCCATATGGTTTTTCTTTTGTATGCACTCGTAAATGAATTTTCAGACTATATGAAGACAAAAAAGGCTTTCCACAATCTTCCTGATTGCAAACAAATGTATATTTTCCTGAAAATTCAAAGATTAAAAACTAAAGCAAATTAAAAGAAGCAGCTCAAGTCAATAATATTCCATAATAGTTTTTCTGGTATTCATCCGTAAGTAACCAGTTGGTGCCAAGCCTAAATGTTTAAATGATGCATAAATGTATTGCCTAACTTAAATATTTACAGTTTGTTATAACAAACCTATAATGGTTTGTTATAGGAATTATAAATGATTTGAAGGTTATTAGTTTGAATGAGATATCACTACAATGTGGCGTTGCTTATCTGGTACTTTTCTAACAGAAAAGAACTATTTTTCTTTACCCACTTCAAAGTAGTCAACCACCCTGCTAATCAAATATAAGTTCAACAATTATTTTCAAGTTTTCTTCATATAATAATAAAAAGATAGATGCTGGCAAGCATGCTTTTAAAATTCATAATAAACTTTGAGTTAAAGCAAAATTTTTAAACAAGCAAAGAATTTGACAGGTTTTTCTTTGACAGTCATCTAATGCTCTTTTATTTTTCAGGGACAAGAATGGCAAAAAAACAAAAAGACTGAAATCATACACAAGCGAAAAAATTTTACCATAATTTATGCATGAAAGATGTTTTAAGATAAAGGATGAGATTTGTCAGAGAGCAAAAAGTTGGCAATCCAAAAATTCCCCAAAAAAGCATGCAGAAAGGAGAATATATAAAAAAAAGCTTGAGGAAGCGACAATATCCAAAAATTCGGCAAAAAAAGCATGTGGAAGGGATGATTTATCAATTTTAAAGATACAATGAAATTTCTCACACTATATAATAATTACATTTTCAATATTTGGGAAGAAATTAATGTATGCCAAATATTGTTCTCAAAACATAGTACTCTGTGTTCTCCAAATTTCAGTAATAAAAAAAGATCATGTAAATGCCATCCACAAAAACTATGCATAAAATGGACTAATTTAAAAGGTGCATAAAATGATAAAATCCCCATATTTTGTGGCTTGTAAAAGTGCTGGGATTTGACATAATAACCTGTTAATTTAACGTAATAATGTTAAGCAATGCTTTCCAGAAAAAGTACAATCAATCAGAATGAAGCATTATATTCATAAGGAAAATGCTTCAGTACCTAGGTATCAGTTACCGAGATTCATGTCGTGTGATAGCTCCATCACTTGTTCATTTATTAACTACATTTCCGGTAAATTCAAATCTCTTCCCTTAAGTTTTGGTTGTCTGTACGCATGCGCAGAACCCTAAAACACCCAGGTGGTCATGAAACTTCAATAACCAATTGTAGAAGGAGAGTGCCATTGCAACTAATCATAACCAAACTGTATCTCCGTCACCAAGTTCTCTTGGGAAACAGCGGTTCAGATCGTTAAAACCTCAGATCCTCGAAACAGTGACAAAAAGACAAAAAAAGGACATTTTAAATAAAAAAAAGCGGAAATTCGCCAAAAGGCAGAAAAATCTCATCCCTGATTTTTTAAGCATCCAAAATATACACAAATACAAAGATTAGGGAAAAAAACTTAAGCAACAACCAGGCATATTTCATGTAGTTTGCATTTTATTTTTAGCTCAAGGCTTGCAACAGTTTACAAGTATGTCCCCAGGAAAAACAGGGACCATTCTCTTTTAAAAAAGGGACTTTTACAGACCTAAATTTTTAAGCCCACAGCTAATTTTCAGTGAAATTGCAAAACGTTCATTTACCATTAACTTCAAAATTAAATATTGCATTTATCACCTTTTGACAAGAAAATGAATTAATGCGAAAGCAATGAAAACCGTAAAAAAAAATTTCAAATTTTCCGAAAACTGCACAAGTCAAACAACTTAAAACAATTATACTATATCAACAAACAGATAAGTTTATTTAAATCCAGTTTTACAATTGCTTTTTTCATCCTAACAATAGTTCCTTCTCAATTTCTAATGCCAGTAAAAGTTACAATTTTAAACGAAGATTATACAGAAAAATTATGACTAATTTTCTTATACAAAATTGAATTAAAATGTTAGTCATTTTGCATCGATTTCAATGAAATGTCAAAATCAATCTCCACACAGGCACTAATCACATGAATATCACATCAGCAAATGCCACAAAATGGTGTCGCAATACTCAGTAATAGCTGCTATTACATAAATAAAAACTTGGGTGACATTTACCATTATTACAACGTAAATATCAGCAATAGCGGCCACCGTACCAGCAAATCTCAAAAATATTGGCATTTTTTTGGTAACATTAGCACAAATCTTATATCAGTGAAGTCAACTTTCACAACAAAGTACAATTCTACGACAGCCATAAGATTGTAAATATTGGAAGGATGGTCTATTATATCGGCGAAAATGACCATCATACAAGCATAAATCTATGGGATACCACCTGCCATAGTGGCGCAAATCTTGGCAATAGTAGCCATAATATCAATGTAACGTCCAAGGAAAATGACTTCCACACAATAACATAAATAACATTACATCGAAGGTTCGGGAGAAGTCTGAACGTAGGCATGTTCCATGGCTATCAGATTTGCAAGCAAATCCTCCCCCCACATATAATTGTAATCAGGGCTCCTGAAAAATATTTTCTTCCTGCGTACACAAATGCTATTGCAAAAATTTCCTGCGAGTCTGCAGGCTTTAAATTATACTGCTGAAGAAAATTAAATGTTACGTACTATTGAGAATTAAAAGTTGTTTAATGCAAAATCTTCTTGGCATTGATTTTGGAAGCACCGCTCTGCAGGATAAACATCGGTTTCCAATGGCACATTTCCAGTAGCAATATTATAGGGTCATTGGTACTGGGTTGGTTTAAAGGTTAAGCTTGTGAAACGATAGCAAACACTGGTGCTTGTCCAGCATGCCTCCTTTCATAACTATTTTCATTTTTGTGCTCTCGATTTAAATGCTGGGAATAGTTTTGTTCTAACATTTCTTGCAAATACGGCATTTTATCTTCATTGTTTTGCTTGGATAGCTCCTTATCATTTTAAAGAAAAATGTAGCTTCTTTTAAATTACAATGGAGTATCCAAGAATTCTTTCAAATTAAAAAGAATGAAGGAAATAAACTCTCAGTGTAATTACATGTTTCAATAGGTTCAGATTCCAAAATAAGGAAATGAAACCCCCTTTCCCCCTTATGGCAACACTTCTCCCTTCCCTGTCCAGCCTAACTGGAATTTCTCCTTCCTATATACAGAGTGGCCACAGAACCGAGAAAACCTGGAAATCAAGGAAATGTCAGGGAGCTTTCTGATTCTGGAAAAAATCAGAGAAATTTTGTATTGTTTAAGGCACGTTCATCCATATTTTGGCGCTATTTACATGGAGATTTGGAGTGGTTAAGCCATTAAAAGTTTAAAGATACGATTAAAAAAAAAACAATTTTACCAGCAAAACTAGTTTTTTAAAAATTGCATATTATATCTTTAGAATACATGCTCTATTTGATCAGGGTGTCTAGACATCTGGAAAACCTAAGAAAATTGGGGAAATTTGGAAAAAAGTTTGCCCTAAAATCAGGGATTTTTTTAAAAATCTGTCAGGGAAATCAGGGAACTTTTTTTCCTGAATTTTGTGGCCACCCTGCATATAGAAGTAACAGGTGATGAACTTTTTGAAGAATAGCATCCCCCCCAACCTATCCCCTCCCGGCGTTACGGGAGTCAATGATCCCCTTTTCCTGCCCTGTCTAACTGGAAGTTCTCCATTAAAAAAAAAAAAAAAAAACATTTGATTTTAATTTCCTGCAGGATCTGACGATTTCCTGCGTACATCGTACGCGCGTACTTCCATTTTATGAGACTCTGATTGTAATACACATTTGAATCGATCGCAATAGTCGGAGAAATCCACCCTCACAAAAAAAACTGAAACCAACGTTTCTGCTGAACTGCACAATGTCTGGATTATAAATAAAAACTGAAAACATCTTCTAGTTCAAGATAATTAATTTTAGTCCTCATTCACACTTAGTGGCAAGTGATCCTCACACTTGCACTAATCTCGGGCATAGCGGCTATCACATCAACGGAAGATTAAGCTAATATGCACACAAAAACACGGCGGCAAACATCTGGGCATTAGCTATTACATCAGCATAAACCTAGGTGAAAATGACCATCACTTCAAGATAAATATTAACGATGGTGCCTTCCAAACAGGAGCAAATCTCTGTATTTTTTTTCTAATACAATCGTAAATCTCAATAATATAGCATATTACAAGTACATATCAGCATTAGACCCAAATATACAGAAGAAAATCTCAACAATAGTTGTAAATGTATCAGTGAAAGATTATATATGAGATTGACTATCAAAACAACGCAATGTAAATCTCGACAATAGCAATATTTTCGGTGCATATCTTGAAAATAATGGCTATTATATTGGCGAAATACTATACCTGAAAATATCTACTTGCCCCAGGTTGATTAAACGGCATGATGAGGCGACTAAATAAACTAATCAACCGGCCACCTTTCGTTTCTCCCATCCACAACGATTTTTTTTTTGTTACCGAATATACCGAAATTTCCAAATCAATGGAAATCCTTCCCTTTCCTGAAATTTTATAATCAGGTGCATATACACCGTTACAATCCATCCATCCACGATATGGATTCATGAGTTGACAGGCTGGCGACAGAAACGGGAATAGAGAAAAATCTGAGAAATGTCAAGGAATTTCACTCTTCTAGAAAAATCAGGAAATTTTGAAATTTTTTAGTTTCCTTTCTTGCATTACCCATGCGAGTGCAGATGCCGCCTTATTATTAAAAAAAATATTCAAACTTAAATCTGACTTCATCCTTTACAGACATAATTATTTCTCTTATTGTCTAGCGTTTTTGTCAACAAAATATATTAGAACCCTTATTTTATTTGAGTATTATTTCAGTTATATTTTTAGTTATCCTATTACTACTTAAAAGCGCGGCCACCGGTAGCCTTACTTGAAAAAAAAAAAAATTCTCAAACTTTTATCCAACTGCATCCTTTACAGGCATGATTATTTTCCTTCTTACCTTGCGTTTTTGTCAACAAAATATATTAGAACCTTAATTATTTGCGTATTATTTATGGTATATTTTTAACTATCCTATAACTTAAAAGCGCGGCCACTGGTAGCTTTGCTGTTAGATTTTTTTTTTATAAAACTTCAATCTGATTGCATTCTTTACAGCGTGATTATTTTTTTCTTGTCTTGCATTTATTGTCAACAGAATATATTAGAACCCTAAATTCCTTAATACTTCAGATTGATTCCATCAGATTTTTTCGTTTTTATTAACCTGTTAGGTACACAATTTCTTTCATTTACCTATTGTTTGTCTTCACGTTTTTCCAAACCTTTGAAGGCAGTGTCCTTGCGACAATAAACTCCAATCAACCCAACTTGTGATTGATCCCGCTTTTTAACCTTTAACTGCTGTAAGCGGTCTGACAGACCGCAAGTCATTTTTTGTGGAATACTTCCACCCCCTAAAATATAGCATCTTTGACTTTTATATTAATTTTTCTGATACTATGTTTCTTAAACTTTAAACTGGTATTCATCAATTTGTTTGGTGCAGTTTGCACCATGTGTAGCTCTTGCGCCAAAAACATCAAACCATCCAACCACAGCAGTTAAAGGTTAAACTATTGTTTACCTTTTGTATCAGCTGAACTTAAAGTTGAGATTTAATTTTCCTTCATGAAAAGTTTGCTTAATAATATTTTGTGTTGGGTTATTTATGTTTCTGAATTTTGATTGGTTAACTGATATTTTCATGATGAAATGAACCATGGTTAGTGGAGGATGGATCGGTTAGTGAAGGATGGATCGGTTAGTGAAGGATGGATCAGAGTTCCATTATGCAAATATATTGGTTAGTGAAGAAAAGTTTCTTGTGAAAGGCAGCAGAATGCGTCGGACTGCCTTGCGCACGAGGAGCGCTGTACTCATCAAAGAGGGGAATGAAGAAATTTGTGTATGTTCAACTGCGACGTTTCCCTAGTTGCTGATTGGCTTAACTAAATTCGAAAGATTTTGCTCACTTGTTGACCAAAATTTTTTAAGATGCTTTATTTTTGAAAATAAAATTTAAGCACTTTTAATGTATTTTTACAGAATTCAAGGTTTTCAATCACATGAAAATGAAAGATTTTATTTTCAAGCACTTTTCAAGGTTTTTTAAAAATGTACGAATCATACGACACAAATATTTTCCTAATTATGTGCTATTCTTAAATTATTGCAAATTTTTTTAATTATTCATTGCTAAACTTTTAGCTGGCATAAAAAAAAGTATACTACAAAATCAAAAAAATTAATACCTGTATGTTTTATCTGATGAGTTTTCAAATTGCCTGCTGTTTTGTATGTTCTAGAACAGCCTTCATAATCACATCGAAATTTTTTGTACACTTTTTCATTTGTCTTTTCATTGCAGCTTTCAACTGTAATTGTTGCATGAGATACATTTTCAGGCATATGATTATTGCCAGGATTTACTTGCAAGCATATTTTATCAGCTGATACTTGAATATACCTAAAATAAAAGCTAGAATATTACTACAAAACTGAATTCTAAAAAAATTACATATTACTAATATATATAAAAAATTTGGTTTTATGCCACTGTTTTCCTTTTAAATATGTTTAAGAAAAAATGAACTTATATGCTTAGGAATATTTAAACTTATTAAGAAATCAAGAGATTGTTTTCAATGCATTATTTTTAACTGGAAGACCCACCTAAGGCACACTCTCAGCTGTTAATGTAAAATCTCATTATTTTGGAGGGTATCAATCAAACTACAAAGATAGCAAAGTAATATCAATACTGACAGTCAGAAAAGTGCATGTTTACAAGTTTAATGACCTAATACCTATTTCAGAAGAAAAACTGTTAAGCCTATCATAATGCCTGTTGAAATACAGATCAGAGGAAAAGTTTTACAAGTTAAGTATGAATTTTATTTTCCCAGTATTGTACTATCATGTTAAATTTCATACAAATTATATTCTACAAGTAACATATCGTCACCTTAATGCGACAACTAGATAACTCCAAAATTGCCATTTTTTAAATACGTGCACAATGAGTCATAAATTAGCCACCTTTATTGAATGCCACAAGTAGATAACTCTGTGGAAAGGTCTCATTATATTCATTAGCTGTGTGGCACTGCATTGCAGTGATCCGTCACTGTGCATAGGTTCCAGCTTTTTACTCAGTGAACCAGATTCGCTTTGCTCACTGAAAGGTTTGTCGCTACACAAACTCAAGTTTTCTAAAAGTTTAATTGCAAGTACAGGCTCAGTTTACTCTCTGAAAGGCTCATTGCTGCACAAGCCCTCATTTCTCTCTCTAAAAGGTTCATTGCTATACAAGCACAAGTTCACTTTGCTCTCTAAAAGATTAATTGTTATGTATGCCCTTATTATCAGAGCCCCTACCACAACAACACCCTGTCGAGAAACAAACACATTTTCCTTATTAATGCCATACCATACAACCCCCTTCTATACAATACCTACCAAACCCTTTTAACATTCTGCTTGTAAAAAGCAAAATTAGAAAGACGAAACTACTCATGTTTAAAATTTAAAAGTTCTACAAAGATTAGAAATTACATCCTTTGAAGCCTCTAGGATAGAGCCACAGACTGTTTATTTTATCATTCTAGATTTAGATTAAAGGCTACAGTACGATTTTAATGCTTTGAAAATTTTCAAATGCGTTTTTCCCCAAACTACGATTTTATTTTGTAAAACTATGATTATTTGAAGGCTGAGTTTGCCAAAATACATAAAATGTGTGTGAACACGCATTGAACATCAATTCAACCCCATATAATTAACCTTATGCATGAATTCACACATCGGCACACCATGATTCAATTATTTTAAGTAATTCATTTTATAAAATAAGAGATCATCTTAGCCATTTTTTGGACAGCACGCCCTCCCTGCCCTTTCTCTTTAAAAATCTGCCTTATTCTTTTTCTTTGAAAATAGCACCCATCCAGTTCTTTTCTGAAAAAATGCAAACTTTTCGTTTATTTTCTAACAGAATGCAATATGCCTGTCATGAATGCTCAAACATAACTCGCACAGACCAGTGATTAACTGAAGACATTGAATGTCTGCTGATACCATGTGCGCCATTGGAAGGTGGATTGTTGGGACCATCCTAAAATTTTAAAGTGCTAGATAGCATGGATGGCGATTCCGTATAATATTTGGCCAAGTGTATTTTGCAGGCTTATTACCATGCCTTCTTGCTCAAAAAAGAGAAAAAAAGTATCGAAAAATGTAGATTAATAGTTGGTTTAAAGTTTATAACCATTACGTTTTAACATGTTCACATTTAAAAAGTATCTGAAACACGAAATCATGTTCGTATATCACTGTTATTGGTGTAGTAATTTGATCAAAACAACTATTTTGCTTTAGTTTAAAAAAAAAAAAAACTTTAAAATTTAGAAAGGGGATGAAAATACCCTTTGGAAATATTTAACTGGCAAACACTGTTTGAAGATTGTTAGTATGGATGAGTTAAACCTGCAATTTAGTAGTTTTTACCTGGTACCTGGATAACAGAATAGTACTGATATAATTGCATAGTGCATCATAATAATATTTGAAATTCTGTGCAACAAAGAAATTTTGCAAGGGAAATTGTTACCTTCAGGACTTTCTATTAGGAAATGGATAAATATGATTTATGAAATGAGCCCTCAGTCTTACTAGGAAATGTTTAAATATGAATTATGAAATGGAAATGAACCCTCAGTCTTACTAGGAATTATATAAATATGAAATGAACCCCCAGTCTTACCAAGAAATGTATAAATATGAAATGAATACTCAGTCTTACTGGGAAATGTATTATGAAATTTATATGGTAGATACTGCAATATATGAGTAAATGGATGAACTTCCAACTCTTGGTACTCTTCCGCTAGACGGGTACCAGTTGGTCAGTGTAAATACATCGCCAAGCCTAAATGTTTATGGATTGTTGTATGTTAAATGTTTATGGATACAAATGATTTGAAGGTTGTTAGTTTGGATGAGTTATCGCTGCAATTTGAATGTTTTTATTTGGAACCCGGATGTACATGTGTGTCAGAAGTATACACAACTCTATAGCAGCCAAGATGGTTTTTCTTCTAAAATTGTACCAGTTGCAATTTGTTACTAGCAAGTAAAATTCAAATGGTTGCCGTAATTTGGTGTTGTTTTAGGCAAAAAATTTTAATGCAGAACACACATCAGAGTTGGAAGTTCTAACGGTAAACTTTAAATGCAGTATTTTACATTTCTGATGAATAAAAGTGCCAATGACTTAGTCTTAGAAAGTGCGTGCCGTTTTAAAATGAATGAAAAATGTATTTATTACTTGAAACCTTTATTTGTGGACTTTGCTTCAAGGACAAATAAATTGATATGGTAAAAATAATCATTTCTGTATCTGTTTTTATCTAGCACAAAAAAAGTTAACAAAAATCGCTAGTTGCTGAAATTCAACCCATAACAATGATTTAAAAGCATAGAAAAAATTATCAGAAATCCTAAAAACAGGTCGCATAATGAGTTCATTTGTAAGAAAGGAACTAAAGAGAAAATAACCCAGAATTTTCTTCATCGGCGCAATTCACGTATCCATTATTGAAATCAAATGTGTCTGAGGATGTCCTAATATCTATTTCGTTTCTGCCATTGATATTATCGGAATTAGAGTACGATGCTTCCTCTGGACAAAGAAAGTCATAGTCGTTACCACTAATATCACTTAGAAAATGAAGATTGTCACTAATTTCCATTCTTTTAACTAGAATTTGCACTTAGTTTATGCACCCTCATAGAAAATAACTTAGAAAATGTTATCTCAAAAAATACAAATCCACAAAAGACAACTGGACTGAGATATCTGATTCTGAACAAAAACAATGTAAATAAATTCAAAGTTGAGTTGTTGGATGTGTGCTGTATGACAAAAATGAATATATAAATGTTTTGTGTTTTCGTTTCAAACTAACATTGATGTGGAAGAAATTATTTACTATGAGAGAAATAAAATGAACTATTTTATTTCTCCCTAATAAAATTTAATTCTTAGTTAATTTTCTTTAAGTTTAAAATATGGTCTTTATGTCGTATACCTCACCCCAAGCATTTCATTTTTATTTTCTTCCAATGTTGTTGGCAGGCTGGCAGCACTTTCATTTCATCGTGTATGTCAGTGCAGTAACTTGACCATATTATATTTGTAACATCAAAATTTAATCATGGTAAGCTTACTACTATTCCAATCATTCTGCATCATGATTATTTATTCATATATATAGTTTCTAAAGTAATATTTATCTTTTTAACATTATTCAGTATCGTAAAATATGAGTATTTGTTGTTATATATGTTCTATTTCATTTAAAACCCTCTTCATTCTTAACTATAACACCCGCACTAGCAAGTACAAAAAATGTCTATGCAATTCATTATGTTTAAACTTTTCTTTTTAATTACAGGCCAGAGGCCCGAAGAAGCATTTGAAAAGGCTTAATGCTCCGAAATCATGGATGTTGGACAAAATTGGTGGTGTTTTTGTAAGTACAATAATTTATAAAAACTTTTACTTTTCCCTACTTAATGCGATCGATATTGAATCATATAATGCGAAATATGTTTTACATATCGGTAATCTAATACTTAAAGGTTGCGTTATACCTAGTTTCCCGTATCACCTGTTTAATGTATAATTACTGTACATGTTTGCTTAATTTTTTTCGTGTAACTTAATCCTTTACAATTTTTTAACGTATTAGTAATGTATTTTGTTTTGTTGAGAAGGTTATGATCAGGCGACAAATTAAGCGCTTACATTATATACATATTCAATGTTAATATCCTCACTTCCTTAAAATAAGCAATACAAATACCTAAAAGCTGTACTGAACCTTCTCCTGATGTTATATGTATTGGTTTCGATAGAAAATGTCTGTTTGGTACATATTTGTGTTTTTAAATTTCTGCTTGTATATTAATCTATTGTAATCCACAGGCACCCCGTCCAAGCACCGGTCCCCATAAACTTAGAGAATCCCTTCCACTGATCATCATGATTAGAAACCGTCTTAAATATGCCCTTACAAACTCTGAAGTGACTAAAATTGTCATGCAAAGGCTGATCAAGGTTGATGGAAAAGTGAGAACTGATAGCAACTTCCCTGCTGGATTCATGGGTAAGTCTGCTTGATTCAGAATATCCTGTTTAACATGTCTATTCTTTCACAGCTAAAATTTGTTTTGTAATACAATTTTTATAGCTTGTAGCATCAAATTGTGTTTTTATTTTTATATCAAATGCCTTACGGTAATACTCTAGCATTCAGGGATGCCAGTTTTCCTCCTTTTGGAGGATTTCCTCCTTTTTGGTTTTTTATGTAACATTTTCCTCCTCTTTGTCCCTGTCTTGAGGATCCACATTTTTCTGATCTGAACCAGTTTTTCCTGCAAAAAGTATACTTTTCCCTCTTGGCTCCCCTTTCCTCCCAGATTACTTCACTAACTCCTAATATTTGAAATGTAATTATTATATAGTACGAGAAATTTCAATTGTATCTTTAAAATTATTGAATCATCCTTCCTGCATACTCTTTTGTTGAATTTTTGTGTATTCCATCCGCGAGCTTTTTCAACGAATTTTTGAATTTCCTCCTTTTTGTTCTCTGATCACTCTCATCCCTGAGCATTGCAGGAAGAGCTGAATTTGTGTCACTCTTTTGGTGTTCAGGGATGACAGTTTTCCTCCTTTTTGGTTTTTTATGTAAAATTTTCCGGTAAATTCCTATTGTACGTATCGGGGTTTGCGCGGTTTCAAAATTTGGTGACAACGCCAGAATGTCGTAGTTTTCAATTATCGCCAACTCAAGATGGTGGCCGATTTGAACTAAACAAGATGGTGGGTAATTGGAAATGGCGGTTAATATTAAACGATCTCTATAACAGAAGGAATATGAATGTAAACAATAAAATACCATTTATTATGCAATTTAATTACAAAAAATTCAGATTAAAATGGTATGTTTATGGAGTAATTGTAATATGGCTATGGTAAATTGCAGCAGCGACGTGAAATACAAATTACTGTATTCAAAACAAACGGCCCTTCGGCCAAACATCCTCTTACAATGGTACCTCCGGCTTTCAAAATGACCGTGAAAACATAACGAATATGCAATTAAACAATAATATATGTTAGTTAATAACAAAAAATATTTATAAAAAAAACCGAGATTCAAATTGCTGCCTTCAAAACAAATGGCTCTTCCAGCAGGATACCCTCGCAAAACTGAAAATATAACAAATATGCAAATAAACTATAAAATTCTACTTAATATGCTATTTAATAAAAAAAAAAACTATGAAAAAAACGAACACCGAAGCAAAATACAAATTGCTGCCGTCAAAACACGGCCTTTTCCCGGCAGGACATCCGCCAACCAAACGGTATAGTGGTTAGCGTGCTAGCTTCTAGACCGCGAGGTTGCGGGTTTGAGTCCCGTGTTGGCATGGGTGTTTGTATAATAATGTTGGCTTGTCTAATGACAAATGTTTCGGCGCATTATAGCCCTTGTGTGGCTGACGGCGCAAGATAATATGAATACAACCAACCGGCAGGACATCCGCGGTAAAACAAAAAACATAACGAATATGAAAATAAACAATAAAATATGGCATATTTTAACTAATTACTAAAATTACTGCCAATTATTCGAAAATGGCCTTCCTGAAAACAACACCTTTAGTGGGAGGCGAAATGGCAATGGCAGGAACACACGCGCTATTCAAACATTCAAAATAAGGTTGCCAAAAAAATCACTGTTGCACATGCGCGTATAAATAGGGTTGCTACATTGGAAACATTATCGCCTTTTAGTTTGTCGCCAAATCCATTTGGCGACGTGACACGTCTAATAGGAATAACCCCATTTTCCTTCTCTTTGTCCCTGTTTTGAGGATCCACATTTTTCTGATCTAAACCAGTTTTTCCTGCAAAAAGTATACTTTTCCTTATGTCTATAAAAGATTATCCCTTTTATCTCCCCTTTCCTCACAGATTACTTCACTAACTCCTAATATTTGAAATGTAATTATTATATAGTAAGAGAAATTTCATTGTATCTTTATAATAACTGAATCATCCATCCTGCATACTTTTTTTGTTGAATTTTTGTGTATTCCTTCTGCGAGCTTTTTCAATGAATTTTGGATTTCCTCCTTTTTGCTCTCTGATCACTCTCATCCCTGGATGCTATCTTTACAAAATTGATTTGTAGTAATAGAAATCTGTACAGTACCAAGTATGTATGCTGTATTCCGGCACTGCTTATTTGGGTAACAAAAAGACGTCCTAAGTATTACATACATAATTTGTTTGCAAGTTCAATGTGTCAGATCCTTAAAACTAGTCCTTCTCCTTAGTGTTTGGTTTAAAGATCTTTGTATGGTAACAGTTACTTAGCAAAATAGTTAACTCTGCGGTAGAAAACACAACTCTGTATTTTTTTATTTTTTTTAATGCTTATGAAGCCTGAATATATTTATTTCCCTATGGTTACTCATTTGGTGAAATGGCTTGCTTTCTTTTGGGTATTTTAGAGTTGAGATAAATTAAGACATTCATGAGTTAAGTATGAATAGCATGGATTTGACTAAATACAAGTAGCAGGATAATGTTAGGATTAAATTTAATGTTGGATTTAGTTTTAAAAAAGCTCAGTTTAATTAATCTGCATATCAATTTTCTTCATGTAGTATCATGCACAATTTTCTTTGTCTAATTTTAGAAAATGTATGATGTTTTGACCAGGTATAATTTTTTTTAATTTAGTATCCTAATTTATACTTGCTATTCAACCAGAGTTTTTAACTAATCCTAATAGTACTACTTGAAAATTTTATAATATTTTTAAAAAACAAGCATTTTCAATATTTTATTTCTTAAAAAGTGATATTTTTAAAAATAAAAATTAACTAAAACCATATTACAAAACTCTACTTTTAAATTATTATATACTAGCTATTTGTCTTTATAGTTGCTAAGACGTGTTGTATAGGTTTCGACTTTTGGCTCTTCGTTTGGAAAAAGGTTCATTGTAAAAAGTACATGCTTACTTTATTCGCTGAAAGGTTCATTTCTGCATAAGCTTCGCCAAAATTTTTCCCGTTAATACATGAATACAGGGTATATTTTAACACATTTGTGAAAGGCAAAATCAGAAGGATAAAATTACTTATGTAAAAATGTTAATAAAACGAATAAAATTTTATTGTTTTTTTTATTAACATTCTGTTTTTCAAAAGTCCAATTAGAAGGCTAAAACTACTTTTGTTGAAAATTTCAAAGCTGTACCTTCATTTGGAAGACACTTTGTAAAAAAGTTAATCAAAATTTTAAAATTCTCTTTGCCAAATGTACAATTAGAAGACCAAAACTACTTGTGGAAAAATTTTTGCACTCTGCACCTATTTTAAATATAAGTAGCTTTCTAGAGATCCACACACAGACAACTTGTTTTATTATAGACTAGCTGAGTACCCGTGCTTCGCTACAAAATTTTAAATGTGCTATATTTTAGCTAGCTGCGAGGCCTTGCGTTGCGGAAATCTGTCATCCGTGTATAGGTCCCAGTTTTTGGCGCTTCGCTCACAGGAAGGTTCAACGCTACCAAAATTCAGCTCACTTCGTTCGCTGTAAAGTTCATTGACACATAAGTACATGCTTGCTTTGCTCGCTGTAAGGTTCATTGCTGCGTAAGCAAAAGCTCGCTTTACTCACTAAAATCTATAATTGCCACATAAAGCCTTATTGGCAGACTCTTCCTTGTCGAGAAAAAAAATTCCCTGTTAATACAATACTACAACATCCCTTTAAGATTATTTTAACACGTGTTAGTGGAAAGCAAAATTTGAGGTCAAAACTACTTATGTTGAAACTTTCAGAGCTCTAAGCCTATTAGAAGTTGCTTTTTGTGAAAATATTTATTAAAAAAACAATTATAATTTTTACATTCTTTTTTGTCTGTCCAATTAGAAGGCCAAAACTGTTTGTGTTGAAAATTTCCAAACTGTAGCCCGATTGTAAAATATTTTTTTAATTAATTATAAAAAAAATTAAGAAACAAATAAAATTTGAAAATTGTTTTTCAAAAATCCAATTAAAAGGTCACAACTACTTATGTTGAAAATTTCAAAGCTGTAGCCATTTGAAATCCATTTGTAAAATATATATTAATTAAAAAAATTGATTAATAACGGACTAAACAAAAAAAAAATCTGTTTCAAAAGTTCAATTATAAGGCCAAAACTACTTATGTTGAAAATTTCAGAGCTGTTGCCCTATTAGAAATCGTTTTGTAATATATTTAATAATTATATAAAATTTTAACATTCTGTTTGACCTGTATGCTATAAGAAGGCCAAAACTACTTATGCTGAAAATTTCAGAGCTCTACTCCAATTTTATGTAGGTTTCTATAGAGCCAGACACACAGCTTGTTTTATTATTATAGATAAAATAATATGAGAATAAAATACCAGAGTTCATCCTGCAAATGAAAAAAGGCACCTAGATTTTTTTTTTTTTTTAAATAATACTTGAAAAGGCTACAAATTACTTACTTACTCAGAAACTCAAACAATTTTAAAATGCTACTGTCCTATTTCTTTATAAAAAAAAACTACACAGTAAAATTTTAATCAAGTATTCATTTTTATTTCAAGATAACAATTTGCAGAGTTCCTCCTAGAAATGAAAAAGGGCCGGGTGCTATTTTCCAAAAAAAGGCACTTCCTATTTACAAGGGCACTTTTATTGCAAATTGCAGAAATACGTGTTGTCTGCCACAATTTCAATATTCTTATACTTTTCTACCACAATAAATAATTTTCAATATTCTGAAGAAAAAAAATTATAATGCAAAAATCCGTGAATCAAAAACTTGCTCAGAAACTTAGAAGATATCAAAATACTGATAAAATGCTTCAGTCCTAATTCTGCTAGAATGAGACTGAGAAAATTAAAATTAATGTGCAATATACACAGTAAAATTGTCATCAAATAGTAATTTTATAAAATTATCAATTTATAATACAGTAAAATTAAGATAAGAATGTTTTAGTATAATGAAAATGTGTTAAGATAAGAACTTTTCACTCTTTCAAAATTTTCTAAAGTTTGAATGAATCAACCTTAAACTTCATCTCTTAGTTTTGCTATTCTCAGATAAAGAATAGAGTTTCTCCAAATTTAACATTATTCATTGTGGGATATCACAAGGAGTATTCCGACTAAAAAGTTTGGACTATGTCCTGAAATTTTTGCATTTTTTTATTTTCAAAATTGGATCAAGTTTAGCTTCAAACGGCGATTTTTTTTGCCTGCATGCCGCTATTATGTAATCTATAATAGAAGTTTTATTTTTTTAAAAATTGGAAATAATCTGGGATTTTGGTTGCATTCCAGTTATGTTTAATTTTAAATATGAAACGGATGTTTAGAAACTAATTGGTAAAAGGCAAATTACCAAAAAACACCCCCTAAATTTAACAGGAGGACATCGCGATTACGCGTGTCCAAACGGAAATATTCTTTTTAAATTCTTGTTTAAACATTTGATAGTTATAAACCTTTAACTAAGTTATTCAAGTCTTTCAAATTCCTTTCTTCACTATTTTGAAGGAGGCATGGTAAAAATCCATCGAAATACACTTAATCAAAACACATACGAAATGGCCATCAGAGTTTAACTAATGTGCACTTGGGAAATTGTAAGACGGCGCCCTGCAATCCACCTACTAGTGAAGCACGTTATATAGACATCTACTCAATGGTTTCAGTCCCTGATATATACGTTGCTCGTTTGAACATGAATGCGCATGCGCGACAGGCGATTTCAGTAGGGGTGATCCACATATTGCGTACTGTTGGGAGGGAAAAAACGAAAGTTTTTCGAATTCTTTCAGGATGAAATTTTTTCTGAAAAGGGGCAGAAAGGACGCTATTTTTATAGAAAAAGGGCAGGCAGGGCGCGCCGTCCTTCGAAAAATGCCTAGGATGAACTTGAACAATACCATTAAATTTATAAATAACGAATATTTTCAATATTTTTTTTAATTGAAAGTGATAACTTTTGCTGATTGCAGAAAAAATACTTAAATAAATACCATCCCCACAAATGCCGACCAAACGGTATAGTGGTTAGCGTGCTAGCTTCTAGACCACGAGGTTGCGGGTTCGAGTCCCGTGTTAGGCATGGGTGTTTGTAAATGTATGTTGGCTTGTCTAATGACGAATGTTTCGGCGCATTATAGCCCTTGTGTTGCTGACGGCGCCAGATGATCTGAAAACAACCTACCATCCCCACAAAAATTAGTTTTTTTCGTGTGTTAATTTAATTAGGCAGGAAATTTTAGCAATAATTGCCCCAAATATGCCAACACAATTAATCTGTCCCTTGTGCGGTTCAATTGCGTCGCATGGGAATGGAATTGTACGCAACCAATCCAAGTGTATTGAAGCTGGCTATCATCACCTCCTTCCGAGGTCAAGTAAGGGTGGATTTTGGCATAGAAGAACTCTACAATTGCAAAGTCCCAAAAAATTAAAGCAAAACTGCAAGAGTTGTTAGATTAAAATCCGCACAACTTCATATACAGTGGAGTGGTTTGCTATAAGTGTGAAAAAGTGCCAATCCATCTAGTTGAACTCCAAAAAATCACTAATGAGGTGTTACTGCTTCTGTTCCCTATGTATTTTGGGTGAATAATTGCAATTAAAAAATTTAATCCTATTTTTTAGGATAAGGTTTCAGTTTTGTTTACTAAATGCTTAAGACTATTTGGTCTCAAGGAAAGTAGATCCCAAACAGATTTGAATAAATAGCAAGTTTACAAATTCAGAGTGTAAGATGATAATACAGCATAATATCTTAAATCTTTCCCCGTTTCTATCTTATTTATTTATTTTTTTTGTTGCTGAAATTGTCTATCTGAAAGGGATGACAGTGAAAACGAATCGATTGAGGATAAAAAACCCAAGAACCAGCTAAAGTATTAGGCACTGCAATGAAAGAACTAGGGCAAAGTGACTATTTCAGAATCGGAAATAATGGAGATTCCCAAAATAGCTGTAGAGTTTAGTTAAAACTATTAAAACAGCTAACTGGATTCGTTTTAACATGTTGAATGTAAAATGACTAGAGCATTGCGTCACTTTTTATCTTGTATTGGTGTCTTACTTTACGACTGTCCTTGCCTTATTTGAAATGATTCTTATTTAATAAATTTTAACTTCAATATATTTTATTCTTAGATGTCGTCACAATTGAAAAGACAGGTGAATTCTTTAGGCTATTGTATGATGTAAAAGGACGGTTTATCTTGCACAGAATTACAGCCGAAGAAGCAAAAGTATGTATTGTAGCTACCATTTGGCTTGATAGTTTAATTATTGAGTTATAGTATACAATTTAGTAATATTAATGTTTGTTTTCAGTACAAGCTCTGCCGTGTGAAGCGAGTCCAGGTCGGCCCTAAAGGAATCCCCTTCCTTGTGACGCATGATGGTCGCACCATAAGATATCCTGATCCACTTATTAAAGTTCATGACACCATTCAGTATGACATCTCCACTGGGAAAATCATGGACTTCATCAAATTTGATATTGGTATATTTATTTTTTAGTTGATCTATTGTGTCTTAACAATTATTTTAATTGATGTAAATATGACCATAGTGAAACATTAAGGCTACTGTCTAAACTGCTATTAATATTTATTTAATAGTAGTAAAGGTACAGCCGAGATTAATACTTGGACTTGGTCGCATGTTTCTTTAGTAAGACTTGTGCATAAATCACAAAAGTAACACTGTTTACATCTTTGTGTATGTGATCACGACCCAAAGGTATGATATGATACCCAGTTTTGACCTTCTCCTCTGGATCATAAAAAAGTTGCTTTATTTGCTAGAATTTGTTTTTAAAAAGTTTAGTTTTTTTCCCCTGCATTTTTGAAGATTCTAAATTTTCACAAGCTTAGGAAACTGAAACTGGGGTTGCTTTTTTGAGGGGGGATAGCCCCATTTCCTTTTTGATTTCTAATGTAAACTCTGGAAAGAGCTAGTATTAAATTTTAATATCCAATAATTACCAAGTTTTAAGAACTAGTGTTTTCATGAAGCCTAGAAATTTCTGTTCTTTTCATAAATGATATTTATTGACACAGGACGGACATTATGAAGATCGAGAAAGGAAAGTTCACATAGAACTTAGTCGGCACAGATCCTTTCTATATCATACATAACCACACAGGTGTGTTCTTGTTCATGTCAGAATAAGAAGTGTCGGTAGAGGGGAAAACGATCTACACTCTACACTGATCCCTCATATCGATCCGCTTAAAATGTAGTTCGCTCTCCCCAATACCAACAATTTCTGCCTTTTTCTTGGTTAACTTTCATTCCTGTTCATAATGCCGATACTATGATGATCAAATTACCTACATTGTCTGATTATTTTATGAAATGTAAATAAAGTCTGAAGTACGGCCTAATGATATACAAGTTTCTGATTGGGTGAAAATCTTCCGCTTTTTCTACGATTTTATTATTTTTAGTGACTTTATCAGACTAAAATTGCATGGAATGCTGAAAAAATATTCTTGTTGCACCACTGTTCTATGCATATTAATATACATGTATATTCTTATTCTGTTATTGTAATTCAATATAATGGTATATATTTTCCTCTTTTTCGCATTTTGACTGTTTTCACCCCTGTTCTTAGTGAAATGTAATTTTCTAGCTGAGGTTCATTTATTATACGAGTCTTGGCTTGGTATAATATATCTTAAAGTTTAAATTTTTTAGGAATGGCGTTTGTTTCAATTAAAACCATGCTTATGATTTTCAATAATGCTCTAAATTTGCATCAGCAAACATAAAATTAGAAATTAACTTTAAACTGCTGTTAATTTCGTAATCTACAAGTGTTGCATTATTTGTGATTGCTAAAATATGTATTGCTTTCTAGGTAACTTGGTCATGGTTACTGGAGGTCACAACTTGGGAAGAGTTGGTACAATTACATCCAGGGAAAGACATCCAGGTTCATTCGATATTGTGCACGTTAAAGATTCTCAGGGACATAGTTTCGCAACAAGGTTAGTATCCATCTGCTTTTTTTTTCTTCTTTTTTTTTTTAAAGATTTAATGATTAGGATATTCAGTGTCTGCATATGATGAACAATTACCTACATTGTTTGATATTCTATGAAAATGATTAAAATCTGAAGCATGACACTTAATGTTTGACAATTTGAATCCTTTCTTCATAATTATGAGGTTTGTTTTGTTTAATGTAAATGATGATTATTACCTACATTGGTTGAAATTTATGTGATAATAAAAATAATCTGATGTTTAGTTCTATTGAAGTTGTAAAAAAATATGAATCTGAACTAGTTTTATCTTTTATATAATAAAAGGTATGTTGGTGTAATCAATGATGTATATATATTTACCTACATTGTATGAAAGCTATGATTTATGAAAAATTCTGAGATTTGCATTGCTTGGCTGTGAAGTTTCAAGTTTAAAAGTGTGCATATTATTATTTGGGTGTGTCGTAGTTTGGCTAGCATCGAAGCCACTGGCTGTTATCAGTTAAGTGGTCAAATCGTAGCCTATATTAAAAACTTTTCATTTGGTCGCATATTTCCAATGTTGGCTATATGCATTACCCATGGAACATACAAATTTACCTTTAAATTTTGTTATTAGTAGTTCGAATTGCCTTGTTTTAAATTTGGTTTAATGTAATTTCATTTTTAACTTCTAAAGGGCTTTCAGATTTGTTAAGTTGATATCTGGGCCTCTAGCTGAGCTATTATTTGGTTGTGTGTTTAAATCAGAATTTCTTTAGCATATGCATTCTGCTATTCTATGGTTGATTTAAAATGTTTTTTTAGGCTGTTCGAAGCTTCTAACCGTTTTCAGGGATGAGGTCAAAAACAAGCCTATATTAACATCTTTTAATTTGGTCGTACATTTCATATTTGTTTGGACTATGCATTACCCAATTAAAGTACATGGTATTCTATGGTTGATATAAAAAGGTTTTTTGGGGGGCTGTTCGAAGCTTCTAACCGTTTTCAGGGAATGAGGTCAAAAACAAGCCTATATTAAATTCTTTTCATTTGGTTGTACATTCCATGTTTGTTTGATCTGTGCATTACCCATTTAAAGGACAACTGCTATTCTATGTAGGGATTAAGCTGTGAGTGTTTTTTTTAGCAAAATGCTAAAATTAGAAAATTTGATTTGGCCCTTTTGCTAACGCAATTAACTAAAAAAATTAGCAAAGTCGCCATTTTTATTATCTGAAAATTAGATGGCGACCTAAAAAAATAAACAAGTTGAAAAGTGTAGATATTTGTTATCAAGTAGTTTGTATTTACAATTTATAATTATTTTGTATAAAAAGTTTCTTAATTATGTTAAATACAAGTGTGATAAAACTCATCTTCATTTTAGCATTTTGCTAAAAAGAAAATTGCGACTTAAGCTCTTTTGCTAAAGAAATTTAATACCCCAGCTTAAACTCTGGTTCTATGTTTAGTTGGTATTTTTCTGCATGGTAGGTGAAATATTGTTAGTTTATTTTATTCACTTTTGGGATTGATCGAAGCCTCTAACCATTGTGAAGGATTGGGGTCAGTAACAAACCGATATTTGCATCTTTTCTTAAAGTAATTGCTCTTTTCCTATACATTTTACAACAATCTTTGCCCAGTTAAAATATTAAGCATTAAAAATATATGTAAGGTAAATGTAATTGTTTTATTCTTAGCAGTAAATCAAGCTGCTAACCATTATTGGTATGTTGGTTCAACTACCAGGGATGAGAATCTTCCGCGTTTTGTGTCCCCCCCCCCAGTTTTACTCCACTTTTTAGTAATTCGTTTCCGTGTTTTTCTAGTGTAATTTTGGTCATTTTGAAAAATATGACATCATTAGTGTTTCTAGCCAATGAGTACATCTACCTCGATTTGAAGTATTTAGTACGAATTTTTTCCAGTAGATGACGCCCAATTAATGCTTTTTTACCTGGATAAATGGGGTTTGCTTGGGTTTGAGGATATATTCCGGAGTCGGGGGGGGGGGGGGACTGTGCAGCTGCAGCTAAAAATCAGAGAGCCAAACATATTCAGAGATGTGGGAAAAAAAGCATTAATTGTGATTCTCAACCACTGTGCTGCGGCACTTTTGTGTGCCGCCAAATTTTAGAAATGTATATACAGGGTTTCCGCGCATATGGAAAGTCAGGGAAAATCATGGAAAGTCATGAATTTAGACATTGGGTAAATTTTGTCATGGAAAGTCATGGATTTTGAACAAAAACGCCTATAAGTCATGGAAAAACAGTGAATTGCATGGATTCCTAAAAATCTTACGCAAAATCACGTGACTATGACGTCATAAATGCCATGATCGCGATTTGTTGTTACTTCGACGATTCATTTATTCATCTGCGTTTTTATTTACTTTATTGATAGAAACAACGGTTACAGTTAAAAAATCCGGCCAATGAAAAGAATTTCTGAACTCCAAACTTGTGACATCACACAAGTAGGTCTCGGTGGAAAAAAAATCATAATGTAAGAACTGAAATAAATTAATTTGATAAATCTTTACTTTTGGTTTGACTCCGTATGTTACAGGTTTACATTGTTGATACCAAAACATTTGATTTTTGATTATTTAACTTACTTATATTTTCTTATTCCTTCTTCAAATATTTACTTATTATTAAAGATTGATTAGCTTTTTTAACACCTGAAATATCAAAGAATGGAAAATTATTTTTCGCTGTTTCTTCTGGTTTCGACGTTACTGATTATAAGGTGAGTTCCTCGGCATTTATTGGAAAAGTCTCTTGTAGATATCTAAGGTGACGACAGAACAGGGAATTTCACTATTAAAATGGAATTAATTAAAATGGGAAAATAAAAGAATTGCGTAACATTTGAACTAGCTACGCGCTTCATTTTAAGTGATTATCATCTACAAAATGATATATCTAAAACCAAAATTCTCAAATTATATGTCAAAATAAAACATTTTTGAATTAATGTAAAATCAAGACAATATTTTTAAAATCATTATATTTGTCATTCCATAAACATGGAATGTATTGAATTTCTGAAATCAAAGTCACGGAGATCTTGTAATGTTCTTCTGTCATTTTTATCGGACGAGAGCTACGGAACAGAAAAGACTCTGGACGGTGAACGAAAATTAATGTCTGGGGGTAGCGGTAAGATGAAGCGGCAAAATGTTTCACCCAGACGCTCATGATCATCATTGCCGGCCGGACCCATACTTCCGTTATAATCAATGTACACATTAACGCCAGCGGTGCCGCTCCATTGTTCTGCTTGCCGTTCGTATAACTCCAATCTAACTGAATCCTTTACTAGCATGATTATTTTTAAACTTGTCTTTCGTTTTTTGTCAACAGAATGTATGAGAACCCTAATTATTTATGTATTATTTCTGTTAGATTTTTAGTTATTCTATAACTTTACAGCGTGGCAGCTCGCATTCTTATTGTTAAAAAGAAATTCCTCAACTTCAATCTAACTGCATCCTTTACAAACATGAATATTTTTCTTCTTGCCTTGTGTTTTCTGTTAACAGAATATATTAGAAGCCTAAATTCCTTAATATTTCAAATTGATTCCATCAGATTTTTTTTTTTTTTTTTTATATATACTCTTAATAGCTCTGTTACACACCTGGTTCTGTTTTAAACACCTTTACTGTATTTTTCTATGCTTAGTTTACCTACATGAAACGAGGATTTTTTACTATGTTGCGTCAGTAAAATAATAAATTCTTGAGTCAGGTTCAATGTTTTTAATGTGATTTCTTGAGTCATGGAAAATCATTTACTTCAGTCATGGAAAGTCATGAAAAGTCAGGGATTTGGGACATTTAAGATTGGCAGAAACCCTGTATATAGTAAAAATTATAATCCTTTTTTTAATTACGAGTAAAGTTTAAATTAAAGAAAAGTACTTATATATATATGAATATTGTAATGAAGATTTTTCACTTTCACCGCTTCGTTACTTATTTCTCCGTGTCTCGTTTTTGACCTATTTTTTACTCTAGTTTTTTACATACAGCCCCCTGCAGGTGTGAGAGTGTGCGTCTTGTTGTCTATGTTTAGAAAGCACATCCGTTGAGACTTTGTTTCCCACGAATTGCGCGGGCGATTTCAAATATCACTTCGCCACTTTCGGATTAGATTTCTACGCAAAATTGTTTTTGACCATTTGACAACATTAGAAGAGAGAATTATTCATTATTTCCCAAATTTAGATATAAAAAAATTTTATTGGGTTCGTAATCCATTTGTGATAACGAATACTTCTGTATTTGAATTAACTTTGAATGAAGAGGAAGAACTAATTTCGCTTTCTAATAATCGAGATTTAATTTAAAAATATTCAGAAGAATCAATTAATTCATTTTGGATTAGCATTATATGCGATTATCCCATGATAGCCAAAAAGCTTTCAAAATATTATTACAATTTTCTACATCTTATTTGTGTGAATTCAGATTTTCAGTATTTACCAACATAAAAGCGAAAAAAAGATCGAGACTGTTAAATGTAGAATACGATATGAGAGTAGCATTGTCATTTTTGCGAACAAATATAAATGAAATTATCAAAAAACATCAAGCTCAAATTTCTCATTAAAAGTATTCTTATTCATTTAAAATTAATCCCTTAATAAAGTACTGTTGTGTTTGTAGTACATATTATATAATTTTACATTCCAAATTATTATTACTATTTTACACAGTATATTATAGGTAAGTAAACAACTTTTAAACTTATCTTTTTCTTTGTGAACTGTCATAACTTTATTTCAATTATATCAATTTGGTTGAATGGAAATGATCATTGGGTAATTAGGAATATGTATAAGACCTTTGTATACACAAATTTTTTTAAATTATATGTAGCACTTCACATATTAGTTTTATAATTTAATTTGCAGTTTGTATGTATAATCATGACAGTTCCTTCATATAAAAATTTTGTACCTAGACTTCATCAGTAACTTGCATCATGCGCGTTCACAAGGAGTGTTGGGTTTTACTATTGCAAAATCCGGTGTCTCGTGTATTTAGTTTTTTAAATTTTGGATTTCCTCTTTTTGAAATTTTGCATTCTCATCCCTGAACTACAAGCCTACATCAATATCTTTTCATTTGGTCCCACTTTCTTATTCTAATTGGCCAGTGCATTACCCATGTAAAGAACAATTTTGGATTCATTATCCAGTTTTATAGAGTCAACATGATGAAACCTTTGCATGATTTGCTATGAGTGCTGATTGGTCTTTCTGATGTGGCTTCTTAAGTAGTCCACACTTAGACTCCTTGTAATAAATAGTATGTACATAATATAACTGCTCAGTGATGAAAGATTCTTTTTCATGATTCACTGATTGTCTAAATTAGTCTTTTCGAACAGATATTTTTTGCGTACATTATTGCTATGGAAATTTATAGTTCTCTTAAGAGTATCTTTTTTTTTAATGTTTAGTTTTTTACTATATTTAGTTGGTATTTTTCAGTATGGTGGATGGAATATTGTTAGTTTATTTTATTCACTTTTGGAACTGATCGAAGCTTCCAACCATTGTGAAGGATTGGGATCACTAACAAGCCGATATTTGCATCTTTCTGTATATTCCATGTTTATTTTACCTGTACATTATCCATTTTTGTTTACTGAAACTAATATTGGAAAATTTCGTTATAATCTGTTTTCCTAAACTAATTGCCCTTTTTTAATACATTTTACAACAATCTGCACAGTTAAAATATTAAGTATTAAAAATATATGTATTGCAAATTTAATTGTTTGATTTATTCTTGGCTGTAAATCAAGCTTCTAACCATTATTGGTATGTTGGTTCAACTACAAGCCTACATCAATATCTTTTCATTTGGTCCCACTTTCTCCTAATTGGCCAGTGCATTACCCATGTAAAGAACAATTTTGGATTCATTATCCAGTTTTATGGAGTCAACATGATGAAACCTTTGCATGATTTGCTATGAGTGCTGATTGGTCTTTCTGATTTGGTTTCTTAAGTAGTCCGCACTTAGGCTCCTTGTAATAGTATGTACATAATATAAAAGGATTGTACAGTGATGAAAGAATCTTTTTCATGATTCACTGATTAACTAAATTAGTCTTTGAACATATATTTTTTTTTTGTGTATATAATTGCTATGGGTATTTACAGTTCAAATAACACTTTAAATCCCAACCCGCCCTTGCCGACCAAACGGTATAGTGGCGTGCTGGCTTCTAGACCGCGAGGTTGCGGGTTCGAGTCCCGTGTAGGCATGGGTGTTTGTAAATGAATGTTGGTTTGTTAAATGACGAAATGTTTCGGCGCATTATAGCCCTCGTGTTGCTGACGGCACCAGATAATCTGAATACAACCCAACCCGCCCTAAATCAAAAAATCCCACCCAGTCGCCCTTGGTCGGGTCCAGTGTGGATACTGATATTTCAAACTGGTAAATTGTTCCTGGCAGTAGTTATTTGAAGTGTCCCCAACAATAGGCTATTGTGGAACATGTAAAGGGGAGCCATGGATTTAGACTACTTATTGTCAAACTGCCCCACCCTTTGGGCACTGAGTAAGATAGTCAGGATTTTTCTTGTATGTGAATCTTGTCAAGTACTTCAGGGTTCCTACGGTCATTGAAAGTGCTTAATATTTTTGAACTTGTTTTCAAGGCCTTGAAAGTACTTAAAAATGCATAGAGGTCCTTAAAAGTCCTTAATTTTTGCAGCTGTTGTGCCAACACAAATTTTATAAAAATACTACTCAGACTTGCTATCCCCGTCTGACCACCACTTATCCGCACTGTATCAGAATTCTGTTCCCAACTTGTACATTCGCCAACTTGTACATTTTCTGGTAGAATATATTTTATTACAAATTTATTTGTACACATGATGCCTAAAAACAAATTTTCAAAGATCCTTAAAAACATTATTTAGGTCCTTAAAAGTCATTGATTTTCTTTCTGTAATTTGAGTGGGAACCCTGTACTTAGCAGTGACGTTTCATTCATTGATAAGATGTTGACTAAATGCTCTGATATATCCAGTAGATTACCTAACGTACAACCCTACTGCAAGTTGTAGACTTATATAAATGATCTTTTAATGTCGACTGTCACCCCCCACCCCACACACAGGAAGACTAGTTCATTTCCAGTTTTTTCGAATTGAAAGTCATTGGGTTTTTGTGAAATCCATAACGCAGACTCCGTGGGATTTAAGGGTTAAGAGAATCTTTTTTTTTTTTTTTTTTTTTTAAATGATTAGTTGGTATTTTTCAGTATGGTGGGTGGAATATTGTTAGTTTCAGGTATGACAGTTTTCCTCCTTTTTGGTTTTTTGTGTAACATTTCCCTTGTCCCTGTTTTGAGAATCTGCATTTTTCTGATCTGAACCAGTTTTTCCTGCAAAAAGTATACTTTTCCTCATGTCTAAACAAAAGATTTTCCCTCTTAGCTCCCCTTTCCTAACAGATTACTTCTCTAACTCCTACTATTTGAAATGTAATTATATAGTATGAGAAATGTCGTATCTTTAAAATTATTGAATCATCCATCCTGTATACTCTTTTTGTTGAATATTTGTGTATTCCTCCGCAAGTTTTTAATGAATTTTCGGATTTCCTCCTTTTTGCTCTCTGATCACTCTTATCCCTGTCGTTTATTTTATTCACTTTTGGGACTGATCGAAGATTCTAACCGTTGTGAAGGATTGGGGTCACCAACAAGCTGATATTTGCATCTTTGTACATTCCATGTTTATTTTACCTGTACATTATCCATTTTTGTTTACTGAAACTAATATTGGTAAACTTGGTTAAAATCTGTTTTCTTAAAGTAATTGTTCTTTTTCTACACATTTTATAACAATCTTTGCCCAGGTAAAATATTAAGTATTAAAACTATATGTAAGGTAAATTAAATGGTTTTGTTTTATTCTTGGCTGTAAATCAAGCTGCTAACCATTATTGGTTTGTTGGTTCAAATACAAGCCTACATCAATATCTTTTCAATAGGTCGCACTTTCTCATTCTAATTGGCCAGTGCATTACCCATGTAAAGAACAATTTTGGATTCATTATCCAGTTTTATGGAGTCAACATGATGAAACCTTTGCATGATTTGCTATGAGTGCTGATTGGTCTTTCTGATATGGTTTCTTAAGTAGTCCACACTTAGGCTCCTTGTAATAGTATGTACATAATATAAAAGGATTGTTCAGTGATCAAAGAATCTTTTTCATGATTCGCTGATTGACTAAATCAGTCTGAACAGATATTTTTTGTGTACTTAATTGCTATGGGTATTTACAGTTCTTTTAACACTTTAAATCCCAACCCACCCTAAATCGCCTTGTAGAAAAATTCCCGCCCTTGGTCGGGTCCAGGCTGAATACTGATATTTCAAACTGGTAAATTATTCCTGGCAGTAGTTGTTTGAAGTGTCCTCAACAATAGGCTATTGTGGAACATGTGAAGGGGAGCCATGGATTTAGAGTACTCATTGTCAAACTGCCCCACCTTTGGACACTGAGTAAGATAGTCAGGATTTTTCTTGTATTTGAATCTTGTCAAGTACTTAGCAGTGACGTTTCATTCATTGATAAGATGCTGACTAAATGCTCTGATACATCCAGTAGATGACCCAACGCACAATCCTACTGCAAGTTGTAGACTTATATAAATGATCTTTTAATGTCGACTGTCACCCCCCACCCCACACACAGGAAGACGAGTTCATTTCCAGTTTTTTCGAATTGAAAGTCATTGGGTTTTTGTGAAATCCATAACGCAGACTCCGTGAGATTTAAAGGGATGTTTAGTTGCTATTTTTCAGTATGGTGGGTGGAATATTGTTAGTTTCAGGTTTGACAGTTTTCCTCCTTTTTGGTTTTTTGTTTAACATTTTCCTTGTCCCTGTTTTGAGGATCCGCATTTTTCTGATCTGAACCCGTTTTTCCTGCAAAAAGTATACTTTTCCTCATGTCTAAACAAAAGATTTTCCCTCTTAGCTCCCCTTTCCTAACAGATTACTTCTCTAACTCCTACTATTTGAAATGTAATTATTATATAGTATGAGAAATGTCATTGTATCTTTAAAATTATTGAATCATCCTTCCTGTATACTCTTTTTGTTGAATATTTATGTATTCCTCCGCAAGTTTTTTAATGAATTTTCGGATTTCCTCCTTTTGGCTCTCTGATCACTCTCATCCCTGTAGTTTATTTTATTCACTTTTGGGACTGATCGAAGCTTCTAACCGTTGTGAAGGATTGGGGTCACCAACAAGCCGATATTTGCATCTTTGTACATTCCGTGTTTATTTTACCTGTACATTATCCATTTTTGTTTACTGAAACTAATATTGGTAAACTTGGTTAAAATCTGTTTTCTTAAAGTAATTGTTTTTTTTTCTACACATTTTACAACAATCTTTGCCCAGGTAAAATATTAAGTATTAAAAATATATGTAAGATAAATTAAATGGTTTTGTTTTATTCTTGGCTGTAAATCAAGCTGCTAACCATTATTGGTTTGTTGGTTCAAATACAAGCCTACATCAATATCTTTTCAATTGGTCGCACTTTCTCATTCTAATTGGCCAGTGCATTACCCATGCAAAGAACAATTTTGGATTCATTATCCAGTTTTATGGAGTCAACATGATGAAAGCTTTGCATGATTTGCTATGAGTGCTGATTGGTCTTTCTGATGTGGCTTCTTAACTAGTCCACTTAGGCTCCTTGTAATAGTATATGCATAATCATGATTCATATGTTTTTTAAAAAACCTTGAAAAGTGCTTGAAAAAAAAATCTTTCATTTTGAAGAGCCTTGAATTCTGTAAAAATGTTTAAAGTGCTTAAATTTCATTTTATTTTCTAAAAATATAGAATCTTAAAAAATTTTGGTCAACAAAGTGAAAGAAGGCGCATGAAATTGAAACAAAGTTTTGAATTATACATTGAAAATCATAAAAAATCATGGCTCTTATGAATTAAATAAAAACGTTGATAAATTATGTAACTGCATGTTCTTTGATAGCATCTGAATTTTAAATTTTCATATGGAGAAGAAGAAAACTGCATATTATGCAGTATTTGTAATCAAGCCTTCAAAGTAGGTAGGCAGACAGTTAAATCAATGACTTTTGTATTATTATTTGACAAAAGTCTCAATATGATGAAACAAGGCAATCAAATGGATGTTTACATCAGATATTGGCGTAATTACCAAGTTAGTACTAACTACTTTACTTCTGTTTTTATAGAATACTGCTTCTGCAGGGGTCTATGCAGAAGGAAATTTGGGTCCTTTTAAGGACCCTTCACAAAATTCCATTTTAAAAAAACGGACCCTTCACAAAATTCCATTTTAAAAAAACGGACCCTTCACAAAATTCCATTTTAAAAAAACGGACCCTTCACAAAATTCCATAATCAACAAAAGGACCCTTCACAAAATTCTATAATCAACAAAAAGACCCTTCACAAAATTCCAAGTCAAAAATATGAAACCTTCATATTTCCAGTTTGAAAACGGACCAATTACAAAATAACAAAGTTTGTTTTATACCAAAAGGAGAAAACGGCTCACTAACCCACCTGTTGGTTTTAAGGAAATGACGTCATGGATGCCAAACCATATACTCAAAATATATAAAATTGGAAATTTCTCACAAAATTGATAATTTTTCACAAAAATAGGACCCTGTAAAAAAAGCCTGGATAGACCCCTGTTCTGTTATATTGGAAGGTTTTTTTTTTTCCTTCAACTGTAACCTTAAAATTTTCTTTCATTGAAACCTTTAAAAAAAAAAACATATTTTTTTTATAAATCCTTGGAATTTTTTTTATCCTTCAAGTGTATGAACCATGATAATATAAAATAATTGTTCTGTGATGAAAGAATCTTTTTCATGATCCACTGATTGTCTAGATAATTCTTTCGGAACCAAAATGGTTTGTGTTCATTATTGCTATGGGAATTTAAAGTTGTTTATTAAAATCTTTTAAAAAATTGTAATAACAATTGATGCTATACTAATGATGAAATATTTATTCAGATTGTTAAAACACGGCTTTCTGAATAATAAAAAAAAAATCAATTTGTACCATTTAGAAAAAAAATTTACTTGGGCTTACTTTATTGTGTGTCAAAATGCTGTTGCTATATTTGTTATATCAGTTTACTTTGAATACTTAGTTAAGTTATTTGAGTTAATGCTATTTATTTTCTTTTAGGTTGAACTATGTGTTTGTTATTGGAAAGAGCAATAAGGCTTTCATCTCCCTGCCCAGAGGCAAGGGTGTCAAGCTTTCTGTTGCTGAAGAAAGAGATAAGCGATTAGCTGCAAAATCACAGCATTAATTATGATTTAAAAATAAAAAAAAACATTAAAATTTGGTGTCTTTTTGTTCTAAAGTGTTTTTAAAATTGGTTGAGACATGCAAAAATCTACTGTTCTGTTCTCTTTCACACATAAAAATAATCGTAACTCAATGACGACCACAGTTTGCCTAATATTCCAATGTTGATACATTTGCTGTGGCTGCTTGTAAAGCTTTTAAATACGAGATTCTTCCGCATTTTTGTATTGGTGAAAATCCGTCCCCCCCCCCCCCTTCTCTTCAGGGATGCGATACCGATTTCCTCCGATATATTGGGCGCTAAAATTGATATTTGAGCTGATGTGATGGTCACTTTTGCCAGTTGCTGAGATATTGTGGCCGATATTTACGTTGAAGTAATGGAAATTTTCACCTAGGTTAAAGCAGCTTTTGTCGAGATTTCCTCGCCGTTTTCAGCTGATGAAAGCCGCTATGCCCGTGATTAATGTGTGTATGAGGATTGGTTTCGCCGTTTAGATTGAATCGATGCACAGGGCGCCCAGCAGTCCTAAAGTTTCTTTTATATAATTTGTACTACGTGACAAGCGTGCACCATTTTTCCTTTTTTTAAATTTTGCTTGTGGTTTCCCTGAAAGCTGGGTTTTGCAATCTACATTTAGTCCACAATGTCTTCAGAAAAGCAGTAAATGAATTCGGGGATGAAATTATGAATTTCGTTCTAAACTTGCACTACTTCTTTAACAGTTCCCAGTCAGAATTGAGGAATTAAAAGATTTGCAAGGTGAACTTGGATTCAAGAATCTTAAGTTATTAAAGCTTGTTGAAAGTAGGTGGCTGACTCTTTGTCCTGGCTTGTCAGCCAATGGCCCGTGGTTTCTGAATATTTTTTTTTAAGATTGCCAAAAAATTGACCTAAAGATTTCTGAAAACGCTTTTTATTTGAGGATTGTGATGTCTGAAAGGGCCCAATACTACTTTGGTGAAAGTACTTCCTTCTCTCTGGCAAATACCCTGCAACCTTTCTTAGCTCTTTTTTAATGAGAAGAACCTTTGATACATCTTGTGTATGAAAGGATGGATTCCTTAATACGAAAGTTGTATTGCCGTTTCTTAAAGATAATGAAAATTAAAGAAAAAATTAGTCTACTAGAACTGTTTCTTAAACATAATGAAATTTAAAGAAAACATTAGTCTACTAGAACTGCAGCTGTTAAAATTTCTGGCAATAGACTTTGAACTTGATGATGAAATTGGTGTTCAATCTCAAAAGTGTTGACAAAGGTTAAGAAAACTTTAAAAAGAGTTGACGGTATTAATGCGAAAATGTCTTAAAAAATGTAGCTCAATAATTTCTAGAGAAAACCCTTTCACTTAATATTGTGATAAAAGAAGCAAGGTGTCTGAGGCCAGAAAATATATCCAAGTCACGGTCTTTAAAAGCAGTTAAAAATCTTTCATCTAATGTTCACTTAATAGGTGATGAGTGGAGGGTTTTGAAATGCGAGAACATTCCAAAAGACTGGTATACGTACGAAATTGAGGAAGTATTTCCTCGATGCATCGATTACTACTTTAACAACATCTCTCTTTGGAATGATCCAGGACAGGAAAAATATCCCGAACTTACGAGATTGGTTAAGGCAGTGTTTCTTAACCTGTGGTTCATGGACCCCTTGGGGGTCCATGGGTCATATTTTGGGGGTCCGCCGACTGATCCTAATTTTTAAAATGTTTGTATCAATATTTAGCCAGCAGTGGTAACCCGGACCTACTTCATCCTTAGCGCGCTCTGTATGGCACCCTGTTTCTTTTTCCGCTCCTCCGGAGAAGAGAATTTGAGGCGCTTTTTCGCGCATGTTCATTTATTTCTCTTTTGTTTTAGCCTTTTCATTGGTCGATAATTTGAGTTTGAAATAGCTGTATAATTTTAAACTTGATTCACGATTTTATTTCCGTTGGATCTGCCCTGGAGGTAAGACGTACATTTATTTTTGTCTTTCATCTGTTTGTGAGTAGCATATTTTTTTGGTTTTTTCTTAGCTTATATTATTGCTAAATGCTTGATTTCACTATGGAATTAGCTCTTGCTGAAGTTTTGAATGCGAAAAATAAATATTCAGTTGGCTATTTTAGTGTTTTACCAGTCATGGGTAAGAAAGCGTTGTTAGAATAATGTATGAAAGAGGGAATAATTTCATCGATGTATAAATGTCCAAAATGTGGATCACAAATGAGTTTGAAGCCGAGACATAAGGGTATATCCTCCATCGATATCCTTGCCGCTTTTTCAAGTGTTTTTTTGTGTCTTAATGTTTCATTTGATTATTTGATATTTTTTGTAGCCCAAAATGTCCAAAAAAAGGAAGTATGATGAAAATTATTTAAAATATGGATTCTGCTGCATGAAGGAATCGGACGGTGTTGAAAAGCCACAATGCTTTCTGTGTGGAAAAGTTTTGGCAAACGCCAGTATGAAACTGGCAAAATTGATAGAGCATCTCAAATCTCTTCATCCTGAAAATGCATCTAAAGATCTAGAATTTTTTACAAAGAAGAAAGCCCAGTTTTCGAAATCTGGAACATTAACCAAACTTGGATTTGGTATTGCACAAAAACCTTTGGTTGAGGCATCTTTCAGAGTTGCATATTGTATTGCCAAAAGTAAGAAATCGCATACTATTGGAGAGACATTAATTAAGCGATGTGCGCTGGAAATGGTTGAATTAGTTTGTGGACTGGAACAGAGAAAAAAACTTGAGGCTATTCCATTGTCCACGGATGTGATACATTCAAGAATAGTTGAAATTTCTTGCAATATCTTGAAACAGATCATAGATGAATTGAAAGCATCGCCATTTCCCTTTAGTATGCAACTAGATGAAACTACAGACATCTCGAATTGGAGTCAACTTCTGGTTTTTGTTCTTTACGTGTCTGCTGATACTATCAAAGAAGAATTCTTATTTTGTGAGCCTCTTTTGCAAACTACAAAGGCAGTTGATGTTTTAGCGGTTTTCTTTTCCAAACACGACTTCGACTGGAAACAAAAACTTCATTCACTTTGTACGGATGGAGCACCTGCGATGCTTGGCAATAAATCTGGTTTTGCCCATTTGGTAAAAAAGAGGCTCCTAATGTTATTGTTACACATTGTTTTTTACATAGACATGCACTGGCTACAAAAACTCTTCCAACCAGCTTAAAAGAAGTATTGTCAATAGTTATTAAAACTGTAAATTTTATTAGAAGTAGAGCTCTTAATGTCAGCACATGAAACGAAACGCCGGCCAAAGAACACAACTAGTTCGGCCAAAATCAAAATTCAACTTCTTTATTCAAATTCTAATTTCCAACTGACGCAAAACATATATACATCACATAAAGCAACCCAGACGGCGCCACCCAACCCAACATCAGGCGGCAATCCGCAGAGGAGCCGGAAATCAAAAACAAAAAAGAAATATATAACAGAACACATATTCTCACATACTCCCACCCTCAAGAAGACCTTCTTGATCAGAGGGCATAAGTCTCAATTTAACAGTTGGTCGATCAAACTGACCACTAGCAGTTTTAACTGTCACAACTCGGACTCGTCCATCCTTGCCCGGATGAACAGCAACAATCCGACCCAAAGGCCACCTTCCAGGAGGCACATTATCCTCCTTTAACAGAACTACATCATTTACTTTAAAGTTAGCTCTAGCTTGAGTCCATTTTGATCTGGTTTGCAAAGTGTTTAGGTATTCATCATAATACCGTTTCCAGAAAACATTTTTCATATATTGAATCAAATCCCACCTTTTCAACAAATTTGGCTTAGTGGGGTTTACATTATCAGGAATAATAGTAACAACTTCTCCTGATAAGAAATGTTGAGGAGTAAGAACATTTATACTGTCTAACTCATTCTCATTAGTCTTTACTAATGGACGCGAATTCAAAATGGACTCAATTTGACTGAGCAAAGTTGATAGTTCTTCAAATGTAAGGAGAGAGCTCCCTACAACTCTTTTAATGTGAAATTTTACTGCTCTAATACCGGATTCCCAAATTCCACCAAAATGTGGAGATGCAGGAGGAATCATTTTCCATTTTATGCTAGTTTTCCCTAAAAAGTCTAAAATGTCTTTGCAATTCTGATTAAAGCTCAGAATTTGATTAATCTCAGATAGTTTACGCCTTGCTCCAACGAAGTTGGAACCATTATCAGAATACATAGCTGCAGGAACGCCCCTTCGAGCAATAAACCTGCGAAGGGCAGCAATAAATGATTCAGATGTCAAATCACTTACTGCTTCAATGTGATATGCTTTCGTCGCGAAACAAACCCACAGGGCAATATAGCCTTTAGTCGTTTTGCTCCCACGACCCTTATTAAATTTTAAAGTCAATGGCCCGCCAAAATCTAGGCCGCAATTTTCAAAGGCTCGATCATAGGTAACTCTCTCCTTAGGTAGAGACGCCATTAACTGAAAAGAAGAATCAGTTTTATAACGTACACAGACAACACATTTGTTAATTACATTCTTAATTAACTTTTTACCTTGAATGATCCAAAAGTTTTGCTTAATAATGTTGGATAATACATTTATACCAGCATGCAAATGAGTCATATGAAATTCTCGAACCAATAAGACACTCAAAGTATGTTTGGAAGGCAGGATAATTGGATGTTTAGAATTATAGCTCAGTTGAGAATTATCCAGTCTTCCTCCCACCCGTAGCAAACCATCTGGATCAATGAATGGAAGCAACGAAACTAAAGAGCTATTCTTTTTCAAATTCTTATTACCTTTTAAGGATTCAATTTCCTCAAGAAAGTACAACTGTTGCACATATTTTATAATTAGGTGCAAAGCATTTTTCCTTTCAGAAGCATTTAATGAAATGTTGCTTTCATTCGTGTCTACTAAACTTTTTTTAGCAGCACATTTTTGTTTGCATCTCAAAACAAACCTCATACAATAAGCATCAACAGCAACAATTTTAGATAAATGAGAACATTTCATAAACAAAGAATCAATATCATTATTAACAACTACAGTTGAAAGAGCACATGGAGAGCATTTTTTTCTTTCTAAAATGTCAGTCCTCAAAGTTTGAAGAGGTTACCTTACTATTTTTTGGCCACTCAGCCTCACCTTTAGCCAACCAATCAGGACCAAGCCACCACAATCCAAAGCCAGGTAGCTGATCTGGAGAAGTGCCTCGTGAAGCAATGTCGGCAAGGTTGTCTTGGGATGGGACGTGTCCCCACCGATCGTAGGGCACAAGTTCCAAGATCTCGGCAGTACGATTGGCAACGTACTGCTTCCAAACACGAGGTGGGGAACTGAGCCAAGCAAGGACTACTTGGGCATCCGTCCAGGCTTGCACAGTCACTCGATACTCGGACAGTACCTTTGAAACTGTGTCTAAGAGTCTCGCAAGAAGGAGAGCTGCGTTGAGCTCCAGTCGAGGAATGGACAGTGGCTTGATTGGAGCAACTTTTGACTTCGCCACTAAAAGTCTCCCTGAGTCACCGTGTCCTTCACTAGTTTGTACCACATAAACCACCGCAGCATAAGCTGCCTCTGAAGCGTCAGCAAAGCCATGGAGGAAAATATTTTTCCCTCCGACTCCTACCCAACGAGGAATTTTAACTTCCGTCAACCTCTCGAATTGGTGACGAAACTTGGACCATTTATGTGCTAATTCTGGTGGGAAAGGATCCCACCCTAACTTTAACAACCACAATTGTTGATAAAATATTTTAATTGAAATTGTGCATGGCGAAAGAAAGCCCAAGGGGTCAAAGATTTTAGCAGATTCTGATAAAAATATACGCTTAGTTATTTTTTCCTCAAATTTTAGAGACGTTTTAAAAATAAAACAATCTTCAGTGGAATTCCACAACAATCCCAAAGCTTTAGAACATTCATCTGGAAGTATATCTAAACTGTCCAGAACTGGAACACTTCCTGCAATTTGTGCCAAAAATTCATTTGAGTTTGACCGCCATTTCCTCAAATGGAAACCCCTTGCCTCTAACAAATCAATTAACACCCTGGCATTTCTTATGGCCATATGTACATTAGACGATCCAGACATTAAATCATCAATATAAAATGAATTCTTAATCATAGAAGCAACTTCGGTTTCATTGGTCTCACAATCCAAGCCAATTTGATGTAAACACCTGGTAGCTAAAAAGGGAGCTGATGATGTCCCATATGTGACTGTACAAAGCTTGTACTCTTTAATTTTATCTTTTTCTGACTCTCTCCAAACAATACGCTGCAAATCCTGACTTTCCGGATCAACCAAAATTTGCCTATACATTTGCATAATATCCGATGAAAAAGCTATTGCTGGTATCCTAAAACGAACTAAAATCGAAAAAATATCTGGCTGAACTGTGGAACCAACACCCAGAAGCGAGTTTAATGATTCTCCCTGAGGGCCTTTACACGAACCATCAAAAACTACTCTTAGTTTTGTTGTAGAACTATCCGATTTAATGACGGCATGATGCGGTAAATAATGTACCTTGTTATTTATCAACATTTAAATTTCCCGTCACCGGACACATATGGTTAAGCTCCTCGTATTCCTTTAAAAACTGCTTATAACCGATACCAAATTCTGGATTTTTCCTAAACTTGTTTTCCATAGCTGTTAACATCAAAACGGCTGCTGGTTTGCAATTACTCAAATCCCCATCTCTGTATACAGGCAATTTGACAACGAAGCGCCCATCACAATTAATCTCCACGTTTGACTTAAAATGTTCCTCACAAAATTTTTCCTCCTCCGAGAAAACAGACAATTTATTTGGTAATTCTTCACTATGCCAAAATTTCTGCAAAATTAAGTCTACATTAACTGGATTAATGTCAGACAGCATACTAACTAAATTTGAACATATGGGCACGTCATTGTCAACGCCTTTCATTTTCCCAGCGAGCACCCAACCAAAAATGGTATTCTGAGCAATAGGTTGATTAGGCAATCCCATAATCTGACCTTGCTGTAAACCCGAGAAAAAATAATCACTACCCAAAATTATATCTATCTCTTTGGGTTCAGAAAAATTTGGATCAGCCAAAGGAATGGATTTAATATAATCAACATGATCTACACTAATAGGTTTGAACGGCAATACTGAAGTTAACTGATTTAAAACAAAAGCCTCTATCTCTAACTTTTTATCATTTTGTTTCGATTCTATTGCCAAACAAACAGATCCCCTAGTTTGAGTAGTTACAACATTACCGATTCCATTAACAACCATTCTATTATTTTTCCTCTTTAACTGCAACAATTTAACTGCCCTTTCAGAAATAAAAGTAAACATTGACCCGCTATCAAGTAAAACAGTTAAATGTACTCTTTCACCCGAAGATGAAATCCCATATACACATGCAGTTGGCAATAAACAAATCCCATTCTCACTCAGAGATGACAGATTTACCAACTCATCATTTTTTTCAACATTCAAAATACTAGCAACAGGAGTAGTGTTTTGGCCTTGACCCGGATTACTCACAACACTCTGAATCTCCCCTGCTGCATTACACATTAACGAACTGCTTTTAACATATTCATGCAATAATGTATTATGTTTCAAAAAACAAACAGAGCATTTCAAATTTGACATGCAGTCCTTCAAAAAATGTTGAGATAAGCATAAATAGTAAAGATTATTTCTTTTAACAAAACTCTTACGATCACATAAATTCATGTTCTTAAATTTTACACAATTATGCAATTTATGACCTAGAAAACATTTCGGACATTTTTCAAATGGCTTATTTTTATTCGAACCAAATTCATTTGGTCTAGTTTTTAATTTGGAATCAACTTGTTTGACCTTCCAAAAATCATCATTTACTTTAGAAACCGAATTATGCATGTTTTCCAAAATTTGGCATCTTTTCAACAAAAAATCCAAAAAAAACATCAAAATCAGGCAAACCATTTGAACTTAATGACATCTCGTATTGTTTTCTAGACTCATCATCTATTTTCTGAACAATAATATTTATCAATAATATTCCACAAAACTTATTCGGCTCTAAACCAAGTTGTTTCAAAGCCCTTAAATGGCTTAACAAGTTATCAATCAAATTTCTCAATTCTTTAGCCGATTCATATTTCAATTTGTTACAATTTAAAATTTCAGAAATATGTTCATTTACAATTAACCTAGTATTTTCAAATCTACATTTCAAAGCATTAAACAATGATGTATATGAATCATCAATTGTCTGAACAGTTTTCGCGGATCCCAAAAGTGAAGACTTTAAATAGTATAATTTTTGAGCGTCTGACAACTGATCGTTTTCATCAATAAGCATCACAAATTGAGATTTAAAAGAAAACCATTCGGTATAATTGCCGGAAAATTGATCTTGAGGCAATGGTATTTCCGGAAGTTTTACCTTCACATTATGAGAATAATTACTTTGAATATTTACAGCATTATTTAGATTAAGTAAATCAGCTACAGTACCTGCCTTGTGAAGCAAATCTGCTTCTAGGCTTTCTATATCACCCAAAACTTCCAACGAATTTTGAGAGAAAACACTATATGCCGCGTCATCTAACAACGAAATAGCAACGGCCGCGTATTCTTCCATCTTAATTTTTAACCCTGTGACGGTTGATAACTTGGCTTCGAATTCGACAGCCAAAGTATTGCCATCTGTATTGGTGAGCCATGTAGAAATTTGCGTGGTCTGGCCTTTAACATAGGCCAGCTTTCGTTTGAGCTGCGTAGCATCGTTAACCGCCATCACTTACTCAACTTGATCCAACAAAAACCAAAACACAATACGCACAGAATTTGCCAGGAACAATTGCACAGAATACAATATACAGATGCCTGATTTCTTTCAGCAAATCACCATTTGGCAGGAGCAATAGCACAAAACACAATATGCAGATGCCGGATTTCTTTCAGCAAATCGCCATTTGCCAGGAACAATAGCGCAGAACACAATATGTAGATGCCTGATTTCTTTCAGCAAATCACCATTTGGCAGGAGCAATAGCACAAAACACAATATGCAGATGCCGGATTTCTTTCAGCAAATCGCCATTTGCCAGGAACAATAGCACAAATGCAATATGCAGCTTTTCATCAGCACATCACCAAATTCCGAAGTTGTTTCAACAAACAACCAACGCATCGAATTTCTTGAAATCAATCATAAAACTTGTCATCAAAAAACAAGCATAACATCATTCAATCTCGTCGGTGCCTCCACTTTTCACGTCAGCACATGAAACAAAACGCTTCGCTTCTTCGAAACGCCGGCCAAAGAACACAACTAGTTCGGCCAAAATCAAAATTCAACTTCTTTATTCAAATTCTAATTTCCAACTGACACAAAACATATATACATCACATAAAGCAACCCAGACGGCGCCACCCAACCCAACATCAGGCGGCAATCCGCAGAGGAGCCGGAAATCAAAAACAAAAAAGAAATATATAACAGAACACATATTCTCACACTTAATCATCATCTTTTTAAAACACTGCGTCAAGAAATGAACGCAGAACATGAGGTACTTCTGTAACACACGGAAGTGCGCTGGCTGTCACGAGGGCAGGTTTTGAAACGAATTTTCATGTTGAAGACAAAAGTATCACTTTTTTAGAAGAAAAAGATAACTCACTCTTCGAATATTTCAAGAAAAAAGATTTTATATGTAAATTGGCTTACCTGGCAGACATTTTTAACTACATGAACGATATATGTCTTTCAATTCAAGGGCCTGATACAACAATTATGGATGCCACTGAGAAACTACAGGCATTTTTATTGAAAATATCACTTTGGAAAATTAGAATTCCAAATGGGATATATGCAAACTTTCAAATGTTGGACGAAGTGCTTTTTGAAAATGGATCTCGGCAAGATAGTTTGTTATTGAATAACTTGAAAAATAAAATCTGTGAACACCTGGAAGTACTTCAAGTTTCATTTGAAAAATATTTCAATTCGGATGGAATAAATATAAAAGATGAGTTGTGGATTCGTAATCCTTTTCTTTGTGATATTGACTGTATCGATGACATGAACCTTGCCAAAGATGAGCTAATTGATTTGAAAACAAAGTCCTTGTTAAAAATGGATTTCGATTCAAAAACTCTTGGAGAGTTTTGGTCTTCTTTAAGAGAAGCCTACCCATTGCTTGTAAAACGAGCTATGGCAGCCATTATTCCGTTTGCTACAGTATATCTTTGCGAAACGGGATTTTCCACACTTGTCACAATAAAAACAAAACATCGAAATCGACTGAATGTCGAACATGATATGCGCGTTGCTTTGTCGAAAACCATCCCTCAATTCAATCTTAATCAAGGAAAAGCAGCAACAGCCTTCACATTAAAAATTTTAATTTCTTCACATTTTTTATACTATTGAAATAAAAATATTAAAATAATTAAATAATAAAACAATATGATTTGTAATAAATGATGTTTAATCAATTTTTTGTTCACAGAGGGGTCCGTAACATATTTAAAATTTTTAAAGTGGTCCATTGTGCCAAAAAGGTTAAGAAACCCTGGGTTAAGGTTATCCTCGTGCTTCCACATGGAAATGCAGATGTGGAACGAGCGTTTTCCCAAACATCAAACTTCTTAACAGACTCCAGAACGGGTCTTACTCGAGCTTCAATAAGTGCACGACAAAAGATGGATTAACGGTATACAACAAGTGTAATTTAGTCCGAATTCCTGAGAATTCATAAAAAAAAGGGTGCAACAGAATATAAGTCATATGGAGAGAATTGCAGCTGAATTAAAACAAAAAGGCAGATATGGGAGAGAAAAAAACTAACTGCTCAGGAAGCAATTCGTAAAGAAAGCTCATTAGAAAAAGTAGAAACGGAAGCATTAGTTGATGAAGGAATTACTAGGGGTGTGGAACATCGCACAACTTTCAACTGCACTATATTACTGGTGTGGATTTGTGTCGTTTACCGTTTTTATATTTGCATCATTCGTTGAGAAAAAATAGAAATTTTGGCGATATACTTTTCGGTAATTCTTATATTATCCTTTGTTTTAGGATAATATAAGAATGAGTAGAGGAGAAAAAAACGATCGTTCATAACTATGTTCAAGCAAAGAGAACTCTGTTAAAGGCATTCGTTTTTACGCCATTGAAGCATTTTTACGAGAAATTTGGAGGTGGGGATGATTAGAACTCCTTAAGAGGCATTAGCACAGCAATTTTTATCGAAATCGTTAGAGCCCTTTTTTAGCAATCATTGAAAAACATGATTTTTTCAATGGCAGCTACTTTATGCGCATGCACGATTTTGACGAAAACCTTGTTGGTAGATCCTTGGGCCATCACCAAATTTGAACATCATTGGTCAATTTATTCGGAGTTATGCTGACCACGTACACATAGACAGACATTTTTTCTAGGTCACTTTTTTGAGATCAGGATGTTCCAAAACGTTGAGTAATTCAAAAAAAAAAAAAAAAATTTGACTGAATCGTATACTTTAGTTTAGTAGTTGTAAATGAATATAGGTGGCGGCATGTGTATGCCAGATAATATCTTGGATATAAAACAACCTGTAGCGTGTGACACGTTTGATTGTGGGTTTGGATCTGGTGTATGATCAACTTAAGTTTTTAACCCTTTTAACAATGTTTTAGATGAAAGTTTTACAGTCTATTACGATTAATAAAAAGATTATTACGGATGAATCTGGTGTGCTTGTTGGTCTTTAAGGAACACTGCACGGACCGAACATAAACAACCACAGAAATTACATGATCCGAATGTGAGAATACCGATCATGGATAAACCCGTTCTGAACAGGACGGAAACAGTTGAACCGGCTGCGAGGGTCACTATTTACACTACATATACAGACAGTAGATCACTGCAAGCAGAACTACACATATTGTAAAATATGAGACATTACTAAAAAAAAAAAAAAAAAAATACCGCTAAAAATCTGACATTTTTGTTGTTTAAATGTTAGATTTTTGTTAGTTAAATTGCATCAATATTTTGGAACTTTTTTAAATTTAGGAAATAAAACTTAAAATATTTTCGTTCATTTTTGTCAATTCTGTGTTTATTTTTACAACCTTCAATATCAATTTAGCAGGGTTAATACTAATTTATCATAATAAAACTTGGTTCTCTACAAAAATAGGTCAAAAGAAAAAAATATTCGGGGGTATGAAATTGAAGCCGAAGAAATTTAATTTTTTTTTTTTTTTTTTTTTTTTTTCAAACAGTTTCAATTTTAGTAATCTTTTAACAATTTCAGGCTAGTTGCGACACGGGTTAATATATTATTGAAATGAAATTTGGCACACTGTCAAGATAGACCAAAACGAAAGGAATGAGGGAGTGAGAGTTAAAATCAGATGAAATTTCATTTTTGACCCCTTACATAGACCATCCTAATATATAGCAGGGGTCCCAGACCTGCTCCAATTGCGCCCAACTGCGACAAATACAAAAATCTGCTCCAAATGCTTTATTTCAGCCATATCTGCGCCAAAATGCGATTTTTTTTATTTTTTTTTGCCAGTCGAAATTAGATATTGTTCGCCGCTATAATATCGCTATTGTTGATAAATATTCCCGTATATTCGGCGCTAACGCTGATATTTACGATTGTGCGGTGTTCGTTTTCTCCGAGTGCCATGATGATTTGCGACGCTAATGCTGACATTGTCAAGTTTAACGTTATGACGGTCATTTTCGTCGATTCTTTCATAGATATAACAGCTCTGTAGTATTGAGTATTGCTCCAGTTAATTCGACGCTATTACTGATATTTTCGTTGGTATGATTGTATTTATTGCCGAGTGCTGGGATTTCGCAATATCCGAAATTTGCCCCAATATTACTGAGAAAATGTTGATGTTACTGCGATGGTTTGCGAGTATTGCAGATATTGAAAATTATTGTGATGGTCATTTTCGTCGAGTCTTTCACCGATATATTAGTAGGGATGAGCCATATTTTAATAACAGTTAAAAGTTATTGATACTTAAACTCACGCGAACTAACAGTTACCTAATTTTCTAAGTAACAGTTATTCATTTATTATAAATGCAATAGATGGCGCTAGTATGTCCATATATTTCTGTTATTGAAGATCAAAATATCATAATCACGAAATAAAAATATATTTTTCTAATAACGGTGATCGGAAAAATATATTTTTTTATCGTGATTCTGATATTAGGATCCTGGTCGTTATTCCTGGAATAACTAACTGTATCCAGTGGTGTAGTGTAAAATGAAAAGGTGTGGGAACGCTATATTGCGTCGTTACAAACGTATATATTGTTTTTTTTTACGTGGGGGGGGGGGGGGATGACAACTAAGAATAAATAACCTTTATTAATATTACTTTAATAATCTCAAAACAGATAATGAGCGCATCAAAAATCAAAAAGAAAGAAAAAAATGTGTGTTTAGACTGTTTTTTTTTATTTAAATCACTTTTTTTAAACTATTAAGTTATATGGAATTTTAAACAATTTGCTTTGCACAACCCATTTTAAAAGATTGTTTGACACTTTATCAATACATTATAAGACATTTTCAAACATATATCGACATAAATTTTTAAACAGATTTTTTACAACAATTTTTTTAAATAGATTTTTTACAACAATTTTTAAACAGATTTTTTACTTCATTTTCATTCAGAAAAATTTCAATGAGAGATCGAGTTACCATTCAGACATGTTTGACTTAGAACGTACCCTAATAGGGTCATCAGCTGATCTGGGTTTTCGAAGCCTAGACCCAAGTAGCACAGCAGTATTGGCCAATATCAGCCCTACATTGGCCAATCCCGATGTGGAATGGCGCAAAATCGGCCGTTCGATGCCGATATTGCCCAATCTCGCCCAATATTGGATAGACGATACTCAAAAGTTTGAAAGGTTGATCGACAGTTTTAAAATTAAAATATTTTATGTATAAGAAAGGAAGGTTTGCATTAATATGTTTTGTGATATTTTTGCCACGGTTTTAAGCATTTTTTAAAAAATCATGTATTTTGGAACGATCTCGACTTACGGCCAAAACTGGCCGAATCCGATGCGCAGAATTTCTCAAAAAGAATCGCCACCGAGTGGCTGAAGGAACTGAAGTGCCCGGATGTGTGTTTACTAAGTTTATTTATGTTATGTCGCCGGCGCGACGGTCATTAGTAACATTAAAATTGGATCGAAAACTTATTACTGGTAAGTGTTGTCACAATAATTTGTCGATTTCATGGGGTATTTACGTATTACATTATTGGTTTAAGTTGGTTTTAGTTAATTTCAACGATACTTGATTGCCGACTTGGTTTGATCTACAAAAGCGATGTTGACAAAGGTGATTGATATTCACATTAAACTTGATTAGGAATCGAGTTGGTTTCAATTATTTATTTAATGCTGCTGTTTAAAATATAAACAAGATTTTCAGCTTTTATCTCATCCATACACGGATGCAAACTAATACTCATTTAGCCATTCCCCCCTACCCCTCCATTGCTTGTTTCAAATTATGCTCATCATTGAAATACTTATACTACATGTTACGTTCTAGTTTGCCTTCCTATTTATCATATTTGTTATCGTTAGTTTATATTGCTTATAAAATTCAATATCCAAGCTCCATGATTAGCTCTGTTAATAGAATATATTGTGAATTGGGCATATTGAGGAAACCACATTAAATTAAAACACGTCTATTACTCAATCTCAAAGGTGGTGTGGAATAGGGTGCATTATCTCAATCAACCGCTTTGCATAAAAAGTAAATGTTCTAGAAAATGTCAATTTTAACAATATGTATAACTAATGCTAATAGTTGTATGCTTCCTATTTTTGAAAAAATACACCAAACCCTGTTAACGCAAAATTGCTTAGCATAAAATCACATTTAATGCGAAGGAAAAGCAGTTCTCCGTACTTAAAACTTAACGTTAATTTATTTAACACAAAATTCGGTTAAAGCGAACAATTTCAGTGGCCAGATCGACTTAGCGTTAACAGGGTTTTACTGTATATGTACATTCTCCTATTTAAAAGGTCTGTCTTGTGCAATTATTGATTTCTCAGAAAAGAGCAATGAATGGAAATTTTTGAAATATCTACAAAAATATATTTTTAATGCCTAACTTCATTTGTGTTAATTTAAACACACTATGCAAAGATGTTGTTTTTATAAAATAAAAATGTTTTGTTCATTTAAAGAAAAGACTTTCCATTTGAAAAGTAAACATCAAATATTGTAATCAAGTATTATTGTTAGTGCTATTTTCTGTCTTGGAATGAAAAGTGTAATAGTTGTAGCCTTCCTTCCCTTGGCAGTAAAATGCCAGTATGGCCTTTCAATAGTTAATTTGTTATTCTGTTCAGTTTAAAATAAAGAAATATACTGTTGTAGGGTCATTGATGGAAATGGAGAACCCGTAGAAGTAATTCCTTCATCTTGGTTCATCTCAGACAAAAGTTGTCTTTGGTAGTTTGCAACAAATGGGGAAGGGGGGAATGAACATGATTAAAGAATATATGCCCTCAAGTATAACATGGCAAACATTTAATTTTAAAATCTATTGTACATACAGTAATTAAATTACAATTTTTGTATAGGGTATATACAAATAATTCAAGGTATCACAAATAATGTTTCATAAGTCATTGATCTACTTATCAGTTCAAGTTTTGATGGTGTAGATTTTTGAAATGGTGGAAATGAATAACAGATATTTATTAACAGATTTAAATAATATTCTATTTTAATTTCTCAAACTGAAGATTGGTTTTTTAGTGAGTTATATTAAAAGTGCTTTAAATAAGATATTTAATTGTATAAATAAATTGTATATAAAGTTTTGCAACTAGTTTGAGATAGCATATATCCATAATTTTCCTATTTAGATTCATTTTAACAGGCATAAGATAAAGCTGAGCTTGCTCGTTCAATTGGGAGTGATTCTTCAGAAGATGAAAATTTATTAACCAAGAAAAGCCGAACTAATATTCCAGCCCGTTTCAAAGACGATCCCCCTTCTTTGGAATCCCACAAAAAAACGAGCAAAAACTTGTTTGTGAACCAAAAAGCGTGAAAACTTCCTCTACCAGGTAAGAATATATGATAATCAATTAGGTAACGATCCAAGCAATTTCAATTTGATGTTACAATAATTTATATTTTAAAATATAATAAGCAATGGAGAATCTCTGGTCTTTCAAATAAAAAAAAAATTATCTGTTTCTTTAAACAATTTTGAACAAATCACCTTTGTCATATGCTTATAATTGAGAAATTAGTTCAGTAGAAAAAACAACAAAAACACTATGTTCTAAATTAGTTCCTATAACTTTTCAAGTGCAACAGTGTATTTTATCACAGACTTTTCAACAACACTTTTTACTATTTATTTTGATTTTATTTGGTGGTTAATTTAACAGTTTAAAAGAGATTTTTCTCTCTTATAAATTATTTATTACAATTTTAAACGGCTAAAGAAAAATGAACGAGTTTATAAAAAAACAAACAGAATTAGCATTTATTTCGTGATTGATAGTTTTTTGTGTGCTTGGTTGAGGTTGGTGCAAACGTATTTGCAGAGAACTTTATATAAATTAAATTCATACAAGCTCAGTATATACGATTGAAATTTAAATACCAGTTTAAAATTATTTTCTTAAATGTTAGTAGAAAATGTTTTCTGATATAACAATTTAACAAAATGTTAATAATCTTATGCTTTTGTGCAAAATTGTGTTTTTCATTTTGCAATTTTTTTTATTTTTTAATGGGCAGTAAATGCTGCACTGCATGATTTCTTTTATTGATAACAAATTCCAGTTCCTTAACAAAAAGAGTTTGGATAAAATAAAAAGAGCTCAAGACTAGAAAAAGTTTGATGCAATAATTTGATTTTTAAATTTTAATGTAATCTTAATGAAAACAGAAATGAATAATTTTATATTTCAGGTTCGTTTTCTTCGCCGAGGTAGAAACTTCAAAGGAAGATAAAATATGTAAAATAAAATATGTATTATAATAAACAGCTTGTATTAAATTTATGTTTTTATTATAAATATGCACTGCAGAAAGTGACAATTAATTTAAGAGTGCATGGTTTTTAAGCCATAAAATATCAATTAAATTATATTGGGTTTCAATTATCGGTCATTAAAAAGCAATTAAAATAGGAATGAAAGTATGAAAAATTATTCATTATACGAGGTATTCATGTAAATATTATTGTGGATTTTTTAAAATAATAGATGTTTTTGTCAAATAATTTTTGGATGAAAACTTTTTCAATGGGGGGGGGGGGGGAGTCTGCAATTTAATTCACTTTATTGCTTTTACAATATTATGATTGAAGTGAATGAACTAAAGCATTAAAATGAGATTTATTTACTATCTATTTGATTCTTAATGCATAGAGAAAAATTATGTTTTAAAAATGAAAAGGGACTTCATAAATGAAGTTGATCGGTGCAGAAAAAATATACTTCACAAGTTTAAAATTCAACCTTCTATTTTTATGAAACCTTAGCATAAAAAGTTCAATGAGTATTGATTGACCAATAGGGATTTTAAATTCTACTGTTAGTTTTCTAGTTTAAAATTGCATGTATCTTTCTAAATCCTTGAATGTCAGACATTTTGTTATCTAAATGTTGTTTTTTTGGTAGGGGAGTTGAAAACATTATTTTACAAATGTTTAAGTATAACTTAACAAATTATTAAGGGTTTTTGGGCAACAATGTGTTACTAAACATTGAACAGCTCAAAATTGAATCTAAACGCATATAAGAATTATCATTTGCAACCACTTCTTCCACTAAAAAGAAAGTTCAGATATGTTGAGTGGCAAATCTACCCTAAACTGCTCTGTGATATAATAAAAAAATAGTAGCTAAAATTGCTCTTTCAGGGTTGGAAAAAAACATGTTTTTTTGGTTTAAACAGAGGTCTTTTTTTTATCCTTTTCTAATTACATGTATACATATTTTATAAATAAAATTTAGCATAAACAAGAATAATTTATGTTTTATAAACAATGAATATTCCTTTTGAAAGTAATTTGAACTAAGTAAATAAACAATTGTTGCTATTTATGGGGACATTCAAATCATATTAAATTTTAATATTTTATTTAGAGGTACTATTTTTTAAATTCAATATATACAATAGTAATTGTTTACTACATAATACATAGAATATTGCTCTTCGATTCATTTGATACTTATAAAAACTTCAATAGTTTTTAATTGGAAGATTTATTTTAAAATACATTAGAACATATTGTATTTCAGCTAAAAATAGAAGTCATCTACAACATCAAATAATTTAAAAAATCTAATTATAAATAAAAATACAATTTTAAATTATTCTTTAAAAAAAAAAATTTCGTTTTTCTGAGGGAAAAGAAAAACATTTGGTTTAAACCAATGCTCATCGATATTGCCCAAGATTGCACATCAATACTGGCCAAAACTACTCCTCGAGATCGGCCAAAACTACGCATCGATATCGGCCAAAACTGCTCCTCGAGATCGGCCAAAACCGCACTGCGATATTGGCCAATATTGCAAAAATGTTAGCCGTTCGGTGCTGGCCGTTCCGACATTACCCAGGATTGGCCAATCTTCCAGAGCTCCGGTTTCCGACATTGGCCAATACTGCTGTGCTACCTGGGGATTTAATATAAACATCTGACTTCCAGAATTTCAGAGATGCCTTACAAGCAATGGGTTCGGATAAATTCCCAGATTCTGTAGCGCCTCGAAATCTGTTTTCAAAATAAATTAAAAAGATTGCGATTGTTGCAGTTGTCAATCGAGAGTTTTATGTTTTTTCTCCATCTCGAAATGAAAATATAGAGAAATTCCTGGTGCTTGATAGACCCTTCCTTTTCTTTTCAAAATTTCTTTCATTAATAAAATGAAATTAACAACTAGAAGAATATCAATTGAAAAGTTAAAATTTCTTGATAAAATATTAATTTGTGTAACTATCTCTTATTTTAAGAAGGATATCCAACTGTAGACTCACTTGCCAAACATTTAGATTTGCTTAGGACATTCCTGGTTTTTTAATTTTATCCAGTTCGGTTTGTCATTTTGATAGTGGTGACAATCGTCAAAAGTGGGTATGAATCGGGCTATGGAATCAAGAGAGAAAGCAAACTGCAAAATTTATATGATATTGCCATCAAAGTCACTAGATTTTAAAAAAGATCGGGGCAATTTCTTTATTTTATCGCCGACATTGTATTTAGTGTTGATTTTTTTTTTTTTTTTTAAAACTCGGGGATAAAGATTTTTTTTTTTTTTTTTTACGAACTTCTGCTACATTTTTGGAATAAACTCAGAAATAACTCTAAATGTAAGCGTTCTCATTCTCAAACTGAAAAGTAGTTTACTTTTGCATTTTAAAATACATTTGAATTGCTTTTCTACTATTTCACAGCCCAATTTCGGTGAATTATACCAATTTACAAAACCATCAGCAGTTTTATATTAAGCAAAATGAAATATATAACATCAACAAATGTGAATACCTTCACTTTTTGGAAAAGGACTGATTCATTATCATGGGTGGCAGCAGCATTATTTGTAGAAAGTTGTAAGGGAAAAAAATTCTTTACTCAAACCTTGATTTTTCAAAACTATTTTCCTTCTCACTATGATAAATATAAAATCTGTTATTAAATGGCACACAATTTATTTTTTCCGGTGAATTTTGGACTTTCCTCCAATTTTATAAAAATTTAAGCAACTAGGAGCGTCCTCCCATGCATCTTACTGGCGCCACTCATTTCCATTATTTTTACGCATTGAGTTAAATTAAGTAAGAGTAAAAAATCAATACAGTTTTGAATATATTTTGTCATGTTCAAATAATGTTTCAGTTTGATTTTTCCTTCATCAGGCAAACCAATATATTAACTGCATAATTCCGTGATCTCAAAACACCCTAAAAGCTAATACAAAATATCAACATTCTACACTCACCTTTCATCTAGATTCTTGGCACCAACCAGTTTATTCCGTCAGAACCCCAGGTTTTTTCACTTTTTTGGATTGTCCAAAAAAATACATCTTTTATGGTCATTTATTTTTTCCTCTTGAAAGAGTTATTTTTTTAGGTACGGCGAGAGGTTTACAAATATATTAGTAAGTGGGTGATATAAAAATTAAAAAAAAAAAAAAAAAAAAAAAAAAAAAAAAACGTATCACTTTTGTTAATAAATCTGTGAGCGTTCCCGTTAAATTTTGAGGAGGAGAAACACTCTTCAAGGAATTGTATGTGCCAGACCACAGTTTTGTTCTTTAAAAATGGAAATAGTTGGCGTGAACTTGTGTATGGAAGTTTTAATCCGTATTCATAACAAGCCATACACATTTGACCTCTGGAATTCATCCACAAATACAGATCATTCGTTGAAGAAGATACTATTTCAACACCATGTAGGAGAGATGGGGCGGGGGGGCGGGAGGACAGTTTAATAGATGTGTCGGATAGTTGATGCAATGGCCATGTGCGAGTTGCCGCGCCTTTTTAAAGTGTTTTGCAAATACTTGAATTTGCCTGCTCAGCTATTAAATTGCGGATTGAAAACGAAAAAATAGTTCACACGAAAGAACTTTTCGTTTTCTTACTGAATTTTACGTTGAGTGTCACATAAAGAAAAAATAATAATAAATACAAATTAAAAAAAAAAATTAGGTGAGGGAACGCCGTTCCTCCTTCTAAAAAGGTAAAGGATCGTCGTTCCCACGCGTTCCCGTTCCACTACACCCCTGACTGTATCCATTGAAATAACGTGTCTGAATGGATTAACGTGTCCGATTGGTATCAGTTGATATTGACATAATTTTCAATAAAAGTAGATATAACTGTTATAAGATATTGACAAGTTTTTGTATTGGAATAACTTTTGGACCATTCTTTGTTAGCGCTGCTTTTCAAGATGGTATTTTAAATTTCGTTTCGATTTTTGTTTTACAGTTCGTTATGATTTTCGTGTTTATTCAAATTAATTCGAATTCTGCACCAATTTCTTGTTATAGTTTATATCTCGGTTTCAGAATAGATGTTTCAGTTTTATTTGGATGCACATTATGAGTGGTGGGGTGAAGAGGAATGTGCGTGGGGGGGGGGGGGGAGTATCTGACGCAACATTCTTTGGGTTTAAATGACAGAGATGGGGGGAAGAAGGTGGGGGATTAGGGATTTAGGAAGAAATGCATGCGTGTTTTTGCGGAAGGCTCTTTTGTTTATGTTACAAGAATTCCTTTGATGGGAGAGGTTTTGAACGTTCGTTCGCATTTCATTTCAGTCTTCTTATGAGACTTTTAAAGACTCGCTGTGTTTCTTTCGTATTGGTTGGAGGTAAGAAAATTTTTCGTTATTGTTTTGGAATAAGGAAATGATACTATATATAAAAAATAAAGAGTGCGTAGGATTTGAGTTTTTCCTTTTGATGGAAAATAAATTATGTTCTTTTCCGTGTAAAGCAAGCTTCTAATTTCAAATCGTTATAATCAAAAGATTGTGTAGTAAATTTGGAGCGTAGTTAAATAGGTTTTAATGTTGAACAAAAATTTGTTTATACATATATTTTTTATATTTAACGCATTACCTGAGAGGTTTTTAATTTTTTTATGATCATTTTTCAATTTGAACTAAATAAAAGAAATTTATTATTTTTAAAATTCCTTTTCTTGATTAATTATGAATTGAATTTTTTAAATAAACATGACATTCATCTTTTTTAGTTTGATTAACTTTATAATATTTGAATTTTACTTCGCATTTTTTATTAAAAATATTTTTATTCGGGTTTAATATCGTAACTTAAATTTATAATTTTTGTTTATAAATTTTTATTTCATGAATTTATGTATACATATATGTGGTCGTGACGGCACAATTATTTATAAAGTACATAATTTCTATAAATAGTTTTAACGCGCATAATTAATTTACAATAATTTCAAAAATATAGTTATTGAAATAATAATAATATCCCTATATTTAAAACATATATTTTTTATACTTCAAAGATTCCTCTGAAAATGTACATTTTTCTCACAATATTACATAAAATTTATATGTAAGTAATGATTTTAAAGCCTGTGCACGTAAAATGTTTCAAAATATGTTTTCATTTAAAAATCACTTTTATTTTATATGTATCAGTTATGAATTATGTTGTATTGTAAATTCTTTCTCCAATTTATTGTTAAATCATAAAAAAAAAAAAAAAAAAAATCTTATAAAATAACCTCAAAACTATAAATGATTTCTTTTATTTTGATATTTTTACAAATTTATATTGAAAGATGTTCTAATTTAAAATCGATTAACTGATATCTAAAGAGAATGTTGTAGAAAAACAGGTATGTTTTATTTATTCCATGTATTTATTTTTATTTACCTTTTACTTTAAAAATAACGGATAACGGTTATAATATTTCGTTATTTCCTAATAATTTTAATGTAACTGCAGTTATTTAACAATAACTGTTAAGCTCATCCCTATATATTAGTGCTGTTGTTGAGAATTCCTCCAGTTTATTCCTGCGCTATAGCTGATATTTTTGTTGGTGTGACGGTCATTTTCGAAGAGTGCTGCGCTTTTGTTAACATCCGATATTACCGAATCTTGCTTAAACATTACCGAGAAAATGTCAATATTACCGACATTTGTGCCGATATGTACGTTTTAGCGATGGTCATTTCTGCTGAGTCTTCAACTTACGTAATTCATTTGTCTAAATTTTCTCCGGTATTGTAAACGCTTTCGCTAATATTTACGCAAGTGTGGTAGTCATTTTCGTTGAAGTTTACGCTGTTGTAATAGCCTCTATTGCCGAGATTTGTGACGCTGTTTGGTGATTTAAAAAAAAACACGATATTACTCGGATTTTGCGCCGATATTACCGAGATTGCAATGGTATGGTGGGTGCTATCCACAATATTTACGTTGGTGTTATATTCGTTTTCGCCAAGATCTATAGTAATGTAATAGCAGCTAATGCCGAGATTTGCAACGCTGTTTGGTGACTTAAAAAAATACGATATTACTAGAGTTTTACTCGGATATTACCGAGATTGTGATGGTATGGTGGGTGCTATCCCGATATTTACATTGGTGTAATATTCGTTTTCGCAAAGGCCGATGGTAATGTAATAGCAGCTATTGCCGAGATTTGTGACGCCGATTTTGTGGCATTCGTCTCAGGTAATCCTGCTTCAATTTTTTTTCCCCTGCTGCAAGGTTTATTTTTCTGCTACAGTTTTTTTTTTTTTTTTGCTAGTTTTTTTTTTTTTTTTTTTTTTTTTTTCCTACAAAAGTTTTTTTTACATGCTACAAATGGCATTTTCCTGCTACTAAACTTGTTATTACCTGCTCCGAAAGTCATTTTTCCTGCTCCTAAACTTAATTTTACCTGATCCAAAAGTCATTTTTCCTGCTCCAAATCTTTCTGAGTGATTGGGAGCCCTGATATAGCTATAATTAGTCAATTAAAAGACACAATACTCAGTTATCCTACAGATCATTACGTACTTTGATTCAACGTAAGATCTCAACGAGGGATTTCAAACTCAAACAGAAATAATATTTTAAACAATTAATAATTTGCTTTAAAAATTGAAGTTATATATTTTCGATTAAGTTGTTTTAAATGATAATCAAGACGGTAAATGAAGTTTAATTTCACCAACAATAGAAGGTCACTTTTTCTTTAATAGCACAATTTAATAAGTTAAATTCTTAACTGATAAGTTGTCTTCGTAAAAAAAAGGCGCTTCCTTTAAGCATGTACAATGTACATATTAAACAGTATTTTTAAACTTAAAATATTGTGTTTATTGATGGACAACCCAACTACGGATACAGACGATGACGCTTCGTATTTTTAAGACAACTGTATTTTAATGTTTCATAAAGTGTAGTTTTGTTGTGTTTTAGAATTCGATTTATTTGACAGACAGTTGAAAGAATTTCTTACAATACGTGTTCAGAACAAGTATCTTTAAGTAAAAAATGTATGCTTTCTCTAAATGATTTTTACCAAAATTGTCTTACAAAAATAAATCAGTAGACAGATAGTGTTGCGTTGATTATCAGAGAGTTTTTCGGATTTTCTCCTTAATGATACGTAAATGCACGACATTTTCCTCTTCAAAGACCAGGGGTGAAAAAAGACAAAATGTCTAAAAGAGGAAAATATACGCAGTTTTATTTTGAACTACAAAAATAGTTGAATAAAATATAATGGTGTACTAATGTGTGCACAGAACAATGCTGGAGTTAGAAATTTTTTCTGAAAGGGCTACAGATAAATTTAGTCTGATAAAGACCAATAAAGTCTAATAAAAAAAATAATAAAAAAAATTGTAGAACAAGCAGAACTTTTCAGAGTGAAAAAAAGCAGAAATCCACTTAAAAGTGGAAGATTTTGACCCCTGAAAGACACACCATTCCCAGACTGTGTACGGTTCACGTTGTTTTGGCGCATCAATGGCCTAGTGTAGTTTTTGCGCTTAATAACGTCTAAATTTATTATTGGATTCTACATAGATGCCTTAAAAGGGAGTAAATATAATTAGCCGACACAACTTTGAATTTGTATTTTCCGCTTTTCTATCATTAAACACTTACACAAACATTATATGGTAAAGAATACTTTAAAATAATATTAAAAGAAATCAACTCATGAGGCCCTCTAAAAGGAAGATTCTTTTCCCGCAACGATTACCAAAATATTCATCAAAATCAATCAATTTATTTTGCTTTTCTCTGGAAAAAGCAATTTTATCTTATAAATATAATATATAAGAAGGGTGAAAAATAAAAATAACGAAAGTTTATATTCTCCATAAGTTCAGCTACACAATTCAATATTTGATTTTTCATTTTTAGTAATCCATAATTGATAAGGTTTAATTTTGAATCCATAATTGATAAGGATGTTAATAATCGCAGGAATGATTCTTTTGAAGCTCTTAACTGCTGACTACGAAAGTTAGAATCTTTTTCTAATGTAACCTTCCATTTTAACGTAATCAGGGTTTCCACGGTCATTGAAAGTTATTAAAAGTGCTTAATATTTTTGAACTTGTTTTCAAGGCCTTGAAAGTATTTGAAAATGTTTAGAGGTGCTTAAAAGTTTTTGGAAATTCTTAGAGGTCCTTATAAGTCCTTAATTTTTTGCGGCTGTTGTGCCAACCGCGAATTTTATAATACTACTACTCAGACTTGCTATCCCCGCGTGACCACCACTTGTCCGCACTGTTATCAGAATTCTGTGACATAATTTATTACTCATGCGCCGACTTGTAAATTTTCTGGTATAATATATTCTATTAAAAATTTATATATAGACATGATGCCCGAAAACAAATTTTCAAAGGTCATTAAAAACATTATTTAGGTCCATAAAAGTCATTGAAAAGCCAGTGATTTTCATTCTGTGATTTGAGTGTGAACCCTGGTAATATCAAATCCAGACATTTTCAGCCTAAAGTTCTTTAATTTAAACAAACAGCTTGCTCTCTCTTTTACCCTTTCTTCTCCCCATCGGATTCTTTTCTTGTCTACCCTTTACTTAAGCCCAGGGCAAAGATGGTAAAAAAGAATGTTCACTCAAAAGAAAAGGTTAACCAAAGAAAATTCCATTGTCCTATATGGTGTTTACGCCACTATACTTTGACACCATTCGGGACCAGGGGGAAAAGATATTTTTTTCAAGAGTAACGATTCCGTTTTCTCACCAGCTGTTATTTGAAGCGTGAATTTCCTCAACAAAAGGATTTTAGGTTTTGTGGTGTGTTGACTGGAGTAATGACTTGAGCTTGACATTGAATTACGAAAGTTAGTTTTTTTTTTATACATAAGCCAATTTTTATATTCATTAACATAGCACCGTTTCTGCTGCCAGCGTGTGTTTGTTTTAAAAATTTAAAATTCGATGCTAACACCATCTATATCAGCAAAATATGTGGCAAACAACTTTTCAAAATTTATTCATTAAAAATGAATGTGAATTTATGCACTCAGATCCAAGTATCTGTTATTTCTTCTGATCAAAACAATTTTATTATTTATACTAAAATAATTTTGTCAACAAGAAAGAATTTCTTCAATGATTGGTTTAATGCTATTTCAATGCGATTGGAAGACGGCAAGTTGGTTTATTAGCATTCCATAAAAATGATCTTTTAGTGACAGTGACAGCCTTCAAAATGTGACAGAATGCATTGTCACCGACATCGAATCTATCTGCCAAGTTTCAGCCCGATTTGATGATGTCAAAGAGTCTCACATAATTAGGCCTCCGCATATTTGCCTGCCATCGACAAACAAAACACACAAATATACACACAAAGTCGGAAATTAATACAAGGAATTTAATAAATTAAAACTGCAAACTAAAAGAATGTACATGTGATGAGAGGTTTGGAATGCAATTTTAACAAATAAATGTTTAGAAATGTATGGATGTAATTGTTTCAAAGGTGCGTTGTATGTTAAACTCAAAATTCAAAAGTAACTGCACCCCTTTAATAGAATTAACCGTTTTTTAAAAAGATTTTTCCGTATTAGAAATAACACTTTTGTAATATTTGAAATTAGCTAGTAAATTACTTTTAAGACTGATTTATCAAAGACTTTTAAATGATGTGTTGATAAATTATGCTCACTTCCAAAAGAATCGGAATCCAACACCATCAGCATCATTTGAAAGAAGCCATCTGAACTTGCCTGGCTATTATTAACTCACCTTATATCTAAACTGTATTCAGAGAATTTAAGTTTGAAACGATCAGAACTACTCATTCTCGTGAAATTATTCGAAGTACGGAAAATATGTTACTGGCTTTGACATTAAGTTAAAATAGATCCATTTTTAAATCTCTTATATTAACTTCGAATTTGTGTGTGGATGGTTGGCTGTGTATGTCGATGGTGGGCAAATCTGCGCATCATATCTTTACATAGGGTAATGAAAGTACAGCATTCGATTAAAAAAAAAAAATCGTGTTTTTTTTTTTTTTTTTTTTTTTTTTTTTTTAAATTTTGGATCACCCAGATTTTTAAAAAAAAAGTGGTATAGAAAAAAAAATGCCTGTCTGTGTGCATGTGGTCAGAATAACTTCCGAACAAATTGACCTACACTCTTCAAATTTGGTGCATGGGTTGGAGGTGGCCATGGGTCCTCCCATTTAGGTTTTCGTCAAAATCGCGCATACGCATAAGATTGAAATAATGAAAAATCATGAAAAAATCTCGTTCTTCAGTAATTTCTAAAAAACAGCCCTAACTATTTTGATTAAAATCTCTCTGCTAATGCCTCTAACGTGTTCTAAACTTCCCCACCACCTAAATTCCCGTAGAAATGTGATAAAAGCGTAAAAAGTTTTTTTTAAAAGGGGAAAAAAAATAATCACGAATTACTTTAACACATAGTTTTCTGCCCTTGAGCATCACCCACCAACGATTGATTTGTATTTGTTTCCCGCACAAGAAAGGACAATGTAATGTCTATCGAATATCTTCGCCAATTAGGTGGGTTTTTAAATAAGAGAAAATATGAAAATGGTAAATAACACCCCGTATCATATTTTAATGCAATGATCAGTATTATTTAGTGTAAATGAAAAATTGTGCAATGTTCCATACCCCTAGTTAAGGATTAAATTTTGAAAAGTAGTTTGCCGCATATTTTGCTTATAGAAATGTTCTGCGGAGGCCAATTTAACTCATTTGCTAGTCCGGGGAATAGAGACTGAAAAAGGGGTCTTACCTTGCAAAAGGTTATGTAGTTCTGATTTTTTAATATGTTATAAAGGTCGGTCCCGTGGTTTATAAACCAAGTTTTCGACCTCCTAACCCTTGTGCGTTCTCCGTGGTGCACCAAAAACTGAGCCGTTTTTCAGTTTATACGTCATAACTCTTTGCCAATGCATCTTAGAAACAAGCATTATATATAAAAGTTGTAGAAGATTAAATTATCTACAACTTTTGTATACTAAGTTTTTTTGTAGACCTATTATGTAAATAGTTATGTCGCATCAAAGTCAACACTTTTTCGTAAAAATGCTACTTTTTTAAGATTTGTGTCAAGTTTTTTGATTATATCTTCATAATGGTACATTCTAGAGAAAAAGTTTGTGAATAAAAATTGTAGAACAATAAATTTCCTACAAGTTTTCTATATAAACTTATTTTCTAGGACTAATAACAAAGGAGTTACTCAGCTTTGTATATTTTCCGTGGTTCACCACAAACAAATACGTTTTTCAGTTTATAGATCATAACTCTTTCGCTATGCATTTTAAAAACAAACATTAAGTTTAACAGTTGTAGAATATTAAATTTTCTACAACTTTTGTGAACAATTTGCTTTTGTAAAGCTATTATGTAAAGAGTTACGTAGCATCAAAGTAAACCATTTTTCGTAAAAATGCTGCTTTTTTAAGTTTTTTGCCTAGTCTTTCAATTATATCTTCATAACAATGTCTTAGGGAAAAATATATTATACAAAAGTTGTAGATCTATAAATTTGCTATAAGTTTTATACAAAAAAGTTACTATCTAGGACTAATAACTAAGGAGCTACTCTTCTTTGAAGGGTTATGAGATGATAACCTATAATGTTTTATGTATAGGTAGGGGTTTAAAAATAGCTTCTTACTGCATAGTCTGACAATTTTAATAAAAAAATAAAACAATATATATATAATACTAATGATAATGTAAAATAAAAAGTGGAAATATATTAAATAATGTATATATCTATAGATAATAATAGTAATATAAAATTTACCATTTTGCCGTGATGCACCAAAAATTTCTGCATTCGGAAATAAAAATGAGAAATAGACTGCATTCAAGTGGCTGATTCTAAACTACGTGGGGTACAGATCTTTTGAGATAGAATAGAAAAATCACAAGCCTGGTGGCATTAGTGACATGTAAAGGAATTCTTTTAAGGACTCAGTTTCAGCGAAAACACCATATACTGTTGATTGAGATTTGCCACTGCCGAATTCAGGGTAGAAGATTAGAAGAACCGAAAAACCATTCTCAACCCTCCCCACCACTAACCATCCCAACAGAATATCAACCACTCAGTGTAATTACTTAATATTGGAATACATGCGTTGTAATGTTGGCTGCTTCATCATATCCAATATTACAGGAATTTGCAAAGATCTCTTTAGATCCTAATGCCAGTGTTTCAAGCATCACCGAGCATTCTTGTTGCTCTCTTTGGTGGTCACAAGGCAACAACTTGAAATGCTTTGCGTTATAAGCAATTTTCCAAATCAACAACTGTGAGTAAGTTAAATCTGTCAAAGCTAACTCCGACCCAAGAAGCTGCTACACATCGTGTCTTTCGCTCATACCATCAAGTAAAGACATGGATGGGCCAATTGAAAAATCCTTTGGTCTGTGGGTGGAAGATGGACAGTAAAGGACTTCTTCCTATTACAACCGCCAGGGATTCAGCTCTTCAATCAATTCTGACCTACATTTTCTGCCAGCGCAACGTTGGATGCACTAAGGCCTGCGGTTGCAGAAAGGCCGGTCTCAAGTGCTCCATAATATGTAAAAACTGTCATGGACAAACCTGTGACAATACAGCGAACATCATAATTGATGACAACGATGAAGACGACCCAACAGAACTCTTAATTCAAGAAGTAGCGGAGGAACTAGCCGAGCCTTCGTGGCTAAACGAAACTAAATTTAAGAATTTATAAGTTTTCTAAATTGTAAGTTTTATTGATATTACTATTATTATATGTGGAGATAGGGGGCGCACCACTAGAGAACCCCTCGTGGCGACTCCTAGCGGCAGAGAGAGGTATTCCTCATTCTGATGAGAGAGACGGATCACTGAACATTCTCGATGTGAATATACGTAAGAAAGGCGCTTGTGCCTAATGTAGTATGAGATAAGAGGCAGTAAGAATTCATTAAAGCTGGATTCTACACTCAGCAAGTGTCCCTTCTCTGATCGTCTACTCCCACATGGGGGCTCGGCATCACGAACTGAGTAGGCGTCAGAACGTTACGTTAAGAACCAAACGGCAGAACGTGTAAGGGCAAACCAGAAGTACGAGCGACGAGTACAAATGAAACCGAACAGCACCGTAGTCACCCAGCAGTGAACCGGGGATCGGAGTATAAGCCGTCGTATCACCTAGCAGTGTAAACGACATAACAGCGCAGTGACCGGAAAGGGAAACCACGTCTCACCGGAAAGCGAAACTACCACGTCGGAAAAGCGAAGTCAGCGCCGACGAAGAGGATTGCCTAGCGGAAACAACAAGCATTGGAACACCGCTAACGAAGCCAAGAAACTGCTTATCGAATAAAAGAAGTCGATATCACTGAGAAGTGAACCAGCTAGCACAGTGACCGGAAAGTGAAACCACGTCTCATCGGAAAGCGAAACCACCACGTCGGAAAAGCGAAGTCAGCGCCGACGAAGAGGATTGTTTAGGGGAAACAACAAGCATTGGAACACCGCTATCGAAGCCAAGAAACTTCGTGTCGAATATAAGAGGTCAACATCATTGAAAAGGGGGCCAGCAAGCACTGGGAAGCCACAACGAAACATACACACCGGCAACACAAGTCGAGGTAACAAGTCAACAGAAAAACTGTGAGCACAATTTTCGATTATACTAACATGGCGTTTCTTGCCAGAGCACGAAAGAATGACTTACTCGTTTTGATAGATGAACTGGGATTGGAACAACCCATTAATCCAAAAATCACTCAATTATGTAAATTAATAACAGAACACGCCGATTATGATGAAAACCTTGTTAAAAATATGTTAAACACAATTGTAAATGATCGTGAAAATGAGGAATCATTGGCGAAAGAAAAAGATAGGGAAGCGAAAGAGTTTGAGTTAGCAAAAGATAGGGAAGCGAAAGAGTTTGAGTTAGCAAAAGATAGGGAGGCGAAAGAATTCGAGTTAGCGAAACTGCGCATAGAAGCAGAAATTCGCCAACATGGCGCTACTGTAACAAACGCACGGGAAAACGAAGTAGGCAGAAGCCCAAATATATTACAGTATATGAAACCGTTTGACGGTAGTGACATAAGCATCTACTTGACACTATTTGAGAGACAAATTAGTCGTCTAGAAATATCGAAAGATACTTGGGTAAATTATTTAATTACATTGCTTCCACTTGAAATAGCAAGCTTAATAACACGTGAGCCGGAAACACTAGCGAATAATTACGACCACATTAAGAGCATTTTGCTGAGACGATACCGACTTAGCCCAGAACAGTTCAGAATACAATTCTCATTCCATAAAAAAGAACAATGTCAGACATGGAGAGACTTTGCTTTTGAACTAAACAATTATCTAACCGAATGGTTGAGCGGACTTGAAGTCACAACATTTGAAGATTTAAAAGAATTAATGCTAGTAGATCAAATAAAAAGAAAATTACCCAAAGAAATTCGAGAACACTTTATGGACGAACTTCCGAAAATAAAAAATAGGGAAATTTTGGTCAACAAACTCGATGACTTTGATTCAACTAGAAATAATTTTAAAAAGAATACGGTATTTCGCGAAAATAAATATGAAGAAAAAAACAGGAAACACTGGCAATCTAGAGAAAATATACAGGAACGTCCATTCGTTCGTGCTCAAACCAATACTAAACATTTTTATAAGGAAAGAAATAATGGTATTGTTGATAATACAGAGTGGCCTAATGAATATAGTCAGTTTGAAGTTAAAAATCAAGGTATTAAATGCTTTAATTGTGCTGAAATCGGGCACATACAGGCCTATTGTCCAAAAAAGAAGGCAAATAGAGCTGTAATTAGTAATTATCCTAATTATAAGAGTAATGCGTAAGTCAACAATGAAAGTTATAATAGTCCAATCAATAAAATTAGCGCATACAAAGCACCACAAAAGTAATAATATTAGATCATGAAAAGTTGCTATTAATGATACAGGGAGCCAAGTCACCTTCATTTCTGAGGACTTGTATATAAAAATAGGATCACCCCAATTAATGACAAATGACATATTACTAAAAGGGTTAGGTAATATAGAAGTACAACCATTAGGATATTTCCATACTGACGTTAAAATCGACACTCATTCAGTCAATGCAAAAATATACGTCATCAAAGACCACACAAATGAGTTAATAATTGGAATGGACGTTATAGGAAAATTCGAAAACCCATCCTTTTACAGACAGCTCCGAGAGGATCCACGTGTTTTTTATTTACAAGTTATCAGGCGCCAGTCTGGCGAGGCCAAAAGAGAAAATAAAAGCGAAGCGCTCCGCAAGATGTCAATCAAATCTATCCTGACAGTTGAGAAGAAGATCGACGGCCGCGGCAGTCAATCAGGAAGCAGAGCAGAGGAGAAATTTGTAGCTCCGCCTTCCGAATGCAGAAGCGCTAGTCATCCTACTGGTGTAACGGGAGAAAGATTATACCTTGGCGGCGAAAGGAAGATTGAAAAGTCCGTAGCATATGCGAAATCACCTGGTGAAAAGCGTAGGATTGCGGCATGTTTACTTACAGAATGTACACCTTTTAAAGAAAAACTTCCTGAAGTTAGAAGCGAAAAATGCTGTACTGAGAGGAGATGAAGATTTCAAAAGAGAGATGGAAGAACTTTATGGCAAACTGAACGAAGCTCAAAGTAAAATAAAAGAATGTGAAGATGAAATCTTACAGTTGCATATAGAAGGTGCTACTTTCAAAGTACAGTACTCTAAACTGGAAGTTAAGAATGATGCATTACAAGCTAAACTTGAAGAAATAGAATCGGAAAACTTAAAGGAACTGGCAGAAACCATTGAAATTCTTGAAAAATACAGAGAAGATATTGCAGGTTGTGAAATGGAAATTGGATCAGCTAAAGAAGAAATTATCCATCTTAAAAATGAATTGAAAATAGCCAAGTTAATACAAGAACAGTTAGGTCAACGATGCCAAACTCGTGGAAAATGCGAGTTGATTACCTCTAATAAAGTCAAGCTCTTGCAACCCTCAGTCATACGTTTAGAAGAAGGAGTAAACTTAAAAAGACAGCTAAAGGAGAAAAATCACAGCATTGAAGTGAAAAGAGAAGTATGTTCCAGACAAAAAGAAGTAAAGGAAATGGATGTGAAGATAACTAAACAAGTTAGAGCAATGAAGGAAGATTCTATTCTCGTTGAACATATTCAGCATGGAAAGAAACTTCAAAATGCAGAAATTTCAAAGATTAAAATGAACCTTCAACAAGATGAAACCAAAAAAGGACAGAAGGATGTCAAGGAAAAACATAAAAAGAAGAGATCATTATCAGATGCAAATAAGAAGACTGAAGAAACCTCAATGAATAAGGTGAGCCTCAAACAGTTTAAGAAAAGACGCAAAAAACCCAGAACATTTAAAGTTTACACACAGCGAGCAAAATTTTTTGGCCATTACAAAGAGACACCAATCAAAAACAATCATAGATGTGACAATCAAAGTATCTGTGCATATTGCTTTCCTTGTGTTTTTCTATTTCAGATAACTTCAGACATAAACTATGAGGACATAGTTCGCCAAGATGACCGAGTGTGGAGATAGGGGGCGCACCACTAGAGAACCCCTCGTGGCGACTCCTAGCGGCAGAGAGAGGTATTCCTCATTCTGATGAGAGAGACAGATCACTGAACATTCTCGATGTGAATATACGTAAGAAAGGCGCTTGTGCCTAATGTAGTATGAGATAAGAGGCAGTAAGGATTCATTAAAGCTGGATTCTACACACAGCAAGTGTCCCTTCTCTGATCGTCTACTCCCACATATATATATATGGGAACCAACAGTAATTCTCCCCTATCATTGTGGCAGCGCCCTCTGGCGAGATGAACCGGAAGCACTGTATAAACTCTAAATCGAACACTTCCTGTATAACTGCCGCGCATGATGCACGCGCGCGCTATGCTCTCTCAATATCAAACTACTTAATAAAATAAGAGGCCAATTCAACGTCTCGTCACTTTCTCCCTGCCAGTACACTCATCTCCACAAAATTGGGGGCTCAGCCGTACCGAACTCGCGATTTTCTTAAAAGCGAAGTTATTTCAAAACAGGAAGTTTCGTCGGCCTACTAAAGCCATTTCATCGAGAACCAAAACATAGTTCACAGGCCAATAAAACCGCCTTCATCGATCCAACGGAAACGTTTCTACGAACCTACAGGCCAATAAAACCGCCTATATCCTGCCTAAACTTGAATGAACTTTGATTTTATCACCGAACTTCCCTCCGACATCATCAGCAATTCATCCAACGGGCCAATACCACGCCGAATCAACAATCTTCTATTTTGAAAGTTTATGTGCCGAATATCCAGCACGACCAGCATCCATCATCGTACCAGCATCCTAGCCATCCTCTAACCAGCACGACCAGCATCCTAACCATCCACGTAGCCAGAACGACCAGCATCCTAGCCATCCTCGTAGCCAGAACGACCAGCATCATTGCCATCCTCGAACCAGCACGACCAGCATCCTAGCCATCCACGTAGCCAGAACGACCAGCATCATAGCCGTCCTCGTCGCCAGCACGACCAGCATCTCAGCGATCCTTATACCTATTTTACGACGCCGAAAGAATCCACAAGGCCTATACCCTGCCGCCAACTCCATCGAACAAGAAATCTTCCTACGCTGCATACCAACGAAAAGTTTCAAGATTCTCAGGTAGGATCAAACCATTTTAATACTAAGCATGTTTAAAAATACGAAAAAACAAGACCTCGTACAGGTTTGTACAGAGTTAGGAGAAGTTGTACCGACAGGTGCCACAATCATAAAATTAAAAGAAATTATTGAGAAAAATCCTGTATTTACAAGCGAACCAGATTTCATCAAAGACTTAATTTGTTCAACAATCGAGGATAGAAAAACACAAGAACTTATAGAAAAAAATAAATTAGAAGAGGAAAGAAAGTTGCAAGAACTAAAAGAGATAGAAAAAAACAAAGCAGAGATAGAAAAAAAACAAAATAGAGGTCGAAAAAATAAAATTAGCTCAACTTGAAAAACAGTTAGAACTCGAAAACCTTAGAATTAACACAGGGGAAAACCAAAATAACTATGTACATGATAACATACCAACTGAAACATCACCGAACATTGAAAACTTAATAAAAAGCGTCAAAACACTCAGCATGCCAGTCCCCACTAGACCCGAAAATTTCAACTTGTTTTTCCAATCTTTAGAACGAGCTTTTATAACTAAAAAAGTCCCACATGAATTTAAATCTGAGATTTTGATTAATGTTCTTGGTGAACGTGCCAACAATATTTTACTATATATTCCTGAACACGAATTAGCTAACTATGAACAAGTTAAAACTATCGTGTTACGAGAATTTCAACCGACACCACAAGAAAATCTTTTAAAGTTCCGCAGAAGCCAACGCATGGCAAACGAATCCCACGTACAGTTTTCGTCAAGATTAACCACAGCCTTCGATTATTACTGCAAATTGCGTAATGTCAGCGATTTCGAATCACTATGCCAGTTAATGGTATCTGACAAACTTTTTAGTACTTTGGATAGAGACACACAGGCCCACATATCGGTTCGTCAAGGTGAGGCTTGGTTTAAACCCTCAGAACTAGCTAAAGAATGTGACATTTATTTTATTTCGAAGCGCAAGTCTTTAAGTGACACTACTTTCCGCCCACCGCCATTTGAAAACAACGTACAAAATTATAGAAATGGTAAACAAGGATCTTATGAAAACTTCCGAAGAACAAATAACAGACCTACAAGGGGATTCTATAATCAAGGGAATATGTCAAGAAACGAAAATAGTCCTAGAAATAATAATTCAAATTCAGCAAATAACCCTGTGTGTGAAATCGAAACAAACAAAATTATACAACGTAATGAAATTATTAATGAGCTACACTACGAAAATGTTTTGGTAAATGATATCGTTGTTAACACACTAATTGACAGTGGAACTTCTTTCGTATGTTTGAAAGCTAATTATTTACCAGCCACAACAATATTCGAGGGTACAGTATCCTTAACAGGTGCATTGGGAAATGAGGTTGATGCAAAACTTGCAAAAATAAAACTTGCACTGCCTCAAAATCCTCAAAATCAATTAACAATAACAGCTGCTATCTGTGAAGTATTATATGCTGACCTAATTATTCCTCCCAAAGTCTTATTAGAACTGCGCACATGTCAAGGTCAAAGCAATCCTTTCGGGCAAGGCACAGATCTTCCCATTCAATCTAATGAACTCTTTCACGAAGTCAAAGAGACCCCAGATATTTTTACTAACGAAATAAAAAATGTAGACGTAAATCAAATCTTGCCCAAAATTCATCCTTTTATCTCTACTGATGAAATTCTGCAATCGTCATCGCAAATTCCAAGTGGAATAAATAATAAACAAAACGAATCAAATGCAGAAAAGATTTTAACATCTCCCAGTAACAAATTAAAAACAAATCTCGTGCAAGAAGAGTATCAAAACGCTATAAATTATACTCCGAAGAAACTCGAACACATAAATAAAAAAGCAACCGCAGTTGGAGATGAGAATGATTTTTTTCTTCCAATACTATTCGAAACGAATGAAGTAAGTGAGTCTGATTTATTAGCGTGTGATATGTCAGTCATCCCAGAAAATAAAAGTGATGATTCGACTGAAAATAAATTTATTACTCCAAATAACATCGCTGTTGTAAGTACTAATGAAGCAGATATATTTGAACATTGTTTATCTAAAACCGTTTTTTCCATACATTTAAATGAAATAGATTTAACCCACATTCGGGACTTAGATAAAAAGAGAAGATTGACTCATTTGATTGAGGGTTACATGCCGAATAAAATTAAAAGTACGGGAATTGAAATGAATATTATTTTAACAGACGAAATTCCTATATGTATTAGAAGTAGACGTTTTCCAGTTCCTGAACAGAAAATTATTGATGAGCAAGTAGAAGTTTGGCTTAAGCAAAATATTATTAAAGAATCATTTAGTCCGTATAGTTCACCGATTGTTTTAGTACGGAAAAAAGATGGATCTCATCGTTTATGTTGCGATTATAGAAAATTAAATAAGAAAATAGTTCCGGACAGGTATCCTTTGCCATTAATACCAGATGTTATTGATAAATTACAAGATTCAAATATTTTCAGTAGTCTTGACCTGAAGAGCAGTTTCTTACAAATCCCTGTAAATAAGAATAGTACAAAATACACTGCGTTTAGTACCTGCAATTCTCATTATGAATTTTTAAAAACTCCATACGGTCTTTGCGTGTCTTCCACTATTTTTCAAAGGTACATCAACACCGTGTTCCGCGACCTTCTACGGGATTCTGTGGTTATTCTATTCGTAGACGATTTTATTGTCTCATCTCGGACAGAAGAAGAGGGATTAGAGAAATTAGAAAAAGTATTCAAGGTAGCTTCAGAATATGGCTTGGAATTTAATTTTAAGAAATGTCAATTTTTAAAACGAAGAATATAATTTTTAGGTTATATAATAGAAAATGGTACCGTTCAGCCGTCACCATCTAAAACACTAGCCGTACAAAGATTTCCTGAACCAAAGACTGTAAAACAAATACAAAGTTTCTTAGGTCTTTCAGGATACTTTCGAAAATTTATACACAACTATGCTGCAATAGCTAAGCCATTGAGTGACATTCTTCGACAAAACACTAAATTTCAATTTGGAGTGCGACAAAGAGAAGCCTTCATTAAATTGAAAGAACTTTTATCACAAAAACCAGTACTACGTATCTACAAACAAGGGGAACCCTTAGAACTACATACCGACGCAAGTGCCTATGGTCTAGCAGCTATACTTCTTCAACAAGCTGATAGTGGTAATCTACATCCAATCTACTACATGAGCAAAAAGACATCACCTACACAAGAAAAGTACTGTAGTTATGAACTAGAAGTCTTAGCAATCATCGAAGCTGTGAAAAAATTCCGAAACTATTTGCTTGGATCCAAATTTAAGATAGTTACAGATTGTGCCGCTTTCCAGAAGATGATGGAAAAGAAAGACCTTACTCCGAAAATAGCAAGATGGGCATTATTGCTCGAAGAATTCGATTATGAAGTAATACATCGTGCAGGAAAGAAAATGCCTCATGTGGATGCTCTTAGCCGAAACACAGTATTGGCAATAACACGCTCTCACGCTGAAGTCACAACTAGGATCAGGGCAGCGCAATCCGAAGACGATCACATAAAAACAATAAAAAGTTTAACTGAACGTGGTGAACACAACGATTACCTATTGAAACAAGGAATCTTATACAAATACGAGAAAGGAAGAGAACTACTCGTCGTACCCGAAGATATGCAGAAAGAAATTATCCGAGAAATACACAACAAAGGTCATTTTTCAATAGCAAAAACCGAAGAAGTCTTAAGACGTGATTACTACATACCCAAGGCAAGAAAACAAATAGAAACAGTAATAGCTAACTGCATCGATTGCATACTCTACAACAGGAAACGTGGAAAGCCTGAAGGTCTATTGCATCCAATACCAAAAGACAGTATTCCTCTCAACACTTTTCATATCGATTTTATTGGACCACTTATTTCTACCCACAAAAATTATAATCATATATTCACAGTGGTTGATTCTTTCTCTAAATTTACATGGTTTTATCCTGTCAAATCTACATCAGCAAAAGATGCATTGGATAAATTAAAATTACAACAGAATGTTTTTGGCAACCCATCCCGAATTATTTCCGACCGAGGATCAGCATTCCAATCAATAAATTTTCAAGAGTACTGCCGAGAAGAGGAGATAGAGCATGTCCAAATAGCAACCGGAATTCCCCGAGGAAATGGACAGATTGAACGAATACATTCTGTTTGCGCCTGATTGGTCGAGAACAATTATCCTCGTGGTGTTTCCCCCTAGTGGAGAATACGCGAGAGAAGAAGCAGAACTGAATTGAATTTGATAGGAGACACATGTCTCAAAATTGGAGCCGAGTGCTCAACTATAAATAATTAACCTTAAAGAATTATAAATGTTTATACGTGTAAGTAAATCTGTATTATGTGTGTGCCTTGTATGTCTTTAATAAATAATAGTAAAAAATCTACAGTCCACTACTTTAAATTAACTTAACTGAGCTCCTGACATTTTGGTCCGTGAACGATCCGGAGAGAAGAGCAAACAATGGCTCGATTAGTTAAATTAAATAGGCAGCAAGGCACACTGAAGTCAAAACTTACACGTCTAGAGGAGTTTTGTGCACCCTTGACATTATTATCGGCTGAAACACTTAGCAGCACAAATTCAGTAATCGAACTGAAACAAAAACTTGAAGGGCTCAAGACTACCCAAAACGAAGTGAATTCTCTTCGTGATAAATATTATGATGCTGCAAAAGATGAAGAAATAGAAGAAATTGATGCAGCACTACAAGAATTGGATATTCGTATCGAAAATAGTGAAGTAAGTCTTTTGAAACTTATTAGTTTACTAAAAAAAGATACTCCAAGTGTTGCAGTAAAGCCAGAAACTAGTGGTACTTTAGTTAGAACAAAATTGCCTGTTATTCCCCTTCCAGTATTTTCGGGAAATTATGAAGATTGGAGTAAATTTAAAACCTCCTTCACTAATCTCATTACAAATAATGCTGAGTTAGATGATATTCAGAAGTTGCATTATTTAAACGCAGCTTTGGAAGGAAAGGCCAAGTCAATTGAAACGGAGGATGATACATTCGAATCCTTATTTAATGCTCTGCAACAACGATACGAAAATCGCCGGGTAATATTAGATACCCATATTCAAAATATCTTAAGATATCCTAAGCTAAATCAAGAATCTGCGAAAGAAATGCGTGATTTTTTGGATAATTTAAAAAAGAATTTAAGAGCACTTAAAGTACTGGAATATGATCGTGACAAATTGTCGGACATATTATTAATGAACATTTTAATTGATAAACTTGATTTGGAAAGAAGAAAGATTTATGAAATGTCCATTTCATCGAATGAAGTGCAGAATTTTAATGAATTCATAACGTTTTTAGAAAAGCGAAGTAATATATTAGAAAGTATATCTCGAAATATGCCATCAATGAAACAAATAAATAAATCTAATGCTTCACATCACTCCTTAAATCGAAGCAAAAATTTAGTTATTAACTCGCCTACGCATTTCTGTGTTGCATGCAAAAAGAAGGAAACACATGACCTCTTTGGGTGCGACGCATTTAGAAATATGAATGTTGTTGATAGATTTGAGCTCGTTAAAAGATATAAATTTTGTATTCGATGTCTGCGAATAAACCATAAAGTAGACAGCTGCAGATCAAAATTTACTTGCCAATGTGGTTCGAAATTCCACAACACACTATTACATTCAGTGGAAAGAAATGATAAACCATTCGTTAATGATGAGAGTTCTCAGGCGATTCCATCAGATCTTGAGGATTCTTCAAATGCTACTCAAGGCCAATCCACTCGAAGTGAAACTTCTTCGACTATGAGAAGCAGCTGTTTATTATCCGAGAGAAAAAACGTAGTTTTACTCGCAACTGCTATAATTAAAGTTAAAGATGAACGAGGAAATTACTTCAATGTTAGAGCTATTCTTGATTCCTGTTCACAGAGTAATTTTCTGACTTTTGAGTGCGCAGATCTCTTGAGAATTAAAAAAGAAAAAACATATGTACCAGTCAGTGGATTGAATGGAATGACGGTTTCTACAATAAAGAAGAAAATTCAGACCCTCATTTCCAACCAGCAGAGTACTTATGAAAGATGTCTGCAGTTTTTGCTTGTCCCTAAAATTACGGACATATCGCCTTCCAGAGCCGTAGATGTTGCGGGTTTGATATTACCGAACATTCTATACGCTGATCCTGACTTTAATAAGCCAAAAAGGATTGATGCCCTGTTAGGCGCCGAGTGTTTTTTCGAACTTTTAAGGAATAATCAAATACGACTTAAGAACAATACAATCATTCTACAAGAGACTGTTTTTGGATACATCGTGAGTGGGTCTTTTCCAGATGATGCGAAATCTACCGTGCACTGTCATTTATCTTGTGAAGAACAATTAAGTAATTTGAACTCTAACCTCGAAAGGTTTTGGAACATTGAAGATGTTGATGATTCTGAGCGTTTTGCAAACGATGAAGAAAAAGCTTGTGAAGAACATTTTCTCTCTACTCATTACAGAAATGAAGATGGGCGTTACGTGGTCCAACTACCTATGAAAGAAGGAGTGCTGGGGTCTTCAAAAGACATTGCCGCTGTCCGACTGAACTCTCTTTGGAAACGTCTGAATAGAAATCCCACATTAAAGAGTTTATATGTGGAATTCATGGAAGAGTATGAAAGACTTGGTCATATGAAGGAAATAATTGAAGAATCTGATCCTAGAGACTGTTATTATATCCCACACCATGCAGTCTACAAACCAGAAAAATCTTCTACGAAATTGAGAACTGTTTTCAACGCTTCTTCCCCAAGTTCAAATGGGATCTCCCTTAACGACTTGCTAATGTACGGAGGTGCTTTACAAGAAGATGTTTTTGATATTATGTCCAGATTCCGAACTCATAAATATGCTTTCACTGCAGATATACAGAAAATGTTTCGCCAAGTGTTAGTTGATGAGTGCCATCGTAACTTCCAACGTGTTCTCTGGAAGACAAATTCTGATAGTCCGATCAAGATCTACCAGCTGCAAACCATCACGTATGGCATGACCAGTAGTCCATTTTTGAGTACAAGAGTCCTAAATCAATTGGCAGAAGATGAACAGTTTAATTTTCCTCTTGCGGCTGCAGCAACTTTGACTGATTACTATATTGATGACATTCTTACCGGTGGATCAACATTAGAAACAGCAATAGAACTACAAGATCAACTTGTCAATATGTTGCAGACTTGTGGAATGACATTGCATAAATTTGTGTCTAACACTTCTTCCCTTTTAGAAAGAGTGCCAAGTGAGTGTTTAGAATATTCGTTCGACGATAGTGCTGAGACCAAAACAGTGAAAACCTTAGGGGTTATATGGAACCCAAAAAAGGATAGTTTCACCTTTCGGGTGAGCATAGGTGAGTCTCCGCATACTAAAAGGTCAGTATTATCAACCATTGCTAGAATATTTGACCCATTGGGGTTATTAGGTCCTTTGATATGTAAATTAAAGATTTTTATGCAAAATTTATGGCTTTTAAAAATTGATTGGCATGATATGTTACCTGAAAAAGACAGTATAATTTGGGATAGTATTATTTCCCAACTGTCAGTTATTGAGAATATTTGTGTTGAGAGATTTATTTTCATTGATGATATTGAATTGATAGAATTGCATGCATTTTGTGATGCTTCTAAGCTATCCTATGGATGTTGTTTATATTTAAAATGTGTTAATAAATGTAATGATATTAAAGTAAATTTATTGTGTAGTAAGTCTCGAGTGGCTCCACTGAAAACCTTAACCATACCACGTCTTGAATTGTGTGGTGCATTGTTGTTAGCTAAATTAGTTAAGAAAACTATTACAGCTTTAAAAATTGAAATTGATAAAATTGTATTGTGGTGTGATTCCACTATTGTATTGGCATGGATTAAAACTCCCCCTAATCAATTAAAACCTTTCGTTTCTAATAGAGTTTCTCAAATTCAGAAACTCACACCAGGTTATCAGTGGTGCCATGTGACTTCTGATAATAATCCAGCAGATCTGATTTCTAGAGGTCTCAAACCTAGCGATTTAGTAAACAATGATATGTGGTGGCATGGACCACAGTTTTTAAAACATGCAAATGCATTTGTCAGTAATCCAGGTAGTGAATATTGCATGGATAGTACTTACTTAAATGAGTTAAGGAAAAATGTGAATATAAATCTTGTTACAGTAATACATAACAGTGTTTTAAATGATATAATTGAGAAAAGTAATGATTATATGAAAATTGTTCGTATACTTGCATTTGTTTTGAGATTTGTTATTAATGTCCAATCAAAGGATAATCGTATAAGTGGTCCGCTTTCTGAAGAGGAAGTAAAAAAAGCCGCAAATTATATAATACGGCACATTCAAAGAAGTGAATATAATCTAGAAATATATGATTTAAGTAAGGGTCACCCCATTAGTAAAAATAGTAAACTTAGATCATTAAATCCATTTTTAGATTCTAATAATGTACTACGTGTTGGTGGAAGATTAGTAAATTCTGATTTGGATTATACTAAAAAACACCAGATAATTTTGCCCCCTAAGCATAAATTGACTAAACTAATTATTGAAAATATTCATAAAAGAAACTTCCATGTCGGTCCTCAGACTCTGTTGTATAGTGTCCGACAACAGTTTTGGCCAGTTAGTGGAAGGGGACTCTGCAGAAAGGTAGTTCATGAGTGTGTAACTTGTTTCCGTAGTAAACCTATAAATAGTTGTCAAATCTTGGGAAACCTTCCGTCTGAGAGGGTGACACCCACTTTTCCCTTTAATGTTGTTGGGGTAGATTTTTGTGGACCTTTTTATATTAAATATAAGGGACAGAGATCTGGAGCTTTGCATAAAATATATGTTGCAATTTTCGTTTGCTTTGTGACAAAGGCCGTACACTTAGAAATTGTGTCGGATCTCACTTCTATTGCTTTTATAGCAACTTTAAAAAGGTTTTTTGCTAGGAGAGGGAAAAGTTGTTGCATCTTCTCGGACAATGGCACGAATTTTGTTGGAGCAGCATCGGAGATCAAACGACTCCATGCCTTAGTTTGTAAGCCTGATGACAACTTGGCTGGTTGTCTAACTTCTGAAGAAATTTCGTGGAAATTTACTCCGGCAAAATCGCCAAATTTTGGAGGTCTATGGGAAGCTAATGTGAAAAGCTTTAAAAATCTTTTACGAAAAACTGTGGCTAATGCTAGATTTACTTATGAAGAATTCGTAACCGTGACTAACCAAATTGAAGCAATATTAAATTCTCGTCCTATTACTCCGCTCTCTTCTGATCCATCTGATCTTGAGGCTTTGACTCCGGGACATTTCTTAATAGGCCGTCCTCTTAATGCTTTGGCTGAACCTGACCCCCCTGATTTAAATGAAAATCGTTTATCCAGGTGGCAGAGAACAACAAAAATAGTCCAAAATATATGGAAACGATGGAGTCATGATTATCTAAATAACCTCCAACAGAGATCTAAATGGCAGTTTGAAAAGGAAAATGTTAAGATAGGAACACTTGTTGTTATTAAGGAAGACAACTTGCCAAGTTGTAAATGGCGTTTAGGTAGAATACTTGAAGTTATACCTGGTAAGGATAAGAAAGTTCGAGTCGTAATTGTTAAAACCGCTACTGGCTCATTTAAACGTAGTATTAGCAAAATATGTATTCTTCCTATAAGTGATAACAAGATTGTTGTAAAGTGAATACTTTAATGTGTATAATGTAATTTTACATTTTTATGTTTGATATGTCGTTGTTGTTTGATTGTGAGATGTGTTTTTGATTTGAACTTATTTTTGTTCTTTATTTTATCTTTTATATGATAATTTTATTCATTTAATTTTGTTGAATGTTATAACATTGCAACGCCGGGCGGGATGTTTGCGCCTGATTGGTCGAGAACAATTATCCTCGTGGTGTTTCCCCCTAGTGGAGAATACGCGAGAGAAGAAGCAGAACTGAATTGAATTTGATAGGAGACACATGTCTCAAAATTGGAGCCGAGTGCTCAACTATAAATAATTAACCTTAAAGAATTATAAATGTTTATACGTGTAAGTAAATCTGTATTATGTGTGTGCCTTGTATGTCTTTAATAAATAATAGTAAAAAATCTACAGTCCACTACTTTAAATTAACTTAACTGAGCTCCTGACACATTCTATACTGATTCCTGTTCTAGCAAAACTTGCTGCAGAAGACCCTACCAAATGGTACAAATTTGTTCATGAAGTCCAAAGAATTATCAACAGCTCTACTTCACGAAGAACAAAGTATACACCTTTTGAACTAATGATTGGCGTAAAGATGAAGAATAAGGAAGATATGAAAATTAAAGAAATACTTGATGATGAGTACATAAGAAGCACCATACAAGACAGAGACAACATGAGAGAAGAAGCGAAGAACAACATCTTGAAAATACAACAGGAGAACCGTCAGCAGTTTAACCGTAAAAGAAAGAAGCCGCACCTTTACAAAGTCAACAATATGGTGGCAATACAAAGAACTCAGTTCGGAACAGGCTTGAAACTGCGATCAAAGTTCTTAGGACCTTATAAAGTGACAGTTGTGAAAGGAAATGATAGATATGAGGTAGTCAAAGTAGGTCAACATGAAGGACCAAATATTACATCATCTGCTGCAGACCACATGAAACCTTGGTCTAAACATTAACTTTGACTCTTTCCAAATTGGACTGTCAAACTGAACTTAACAAATTTTACTTTTCAGGACTTTAGTTCCAATCTTTTAGTGTCCTGAACAAACTGTATATAAATGTTTTCTTCTTTTAATTTCAATTACTTTACATGTTTTTTCATTTCAGTTAACCATTTAATCATAGTATTTAGCTCTACACTAGTCCTCGAGGACGAGGAAGTTGTCAGGATGACCGAGTTATGGGAACCAACAGTAATTCTCCCCTATCATTGTGGCAGCGCCCTCTGGCGAGATGAACCGGAAGCACTGTATAAACTCTAAATCGAACACTTCCTGTATAACTGCCGCGCATGATGCACGCGCGCGCTATGCTCTCTCAATATCAAACTACTTAATAAAATAAGAGGCCAATTCAACGTCTCGTCACTTTCTCCCTGCCAGTACACTCATCTCCACATATATACATTTTTATAATATTTATATTTTTTGATTTATAATACTATTATTTTAATACCTATATTGTTTTATTTTTTATTAAACTTGTCAGGCTTTGCAGTAAGAAACTGTTTTTAATATTAGATCTTACCAAGTAGCTCTTTTGTTATTAGTCCTATAAAGTAACTTTGTATATAAAACGTAGCAAATTTAGGGTTCTACAATTTTTATGATATACTTTTATGGATATCATCTAAAAACTCGACAAGTATCTTAAAATGGTATTTTTACGAAAGAGTTTTTGCTTTGATGCTTTCATACAATTTGTTTTTCATACAATAGTTCTACAAAACAAACTTTGCATATACATAAGTTGTAGAAAATTTAATACTCTACAAACTAAAATATAATTTTTTCCTCTATAAAATGCAGTGGGAAAAGGATATGATCGGTATACTGAAAAAAATCCAAAATTTCAGAATTCAGAAGGTTTTTGGTGCACCATGGCGAAAATGGTAAATTGATATTACCGTTATTGTATATAGATATATACATTAATTAATATATTTCCACTTTTTATTTTACATTATTATTAGTATTATGTAAATATTGTTTTATTATTTTATTAAAATTGTCAGACTATGCAGTAAGAAGCTATTTTTAAACCCCTACCTATACATAATATATTATAGGTTATCATCTCGTAAACCTTCAAAGAAGCGTAGATCCTTAGTTATAGATAGTAACTTTTTATATAAAACTTAAAGCAAATTTATAGATCTACATTTTTTGTTTAATATATTTTTCCCTACGACTTATTGTTATGAAGATATAATTGAAAAACTCGGCAAAAAAGTTAAAAAAGCAGCATTTTTACGAAAAGGTTTTTACTTTGATACGACGTAACTCTTTACATAATAGCTTTACAAAAGCAAATTGTTCACAAAAGTTATAGAAAGTTTAATATTCTACAACTGTTAAACTTAATGTTTGTTTTTAAAATGCATTGCGAAAGAGTTATGATTTATAAACTGAAAAACGTATTTTTTTTTTTGTGCACCATGGAAAATACACAAAGCAGAGTAACTCCTTTGTTATTAGTCCTAGAAAATAAGTTTATATAGAAAACTTGTAGGAAATTTATTGCTCTACAACTTTTATTTACAAACTTTTTCTCTAAAATGTACTATTATGAAGATATAATCAAAACACTTGACACAAATCTTAAAAAAGTAGCATTTATACGAAAAAGTTTTGACTTTGATGTGACATAACTATTTACATAATAGGTCTACAAAAAAACTTAGTATACAAAAGTTGTAGATAATTTAATATTCTACAACTTTTGAATATAATGGGTGTTTCTAAGATGCATTGGCAAAGAGCTATGACGTATAAACTGAAAAACGGCTCAGTTTTTGGTGCACCACGGAGAACGTACAAGGGTTAGGAGGTCGAAAACTTGATTTATAAACCACGAGACCAACCTTTATAACATATTAAAAAATCAGAACTACATAACCTTTTGCAAGGCAAAATGTCTCTATTCCCTGGACTATGCCATAATCCAATCGATCTGAAACTTGGCAAATAGGATTTGATGCCGATGACAATTGTCACTAACAAATTTTGGGACTGTCATTCTCTCTAAAAGATCGCTTTTTCAATTACACATGCTTCTATAATCGCTTCGGAATACTAATAAAATCCCATTTTAACCGATCATTTGTTGAAACTATTTCCTGGTGCCAAAATGTTTTAATCAAAATATATATAATATATGGGTTTTCATTAATTTACAACTGGTACCATTACAATCATTTTGAAAACTTACGTCTTCTTCAATTTGCCACTTATTTTGACGCTATCCTTACAAGAACCAAATTGAGACAAAAGCTCTTATAGCACTATAAGACAATACAACAAAAATCCCCATTCGCTGATTAGATATGAAGTAGAAGAATATATAATCTAAAACTTTGTCCGAGTGCTGAATGAATAAGTTCAGAAAGCAAAGTCTAACTTTAAACTTTTAACATTGCTATCATTGGTCCTTTGTTCTGTGCGTCAAGCAGAGAATCGCCCCGCGCCTTTTCTTTGGTATTGGAACACATTTCTGAAGCTATCGGAGGAAGAGGGGATGTATACAAAACGCATCTCTACATGACCAGGGTTCTAATGAGGTTAAATGAGGCGTATCGCAAACTCCTCCCCAACTGATTAACGATCATCTCAACCCAGAACTTCTTCGCTCGGATCGGACAAGGAGTTTTTAGATTGTTGGCGACAAAAAAACTTCTCAGGGGGTTCAGGTAGTTCTAAGGCGGAAAAGTGGTGGGTAGTAACTCTTGCTGTATCAGTTGTTGTATTATGACTAGTCGAACAAAATTGACAAAGATAGGAACACTACTGAAAAAAAAAGAAAAAGAAGAAAGAAAAAAAAAAGAGTGACCGTTGTTTTGCTGAATTGAGCGGTTATTTTATTTTCCAAATTGGTATGGCTCGCCATACAAAGCTAAGCTGGATGTTTTCAGGTCAACACAAACAAAGTATGTTTTAGACAATCAAGAAACTAAAAGGATTATCTGCATAATAAGTGTTTATGTGTTAATATCTAATGACGCAATTGACAACTAGATACGATAATCAACTCCAAACGAAAATTTTATTATTCTTTTGATAAAAAAAAAAAAATTATACTGTGCTGTTCATGTTTTTAAAATTATATCTACGTGCTGTTATCTCACATGAGCTCAGCTGATTTGATGCGAGTGTTATCGTGTTATTGGATCTCTTCGCATTGACTTCAACTATTACATTTCAAGTAAGTGTCATCATTTTAAATTATTTATACATAATGGCTCTTAATTCTTAAAAACTTTAGATGAATTAATCGAATTCATGCAAAATTTATGTTATGTAACGAAAGTCTTCGTATTTGTATGTTATATACCTCTCCACATTTCGCAAGCTTTTTGTGAACTGTCATTTTCAAAATTGAAGTTGATTTTAAATCGATTACTTAGGACGATTACCCAAGAACATCTGGAAGCATTCATGTTAATGGCAGTTGAGTGTCATTTTGAAAAACATTTCATCGCAAGATATCAGACGAAACGGTCGTTTCCCCGCCAACCTTAAAAAAGGCAGAAACGACAGTAAGTATCTATTCTCTGCACAACTTCCAGCGAAAAAGCCGAAATTGACTATTTTTTAGCGCGCTTACGAAACTTCACATAATTATACAAAAAATACCATAGATTCGTCTCGGTGATATCTTTCAAAGAAAAAAAAATTGAGTACCTAGGACAAAAGACAACGAAGAAAAAAAATATTGAAAATTCCAAAACGAAATAAAAAAACGAGTTCTAGCCCGATTTTGATGTAAAAATTTAGACAAACGTACAGCCCTAACTAAGCTATAGATCTTCAAACGGATTGAATTATAGGATGCGGAATGTTTCAACTTAAAATCCTACGCTGGTTTGAACTTTATTAAATAATTCTTTCTATTTTTAATTAATTTAAAACCACTTTTTTTTCATTTCATAATTTGGCGACAGATAAAGGCGATCAGCTTGTAATTGAGGTTCAGATATATATGCCAAAAGTTGCCAAACAGGTTTGCTATCATTTCGTAGTTAGTTTTTCCGACATGTTAGGCTTAAGTGAGAATGAACGTAACGTTAAAGTATAGGCAGAACGAATTGGACTATAATTATATGGCTTATAACATCTTTAAAATTTAAATAATTTAATTTTTGAAGAGACAGAATTAAAGAGAAATATTTGTTCTTTAAGTTGCATGTGTTATTTGAACTGTATGACAATTTAGAGAGAGTTAACTTTCAAAAACATTTTAATTTCGGGAAATCTCCATTGAAAAATGAAAACAATCATATTTTGTTGCAAGATACTTTGGGCTAAATACAAAGTATAAATGTGGAGGTTATGCGAGCTGACGTCACAGTCAACTCATTACAGAGGACTAAATGAACCACGCATTGCGATTGGCTAATGGAATTTGCAAAAATGTCATTCGTTTTTAAAAATGTGTTGATTTTTACTTTCCGTTGTAAAATGAAATTGTAGAATCATATATCATCAAAATTGTAATTTCACAGTGAATTTTAAAATTGTTGTTAAGAAAATATTTTAAATTTTGTCAAATATCAATGTGTTATTATGTGAACCAAAATAATGCTTGGTATAATAAAAATAATTTATACTGCAATATTTATTAGACTGTAAAAAACTTGTAATATTTATTTGTAACAATTTATTAGAATAAATTTTCAATGGGATGCACGCTCTGGCCTTGTAAGTTAAAAGTGCCGGATTTGATTCCTGTGTTAGGTGTGGATATTCGTTGTGATTCGGAATCCACGTTAAGCTGTGGGTCCCGGACTAATTAGTCGTTATTATGTATTAAAATAGGTCGTTGTGCGTACAAACTAACCAATCGAGCTGAAACTTGGCAGACAGGATCTTTGTCAATGGCAACGTATTTCTTTAAGTTTTGGTAGTTGAGTTGCCATACACAAGTTTCTAGTACTCGTTCGTGGTAGATTTTGATAGTTACTGCCGTCCGCATTCAACCAATTTGTCAATTTTCAAGTAGATTTTGGCATGCAAGATATCATTGAACTCAACTTGAAGAATTATGAATATTCATGGTACCAGGTGTACCATAGGTGGTACTACTTCTGGTTTATCAATTTTGAAGATAACTATGGCATGTTGGGTGTCGTTAGGCTTGTCTTGAAAAATTATGAATGTTTAAGGTACCAGGTATAGCATAGGTAGTACCACTTTCGGTTTATCAATTTCCAAGATAAATATGGCATGTTGGACTTATGTTTTGATGAATTATGAATGTTTAAAGTACCAGGTATGCTATTGGTACCACTTTCGGTTTATCAATTTTAAAGATAATTATTGCATGTAAGGTATCGTCGAACTCAGTTTGAAGAATTATGAATATTCCTGGTACCAGGTTTACCACAGGGGATAAATAGAAAAACGATGAAACGGACAAATTCAAAAAAGAGAAGTCGCCAGTGTTTAAAAAAAAGTTATGATATCCCCCAAAAAAACTTTTGAAAAGTAGAAGAACCCCCAACCTCAAAAACACAAAAAACTTTCTTACAATAAAAAAATCATAAACATGATGAAAATTTTCAGCCACAAACACAGTGATATAAAAAAATGGCCAACCTCTGATTAGAACTCTCGGTTGTGACTCGCTTACGAATGTATGCTTACTTAATTTATTTTTAAAATTTAAGTTCCGCTCCCATAAAAATTTACGCTGCTTGAGGTTGGCACCCGTCTTAATTACTAACCTTTAAAACACCCCCGCACATAAAAACTTTCCAAAATGTATGTATCAACCAAACAAAAGCTTACCAGAAACACTTTAGTTTCCTACTTAAAAAATTCTTAATAACGATTCAAATGCAAGCGTTTGAGCACAGTTTCTCTATACTATTTTGAAAATTACACGAGCATGAATATTTACACCACTTTGTATTTCCTACCCATCCAAATGAAATCATAAACTCGAATATTCATGCAAACATCCATAAATTAGTTTAAACGCAAGCATTGTTAATATTCCTATGACGGGCGCCAACCTCAAGCAGCGTAAATTTTTATGGGAGCAGAACTTAAATTTTAAAAATAAATTAAGTAAGCATACATTCGTAAGCGAGTCACAACCGAGAGTTCTAATCAGAGGTTGGCCATTTTTTTTATATCAAGGTGTTTGTGGCTGAAAATTTTCATCATGTTTATGATTTGAGGTTGGTGGTTCTTCTACTTTTCAAAAGTGTTTTTTTGGGGGATAATAAATGTGATGCGCAAAAAGAGCAGTATATATAGGAAAATATTTTTTAAAATTTAAGTTCGTGTATAATACTACTATTTTTGACATGATTCCACATTGACTAAGAGTTTCTTTGATTCATTGAATTGTGCTACTATTATCGTACTCAATTTTCAACTTAAAATATTTTTTGAAATATTTATTTGCATTGACTCATCTACCTAAAATTTAATGCTGGCTCAATGTATTTTAAAATTTGAATTAGTTTGTGCTTTTTTTTATTAAAAAATATACATGCGCAATGATAATAATGTATAATATATGCAATGAGGAAATGTTACAGATGCTAAGGTTACGATAAATTGGAGTAATTAAGTTTTTTGAAATTTTTTATACGATTGTATTCTCTAAAAGGCAGCATTTTTAGTTATGTACTTAAATTAATGTTTTGTTTCCACAGGTAGCCATAGTAGTTACAAATTAAATTATTACTTTTTTTTTAAAGATATAGTTTGCATTTTAAGAATTGCTTAAAATTTCACATAATTTTTTTTTTATAGATTATGTTGTACTTAGAAAATAGATGCATTAAAATTTACATATTATAGTATAACAACTTTTTACTTATTTCATAACTTTTAAAGATAAGCTTGTATTATAATTTCGAATGTCATTTTCTAGTGAACTTACTTGCATTTATATACCTGAACATTCTTTATTTTTTAATTTAAATATATTTGTTTTATTTTTTGTAACAAATTAGCAATGGTTTATCATACTATAAAACCAAGTTCACCCAAAGGGGGTATAAATAGTAGAGACTGAGAAAATTTGATTTAACGGGGTCTAGCCGGGACCGCCGCGAAACTAAGAGACTCTCTACTCTGTATAGGGCCCGGTACTAAGTTTGATGACGTCACGCTAAGCGATTGATGAAAACACGAAGGCCGTCTACAGTAGTCCATAATCCACAGATGTAATGAAACATCTCTGGTAATTTCTATAAAATATTATGTAGTGAGTTATTAAATATTTTAATACGTTAAGTTGTTTAATTGTAGAATATTCAGATAAAACATTTAATTTCATGAAGTAAAAGCACCGAGAGTGGGATTTAAATTAAAACATTGCGGCAAATTCTTGAAATTATAACTAGATTTTTTCAATATTACTAATATTCCTTTTATAGTAGATTATTCGGGTTGAAAATTCTCTGAAATATATTCATATACTAATATATCTTAAATAATTTCAATACCATAACAAGCAATATATTAAAACAGTATGTATTTAAAAGAATAAATATTACAAAAATACAAACACTAAATTATTATACAAAAATTGTATTTCAACTTTGAATATAATAGGAATTTAAAAATTGTAAAGTGGGGGCTAGTACCTAATATTCTGATTAAAATTTCCTTATTAAGCAATGTATTTCCTCAAGAAGAACATGATAAATTATTTCAAATAGGTATTTTCATTTTTAAACAAATAAGTTGGTTGGTTTATGAGCTCAAAGACCTATTCTTATACACAATGACGGCTAAGGAGGATGAGACATACAGCTTAAAGTTGATTCCGAACCACAATGAACATACATGCCTTATCCGTGATTCGAACCTGGCACCTTTGGCATGCATGGCCAGAGAGCTAACCACAGTCATCAGATGGGAAAACAAATACGACTTCGTTGATTTGAAAATAAGTGTCAAAATGAAATCTTAAAAATTATTCCCTAGGAATATGTTTTTATATATTTACAAATAAATGTCAGTAAAAAAATTATAAAAATATATTTTTAGCATTCATAAAATTGATAATTAAAAAATACCCAGCATTAATAAATGCAACTAGCAACTGAAATAAAAAGTAGTGAAGTACATCTTTTATTTTTCAGAAGAGCGCGACTTGAGAACATTATTATATACTTTTTTAACTATGAACCATCATTATTAGCATTACATTTCAAGAGCCATTTTAATTCGTAATTATTTTTTTCTTCTCAAAAAAAAAAAAAAAAAAAAATACAGTCGATGGGAAATATTCTGTGGAATACTTATTGGCTCTTTTTGAATGATCAGGCAATAAAAATAAAGCGGTATTCTTGAACACACAACAACCAGTCTTTTTTTTGCAATGTTTACATTTTCTTTTAGATTTTATCGTTTATTCTTCTAACTGGTCTATTCTTCCATCGGTATCATATATTCTTGTTACATTCCTTGGTACTAAGAAAAGAAACATCATCAGATTTTGTTTACGAGTATAGCCATTAAAATATAATTTCAACTTAAATCAAGTGATAAATAGAAATATTACTTTCTAACTATTTTTAATGATATTAAAAAATCAGCAAATGTTTGCATGATAGTTGTTTCAGAAGGAAACAGACATCTTCATCATCATCAGTTTTACAAAATTATATTTTCAAAAGAATATTTAAAATAGAATTATGAAATAAAACTTTTTTTTAATTTCTACGAGAGATTGTTTGAGTTACCGTAGGATTAAGCCTAACTTAGAATACTAAAAGTTTGAAATCAAACATTAATAACATGATACAACTTACCTGTAAAGTTTTCAAATATGAAAGTCACTCCTTTATAGAATTATCCTTTCCGCATTTCAGCTTGTTAATTAAATAAAAAAAGGATAAAAAGAAACATTTTAGCTACTGATAAATTTCAATACCGTATGTACAATCCAGTTCGTTGAATAGTTTGTTTACATTTTCATCCATCGCTTAGCGACGCATAAGATAGGAGCGGCATCTGGTTGTACCTGGCCCGATATAAATATGTTTCTCGATATAAAAATGTAGACAGAGTAGAGAGTCTCTTAGTTTCGCAGCGGTCCCGGTCTAGCACTCAAAATTAAAAAAAAAAAAAAAAAAAAATCCAATTTTTTTTCTGTCATTAATTGAACATGAAATATTTAAGTTTTTGTCACATGACAACAGTATCTCAGACATGCTACCTTGAAACTGTTTTTCTAGGTGATGACCTTTTGTCCCTTTTTGGGTATAAATTAATATAACTTAAAAACTACTTGTAATAAATATATGAAACTTTCCACAATTATTTTTCATATATATTTCTTTAATTTGTCTTCAGGAATTGTGTATTTTGATTTCACTTTTTTTTAAGTGTTTGGATCTTAGCATACTCTGAGTTTTAAACAGTTTTGCATAAAACATTTTTTTTTAGTTTTTTCTATATATTTTATTTAAAAAATCATAAAGACAGTTTTTTATATGAATTAAAAGAAGTAATTTAATGAAAAAATGAAGTGATTTTTCAAAACGTTTTTCAAATATATCAAATTTAGGTAACATCAAAATTTTGAAGTTTTTTAATTAAAAAAAATAAATAATAATAATAATAATAAATATATATATATATATTTTAAATTTTAAATAGTTATTTTAGTTTCAAAGCATAGTATAATAATTCATAAAAAATTTCGGAAAAATAATTCTAAAAATAAAGATTTTAGAATTTTGAGTCCTGGACCCCCTTAATTAAACTAATTATTAAAATAATCCAACAATAAAAATTAATTAATAAATAAAACTATGTATTCATTGAAATTATTATATAAATATTTAAATAATAAAAGATGCATTAATTATTAAAAATATTGAATTATTATAATCAATTATTGGAATTATTATAATTAATTATTGGAATTATTATAATTAATTATTGGAATTATTATAATTAATTATTGGAATTATTATAATTAATTATTGGAATTATTATCATTAATTATTGGAATTATTTTATTATTAACAACTATTATTAAAATCTGATTAATAATTATATTGAAAATTTGGGCCGGTATAAATCTAAAATCACGGGCCGATTTTATGTCCCAGTACGCTCCTGATTCTTAATATAAAAGCACAAATTGTTCATTTAAAAAGAACACGCCACCGTATTAATTAAGACCTTCATAGAAACTAGGGGTGTGGAACATCGCACAACTTTCAATTACACTATAATACTGACGTGGATTTGTGTCATTTACCATTTGTATATTTTCATCATTCAGTTAGAATAAATGGCCAGATTGGCGATAATTCTTGTATGGGTCTTTAGAAAAGAAAAAGAAAAAGAAAGGGGGAAAAAAAAAAAAAAAAAGAAAAAAAAAAAAACACCTCCGTCAAAATGGTGATTTTGGCGTTGTACCATATTATCCTTTATTTTAAGTGAAACTGAGGGGAGAAGAAAAAACGATCTGATGAGGTATGCTCAAGGAAAGAGAAATCTGTGTTGAAGGCATTCGTTTTTCAACTTTTTAAGCCATTAAAACATTTTCATGCGAATTTTGGAGGTGGGATGTTTAGAACACCCTAAGAGGCATTACCACAGCGATTTTTAACAAATTCGTTAGAGCGGTTTTTTTTATCAATCATTGAAAACCCTGATTTTTTCAAAGGCAGCTACTTTATACTCATGCGTGATTTTGACGAAATACTTAATGGTAGGTCCCATAGTCACCAGCAACCCGCATACCAAATTTGAACATCGTAGGTCAATTTGGTCGGGAGTTATGCTGACCACAGACACACATTTTTTCTAGATCACTTTTTTTAGATCAGAATGTTCCAAAACGTGGCCAAATGCAAAGGGGGGGGGGGGGAAGGGGGAGATTGAAACGAGCGCCCTTAGTTATAGCGCCTTAGCGCTCGTCTCAATCCAGTGTGGCCTTGTCCTATGTATTACATATGGGTAATTGAAAGTAAAAATTATCCATTTAAAATATGCATCACCGATTAGTTTTTCGTCATCCTTGTTTGAATATTATTTTTAAGTACTACTTTCTAAAATTGCTTAAATGGTTTGGCTTTCATGTCCATTCATAGAGAAATTAATGCCAATTTGAAAAAATGTCAATTGTCAAAGAAGAGGTCCTTAATCAATTTCCCAAAAAACCTCACCTCGAAAGTTGGCTTTTGCATTATAAATTATGAGCAAAATATGTGCTTAAAATTTCCTGCAAATTTTGTATATGAAAGTTAATAAAAGTGAGATTTTTTTATTTACTAAGAAATTATATGTTGCTAAAAAGTGCCATAAAGATAATTTAATTACCTAATTAATCAATAAATGGTATTTAATTTAAGAGTATAATCAACATATATTTTATATATAATTTTTTCACTTTATTTCTGAATATAAGGATGAGCATGCGCCCCCCCCCCCCCCCACTCTTCCCGGCCTTGTGATAACTGACAATAGGGAATTACAGCATTTTTTTTTCTTGCTTGAAATCGACTGCAAACAGTCTCAAAACAAATAAAAATCAATTCTTAAATTTTTCTGAGACTTCGTTAATTTTTAATTTAAATTTTAAAATAGCTAGTTTCGATATCAAGCTGAAACAGAAAGTCACGTGATATTCTGCCGAGTGACGTCATTAGTGTCTTTCATTTGTAAACAAACTGACGTTTCTTGTTTCGTTTCGTAGATTTCCTTCATTGATCGTTGCTTTTTGATATTTTCGTTACAAAAGATGTCTAATCGCTACAAATATTGTATAGTTCCGAAGTGCTTAAGTACGACATCGTCGACATCCAATAAAATGTTCGTTGATGTGCCCAGAAAGAAACATGTGAGAAAGAGTTGGTGTATCGCGATGAATAGAGATGCGAAGAAAAATAAGCCGTTATCAGAAAAATCCGTTCGACATGTCTGTGAAGACCATTTTGATGTAAGTACTAGTATTTCTTTTCTACTTTTTATCATTTACTAGCGATAATAATGCACTTTTAATAACGTTCGCATTCTTGGGAACGTTGTTGTGTGATGCAGCATTACCAGTCCACCGCGATATTTCGTAGCTTTGTTCTATCTATATCAAAATAAACAAAACACTGTTTTCTATTAGACCGTTTTGAGAGTGCTATCAGTCATCAGATTATTACATTAATATTTTAACTAAAGTAAGAACCTGTTTTTGATGGATAATGATCTGCCTGTTTTTGATTAGCATTTGTTTTCTGTTGATTTCAATTGCAACAGTAGTATACATTATTTTTATGAATTAAATTTTTTTCACAGATAGAAAAGGATGTAGAAAATTACGTTAGAGTGAAACTCCAAGGAGTAAGAGTGCGTCTGAGGAATGGTGTCCTGCCTCACAAATTTGAATGCCAGAAGCAGATGAAAGTAGCTCCATCTACTGAAAGAGCTGCAAAAAGGCTGCGAGTTAGCATGATACAGGACATGCTTCACCAGCCCTCTACCTCCTCGGATGTCAACATAATTCCTGATTTGCCCGTCCCTGATATCGAAATTGTTGAGGTGCCCCTCTCTTTCGATAAGGGGACACAATATCGTGTGCCCCACCGCTCGAAAGGCACAAACACACCACAGATTAAAGCTGTGGAGGTGGTATTATGTAGCACATCTTTTGAAATGAAGAATGCTGCCCCTGGTCCTTTGCCAGAAAAGGTCACAGTCCACCTTGAGCCCTGTGAATCTTCAGAGAGCGAGAGAGAACCTGTCTTAGATGACAAGGATCCAGATTATGAAGATGATGGAGATCCTGGGTCCGATTACCAGCCGGAAGAAGATGGAGACGAGGAAAACATGCAGATGAAGGCATGCATGGTGAGATCCGTGAGGAAAGAAACCTTGATGTGCCTTGGGATTCCTAAGAAAATAAGTTTTATTGTTGATTTCTTGGCTGCAAAGTCAAAATGCCCAGCTATCGATGTGATGATCACATTAAAAAAAATTCGTCAAAATGAATCCTATGCCTATCTCGCCATGCTTTTTGGCATGTCCACCAGCAACGTAGCCAGAATTTTTCACAAAACATTGTTTTCCCTTGCATCGGTCCTTCAAAACGTGATTTTTATGCCTGATGCTGAAACAATACAGCGATGTTTGCCTATAGCATTTCGTGCCCGCTATGCTAATACTCAATGTATAATAGACTGTTTTGAGATCCAAATTGAGAAGCCGTCTGACTCGCAACATCAGGGGTTAACATGGTCAGATTACAAAAAGTGTAATACCTTAAAGTATCTTGTATCATGCACTCCTGATGGTGTCGTCACCTTTGTTTCCAAAGGCTATGGTGGACGTACTTCAGATGCCATAGTTGTACAAGAGTCTGGTTTTTTAGATCATCTATTGCCCAATTTAGATGTGATGGCCGATCGAGGTTTCAAGAATATTTCCCATTTAATTGAGGCGAAAAGCTGCAAGATTGTACGCCCACCTAGTGTTTCTGCAGATGAGCCTATGACTTATGCAGAGGTCAAGTCTTCAAGACGTATAGCTGCACTTCGCATACATGTAGAGCGATTAATTCGTCGATTTAGAGAATTCCACATGTGTGTACCCCATGCCACTATTGATCACAACTTAGTTCCCATATTTGATTATGTTATTGTTACTGTAGGTGGTTTAATTAATTTACAATCAAATTTAATCAAAACTTAAGTTAAATTTCATTTGGTTGGTTGGTTGTTTTCAGATTATCTGGCGTCTTTTATGTTCAGAAAAACTAAGTGTCAGTTTCATGTGCAATTATTGTTTATTTTTAATTTTCATGTATTTATTATCCAGTTGGGCACCTTGGATATGATACACACAGTTTTATATTGTATATTTTTACCACTCATTTAATGAATTCCACATGTGTGTACCCCATGCCACTATTGATCACAACTTAGTTCCCATATTTGATTATGTTATTGTTACTGTAGGTGGTCTAATTAATTTACAATCAAATTTAATCAAAACTTAAGTTTAATTTCATTTGGTTGGTTGGTTGTTTTCAGATTATCTGGCGTCTTTTATGTTCAGAAAAACTAAGTGTCAGTTTCATGTGCAATTATTATTTATTTTTAATTTTCATGTATTTATTTTCCAATTGGGCACCTTGGATATGATACACACAGTTTTATATTGTATATTTTTACCACTCATTTAATGGTTGGTTGTATTCAGATTATCTGGCGCCGTCAGCAACACGAGGGCTATAATGCGCCGAAACATTTCGTCATTTAACAAACCAACATACATTTACAAACACCCATGCCTACACGGGACTCGAACCCGCAACCTCGCGGTCTAGAAGCCAGCACGCTAACCACTATACCGTTTGGTTGGCCCACTTATTTAATGAATTCCACATGTGTGTACCCCATGCCACTATTGATCACGACTTAGTTCCCATATTTGATTATGTTATTGTTACTGTAGGTGGTCTAATTAATTTACAATCAAATTTAATCAAAACTTAAGTTAAATTTCATTTGGTTGGTTGGTTGTTTTCAGATTATCTGGCGTCTTTCATGTTCAGAAAAACTAAGTGTCAGTTTCATGTGCAATTATTGTTTATTTTTAATTTTCATGTATTTATTATCCAATTGGGCACCTTGGATATGATACACACAGTTTTATATTGTATATTTTTACCACTCATTTAATGAATTCCACATGTGTGTACCCCATGCCACTATTGATCACGACTTAGTTCCCATATTTGATTATGTTATTGTTACTGTAGGTGGTCTAATTAATTTACAATCAAATTTAATCAAAACTTAAGTTAAATTTCATTTGGTTGCTTGGTTGTTTTCAGATTATCTGGCGTCTTTCATGTTCAGAAAAACTAAGTGTCAGTTTCATGTGCAATTATTGTTTATTTTTAATTTTCATGTATTTATTATCCAATTGGGCACCTTGGATATGATACACACAGTTTTATATTGTATATTTTTACCACTCATTTAATGAATTCCACATGTGTGTACCCCATGCCACTATTGATCACGACTTAGTTCCCATATTTGATTATGTTATTGTTACTGTAGGTGGTCTAATTAATTTACAATCAAATTTAATCAAAACTTAAGTTAAATTTCATTTGGTTGCTTGGTTGTTTTCAGATTATCTGGCGTCTTTCATGTTCAGAAAAACTAAGTGTCAGTTTCATGTGCAATTATTGTTTATTTTTAATTTTCATGTATTTATTATCCAATTGGGCACCTTGGATATGATACACACAGTTCTATATTGTATATTTTTACCACTCACTTACAAACGATTATAGCTGACAGAAAGGAAAGGGAAGAAACCCAGAGAGCCGAACAACAGGCAAAAGACGAGCTGATTAAGATCGACAAGGAAAATGCCTTCCAACTCGAAAAGTTAAGATTGGTAGTTGTTCATATACCAAGCCGAAGTCCAAAGGAGCTGAGGGAGGAGCAGCTTAAAGATAAAGAAATGAAGAAAATTAAAGACTCATTCGAAAGTGAAATGAAAGACGTAGATTTCACCAACTGGACAAGACGTGGGTACATCATGAACCTAGGAGTACTCTACCGCTACGCATCTGACTCAGAAGAGGCTCAACTAGTTGTACCAGCACAAGAACGCGAAAGAGTCCTGAAAGAGTACCATGATGCCCCAACCGCTGGACACTACGGAGCTGAGGGAACATACCACCAAATCGCTAAAAGATACAACTTCACTGGAATGAGAAAATTTATCAGTGAGTAAGTCAAAAATTGGACCGACTGTAATTGATATAAGCCTTCCAATCAGAAACCATCAGGTATATTGCAGACACCTGTTTATGCGCAGAGATTCGAAACTCTTGCGATAGATCTCTTTAGTCCACTTCCAGAAAACAAGGATGGCAAGAAATGGATATTCGTGGTTGAAGATTGTTCCACGAAATGGGTAGAGTTATTCGCTTTAACTAATGCTACAGCTCAAGAATGCGCCACCACTCTGATTGAAGAAGTTTTCATGAGGTATGGCTTACCTCGGAGGTGCATAAGTAACAACGGATCTCAATTTGTAAGCTCGGTGATGCAACAAGCATGCTCTCTGCTGGATATTGATCAGGTATTGATCCTGGTATACCATCCACAAGCAAATCCAGTAGAAAGGAAAAATAGAGATCTTAAACCACGACTAGCAATTCTCGTTGGTGATGACCATACCTCTTGGGCGAAGAAACTGCCAACTATCCATTTTGCCATGAATACAGCAAAATGCGAAACTGGCCAAACCGATGCTTTTCTGCAATTCAGTCGGCAGTTGAGAACAACCGACGACATTGCACATGACATGCGGAGTATAATCTCTAATAGAGATAATTCCATATCTCAAACAATTCGTCAAAATGACCAAACAGGTCAAAGACATTGTAGAACAAAGGCAAGATGACCGCAAACGACATGCTGACAAAAACCGAAGAACTGGTCCTCAATTTAACCCAGGTGACAAAGTGTTGGGTCAATAGACATTTTGCAAGTAACGCGGCAAAGAACAAAACATCCAAATTCATGCCTCGTAGAGATGGACCATATATATAGATTACCCAAAGGTCGCCAACAACATTTCAAGTTGCAAATCCAGACTCTCCTGAGACATTAATGGAAGTCTATCATTCATCAGCCCTTAGACAGTGCACCTATTCCGATGCCACACCTTTGGTGCCTTTACGAAAGCGTGGGCGTCCCAGAAAACTCCTTGCTGGTTCTTTGTCGGGATGTCGGCAGAAACAGAGGGGGAGTATGTAACAGACATCCATATATTAATTAATACTAGGTCTCGCCAATAGAGGGTGACACGAACCAGGGGATTCCCTATCGTATATTCTAAACCTGTTTGTACTTTTGTGAACCCCAATAAGAATAGCTTCACTTGAGCTGGAGAAACGAATGTGAATGGTTTTGTGCGTCCGAGAGCGAGAAATTTCGACGCTATATGTAAGAAGATGCGTATCTGTTCCCATCGTACTCTTCGCTGTAAATGGGGACAAATCTTATAATCTAGTCTATCAATAAAATTGTAGTTAATCTTAATTCTCCAATATTCAATTCCACGAGGTCCCCATAACCCTACAGTCTGTTGTTGGGTGAGGTACGAAATATTCACCCTGGAGCGGCAAATCGACACGTTTCCCTGTTTCCTGGTCACTCTCTGGAGTCTTGGATAAAAGGAGATACGTATACGCTACACATTTGAAGTTTACGTGTTAAATTTTCAAAATGGATACAGGGCTGTATTAGGCTACAAGCCTCTAAGATATCTCACGGAAATAAAAGTTTGTAAATATACAAACAAAATATAATAAAAGCCGACTCATACAAATGAAATACCCGCATACATATTAACGAGAAAATTGGCAAAGTTATTATTATTATTTTCTATAAAAATTACTTTTTACTTTTGGGTAAGTGAATTGAGGAGGAACAGTACAGTGGTGGTTGATGGACAATGCCTCAAAAAAGATAACTCTATGGTAGAAGTTCGCTATTCAGCTTTTTACAATTTAATCGAATTTTTACGAGATTTTCGGAGTTGGGGGTGTTTAGAACTCCTTGATAAAGATAAATTATTTAGTGGCAGCTACCTTATGCACATGAGCAATTTTGACGAAAACCTTAATGACAGGTCCACAGCAACGGCCAACCTGTATAAAAAAGTGCAACATCGTAGGTCAAAACGCTTAAGAGTTATGCTGATTTGGGGAGCTACATCACAGCCATTTTTTTCCGACCACTTTTTTGTACACGGAACATCCCAAAATTCAAAGAAAGAAGTGATTCTTTTTACCAAATGGTTAATTTACATCTAGGTTAATTAAAAGTAAAAAAATATTATGTATAACTTTGCAAGAAATTAAGCACCTGATAAACTTCGGAAAGTTAACAAAAATAAGAAAACCAAAAAATTTAAAAAGATGAAGAAATAAAAATATAATTGGCTCACATATATTTTTAATTGCTTTTTACTACTGCCCAATTTTGGATTTACGACTGCCCATTTTTAGACCACGACTGCCCATTAGAATAGGCCCTGAATGCTATGATAAATACAAAAATAGAAAAAAATTTACAGTCAAATAAAAATAACAATTTTCTTATATAAAATCAACTTGCATATCAAATCATTCAAAGCACACAATAAAAATCTATGTCTGTATGGCAGAAAGTGCATGTAAGTGTAGTGATTCTTATGTTAAATTTTGTGGGTCGATTCCTGCAGGTAGTGCAATAGCAGGTACCAACCCCTTAGCAAGGGCAGAATAAATTCCAGACCCTTGCTATAATATGTAAGTATACATATTGCCATCAGACAAAAACAGAAAATAAAAATAGCAACCCGACAAAAATTACAGTCGATTAAAAATTGCACTTTTCCAAAATACGATTGATTTAGACATCAAATCTTCTAAAAAACCTTCGTTAAAGTCTACCCAGACTTCAGTTGTCATTTTGTTGGTTTCAAAATCTGGGTCAGCAACGCAAAACAGCCCTCTAGGTTTCTTAGCAAACAACATTTGCATTTGCAATTGAGCATAATATCTCTCTGCAGGCAAGCCATTAGTAAAATACTTTTCCATCGTGGGTTTGGTGGAAGGGCACTTGACTTCCACCACAAAGTCCTTAGAAACTCCGTCAGGGGAAGCGCCAAAAGCAGGATATTTCGAGTGAAGAAGGAAGCCACTCGGAGAAATCTGCTTGCCAACTTTTCGCCTCAGCTCTTGAATTACTGCGTTTTCAAGGCGAATCCCACGTTCCATGGCCGAGGTTAGCCTAAATTTCGCCCCCAGAATGGACTCTACCAAACTGCCGTCCAACGTTGTGCATCTTGATGAAGCGAAAAATTTTGATGCAGTGATTCTGCCGTACCGCAACTCGTGCCACAAAGCACTCTCCGACTGACTTGTTGTGGCAGTAGCAGCTTCTTGACACAGCTTGTCAGTCATCTTCTGGCTCGCAAACTCCAAAAACTCATCGGGTCCAGTTATTGTGCTGGGACTATTCTTCCTTAGCATATGCAAGGATAACCCAGCTTTCAGAGGGCATGTTTGAAGCGCATTGGACATGATTATATCTGTGACACTGTTTTGCTTAAGAATGTCCACAAATTCATCATACACCGATAAATCTTTTGGTGGCAGACGTCTAACAGGTTTCTTCCCCATTTTGGTTGCAGCCAAAAACTTTATGGATGTCCCTACACATGACAAACTTGACTTTTTCCAGTAGCACTGGACTTCAGTTGTTGATGGTAGGGAACTTTTCCTGTGGACCCAAAACAAAAAAGCGATTGCATGCTTGCATCCACCAAGTTGTGCAGCACATCCATGACACTGCACAGAGATGATTGTGCCTTGACTCTCGTCACACAGCAAGGTTACTTCATAAGCCTTTTTTCTCAACTTATGTTCGGGGGTCACACGAGCCTTGACGGTACAAATAGCCCCATCACGCTTCACTTGAACATACCCTACAGCTTTGTCGCCATACGAATCTCGAGCTGACCTGTGAATAGAAATATCATTGTATATGCTATTTCAATTTTAAATTATTAACAAGTAATTAAAACTAGACTAAACAGGTTGGTTGTTATCAAATTGTCTGGCGCCGTCAGCAGCACGAGAGCTATAATGCGCCGAAACACTCGTCATTTTAGAAACCAACATACATTTACAAACATCTATGCCTTACACGGGACTCGAACCCTCAACCTTGCAGTCTAGTGGCTAGTACGCTAACCAGAAAATACTGATTGGTCGGCCTAGACTAAACAGGACATGAAAATGCATTAAAGCATATTTCATTACTAAGATTAACGCAAAAATACTTAATAGTTACTCAGACATTCTTAGACTAGGAGCATTGCAACATTAAATAACTTATCTTTTCAAATGAGTCAATAAGTTTAACGTAAAATCATTCAAATTCTTTAAACCTAGCTAGAGGTAAAATCAACCGACCTGTCCATCAACATTTTTTTAGTGTGCAGTACTTATGCATTTAAGTAATTATTTTTAAATAATTTGCATCTCTAATTAACACACAATAACAAATAACCACAGTATAAATATTCTTCAATATTATATCCACTTTCAATTTCTTTTGATATAAAGCAGATATTGACAGATATATTTATAAATTCTATTTAAAAAAAAAAAAGAGACGAGTAAACATAGTTCACACGACGAGTTCTAGACGAGTAAACATAAAAACGATAACAAAATCTTACCTTTCAATTTTGGCGCCTTTCGTTTCTGCTGACAAAAAAGCTTGGTTCTCCTTGAAGAAACAAACAATCATTGCCTCCGATATATTCGGTAAATTGTCTGTCCCAGCTTTGCTAAAACCAGCTTCCATACTTCTATAACCAAATCAAAACAAGCGAAATACCAAACAACTCAGTTACGAATTACGATTATCAATAGAAATCTCGTAGTTAGTGGAGAGTTGCGCAAGAACTGTTGAGCACTATCGACGTCATGACCAATAGGAAGCCGTTTTCGATTGTGTCATGTTTTAGTGATTTTAAAATTGATATAATTAAATAAATAATTTTTTTACAGAAATTTTAACTACATATTAGGATTCCTGATAGTTTTTTGTATAAAAAAACTCTAATTAAATGAAAATTAAAAATAGGCTGTAATTCCCTATTCTTTTAAATCTTTCAAATAGTTCCCAAGTTATTCAAATTCGAAATTTTAAAGATGGACGAAAAGACAGATGCGAAAATGATCCGTCTCGTGCAGCATCAATCTCTCAGATCATATGTTTGTCTTTAGTCCCGTTTTGATAGCTCAAATCTTTCACACATGTAACATGTGGCTTTTAAAACTATAATCCTGCATTTTTACCTGACGGAAAATATTTATTTTACCATCAATCATCCAATTTTTTTTTTTTGCCATTAACCATCACATTTTTACTTGCATTGTTTCTGGAAAAAGTAATTCTTCCCATAAAGCTGGTTATCATAACCACACTTAGATGCTCGAGCTTTATTCTAACCTCATATCTCGTGAAGGGTTGAATTTTAACAAGCTAAAATTAAAATCAAAAATCCTATTTACATTTTATATTCTTATATAGCAAAATAACCAATTTGAATTTCAAGATGTCTTACAAATCGGTTTATACACTGGCTGAAATACGGTACCTTTGGAAGAGTAGAGGAAATAAGAACTATGAAATGAAACGTCTAAATGCAACAGGAAATTTTATTCAAAGTATTACTTTTGAAGATGTCCGAAACCGCCGAGAAGTATCAGGAAAATTAGTGACTTCACCCCGAGAAGGTGAAGCTTATCACTGGCCACGACTGCAACATGAAAACCTGGCCCCACTCTTAGATATTGTGTCAATAAACGAAAATGTCAGTATTTACATAACGACAGTTTCAAGGCGAAGTCTAAATTATGTCATACATGAAAATGGCTTCCTGGGAGCTCCTAACTGCTTTGATCGAAAAAAATCTTATGCGGAAGACGTGCTGTGGGGTTTGGATTATTTACATGACAAACATTTAAGTCTAATGAATCTGAGTGATGAGAATATTTATATAAATGAAAGCGATAAGGCTGTCATAACCGATTTCAGCCATTTGATGTTGTCTGAAAGAGCTACAAAAAAGTGTGTGTCTGTTTCAGCACTTTATCGTGCCCCTGAATTGGATATGGATATTACCCATTCATCAGAAAACTTCGATGCAATTAAGGCTGAAATCTGGGCTTGTGGTATTTTGATGCTTCAAATCTTTACAGGGAATATAGTGCCAACGACATTCGCTTCTGATGATGGAAAGTTGTTGGAATTTATTGAAAACATGCAACACGACGTTCTTATCCAAGCTAATATTGGAGCTTCTATTGCACCACATATTTTAATAGATTTTAAACAATTTTTGGATTTATTTCTTCACGTTAACCCGAGTAGTAGAACAACAGCCAAAACTGCAGCTATAAATCTTTTTTTGCAAAGAAATCCAAAGGAGCATGATAAGCATTTCAAAATACGAAGTGAATTACTCTCTCCTGTTTCAGAAGAAATATCGAAACAGTTGTCTCTCATTGATAACGTATCTAATTCTTCAAAATCTTGCTTGGAAAAGAAAAAAATTATAACCAAAATGTCCGATGATATTTCAGTGTTCACTTCCGTAAATGATTCTGTTACAAATAAAGAAAAAATAAAAAGACGATGGCCATTTAGTAAAATCATTAATCTTCCACATGTTGCGTCCAGGACACCTGAAAAAGTAAATTGGTTTGCAGATTCATCATGCAGTAAAAAATCTAAATGGAATGGTCAGTCAACGAAAAAAGAGTTAATTGCTCATGATATTGAAGGAGGTCAAAATCTGAAACAAGTAATTGGAGATTCAGTAGAAATGACATTTTTAAAAGCAGAGCAAACGCAAAACTTATGCGACAAATCCAGCAAATTTTCACCTGAAACTGGCACATGTGTGATAAAAGAAGATATTGATTTGGAGCCATTTACAAACACTTCATTAGAACATAATAATTTAAAGAAAACGGAAAATTCTGCTGAGGCGGCATTTCACATAGATAATTCCTTAAGTGATCCATCTGGAGGTACATCTAAAGATACAATCACCTGCAATAAATACCAGACATTTTTTTTTACTCAGAATTTACATGAAAATATATCCCATAACTTTATTGAAATGGAAAAAGAAGCGAAGAATAAAACAATGACCATGATTAATGCAAAGACTAGAACGCTTCCACCGAATGATTTTCAACGGAATTCTATCGTTAATACGATGAGATATAATCGAAATTCCAATGATTATTCACTAAAACTTTCCCATATATTTTCTTCAAGAAGCTATCCTTGCTTATGTCCCAATCCAGTACGCAGTTCAATGGGATGTAACACAACTACACGTCGTTCTACATCATCAGATGATATCCAACTCATATATTCAGCAGAAGTTAGTGTCCCCAAACCTTTGGCTTTCAATGCTGATGATAATGCAGAGCAAGTTCACAACCTGAGTGATGCGATTTCAGTGTGGAACAGTCTCTATTATCCAAATAGCGAAACTGCTGAAGAAGGGGATAAAAAGTGTTTATCATGGATGAAAATATTTAAAGATAACAATTCGGTGCCATTCATGAGTGTTCCGTTAGAGAATAAAATACCAGAGTTATACTCTCATGATTCAATGAAAGTTTTACACGGCGATAAAGAAAGAGGTGCAAATAGCGAAACACAAGAAGTCAAAAATAAGTCTAAAACTGAACTCTATTCTTCAGATAAAATAAAACATATTGCAGATGGTAGAAGCAATAATAACTGTTTAAACGATTTCAATGCATGCAATCATAACATAGTAGATAGACGAATTGCAGATATTATTTTGATGAAGAGTGAAATGCCCAGCTGTTCTTCAAACACCATTCCAGAGGAAATAAACTCCCAAGAAAACATCTCTATTCAAAACTCACACACTAATATGAATGTTAACGATATTGACTATTTAAGGAATTTAAAATCGGACAATCCGTTATCAAAGGCAATTTTTACAGAAAATAATCCACCGAGAGTAACGTGTGGAAAAGAACACACTGCTAAAAGTTTCTTGGCGAGTGATATTTCAAAAGGGCTTGACTTGGCAGATAATGATACAACCAACAAGTCGATTGACCATGTAGACTTTTGCGACCAAAAGAGCATTGAAAGACAACAAATGGATTTCCTTAATCCTTTTCTTAATGAATGTGAATGGAATGTTGAATCGAGACAGACAAACGACATAGAGTTATCTAACCTAAATTCAACCGAAAAAGGATTCAAGCTGGATGATGACACCAGCTCTAATAAGGTTTCGGTCTTCCACGACCAAATAGGTGCGTTTGAAAGAAATGTCAATTCTTTCACAGAAATTCGGTTATCCCCAAAACATTGTGACGATATAGTAGGATATTTAATCAAAAAGGAAAAAAAGTGCAGGAAAAAATCTTGGTTTCGTCACTTATGCCCGGGATGTAAAGTGTACCGTGAAGATAAATAACCTTAATAAGAGCTGTGGTTAAAATAATATACATAATAGATCGGTATGCATCAGTAAGATACGAAAAGCAGAATATACCAGAAAAAACTATAAATTCCTCATTATAAATGTATTATGTTAATTACACAGACTAGTTCACGGATAACGCACTTTAGTGTCTAATCCATACTGAAATAAATAGAACTTGTAAATACTAGAATTTTGATATCCAAGCAGTAAGTACCATTGTCTATAAAATTAGCAATGTATAATTAGACCATGAAGTTATACTCGAGTCCACATTTTGGTTGCCAAAAATTCTTGTCTTGACAAGCTCTTATCAAATCTGTAAAGAATGGATAGTGCCTTTGAACCACCATGCAAATTTATTTCAGAAAGAAGTGCAGAACCTGTTACATTTTGTGAAATTTATCTGATGTTCATATTTAAAAGTAAAATGGATGTTTAAAGTATGTCTTCCTGATTTCTTCTAAAAACACGAAAAAGTAGAAAAAAGTTTTTAATTTTGTTTTGTTGCCCTTAGGTTGAAGGCATTTGAAGTAAGTTTTCAATATAGTCTCATACTTAAACAGTGCATAAATTAGATTTAGGATATTTAACCCATTTTCAGTCATAAAACAACCTTAAGAATCAAGCAAAAACCAACTTAAGCCATCTAAATCTTAACCTTTTCAAATGTGTTAAGATGATTTTGATAGGAACAGTTAAGCTTGTTTTTAATTTTAACATTTAAGTTAAATGATTTGATAGTTATAGAACCTTCCAAGTGAATTTTAAACTTTCATACTACTTTGTTAGGTCATGTGAAAGCAGTAAGTACTGTTTTGTTGAATCAAATGCTATTATAATTTGGTATTTTTTCCGTACAAGGTTTCAAATCAAAGTTGTTTTGAAATGACACATGTTTACAGATACAAAATGGATAAAAGATAAATAATCAGCTTAACTTTTCTTTAAGCTTTTTTGCAACTCAATCCATATTTCTGAAAGTTCAAGTCATACACAAGGCTCCAATTAAAGAATTATTTAATTTCCAATTAATTTTCAAATAAGTCCTAGTTAAATAACTACTTCTTAGCTTTGTACCAAACTCGGGAAGTCATTAAAGTTTCAGTATCCTGTCATGTTACTAAGTATTATAGATATGAATACTCCATTTTAAGAAATTTAATTAATTTCGGGTTGATTGAACAAAATAGTTCACAGGGGTATTGTTTGGGTAAGAAGTAGATTTGTTCAATCTATAACTAATTGTATTATCCTTTTTCAAACCTTTAAATGAATGGTTGATCGAAATAACCAATGCTTCCATAAACCCAATCATCACATTCTTATTGCAATCACCAATCAAATTACTTAAATTATATCAGTATGATGAATGGGCGACTTAAAATGATATCCATCAACAGTGTGGTGTTAGAAGTTTAATACAATATAATTACACTGGGAACATATACAATTCTGGGGGAATTCCTCACCTCACATATTTACTGTTCGAGTGATGGAGTTAAACTGAATAATTATCTACTCTAAGTAGGTCTTCACCACGTCCTTAGATGGCGTTAGTAGTACAGTCCGGGGAGAGAGTTATACATTGAGTGTCACATCGGCTTAAAATAAAGTCCATTACATGCAAAAAGAGCACTTGTGTCAAGGAAGGGTCGAAGACCATGATTTTCCATAGTTGGTGATGATTAGAAAATTATTTTTAATTCTTGTACAAAAAATCAACCAAGAGGATAGGGCATGGAATATTAGCATTTTCAATCATTCCTTTTGATGCATTCATTATATGTTCTAAGTAAATTAAACTATTCAGTATTAGTCTGTATCAAAATTTAGTATCTGAAATAAGTGTTTTCTGAATTGAATTATATGTAATTGCAAATTGGCAATACAGGGTCAAACGTTCCAAATGTGGCATATTCCGATTTTCTATACAGCCAAGACGTTGAAAATTGGTACAAATGATCACAAAGTTGAACATGGTAAAAAAGCTATCATGATTTTGAATCACTACTCTTTAGGGTAGGAAAAGGGTAAAACTTTCCAAATGTGAAATATCCCAATGTCCTATTTCATATTGAGCCAGAATGATGAAAACTCGTAAACACGTTTCCAAATACATCGTAAAGTTATTACAATTTCTAAAATGAGTAAATTTTTTTTGCAAAGCACTGGTATTCAGGTAGTTAATTACATAATGGAAATAATACAACAAATTATTTATGATGTTATTTTATTTTGACATTAAATATACACACAACAATCCCAAGTTCATACAGGCAGATGAGATCTTTTACATTATCTTACATAGTTTACAGTACTTTATGTTTTAATGTAACTTCAGCACAATATGAAAGATTGACAAGCTATTCATCTTTAGAAGTTTTAAGTATAGCTCTATGACATTTCAATTTAAAAGTATTAAGTGCTGAAAAATTGTGAAATGTTATCCTTACATTAATGAACTTCATGTTTACAACTTAGTATTCATTGAAACACAAATTTGACTATACTATGATATAGAAATATATATCAAATTCTTAAAATATGACAACATTGAACATCTTCTTAGTAATAAACAATTTATAATAGTGAAATAAATTTTTAAATAAAATCTTGAGTAATTTTAATTGACAAGGGCACCATATGGTTGCAAAATTCACTTGCATGTTTTTTTTTAACAGATACCATCTAGGGTATAATTTTCCATTTAAGAACATATCAATAAAAAAATGCCCAAGACGAAACATATCCTTCAAAAATGTCTTTAATGAAATATGGCCTTTAAGATGGTAACATGACAATAAGACATAATTTTTTTAAAAATCTTTTATGGAAGTGTTCTTGACACATTTCTATTAAGGTAAAATGTTTTTCTGGGCCTGGTATGAACTTACTAAGGCAGCAGCAAGGTTGCTTAGGAATTTGAAGGAAAAAAAAATGCAAAATAAGTTTCTAATCTAAAGGAAATGCAAACAGAAACCAAAATTTCATGCTAGACTAATGTAATAGGAAAGTTTGTATATTTTCTTCCTTTATCTAGAGTAGTATCTAAAAAATCATGAATGTCATGAAACAAAAGGAAGAGTTTAGTCTTCAAATAGTGAAATAAATACCTATTTGGGGTGAAGGAAAGAACATCTAGAGATTCTAGGGTAAGCAAAGAAAACATTCATTTTAATTCAATAAGCTAAATGCAATTTAAAAGATTTGGGATTGATTTGTTTGATTGTGTGCTGCATTGACAATTTATAAAGAAAGAGTAGTCAGATTATGTTTCAAAATTAAGGATACACTAAAAATTATAAAGTTATCATACATCTGACCAGCAGAATTGTTCGTTGTCTACACAACCTAAAAAAAGGGGGAAAAAAAAAGGTGGCAAAATTTTATTCTTCTTAGATACCTTGCATATTGAGTTAAGAAAAATAAAGTTAACAATAATACTGGCACTTTTATAAAGAATGAATACAAAAATACTGCTGTCATCAATTAGAAGTATTTCTGGGTTGTATTCTATGAGTGAGGAGAAACTACACAAACATCACTGACAAATGTTTTATAATAAATAAAACAAAATGAACACACTGTACAACTAAAAACTCAGGAGCGGCAATGGTTTTACACCACTCCTGCTTCAGTTGCAAGGGGTGGCACATCTGCGGGATTATTATTCGTGGGAACAGAATCTAAAATGGAAAAAAAAAATTAGTACAAGCACTTTTGAGGTAAGGAGAATATATGCAAAAACACCTGAACTATAATTCACAATCTAAAATCAAAATAGAACATGTTTCAGATGTAAGGATTTAAAGAGTCTTTAATTTGTGATTACATAGTTTCTTAATAGTTGAAGCCAATTTTCATAAATTTTCCTTTAAGGGTCAAAAGAGATTTACTGGTTTACCAAGTATAATGTGCACTATTGTAAATCTTAAGTATTATAATTCATTCAATACTTGTATGTCTTATTGAATGATACCAAGACTGACAATGATAGGGTTCATACTCAATCTATGATAGTAAAATTCAGGAGTTACTAAGAAGATTTTCAGGAGTTAAGTGTAGTAAATTCAGGAGTTAACGGGGAAAAAAATCGCATGTCTAATAATATATTTTCCCTCTACGCGCCTGGTTGTCGAGAATTGTGGTGCATTCTGGAACTGTCCGAAGTTTTTTTTTTGTGGCTGTAGCGACGAAGCGCAAGCGCTGTAGGCTCTAAAGTAAGGGTAAGAATTTCGAATTTCAGAGACGGTTTATCCAGTAAAAAAAAGCTACGTTTTAAAGTTCTACTAATATATCAAATAATTCTACTAATATATAAATAGATAAAAAGGAATATCAGGAGTAGAAGCACAATTTTTAGGAGTAAGGGCACTTATTAAAAAAAAGCAAATTTCAGGAGTTTTTCAGGAAGCATACAAACTCTGCAATGATGTATCGAGAACATTTTTGCTGTATAACTATTGATTTAAAATATGCATAAATAGGACAATCTATTAACAATAAATAGTTAAAAAAATAAGTACTTAAGCAAATGCATTATTTTTTCAAAGTTATAAACTGACCAATACCTAATTTATTTGAAGCATCAGTAAAAAGTAAAAACTATGTATTTAACACAAGTATATGTTGTAGCAAAATACATTCACAAAAAATGATTTTTGCAGTCTTCTTATTAAATGATAAATATTATAGGCTGAGCCTTTTTAGTTTTAAAAAACTTACTTGAAGAATAGACACTAATTTGGTTCTGTAATTCATTTCTTTCAGCTTGCAGAGCTCGGCACAACTTCTCTAAAGTTAAGATTCTTTGCTGAGCATTTGAAAAATCTTTATCTTGCTTATCTTTCTAAAACACAAATTTTAAATATAAAAATAAGAAACAGTAGAATATTTTTGTGACCACATCACTTTAAAAACACAATTGTAATACACAAGCAATATTATGAAGATTTCTTCGTTTGAAAAATGCAAGCATAAATTTCTTCACTTGGCACCCATTTTTAAGATGATTAATTGACTGCTGATGTTTAAATTGAAATAATTATCAACTACGCTTTTGTAGAGAAATCAAAGCAATAATAAATCCCTTAAATTAGTTGCAATAGAGATTTTCTGTGGTAAGAGCTTCATGAGGGCAATACTTTGCACAAATATTGTTATATCAAGATTTGTGGAAAGGGAGGAATGCCTCCTGGTAGGTCTTTCAAAGGGGTGTAGTTAATAGAACGGCTACACAATAAAGTTACGACAGGTTTAAATTCATTCTTGAAATTTAATTAAATCTTAAAATTTATATTTACAAGTTTATATACAAATATTTACAGTTAAAGATCAATTTAAATCAGTTCAACCAGCATCGCTTTTAAAGGCAGGCTTGAAGCTACTGCTGGGGCATCAGACCGATGGCATCTGATCAATCTGGATTCTTGCTGTGGCTTTTATACCGTTCCACATTTACATATCTCGAAATTTGGGCACGCGATATTTTATCACGACCCATACAGCACACTGGTGAGAAACGCTGTAGCACAGATCACGATGATTGAACTCAAACGTACTAGCTTCCTTTCGTTCGAGTGGCAACACTTTCTTTGGTGGGTGTTTCAAGGAATGAAGATTGACTTTGCTGCGTTGTAACTTCCATTTTGAACAGCAGAATTCTTGCGATTTGGTTTAGGCGGTTCTTCGTTTAGCATGCACTTAATTATGCATGTTCATGCTTTGCGGTAGAACTTCCTGAAGGCGTTTCGAGGAATTAAAAACAGTGAGTTATTTTATTTATTTTTCGTGAATTTGTAGTGCCGCTACAGGGGAAATTATCCTGCTTTTTCTTCTCAAAATGCAGGGAACACACAGAAAATTCTCAATAGGCAGTCAAACAACTAACAATCTGACACAACCACAGCTGTGTCTGATAACTCTAAAAATGTATTGCTGAAAGCTAGTGAGTTCGATCCCAAAAAGTAGTATATTAGCGAGGTACGGTGAGTCAGGCACATAAATTAAGCGAAATTTACTAAATATCAAAATATGCTGTTTAACACAAAAGCTAAATAAAGGTTTCCATTAAACTGATATGAAGTTGATTTAATAGTTGTACTTATTGTTGTAGGTTAAAATTAGTTTTACACAAAAAATTTCTATCAACCTACAATAGAGAATTGCAGCATTTTTTTTTCTATCTCTCAATCGATTGCTTATTCCCTAAAAACGCTATAAAACATGTTTTGACATCATTCTGAAATATATTTATTATTTAATTGAACTTTTAAAAAAGTCAGTTTCGATATTGCGCTCAAACAGGAAGTCACGTGACTAACTCTCCGTGTGACGTGAAATGTGCCTGGGTTTGTCAACAAACGAGCTTTTCCGGTCTTGCTAGTTTTGCTATTGATTTCTGTTACACTATATTTGCGTTAAATTATTTAAAATCGAATTTTTGTTTCATTTTAAGTTTTGTTTTGAAGTATGTCAAATAGGTATAACTATTGTATTGTGCCAAAGTGCACTAACACAACATTTACAACTCCGGAGAAAGTATTTTTTGATGTTCCAAGAAATATAGCAGATAGAAAGCGTTGGTGCCGTGCCATGAATCGGGATGATAAACAAAATCCTGCTCTTTCTGAAAAGTCCGTGCGCCACGTTTGTGAAGATCATTTTGATGTAAGTACTATTCTCAAATATATCATCTTTGTACCTGTATAATTGTTTTTATTTTCATTGATTTCGAATTTTCATACCTCACGAATTTTCAATCTTCTGGTTGTTTATTTTTCGGTCAATGTTTACGTTTTCATGTAAACAAGCATGAATTTTATTAGTATCCTTACTATGAACAATTTTTGTTGTTTGATATGATTTGTTAGAAAGCTCATACTATGGAGATTCTTATTTGCAGGAGAGCGATTCAATATTTTAAGTTTACATTGTGCTTTGGTAGTTCAGTGTATATTTCACTAATACCTTTTGAAATTTCTGTTACAATACAAAATAGGGATAGATCCAGTGTGCTGAAATCATAATATATTGTTCTACAGTGCATTACAATTTGCTCTGGAGCGTCTTGTTTTGCATAATAAACCATTACGTATCGTTATATGATTCGTAGAAATCTTGTTGCATGTTGCTTTTACACTAAAAAATTCCAAATCAAATGCTTTAGGGTACCTCACTATCAAAATAAAACACTGCTTATTAACTTCGAGATCCACGACTATAATTAAAAGTAAACTAAGTGTTAAATTCAGCATTAAAATATTTAATAATTGAAAAATTTTCTTTCCGAGATTGAAACTGATACTGAAAATTACATGAGGTGGAAACTTCAAGGAGGGAACTTGCGTGTGAAAAATGGAGTCCTGCCTCATGTATTTGCCTGTCAAAAAAGCCAGAAAGTTGCTGCCTCAACTGAAAGGGCAGCGAAAAGACAGAGGTTAAATACAGTTCGGGAGTTACTTCAGAGCCACGATCAACCCTCTACCTCTTCAGCTGTTCAACCCTCTACTTCTTCAGCTGTCCAACCCTCTACCTCTTTAGTTGATGTGACCATTCCAGATGTGGAAATTAATAAAGTTTATGATAAAACAACACAGGCGAGTTTAAAAATCCCTTTCCGATCGAAGTTTACAAACACGCCACAGATGTCAACTAAGGAGGTAGGGTGCAACACAGTTGTTGCCACAAGGGATGCAGCATCCAGTAGTTCGCCAAAAACAGGGAGGAAAGCAATATCCACCATTAATCCAAGTGAATTGGACGATTCAGAGTCTTCGTGTAGTATTGATGAAGACTCTGATTATCAATGTATTGAGGTTTCCGGATCTGACTACGATCCAGAAGAGAATGATGATGAGGCAAAGCAACAAATGCGTGCCTGCATGCTTCATGCGGTTTCAAAGAACACATTGATGTGTTTGGGCATACCACAGCAAATTAACTTTCTGGTAGAATTTTTGTCAGAAAAAGCTAAATGCCCAGCCATCAATGTCATGATTACATTGAAGAAAATACGGATGCATGAGTCGTACGCTTGTCTTGCAATGTTGTTTGGTATGTCTATAAGCAACATTGCAAGAATATTCCACACCACGTTATATCGCCTTGCATCCGTACTTCAAAATTTCATTATCTGGCCCAATGTCGAAACCATTCAACGTTGTTTGCCTATTGCATTCCGGGCACGTTATGGCCGAACTCAAAGCATTATAGATTGCTTTGAGGTTCAAATTGAAAAACCATCGGACTCTCAGCACCAAAGTCTAACGTGGTCCGATTACAAAAAGGCAAACACGTTGAAATATTTAGTATCCTGTACTCCAGATGGAACTGTTAGTTTTGTATCCAAGGGATATGGAGGACGCACGACGGACACTGCAATTTTGGAAGATTCGGACTATTTAGACCAATTATTTCCCAACTTGGAAGTCATGGCTGATCGGGGTTTTAAAAACATTTCCCACTTAATAGAGGCAAGGAGTTGTAAACTTGTAAGGCCTCCCAGTGTTTCCGCCGATCAACCCATGACTGCTGGCGAAGTAAAATCTTCCAGGCAAATTGCAGCCTTGAGGATACATGTGGAAAGGTTAATCAACCGAATAAGAAATTTTCACATGTGTTTGCCCCATGCATGTATAGACCATAGCCATGTTCAAATATTTGACCAAGTAGTAATTGTTGTCTGTGGACTGATTAATTTGCAGTCAAATTTAATTAAAACTTAATTTAATTTTTATCATTTTGTATTACTTTAAAAGGCTCTAAATCCAAGTTTTTAAATATGAATATTTTAACTCTTATTAATTTGTCAATAGAAATTTTTATTTCATTTATTTTGCATGGCTTTTTAATACTAATTCCACATTAGCAACTTTATGCTGATATCCAGCAATCATAATTTTGTCTGATTTACCTTTTACTTATTTCAATTTGCATTTATTTTTACTATATTAGACAAGAGCCCATAAGCTGCATTTTTTACCTGTTGATCTCCTTTTCTTAAAGAGTGTCAAAATATGTATTTAAAGCAATTTAGATTCAGGGCTTTTTCTCTTATGATGGCAGTATTATTCGCCAGCTATGTATATACATTGTGTATAACGTAGCATAAATATGTAACCTTAAATTTTTTTTATATTACTTTTATTATGACAGCATATTACAGTACAATTTTTAAGAAATTTAAGTTTTATATGTTCCAAGAATTTAGATTTAAAAGTAAATTAATTTGTTTAGTAACAAATGTATTAAATATCCATGAAATTACTAGTATTTTTATTCCCTTATATATATATATTGTGTTTTAGTAAACAAGTATTTATGCATAAGCAAGTTTCATAATAAAAACTTTTTATGCACTATTTTAGCAGCAGGTGAGGGGAAAAAATCACCAAATACTTAGAAATTACAATCCAATTATAACATTAGCAGAGATTGTCTGATAACTATATTGATGTCCACGTACATAACAATTTCCTTGTTATTTAATTCCGAATGGAACTGTAGGTTTATAAACATGAGATTATTAAATTGATTTCTGTACAACTAATACTATCAAATAAGTCATAATAAATATTTCATTATTTTTAACTGATTTTATCTTGACCACTGACATGACGTTAGGAACTTAACAGTTGCACCCATTTCACATGTGAATAAAATACGATCCTTGTATTGAACAACCAAAAAGTGCTGTTCACAGACATACTTGTCAGTCTTACGACAAGAGGTTTTACGTTAACTGTAATGAAATTACTACTCATAAAAGCTTTATATGTAGGCATAACATTGCTTAACATACCTTACAGCTAAAAATAAATATAGACATCAAAGAAATATGAAATAAAGTTAAAATACTGGTAAAATAAGCAACCCTGAGGTTGTGACAGTCAACAGCCAAAACAAATAATGATATGCCAGATTACAGGCGACAAAAGATGGCATTCTTCCAAAATACAATAGATTTGTCAATTAGTTCTTTGATATATTTTTCATCAAAATCCACCCAGATCTCAGTTGTTTTTTGGTTTTGCTCAAAATCAGTGTCTGCAACGCAAAAAAGACCTTTGCTTCGCTTTGCAAAATACATTTGCAACTGAATTTGTGCCTGATACCTCTCTGATGGCATATCATTCTTGAAATATTTCTTCATTGTGTCGTGAGAAGAAGGGCATTTCACTTCTACCACAAAGTCCTTTGTTATGCCATCAGGAGAAGCCCCAAAAACTGGATGCAATGGACTAAGGAGAAACCCACATGGCGATATAACTGTATTGTATTTTCTTCTTAGTACTTGAATCACTCCACTTTCAAGGCGTATTCCACGTTCTATAGCAGAAGTTAACCTAAACTTGGCACCCAGAATTGACTCGACCAAGCTGCCATCTAAAGTTGAACATCTGGATGCAGCATGTAATTTAGAAGCAGTAATTCTGCCATACCGCAACTCATGCCACAATGGATTTTTTGATTGTAATAGAGTTGCACTTGCAGCTTCATTACATATTTCTATTGTTAACTTGTTGCTTATGGCTTCCAAGAAATCGTTAGCTGTGTTTCCAACACTAGTAAGACCCTTTTTTAAATAGTGCAAAGATAAGTTTTCCTTTAGTGGTGTTGTTTCTACACTATTTAAGATTTGCAGATTCTTTATATTTTGTCCCTTAAGGAGGTCCACAAATTCGTTTAAAACAGTGGCATCTTTTGGTGGCAGTTCCCTTATTAAATGCCTTCCCATTTCCCTTGCCTGTAAAAACTTTATCGAAGTCCCAACGCACGACAAACTGGATTTCTTCCAGTAGCATTCGACTTCGGTTGTTGAGGGTTGGGTACATTTCCTGTGAACCCAGAACAAGAAAGCAATGGCGTGTTTACACCCTCCTTGACTTGCAGCGCATCCATGACACTGCACTGAGAGGAGTGTTGCCTTTCTCTCATCACAGATCAGGGTAACTGCATACGCTTTTTTTCTCACTTTGTGTTCTGGAGTGACTCGAGCTTTAACTGTGCACAATGCACCATCCCGCTTTAGTTGCACGTAGCCCACAGCTTTATCTCCATACGAAACTCGAGTTGACCTGTTAAAAAAATTTTTTGATTGTGAGTACTACTCTTTGAATGTTGTAAATAATATATCCATAAGAAACTCAAAATAGAAGGAATAAGACATGCAAATTTAATGAAAACTATTTTTATTGCATTGCATTTTTAAAAAGCTTCGAAAATGATGGTTTAAATGGTTTAAAAAACCTAATTCCATTCAACCATTAGGCATTGTTATATTTTATTATAGTTTTTGATCTGAATAAGTAAAGCTTGAAGCCAAACTTTGTCAACACTTGGACATCAATTCCAAACAGATTTTTTTAGAAGAATGGCCTTTTACTTGCACCTCAATAAAGGAAAACTCCCACTAAACAGCCCAAACATCAACATCATATATATTCATCAAAATTGCCATCATATTTCTGATTTAAGAATTAAAATATTGCAGATTTTCCAAGCAAGGCAGTTAATCCTTGTTATTATATTCGTACACAGAAACAAGAATATTCAAGACAGAAAAGTGAACTCAAGAACATCAAATTATTCATCCTTTAAAACGTCAATTAAAAAAAAAAACAGTCGTCGTAGCTGCGAATCAGCAACATAAAATATATTAAATAATATAAAAATGAATAAAATAGTTACGAGAATTTGGGCATTAGAAACGAATAATAAAAAAGCAATAGATTTGTCTTACCTTTCAACTTTGACACCTTTCATTTCAGCAGACAAAAAATCCTGATTTTCTTTAAAGAAACAAACAATCATCTCTTCTGAAATATTCGGAAGATTGTCCGTTTGGGCTTTGTAGTAACCTTCTTCCATATTCAAATTAGAGCAAATAAAAAAGAAACCTATAAAAGTAGCGAAATTCGTCCGAAACCGAAACGGTAAATCAAATGTAAATACAGTACGGAATGGAAGTGTGAGGACCGCAGGAGGGGTCGAGTGACGTCACATTTCAGAAGACCAATCGGAAGACGTTTTCGATTGCATCACGTTTCCGGCTATTTTTAACGATTTCAAACCTTTAATAATTAAAAAAATACATTTTTTAAAAAAATTTCGTTGACGCATTTAGAATTTTAAATATTTTTTGCATCAAATGAATGAATTTTTAAGAAAATTAAAAAGATGCTGTAATTCCCTATTCTTGTAAGGGATCGCCCTTATAATTTTGCTTGGTTTAGATATGAATTTAAAAAATAACATAATAGATAATTAGAAATAATAAAATTAATTTATTATATTGAAAAATACAATAAAACTTACATGACTTATCATATCCAAAAGAGCTTTATTGCTGCTTTCCCATTTTTGTTTATACACATTAGTTTCTTTTTCTAATTTCTTGATTTTCTTGGATGTCTGCAAAGAAACAACATTTAGAAACATAATTAATCTCATATATATTTTACTTGCTTTCCATATTTTTTAAACTACTGAACTATAAATGAAACTAGATGATTTAAAATATATATAAGAAACATAATTAGAATTAATGTCGTGACAAATATTTCTTCAGAATATTTGAAATTTACTTTTGAGAAGCAATTTGAAGAAAGGAAACCTGTTTACCCACTCTGAAACCAGATTCAACCTGATCCTATATAATTTCTAGTACTCGTTTTTTAAAAATTACAATATGATTGGAGGCGAGAACCTCTAGCGGCAGATTAACTAATCTCTGTTGTAACTTAAAAAAAAAAAAAAAAAAAAAGCAGAGAGCATTTTAATTGATAGGGAAAAAAAGGTACAATTTGTAGGTACAAGGAATAAAGGTTCCCTATAAGTAATGGACAAATATAATTTAGTGGAATTAGATACTTAATTGTTAAGGCAGAGAGATGAATCATTATCTTGAAAACCAGAAGCTTAGTAAGTCCACTTAGTTAATTAAGGCACTGGTTAATGTTTAATCAACGAAAGATTTTTAGAATTTGCTTATTTAGAAGAAGACTTAATTACGAGATTTTTTTAAAAAAGGCTTGAAAGCATCTAGATTTTTATCGGACACAACATCATAATTTAATAATTATTAAAAGTTAAGGCGTTTCACAACAAGGTCTAAACTTGCAAACTTTAATAACTTTTTATAAAATTATTGTTATACCAGTTTTCTTTAAAATAAATGGTTATTAAATTTTAATTAGTTTAATTTTACTATGCCTTACTCGTAACACTATTTTTAAATCCTATACTTTTATTGCGATTTTGTTTGTCTCGGGCAAAATCTTCGAAGGGCTAATTAACTCATTTTCTAATTCATCAAAAATTGATGACATTTTCTGTCATCCAATCAAGCTAAAACTTGGTAAATAGACTCATTGTTGAACTAATGTATCATATATCAAGTTCTTTTTGGGGCAAAAAAAAGTTAGTCAATGGCTTGGAATGGATATTTTCTTTGCAATGGTCAAACAGCATGAAAACCCAATTTAAACTTAAAATCACTTAAATAAATTTGTAATTGCACATAAAGATAATAGTAAACCTTTATTTTCATAAGTAAGTTTTTTATATTTTAAAAATAATTACACTAGAAAAAAAGAACTGTACTCACTGTTTCCATATCATTTTTAAAAGTAGAGAAAACTTTACTGCTGTTGCTCAGAACACTTTGGAACTCCTCATACTTTGAGGTGTAGTCACTCAATTCTGTTCTGAGTTGCAGTTCATTAGAGGTAAGTACTGTGCACCTCTTTTGAAGTTCGCTTAGATTTTCCAAGAGTGATTGTTTTTCTCGCAGGAACTTCTCGGTCTCTTGCTTTAGAAGAAGATTAACTTTGGCATGCTTTGCTTTGGCTAATTGGGTCTCAAGCTCTTTTTGTTGGACTACTTTGGTCATATTCTAAAAACAGAAATGAAGGAAAGATTTGTACACAAGAAATTGAATAAATGCAAATAAATAAAAAATTAAAAGCCTCATAGAATAAGATATTGATTGTGTTCTGGAATAGGTGAACATTGAAAGATCTTGGAAATAAGCCATATACTTATCAGATATTAGATTTTGCTGTAGCAGAAACCGTTTGAAATTGTAAGAAGATAATAGACCTCCTTTAGAAAGAACTTGCACTAGTGCAGTAAAATGGTATATCACATCACGTTTCAACTAGTTATTTCCATGTGTTTCTGTATGTGTATTTAAAAAAGTCCTATGCTGCTTCACACGTCAGGACCAATCTGAACAAAGATAATTTTCTATGTAGATTGTGTGTGAGGCTAAGAGATTAGTTGCTTACCATTTTGAGAAATTAAAATTCTGAGTGCTTTTGAAACATCAAAAAACTTGTTTACTTCTATAATAGATTAGTTTAAACTAAATAAAGAAGAATTTATGTTTGAAATTCAAAGGAAATACTTCCACATTCTATACTGCATAGCCCAATAATGGTTCTTGGTAACTTAATTAAATTATATTTTTATTTATTGTAAATAATCCAATTTTAATTTAAAGTTGATTTTTTGTTTTTCAACAGAACCATAAACCACAATCAAAATGAATATAGTAGTAAAAATATGGAAATATTTTATTAATTTACATAATATAACTAAAAAGCAACTGAACTAATTAGATTAAAGGAAATCTGCCATAAAAGTCTTTATACTATTGCATTTGTATAATGAATTGAAAAATAAAATAATTTGGATAACAATAAATTAGAGATTTTATCCATGAAATTTGTGTTATGATTTAATTTAAGGTAATCTACTTTTTGACAAGAACGCAAATACACTTTTGGATCTAGTACAATAAAATAAAAAAAAACACATTAAAACACTGATCTGCTTAATTCAAAACGTTGAAATACAATCTATAAATACTTCTTTAACATTGTTAAATTGATAGTTATAAATATTTAACAAAAATTCAGTTGATTACACAATTTAGCACACAAAATAAACCCAGCTACAAGATAAATTTGTTTCTTTTACACAATAGTTAATTTAGTTTTATTAATTAATGGAACAAACATTTGGATGTGAGATGAAGAGAGAAATGTAACTTATTACAATTCATTAATTACCTGTTCCCATATTTCATAATTATCCACTAAGCCTTTTAGTTTGGTGGCCAACTGAGCATTCTCTTCTCGTAACTGAATATTCTTTTTCGAATTTTCTTGCATTAAGGAACTGATGTCATTAAGTGTTGCTTGAAATTTATTTGCAATTTCTTTCCTTTTTTCTTCCTCCTCTTTGATGCGAAGTAAACTTTCTTCCTGAAAATATAACTTTCTCTCAAAATACGTAAATGGATAAATTTGGAAACATTTAAAAAACCAGGGGTGTGGAACATCACACAACTTTCAATTACACAGTAATACTGACATGGATTTGTGTCCTTTACCGTTTCTATATTTTCATCATTCATTTAAAAAAATTGCCAGTTAGGCAATATTTTTTGCGATAACTCTTATACGGGTCTTTGAAAAGAAAGCTCCTCTAAAATGGTGATTTTGGAGGTACACTTTTTGATAATTCTTATAACTGAAACTGAGGAGAGGCGAAAAAACGATCATCGATGAGCTAGCTATGCTCCAGGAAAGAGAACTCTGTTGAAGGCATTTGTTTTTCCACTTTTTATGCAATTAAAGCATTTTTATGTAAATTTTGGAGGAGGGGATGTTTAGAACACCTTAAGAGGCATTAATACAGCGATTTTGACAAAAATCATTACAGCCGTTTTTTAGCAATCCTTGAAAAACATGATATTTTCAATGGCAGCTAGCTTATGCACGATTTTGACAAAAACCTTAATGGTAGGTCTCAAGGTCATCACCAATCTGCACACCAAATTTGAACATTCTAGGTCAGTTTGTTTGAGAGTTATGCTGACCACAGACAGATATTTTTTCTAGGGCACTTTTTTGAAATCAGGATGTTCCAAGACGTGGAGTAATGCAAAAAAAAAAAAAAAAAAAAAAAAAATGTGAACGAACATTATACTTTCATTACCCTATGTATACATATTGGTAACTGAAAGTAATATATTGCCAAAATCGAATTTACACAAGATCTTCGCATTTTGAAACTAAACACTTGTTTGTAATGAAAAAAAAATATCAAATCCTTGTAGTTTGATACATACACACAAAACTATTAACAAAAATGGTTTTATTTTTATACATAAAAGAGCAGTTATCCAAATTCTGTAAAGTACTTTTACTATAAAAAAAAAGAGGGTGTATTTATAAGATATGGTACAGCTCCCAAGCAAAAAAAGTCGAAACTTCATGGAAAAATGATGAAAACCAGCTAAAAAGAAATCAAATTTTCAAAACATTTCAAATGCCAGAAAACTTGAAACAATTATACTAATATTGAAAAACGGATGAGTTTAATTAAACCCAGTTTTCAAATTTTTTTAAGATGAAATACTCAAAGTACTGAACTTTCGATTAAAAAAAGGTGAAATTATTGTTTCCACTTAACTGTACCATATCTGATTTATTTATACATTTGATCTACAAGTTCTTTACAAGTTAACAAATAGATAAAATAGATTCGAAATACAGCATTTCATAAATAGTGCAAAGACTGCATTAAGAGATATGGCACTTACAAATCAATAATTTGATATAAATAATGATTTTATGTTTGTCTAGTATACCAACGTGTACACAAAATCCTACCCTCACACACCTAAAAAGATAGCACACATTCCCAATTAAAATTGAAAAATGATTTACAGGTTTTTGAGGATTTGCTGCTTTGTAAGTTATTTCAAGTATCTTAAATACTAAATTACAATTTACCTTTACAGCTCTACTTTGCCTCTGCATTTCCCGACACAAACCTTCCAATCTTGATTTAGCAAGTATCATTCGATTAAGTTCTGCTTGTGAGGATTCTCTCTCTCTTTGTTGAATTAAATATTGCCTCTCCAATTGTTTGAGTCTGGGCTCCATTAAGCGAAACTCATCCAGAGTTTCTACGTGTTTTTTGCAAAGCAAATGCAGTTTTTCCTCAGCAGTACCGTTTCCTAGTGATTTTAATATCTGATCTGAAGAAGAAAAAGAATTAAAAATTTTGTGCATAAAAAAAAAAAATTGTAGAAAGCTTAAGAAAAAACTAACTTAAAAAACTAACAGAAATAACAAACTTTTTCCAGAAACCATAGCAATGTACCGTACTGTAAATAAATTAGTGCTTCAGAGTAAGTACTAGTTTATTTCCTTGTTTCCACGATTTTTTTTAAAATCGCTATAACAACCTTTTGTTATTATGACTGCTTGTTGTAGGTCCCAGGATTTCGAAAGAATAAAATGTTTAGAATAGTTGAATTCGGCAGAATTGCACATTTCCCGGATGCAGTTGAAAATTTATAAATAAAATTACAGATATAAGTGAATTAAGGATGCATCAATATTATATGGAATAGAATGTATCCGTTATACATGACTTTAAATTTTGTGAAATGCATGTTCCATATGTAAATCTAGCCTACAAACTGAATGAATGATTTTATCAGGATTTTGGTCAAACCATTAACAAATTTTGAATTTCCTAATTACTCTTTGCCAGATGCAGTTGAGAACGTAATTTCAAGTGGAAGATCACCTTTCTTTGCAATAATTACAATAAATGTAGTCCATAGATTTCGCATATACAAATTACACATATTCCGGAAACGAATATAAATTTTTTATGCATTAAACGATGCAAGATGTGTATAGTTCTTTTTTATTAGAATTCCGGATAGACCAAATTATCTGCTGGGGAATGTTTTACGGATGCTGTGGATAAAGGAATTTCAATTACGAAACCTTCTTTCTTATACAATTGAAACAAGCCAGCAAGCCAGATTTGTTTATAGATTCAGTAAATAAACACAGCATATTTATATTTGAATGTTTTCCAGATATATTCTGGAAAAAACTAAGCATGGGATTTTCATTAATAATAATAAGGTTTTTGCTGAGAATTCACTGTAAATTGAAAAAGAACTTTGGCATTTCAGATAAATTGGGGGAAAATAAAAAAAAAATCACTTTATAATTATATTCATTTCTAATCAGTGCAAATTCAGCTACTTTGCCATTACAAATTAAAAACCACCAAAATAAAGAAAAAGTCCCACTCAACTTCGAAATCTCAAATGGGGAAAAAAAACAAAAAACAAACACTTGACAACTTATCACCGTTTTTTTGGTGAAATAGCCCCAATTTTCTTGACAAACTTGATTTTCAAAAAATTACGGTTGATTGAATGCCAGATCAGGGTTCCCACTCAAATCACAGAATGAAAATTAATGACTTTTAAGGACCTAATTAATGTTTTTAAGGACCTATGAAAATTTGTTTTCAAGCATCGTATCTGTATTTAAATTTTTAATAAAGTATAATCTATCAAAAAAGTTAAAGTTGGTGGATTCGCAATACAAATACGTCGGAAATTTTTTGATACGGTGCAGATAAGTGGTGGTCACGCGGGGATAGCAAGTCCGAGTTGTATTTTTATAAATTCTGCAGCTGGATAACATCTGTAAAAATTAAGGACTTTTAAGGACCTCTAAGCATTTTCAAGGCCTTGAAAACAAGTTAAAAAATATTAAGCACTTTTAATGACCGTGGGAACCCTGCAGATAATCGGGCTTTTACTGTATTAAAATTTTTGAAATAGTAGTCTGACACATTTGTTAAATTTTTCATTCAATGGACAATTCCCGCATTTAATTTTTTTTTAATTAAAAATGTTTTGAAATTACCATAAACAGAAAATTTTCTGCTTAATGCACTTTTTTTGTTTTGTTTTTAATTTGCAATCAAAGTTCCCCTGTTACACGTTGAAGAGAAAATAATTAATTCGGCAAGAATTGAATGTGACATCAAGGCTTCCCAAACATCTTGCCTTGAAATGCGACAGCGGAAACCAGTTTTGCAAGTTTCTCGCAAATCGCACCAACTTGTGCAGGATATTGCAATGGTCTACCAACGCCAACTATTTGGCAGAAACCCCTCGATAACCATAGAAACTTAAGAAAGCCTTGACGTTACAGATTTTGTTGTGTGTTCTGATCAGACTGGTTTTGAGGCATTTTCTTTTCTTAATATTTAAATAACTAATTTTTTTAAAGAACTTTTGTTTAAATATTTGGAATCGGAAAGAAATTCTTTATAAATATAAGCTAATTTAAATTATTTTTAAAAAATGCTGAAATTGTCCACTGTCCAAAATACAAACATCTTCATTCAATTAACATCCCCCATTTTTTCAGTTCTTCTCTTCAACAGGATTAACTGGCTTATCCTCGGTCTCCGTTAGGCAGATTAAGGGAAAGTACAGTAGTTATTTTCCCTTCACATTTTGTTTATAGTTTCAGAAGGCGCAGTTAGTTTTCAAAAAAATTTAGGTAGGAATTTCAGGGACGATTCCATAAATATTGGGGATAATTCCTAAATATTTTAGGTATAATTCTTAAAATTTTAGGGGTAATTCTTAAAATGTTAGGGATAATTAAAAAACATTTAGGGATATTTTCTTTGAAGCTGACATAGGCTACTAACATAGATTTTTTCCAAAGCTTGTTTCAATGCCAGCAAAAAACTACAAATTTTCAAAAAATATAACTTAAAACAACTTTTTAGCAAAATAACAGTTATATAATTAAACAATTATACTATTTTGATAAACATGCGACTTTAATTAAATCTACTTTTCTCATCTGGAGGAATATCAAGGTTTTTAATTTTTTTATAGGAATTATCGAAAAATTTAAGGAATATTAAGAATTTTAGGGCGAATGCAACCCCTATACTTTATAAGAGTTTTTGTAACTGGTCTAAAAAATTAATGTTTTAAAGCAATATGGCAGATAGACTTAAAAAATATGAAGCATTATGTCCATTGGGCAAGTACAGAATGACGATACCTTCTTATTCATAAAATGTAAGGGTAACGAAATTGAAAGAACTTTTTTTCTGAAACAAACCATAAGTTTTTTCGCCTTTCTTTTTTGCAGCAACATTTCTTTGCTTCCTTGCAAACCGCTCATCATCTGGGGAAATCGAATTCCTCATTGCTTCTCTCTCTGATTTTCGAGCCTAAAAAGAATAGGAAATAAGTAACTTAGCTTAGTAATATACAACCAGGTTTGTGTAACGGACAGTGAAACTCCATTCTACTACCTTCTTAAATGGTCAAAATCCCTTATGGTTGGAATTTGATATTCATTGATAGGTGTTCAGCCTTTTTATCCTACAATACATCATTAATTGGGAAAAAAGAAATTAGCCAAAAAGGATACTTTCCTTTGGTCAAAAGTGGCAAAATATTAAAAATCTTTCATAGAAATGTGTTGATCAAAAATAAAATCAAGTGTGATATAAATATTAAAATAAAAAAAGATACAAACACAAATTTCACAAATTAAAAATACATCAAAGCTAATATGAAATCTATCTAATTTTCACCCAGCTTACTTTCCTAATATACTATAATTAATATTTTCAAATTTAAGAATAGTACAAATTAAACTTATACAAATAGACATACTTGAAGTACAAACAATAATGAATATACACCACAGGCACTTTTCTTATTATTTGGCAGCTTTAAAAAAATTATATATATATGCTCTCTATGATGTTGCTCTGATTAGAAGATCTTATAAGCAACATAAGAACCAAAATATATAATCAAAATCAAATATACAGGTTAATGTACATACATTATTATAAGAAATAAAATAAATCAATAGTTAAAATATTATTTTATTATAAGAAATATTAAATTGAATTATTTTATAATAAAAAATAAAATAAATCAACAATTCTAGTATTTTAATTCTAAGCCTAAATAATGAAAGGCTACTTATGTATTATTCTGTCGACGAGATAGAAAGTTGGTTAAAAGGATTCTTTTAGGACTGTTGAAACGGTCGGTCCTCCACACAGCAGAGGTATTTCACTAGATGGTCACGATGCTAGTTCGAGCTGAAACCAACGAAGAGACCAGATAGCCCAAACTTTCTGTCTCTAGCAGTCGACAGGATAATATACAAGTATCCATAAAAGTAATGACTGTACTTACCTCAAGTATTGAAGATAGTGGTTTTAAGTTGGAGGAAGGTGAATCAGCAAGGATATCTGACTTTTTCTCAATAACTTTAGTAGATTTTACATTTGTTTTTCCAGGTGTATCATCTAGCTTAGTGGCAACACTACCAGTATCTGCATTTGAATTATTCATATTGATATTCTTTGGTTTACCTTTAGCAGCCTTGTTGTTTTTATTTTTTGGTGTTGTTACTGAATCATTTTTAGACTGTTCCCCAGGATTTAAGTTTACAGTCATACTTGGGCTAGATAATTTCTCAGCATCTTCATTGATAACTTTTTCAGAATCAACATTATCACTGCCCACTTGTTTTTCTGAAGAATGCTCTTTTGCTTCTGAAGAGACTTCTGCAGATTCAATGGTTGTCTGTTCAATACTCTCCAATTTGGAGCTGTTAGCTTGAGGGCTATCACTATCCATACATCCGCTTATTACTTTCTTAAAATCCTCCATCTTTTTGTTCAGACTTTCTTGAAGTACGGTCGTAGTGTCTTCTTCAGAGATTTCGACATTTTCCCTCGAGTTAAGGATTTCATAAATGGATTTCTTAATGTTCTCAGTGGAAGAACTGCAAAGGCCCATTAGGTTTTTATATGCTTCATTGTTGCCTTCAGGAATATCGAATTCAGGATCGTCAAGTGCAAAGGTCTGATCTAATAAGGATGAAGCAATCTGAACTGCACTGAGATCAACATCAACATCCTCATTGGTGTCATCCTCATCAAGACTTTTGTTTGTGGTTTCAGATTCTTTTTCAATCTGTGCCTCAGGTTCTTTTTTAATTTGTACTTCAGACACATTTAGTTGCGATTCTTGCTCTTTTTGTTGCAATTCCTGCTCCTTTAGTTGCGATTCCTGCTCTTTTAGTTGTGATTCCTGCTCTTTTAGTTGTGATTCCTGCTCTTTTAGTTGAGATTCCTGTTCTTTTAGTTGAGATTCCTGCTCTTTTAGTTGAGATTCCTGCTCTTTTTGTTTTGATACCTGTTCTTTTTGTTGTGATTCCTCCTCTTTTAGCTGCAATTCTTGTTCTTTTAATCGTGCTTCCTGATTTGTTTGTGCTTCAGGTTTTTTTTCTATTTTGGCTACAGGCATTTGTTTAATTTTTGCTTCAGGCCCCTTTTGTATCCGAGTTTCAGGATCTCGTTTTATTTGTGCTTCTTTCTTTTGCTTCGATTTTTCTTTACCTCGAGGTTTTGATGGTGTATGATTGGACTCAACTTGGCTAGTATTTAACAAATTTGCCTGAAATAATTTCAAAAAGTTAGTATTATCTTTAAAAAAAAGTAATCTTTTATAATATTAAAGTGAACATCTTTGGAAATTAACATCATAAATATGTTTGTTTAAATTTAAATCAATTAAATTTAAATAATATTGGGAGTACAAATAAGTTTCTGCCGTTTGACAAAAGACTGCCTCACCAGAAAGTTACGTTGAAATTGTCAGATAAAAACGTAATAACGTAAGTTTGAACCCATCTGGCAACAACACAACCTTGAAGTATTAGTGATTTTGTATCAATATCACATAATTTTCGCTGTGCAAAAATGTCAAGTTTTGTACCAAAAAAGCATCCCATGCAGGAATTTTTTATTTACTTCTTTAATTGGAAGAGATCTACATCGATTGCTTATAGAAGCATATGGTAAGACTTTTAAGAGAGAAAAGTTGTCGTGAGTGGTTTCAAAAGTTTAAAATTGGGGAGTTTGAAGTAGAAGATAAAGAACATAATGGAAGGCCGAAAGTGTACGAAGACACGGAATGGGAAGCATTATTAGAAGAAGATTCATGCCAATTGCAAGAAGACTTTGCACTTATATTAGAAACAAGCAATTTCACTTTTTTTTAAAATCGTTGGGAATGATTCAAAATCAAGGAAATTGGGTTTCATATGAACTGAAGCAGAGAGACGTTGAACGCCGATTTTGAACACATGAAATGTTGCTTGACAGGAATAAAAGAAAGGGTTTTTTACATTGCAAAGTCTCTGGGGATGAAAAATGGATCTACTATGATAACCCAAAGCAAAAGCAAAATAATAATTATGGGGACCCCTTGGCCATGCTTCAACATCGACAGTCAAGCCGAATATTCATGGAAAAAAACTGAAGCTGTGCATTCGGCGAAATCAGCTTCGTGTTGTGTGTTATAAGTTACTCTAATCGAGCAAAACTATTATGGAACTCTCTCCCTTGTTCCGGTTGATGGTACATGGCCTGACTAAGCAGCGCTTTACATTATATGAAGATACTAAAAAGTGGGTCGATTCGTGGATAGCCTCAAAAGATGAAGAGTTCTTCCGACATGGTATCCGAATGATGCCAGAAAGATGGGAAAAAGTAGTGGCTAGTGAGGGACAACAATTTGAATAAGAAGAAAAGTACAATTTTTTCACAATAAATTCCTAATTTTTTATAGAAATCAGCAGAAACTTAGTTGTACACCCAATATAAAAAAACCTTGGGAAGAGCAGTGAATTGAAAATAAAATTTACTACATAAAAACTAATATAGCCATAGGTGACAATAAAGCATTTTTTAAAATTACTTTTAATTTTTTTAAGACGAAAAACTTCAATTGAAAGTGAAAAAAGTAAACATGACCTCTGTAAACGAATTAAAATAAAAACCAACTAAGTTATAGGCTCTGAAGCCACATGACAACACTAGTAGTTATACAAGTTACAGCAAATGATTAATAAATAACTAAGAAATAAACAATTGGAAAAAAGGCATATTTGTCGATCATGGTAATTTTGTCAGGGGGTAACTACCATAATCGAAACCAAAATGCAAGGATTTTTTTGTATATGTTATGGCAAAAGCCTAAATAACATATTTAACAACGAAATTCTCGTTCCACAAGGTTTGAAAGTCAGAAACATTAAAACGACAATGAGAAAAGCAAACTGAAACTTAATAAATTTTCAATCCAAATAAAACTTGTAAAGATTAAAACTTACCACATTTTGAAATGGCTGATTGAATCTGAATGTGAAACGTGTCCTTATAGAATAAAACTTGGAAAATCATTCAATAACACCCTGCATTATCTGTCAATCTGAAATGTAGACCTTACTCAGCTTGTCAACATTAATTTTTTTTTTCCGAAATTGTTCTTAATCAAACTAATCTTAAAATTGTTGCATCCCTTTTTGAAATTTTTCGAATTGTTACAAATCCTTTTAATTCTATTAAATTGATTAAAGGGGAGGTTTTGAAATTTTTTTTTCTTATTACTGTGGAAATTAGTAAAAGAAATTATCTCAAATTTAAAATTCGATCTTTTGTCATAAATTCCTGTGCAAATATGATTGTGTATTACAATTTTTATATCCAAATGATTGGCAGATTTAGAATTTGTTGATTTTAGTGTCAAAGCTTCTGGATAAATATCCCTTAAAATTTCAAAATTGTCAAAGTCAAACAAAATTAAATCGTCAATGTATTTGAAACCCTTGATCTCTGTTACTTTTGGAATTTTTCTCCCCATAACAATGTAAGTATAGATTGGCAAAAGCAGATGAGAAACTGCATCCCATTAGAATTCCTCGGTTTTGTCGAAAGAAATCTTTACTGTTAAAAAGGAAATTTAAAAAAATATTAAACTTGCACAATAATAATATTTTCTCATGAGTTTATGACAAAAGATCGGATTTTAAATTTGAGGTAATTTCTTTCACTAATTTCCACAGTAATTTGAACAAAAAGATTTTTCAAAACCTCTTCTTTAATCAATTTAATAGAATTAAAAGGACTTGTAACAATTTGAAAGATTTTAAAGAGGGATGCCACAATTTTAGGATTAGTTTGATTAAGAGCAATTTTGATTTTTTTTTTTTTAAAATGTTGACAAGATTACTAAGGGCTACATTTCAGACTGACAGATGGTACAGGGGGTAATCGAATGATTTTCAAGTTTTATTCTATCAGGACACGTTTCCCATTCAGATTCAATCAGCCATTTCAAAATGCGGTAAGTATGAATAAGGTTTCAGTCTGCTTTTATCATTGTCGTTTTAATGTTTCTGACTTTCAAACCTTGTGGAACGAGAATTTTGGGGTTACATATATCATTTAGGCTTTTGCCATAATATACAGAGAAAAATCCTTGCATTTTGGCATCGATTATGGTAGTCACCCCCTGACGAAGTTACCATGATCGACAAATATGCATTTTTTCCAATTATTTATTTCTTAATCATTTGCTGTAACTTTTAATTTTTTTTAAAATTAAGACTAGCAATCAAAAGTTTTAAAATCATGTAAGTAACATAAAGTGGAAAGGATTCAATAATTTAATTGTAGAGATCACTAGTGTAAAGAAATATAGTACTCACTTGACTTTCTTGAGATGCCATGATTGTACCTGTAGTAGAAAAGATGTTTTAGTTGTTAATATACAATTTCAAAAATTTAAATAACTGATATTTTAATTTTTTAAAATAGAAAAAAAAAAAAAAAAAAAAAAAAACTACTTTGGAATGTTTTTACAAAAATGCATCTATTTTAAAGTCTGAGAAAATAAAAATTGACTAAATAAGTTTATAATGGTTGTTTAGGTACACAATTGGGTTTTTAGTAACACTTCATATCACAAGATAAAAAACAAAATGAATACTTGCAGAATGACTCTCTGTGATGAATGTTTAAAACCTTATTGTTAATAGAATAAATAACACAGAAACTGAATACACAATATCTATAATTGAAATTTGGCACACAGCTAGACCATAGAAATCCAAACATAGACAAATGAAACAATTTTTAAATTGATTTTTTTTAAATTTCCCAAATTCTTTTCAACCATGATATATTTTTCTTCCTTAATTACTTTGTGTTTGTTACCAAATAAAAGCTACAGACGAAAGAGCAACAAAATTATATCACATGCGACAGCAGAGAAGAAAATAACACTTCACAGTAATGATTATTTTTTCTACATTATTTTAATTTGTTCAAAATAGTATGCATTTACTCTCTTTAAAAAAGTGTTCTTTAATACGCGGCCCACAGCAACAAGCCTGGCAAATCACTCCACCCGTGCAAGAGCCAGAGATAAGAAATAGAAAAGTTATATTGGAATTTTACCAATGATGCAAGTACTTCTCCCTGCTTATTTTTGTACTTATGAATATTCCATGGTTCATGAATAGATCAGTTTGATATCTCAGGGTAGCCACAAAATTCAGGAAAAAAAGTTCCCTGACAATTCCCCGATAGATATCTAAGAATCCCTGATTTTAGGACAAACTTTTTTTCATATTTCCCCAACTTTTTTAGATGTGTAGATACTCTGATCAAATAGAAAATGTATGCTAAGAGACAATATGTTAATATTTTCAAAATAGTTTTGGTGATAGTAAAAAAGTTTAAATTATTCCTTAACATTAAACTTCAAATGATTACCACCACAATTCTTCGGATAAATGGAGCCAAAATATAGATGAGAGGGGAAAAGTTCCTTAAAAACAATAGAACATTTCCCTGATTTTCATGAAATTTAAAAAAAGTCCCTGAATTTTTCCAGAAACTGAAAGCTCACCGATTTCCAGGTTCTGTTGTTGCTCTGTTCCTCCTTTTCTAAATCCGATTGATGGGTTTGTTTTGTTTGTACGCTCAACAACCTATTTTTGTGCACAATAACGGCTAATCAGGCCGGGACCTACAGCTTAACGTGGATTCCGATCCACAATGAACATCCATGCCTAACCCATCTGATTGGTGGGAATAAGTATTTTAATGAATGCTGGCTGTTGTTCTAAGTGAAGAAAAGTGTTTGATCTCCATGACTTCAATGCAATAATGGCATTCAACACTAGCTTCCAACGCAACGTAGATGATGAAAAGCAGACATTGTAAGAAAATTGAGAAATGGAATTTTTCTTTGTGTCTGGAGCGAAGCAAGATACTATATGCTTGATCAGCGGCAATTCTGGAAGAGTCCTTAAATGTTATTATTTGAGCAGATTTCACAGCAAGAATCTTGTTTCAGTATGGTGGAGTTCTCCATTATTCTTTAACGATTTATATTGCTTTCAAATGAAGTCCAATAATTTCTATATGAAAAAACAAATTAAGAAGTTTCTTGAAATCAGCTTTGTTGCGCTTTGGCATAAAGTCCCATTTCTTGCAAATGTGACTAAAAAATGCAACAAACTGCAGTTTGAACATAAAAGTAAAGAAAAACAATTTCAAGCATCTTGAGCACAGTTAGCCTATTTGAAACCAAACTAGATATGTTTATTGGAAAGAATTAAAAACAAATAACTTCTCAGGAGATTCTGGACATTTGAAGAAAATGCAGCTGAAAGTAATCTCTAGGCTGATGTAAAGAAAACTGTAGAAACAATATGGCAATGTAAATTGACATAATTTTTAATAAAGACATTTAAATTACACCTTCAGATTACCTTGTTTTGATCGATATCAATTTCTGAGACAAATGACAATAGATAACAAAATTTAATGGGAAAATGACAGTGGTTCATTTAGTATTAATTTTTAAAAAAGTTTTATAAGCTCTATTATAGAAACTTTTTAAAGTGTAATAAAAAAAAATCCAGTTAAATCCCCCTATCAAATTTTATTAACTATCTTTTTTTACTGTTGTTATATCTCGAATAAAACTGATACTTCAGCAGATATTGTGGTTAATTAAATGAAGCATTAGGTTTATGGGCAGGGGCAGTCTGACGATTCTTTGTTGGTATGCTGTAGAATATGTAAATGAATTGCTCAAGGTAAAAAGGTGTCACATCTTAGTGACTCAAATATCGTAGGGCAATTCTCTGGTGAGCGCATATGACATTTTGGTTCTTTTTTTCCTACTCGTAAATAAATTAGAATTATAGATGAATCTAGTAATGATTTTGCTTTATTTAATATTCTTTGTGACAAAGTTATATGAAAAAATAATTCTAACTAGGTCAAATATATATTTATTAGCCACCGATGTACAGGACATGTCCCAAAAATATAACTAATAGATTTTTCTAATCTTTATAATTCTATTATCAGGGTGCCCCCAAAATTCTGGAAAAAAAGTCCTCTGATTTTACGGCAAACTTTTAAATTTTTTTTCCAGATGTCTGATCAAATAGAATCCTTGTATGTTAAAGAGATAAAATGGCAATTTTTAAAAAATAGTTTTGACTAAGTGAAAAGTTTAAATTTCCCCCAAACATTAAACTTCTAACGATTATCCCCACAATTCTCAAGGTAAATGGCGCCAAAATACAGATGAACGGGGAAACGTGCCATTAGAAAAAAGAAAATTTCCCCGATTTTCGTGAAATTTTAAAAAACGACTTGACATTTCCCCAATTTTTTCAAGAATAAAAAAACTCTTGAAATTTCCAGGTTCTGTGGCCGCTCTAATTATGTTTACGAGTAGAAAATAGAACCAAAATGTCTCGTGCGGACATCAGAGAATTGGCCCTTAGTAAATTTGCAAGTTTAAATTTTGTTCTGTTTTGAGTTAGAATTTAAAAATTATAATTTAAATTAAGATTTATTTTTTTAGAGGAAATTTTCTATAGTAAATTAAGATTAGGTTATCTGAAGGAGTAGAAAAGATTTTATTATAATACTAGGCAACAGTACCCTCCTGTAATAACCATGGTTATTTTACAAGTGAAAAGCAAGAAGGAAAAGGTTGCATGCTATTAATGTTTTTTCTATTAATTAGTGCTATAATTAAATATGCAAGCATGAATTATTCAACTAACTTGAAAGAAATAATTAATAAAATGGTTGTAAATTTGTGTTTTGTTTGTTTAAATAACTTTGAATTTAGGTTTAACCTTTTGTGTTGATTTGTATACATGTGTCATGCTTATTAGGGTAGCTCAATTTTTTTTTATTTTTGAAACGCATGAGGTGAAAAAAGTTGTTACATATCTTGATAAGAAAAACTGTGAAAATTAAAAATATATATATATATCTTCCAATTGCTCATTCACTTCAAAGTTTAGAGAAAATACAAAAAATAACTATTTTTCCTAAATTGTTTTAAATTTCTAAACATTATATATTTAAAAGGCAATTGTTTGCAATGTGTAGTGAAAGGGTGGTTCAACACAGGAAAACACTATTCTATGAATTTTAAAACATATATTAATAATTAAAAATACTCAAAAATAACATTTTTCGTAAAAAACAATGATTTTTCATTAAAATGGGCACTAACGTCATTTCTTACATTTTTTTTTTAAAAAACCCGCTTTTATTCATTTGGTTCACTTTTTTCTCGAGCTTTCTATCTCATTGATGCACTTTGAAGGAAACATTTGTAGAAAAGTAGGGCATTATGGATTTTTAAAAAAAAAGGCGTCCTAATGTCTTTGGCGTCAGCGCCACCCACTTTTTGTCTTGTCTCTCTACACAAGCGTTCCACAGCTTGTGAGTGACAAGAAAACGAGTTGAAGTCTGATTTCCGTGGTCCCTAGCTGTACAGAAATGTTGGCCAATTTTGCCAGACATAGGCCTATCTCATCTGATTCTGGATAAAATATAGAAGAGGTTTTGAAATGTTGATGCACAGTTTAAAAATTGGGATATTGAATTTACGAGAAACAAAACATGTATACATGATTTGTTTATGTGAAATTTAAAATGCTGGTTGTTTTTAAAGGCTGACCTAATTGTATTTTTGCATTCTACAAATTATTCATTTTAATTACTCTAGCATGCAAGTTAATAATGATGATAAATAAGCATTTTTTAGTGTTCTGCAGCTCAATGAAAACATATCTTAGTGGCTTTAATTGCCGACTTACTTTAGTAGATTACTTAGGAGCAGGTACCATTGCTTTTACCATAGGTAAAGAAATATGATTTAAGACAATGCTCAGTACTGGCCATCAATTTGGAATTGTTTCATATAGCAAAACATGGATATAGTCATGTATCTTGATGTAATGCATTTTAATTAAACTTTTTACTTGTACCACTTTAAACTTGTTCATTTCAATATAATATGGCATTTAATTAAAAATAAAATAATGCTAATTTTTTACTTTTCTAAGTTTTCATATTTCTTCACAAGGAAACAAACATGAATGCACAATGTAATGATTAATATTTAGTTGCTTCATAGATTACACTAAGAATACAGTTGATAATATATTTTAAATGCTAATATAAATATTATTCCAGCATAAGTGGATTTTCAGCATGGTATATATACATATCTCTGATATAGGGATAGAAATCGCCTTTGCCGGCTGACATCTTAATTTAATTTTTAAAGAATGTGCAATAAGTAAAGAATCGAATGCTATGCATTGAAAATATTTCGAACAATTATCTTTTAAAGAGTAGAATTTGAATAGATTTAAAATAAATATTGCAAGTTGTAATGAAGGAGGCCCAAATTTTTCTATGCAATCATTTGAAAAACGTGCGACAAGAAAAAAAAAAAGTACATATTCAGAATGAAATTAATCGAGTTAGGCTATTAAATGACAGTTTATAATTCCAACGATTGAGTTTAATGACATGATTCTTGTTTGAGCAAGAAAAAGTAAATTATTAGAGTAGCGTGATCGTTTATTTTCCCGAATTTTGCAAAAATTCAAGTTAAAGTGCTCACTTCCTTTTTTGTATACGGTAAATTTTTTTAGAAATACCTTACTTCTGAAAAATAGCTTTGTTTTGATGATAATATTTACTAATACTTTAGAATTAACATAAAACACACAACTTACAAAAATTCGTCTGGTCTGAAATATGAAACCAACAGCGATGTGAAGTGAAGATTAAAAAAGTCACAGTTACGTTATTTAAGAAAGAATAAAAAAATTTCTTCTTTGAATGAAGATTTTACTAGATACGTCAGAATAAAATCCTTCTGTCAAAATGAATAAAGCACGTAATGTAATTGCCAGGAAACTGTTAATTTAATCAATCCTATACGCGTGTTTTATCTTCTCATTGTACAAGCAGACTATTTGGTATCCAGTTCATATGATCCTTAAGCCCTTGCGCCAGATATCCAACCAACCAACCATATCATCCTTAACGTCTTGGAGTTGAAAAACTGAAGTGAGTAGAAAGAAATACTGAAGAATGTTGACATTGGGTTCTTGTTTACAAAATTGAATTAGATTTTTGGACAGAATTTTATAGAACGGAGATGTTAACATTCTGGCAATTTTTTTTCAAAAAATGAGAATCTATAGTTTTAATAGATATTTAGACATACCTTCTAATAAAAGAAACCCTTTTGTTAAGTAAATTAATATTTCATTACAGAATTATGAGAGAAAAAAGAAAATTGTTTTCGAGTTTGTGGGATCTGCCTTACGGGAGTACAACTCCGTATCATCTATTTGATACAGCTAAAAGTAAATGCTTATGTCAAAATTTTAATTATTATTTATATTTCTTTCCCTTTAAACCCATATATTTCCCCCAAATATTGATATAATTTGAAATATCGTGTCCGTTATTCTTTTTGTTTTAGTTTGGTCTTCCATTAAATGCGTATGTCATCAAGGAATTCAAAATTGACTGTTATTTTTTAAATAAAAGCATTTTTCTTGTTTTAAATAAGTACAAAAATGAAATAGGGACAATCTTTTAATTGACAAAGAATCAAAAGTGAATATTTAGAAGAAAATGTTGTGAGCGTTTTCTGCTTGACATTTTCTTTGAATTCATCCGAAGTACAATAAAAAAAAACCAAAAAATATATGCATATTGGATTGTTCTAATTTTTTTTAGAAAAGCATATTAACAGTTGAAAATACAGTTTTTCCTCCCAAGTCAAAAACGAAACTTGCAGGCAAACAAAAAAAAAAATCGAGTTGATGATTATGGATAATTTCTAATCTCATGCTTAGATGGTAGCATATTGGACTATCATTTAAAAAGCCCAGGTTTGAATCTTTCTTCGTCTTATGTCAGCCAGATGAATTAATTTATCTTCCTAAATAATTTTCAAAACTTCAAATAGTTGATTTTCAAAATTAGTTTCAGTTAGAATGTGTTATACGCCCTCCTTTTTTTACGATTTAGTGCCAAGTATGGTAACCCTGTGTTTATATGATTCTATTATAACGGCATCCATTTTGGAAACCTGTTGTTAAATTTAGTTTGCAGTTCAATGGTGTCAATTCAATTTGGCAGCATTTTGCAAAGTCGCCAAGGGAGGGGTGTATAACCCATTTTAACCTTTGTTTCTATAACCAGAGACTTTTTTTTATGATTTCTTTGCAAAATAATTATTCTTTAAGGAATCAGTATCCAAATAAGAGCTAATGTGAAAGGATTAATACTGAAAGTAGTTTGTGCATGAACTTCCCATAAATCTGCTGTTGCGATTAAAAATAAGTTATTAGTGTGTGTTCTTGCCCATTAACTCTGGTAGATAATATTCAACATGGAAGCATAAGCACTTGACTATGTTTTTTTTTATGTTTAAAAAAATACTGTACTACATTTTTAAATTGATATTTAACAAAACTTTGAAAAAATTATTGGAAATAGTTCTGATTACTTTTTAAATAAACTTGTAAGATGATAAGTATTTAATTTGTTTATGACTGTTTAATAATACAGAAAAGTATGATTCTATTTTGGCCCATGCCGGGATCAATTAGTGTTCATTCAGTCATTGTTTTGGAATTGATCAGCTTACAAGTAAAGTTCTGGATTTTTTGGTCTGCAGTGTTTAACTTTGCTTATTGAATACAATTAACTTTACTTATCATTTACTTAAAATGATTTTTTCACTCAAATATTTTTAAGTATTAAAAGAATTTTAAGGTTGTGATTTGTTTCCTGAACTTTACTGAGATGTGATTTTTTTCTCAATATTGCATTGTTCTAACCGTTAGTTGGCGTGGATTTGAATTAGATGAAAGTTGTTTACATTTTAAGTATCATAAATTATAAAACAAGCTAATTTGCAGTGGGAATACAAATCTGCAGAAAAAGACAAAAATACCAGATAAGAAAACAGGGCCAACGCTTTATTTTTTTTGAAGTTTAGTAAAGAATAAAAGTTATTATTTTTGTGAGACTATGTCACAGTATTATAGAGTTGGTAACTATTAATCTGATAGAATAATGTATTTTTCCTAGATAGTAAGGAGTTTGTTCAAAAGTTGCAACTTCAGAGAAAAATCCCGGTTCACGATGGATGTGTGAGTAAATTTTTTTATGTTATGTTAACCTTAGGTAAATTTCTTTAATTTGTTTATGTTTTATTTGTTATGTTTTTTTTTTTTTTTTCATTTTAGGTTAATAGTATTTGCTGGAATGAAAATGGCAGATATCTATTGTCTGGATCTGATGACCAACGCTTGTCCATTGTTCTTGGATATGATTATTCGGTATAGTTCTCTGATCTATTATTTCCTACTCTTAGCTTTTACACTACACTAATGTACATGAAGTTTGTCCTAAACAAAACTACAAATGCTATTGACGTAGTGATGTCTCAAATAAAATATCTTGTTGAGATAAGTTTCCATTTCAAAACTCAATTGGAAGTACTGGATATCAATTTGCAATTTGTTTAATCTAAACTATAAAGGTTTCAGACACATTGTGGTATACCAGTTTGAAGATCTCCATAAGATTAGTAATACAATTCAACTGGAAGTTCCAAACAGAAGAATGTTTTCACAGTAAGTCTATGGGAAGTCCCACATCTTGGCTGCATTTAAATATATGACACTCCAAAATATGTCCACTAAATGAGAAGACTTTTAGTAGCGCTAGAATATCTTTTATTTTTACCTTCAACACATTTATAGTTACGGCAGCAAAACACACAGACTGGTACCTGGGGAGGATGGGGAAATACACGAGCACAATTAAATAAAAACAATACCGCTCACCGTGGCAGCTGGATTAAGACGTCGGTAGACGAGAGCATCAAAAAGTGCCACATGGGCAGCGTCCAGCAGGGCACCAGAAGATGGATGCGGTCTCCGCTACTGCCGTGTGGTAAACATAACTGCACTTAAAATAGACGAGACGAACTCTAAGGTAAATTAACTAGCGCAAAACTATAACATTGTGAAACTCTACGAAACTATTGCGAAACTGAGGATTACACCTCAAGTTGCCGGTTTTATAGCGCCGGTCGCAGGTCCGCAGCACATGCGCTGTGCCTCTCCTACCGGTCAAAAGACCAACTACAGGTGGATGCGTTGAAAACATGCGCATTGGGAAGAGTGACGTGCGATGCACCGTCACAAATATATCAAATAAGAACTTCAATAACAAGTTTTTTTATCAAGTTATGGAGTAAAACAACAAACTTTTTAAAAGTCTCCAATTGGTTATAGTTGTATGTTATCAACCTTAGTTGAGAACAATTTCAGTGATTAAATGTTGCCAAATTGTACATGATTGGTATCTCGGTTTAATATACTGCGAAAGGAATATGTGTGAAAGTTGCCTTTTAGTGACAGAAAATTGTAATAATCCAACTTTTTTTGGATGGCAAAAGCTTAATTAATTCATACTGGATGAGCTGCTACACTTAATATTAAGTTGAATTTTATGGAAATTAGTTGTATAGTTTGAATAAATTCTGGTACGTAGATTGCCCATATAAACCTCAGAAAATGTAAATTAAAATTTGTTGTATAAAATATAAGTAAATAAAGAGATTAAATTTTTTTCACATCTTTGTATAGTTATTTTGCATCCTTGTCTTATTTGTTGTCAAACTTGACTGCTCACTTTTTATGACTTTGTCTCATTCATTTAAAATCAATTAAATTTTTTTATAAAGTTTAATAGTTATATAAACATAAGTTGGTTTGCATAGTAAAAGATTTGTGATGAAAAATATTTTATTTTAGGTGTTGGCGTACATTCCCACTGGACATAGAGCTAATATTTTCAGTGCAAAATTTCTACCCAACACTGATGATAAGAATGTAAGAATTCTTTGAAATAAATATTCATACTTTAAAAAAATTTTTTATCAAGGAAATGCTATCAATTAAATGTCTTTTTAAGCTTTTCATCAATGTTTAAAATGTATTGATTGTTAAATATTGTTGTATTTTAAATATTGTGACATTTCAAAACCTATTAATGATTGGTCAAATTTTTTTCTATAATAAAAATATTTTTAATGTGATGATTAAATCCTAGAATTTATTAAATATTTTTTTTGAGATTCAATTTTATAAACGATTTTTTTAATCGTTACTTTCAGGTTGTATCTTGTTCAGGGGATGGTATCATCATATACTCGAACATCGAACGACCTGAAACAAGCTTGCACAACAAGTTTAACTGCCATAGAGGAACTGCTTATGAAATTATGACTGTTCCCAATGATCCCAATACTTTTCTCTCTTGCGGAGAGGATAGAAGTGTTCGTTGGTTTGATGTGAGGACTAAGACATCTTGTAACAAGGAGGAGTGTAAAGATGCAAGTTTCTCTTTCTCTCAATGTTGAAAATTTTTATAAATGACAATTGCACTTTAATAAAATTTAGTAGTCTTTATCCCAATCCCCCCATACACTTAATTTATGCTAAAAAAAATTCTGTCTAAATGTTTCCGCATTTTGCTGTTCTATCTCTGATGCTAAACCATAAACAGAGTGGCCACAGAACCTGGGAATATTAGGGAGTTTTCTGATTCTGGAAAAAATCATGGAAATGTCAGGGTGCTTTTTAAAATTTCACGAAAATCAGGGAAATTTTCTATCTTCTGATGGACGTTTCCCCGTTCATTCATATTTTAGTGCCATTTACCTGGAGAACTGTGGCAGTAAACGTTAGAAGTTTAATGTTACAGAATAATTTCAACTTTTCTTTACCGCCAAAATTATTTTTTAAAAATTAACATATCTTTTTAGCATACATGTTCTATTTGATCAGGGTGTCTACACATCTGGAAAAGTTGGCGAAATTTGAAAAAAGTTTGCCATAAAATCAGCAAACTTTTTAGAAATCTATCGGGAAACTTTTTTCCCTGAATTTTGTGGCCACTCTGATAAATGTTAACTGGAAGTGATTGTTGGGCATTTTGAATACTACCTGGCATGCCCTTAGTTGATAAAAACATGCAATCGGATGAACATTGTTTTTAATGACTTAACTTTAAAAAAATTCCCATCAATTGTATTTGGTATCAAATAGGTGACAAAGATTTTAAGGGTTTCCTAATAATATCAGGTTGTAAGGAAAGTTTTCTGCCAAAAAAGTTCTTAATAAAGATAGAAAAAACATGAAAGCAGTACTTTAATGCGGATAGTAATTGCCACCCAAATCTATGATTTTCTGCCAATGTTTTTATAATTTTTCAAAGCCTTCAGACCAGAAACTTTGTGGCCATGAGTCCAAAAACAGATCAACTACATTTCGGATGTCCTTTGCTTAATCGAAGATATCACCAGCAAGATGTAGCTGCAGGTGTGAAAAAGGTAGAAGTCAGAAGGAGCGATGTCAGGGCTATATGGTGGATGTGGAAAACGATCCCATTCGAGTCCATACAGAGTCCAGCTGGTGAATGCAGACACATGTGGTCTTTCATTATCTTGATGGAACAGTACCTTCTTGTGCCAGAACTCAGTTCGACATTTTGTCTTGATAGCAGCTTCAACACGGACTAGCATCTCGCTGTACACCTGACTGTCTATGGTTTTTACCTTTTTCAAGATGGTTTTTGTGGATAATACCACAGCAATCCCACCAATTACAAAGCATTATCTTTTTGTTAGTCAAATTGCGCTTTGAAACGATACTAACGAGCTCACCGGGCACAGACCAACCCCCTTTTAGGCTTGTGTTGTTGAAGTAAATTCACTTTTCATCACAAGTGACGATCCGATCCAAAACGTTGCCCTTGCGTTGATATTAGTGGAGGCTTGAACACGTCTGTCCTTATCTGTTTGAGTCAGTTCAGGCAGCACCCAGCGATTGAACTTGTATATCAAGTTTATGCGATGCATAGTGCAACTAATGGACATGGCACTAATGTCTAACTCCTTAGCTAGCTCTTGAGTGGTTGAATACTGATATTCTTCCACAATTTCTTGCAGGCGGGCCTCATCAACATCAGTAGGCCGGCCAGAGCACTCTGCTTCTTGAATGTCATAGTCCTCGTTTTTGAATTTTCAGTACCAAACCTTCACAGTGTCATATAATACAACAGTAGTAGCTAAAGCTGTACACATGATTCGGTGAACTTTCGTTTTTGACTTTTTGCAATATAACTGGAAGTAAATGATGGTTCTAATCTGGTAACGTGATAGTTCCATTTCAGACACCTTGTACTTAATAATAACAATATTTTTTTTACTGATTTCGCAACACGGTGTTCTAAAGCAAGTCTCTTGCTTTCAAATGCCAAAAATCGTCTGACAAAATATGAGCAAACACTGCAACACAACCTGTTTGCGCAGGCATTATTAGCAGTGGCGGAAAACTTTTATTACAACCTGATATATTTCATGTGGCTTTGTGAACTCATTCAACTATTAAATAATAATGAGCACATTAAAAAATTACCTGTAGAAAATTTGCTGATGTAGTGATGTAGATTTGTGTAATTTATCATTTTTATATTTTCATCAGTCGCTTAGAAAAAATTGCCAGTTTGGCGATATTTTTTGTGATAATTCGTATATAGGTCTTAAAAAACCCTGAAAAAATAGGAATTTTGGTGATATGCTGATCGATAATTCTTTGATTATCCTTTCTTGTAAGCAAAACTGAGCAGAGATAAAAAAAACAATCGTTGATGAGGTATGCTCAAGGAAAGAGAACTCTGTGTTAAAGGTATTTGTTTTTTAACTTTTTACGCCATTAAATTATTTTTACGGAAATTTTGGTGGTGGGGATGTTTATAACACCTTAAGAGGCATTACCACAGTGATTTTGCACAAATTCGTTTGAGCTGTTTAGCAATTACTGAAAAACATGATTTTTTCAGTGGTAGCTACCTTATGTGCGTGCACGATTTTGACGAAACCCTTAACGGTACGTCCCATGGCTGCCACCAACTCGCACATCAAATTTTATTATCGTAGGTCAATTTTTTGGGAGTTATGCTGACCACATACACAGACATTTTTTCTAGATCCCTTTTTTGAAATCGGGGTGTTCCAAAACATGGAAAAATGCAAAAAAAAAAAAAAAAAAAATTTCACGATAACCCTTATATTATCAGTGAAACTGGCTTAATAAGAAAAAACGATTAATAATGAGGTATGCTCAAGGAAAGAAGACTCTGTATTGAAGACATTCGTTTTTCAACTTTTTACGCTGTTAAAGCATTTTTATGGACATTTCGGAGGTGGGGATGTTTAGAACATCTTGAGAGGCATTACCACAGCGATTTTGAACAAAATCGTTAGAGCCGTTTTTTAGCAATTACTGAAAAACATGATTTTTTCAATGGCAGCTACCTTATGCGCTTGCACGATTTTGACGAAAACCTTAATGGTAGGTCCCATGGCCGCTACTAACTCTCATACCAAATTTGAACATCGTAGATCAATTTGTTCAGGAGTTATGCTGACCACCGACACACATACACGCACACACAATTTTTTTTTCTAGATCACATTTTTGAAATCGGGATGTTCCAAAATGTGAAGAAATGCAAAAAAATTGAAATTTTTTTTTTTTTACCAAATGCTGTACTTTCATTACCCTATGTATATATACATAGGGTTATTGAAAATAAAAAAAAAGAAAAATATTATTTGAAAACAATTATATCAATTAGCTCCCCTTATTTCGGTGTCTTAAGTTGGTATTACAGTTCTAACTATTTGTTCTTCAATATATGTTCTGTAACATTTGACACTACATCTTTTATGCTGGTCTTCAGAATTTCAATATCACAATTTTGAGTGGCAAGCATTATTAACCTTTTTTATCGAAACTTTGATGGACAGAAAGACAAGTGCTGTGTCACGTGTTACAAAGTGGTGAAGAAATTTTCATTTAATAATGAAAGTATGTTCTCCCGAAAAAAAATCCAGAAAACTGGTCTTCTTGTTAGTGATGTCCTGCCAGATTTTCCTTATGAAAAAATAACGCACATCTAACATTTTTCACTGATCGAACAATATTTGACTCATGACCCAGAGTTTTGGAAACTTTAAAAGTGTTATTTCATAAATCATAGCTTTCTTATAAAGATAATGTGATTTCATGTTGTGTATACAATCTCTTTGCAGGATATTTTAATACACTGCCAGTCACCTGTAACTTCTTTGGCTGTTAATCCTTTAACACCTTATCAATTGGCTGTTGGATGTGCTGATGCTTCTGTGAGAATATTTGACCGAAGAATGCTTTGTACTCAGAATGCCTCAGGTTATTATTTAACATTAATTTTGTTTGATTTTTTGTTGTTGCATATTTTAAAGTATTCATAGTAGCATTTTTTAGAAAAGAAGTTTTACTGTTGATGTAGTTTTTAGTTTGTAGCTTTTTTTTATTATTTAGTGTTTAACTTTAGAATTTTGTATTTTAATAAGTTTGGCAGCATAAAAGTAAATTTGCATTTATGCATTGTTGGACTCCTTAAATTGAATGACTGAAGGAAACTATCTAGAATGGCATGATTTATCAAATTATTTTTAATTATGTTCTGTAATAATACCGTCATGCAATACTGATACTCACCTTTTTTTTTTCCTTTTTAGGGTTTTGCACTAGTAATGGTTTTCAAGCTTTGATGTCTTGTTTCACCGTACCCGAGTTTACACAGAGCCGAAGAATAACCTCATTGTGTTACAGTGCTGATGGTCAAGAAATGCTTGTCAGTTACTCTTCAGATTATATATATTTGTTTGATATAAGGGTAAGTTTTTTTTGTTTAGTATATGCATTTTTAGAATTATGCATTTTTTATGTGCACATTAGAATATGCATTTTTTATAAGTAGAAAATGCCACCTTAGTCTTCAACTGCAGTGGCTTATTTTTCTTGTATTCTGTAGAAAAATCTACACAAATTAATAAAAAAAAAACAAAAAAAAACAACCAGTTCTTGAAAAAAGAGATAAACACCTTTGTATAGAACTTGCAGTTTTTTGTTGCTGTTGTTGTATTAAAGTTTTTGTATTGAAAAAAAGTTTAGAAAATATTCATATATCAAGTTTAGAAACCTTGTGTAAAGTTTTAAAAGTTCGATATTTTATTAATATCGTTAACTTGAGATTCATATATGTCTAACTTTTTCTTATTTAAAGACATTAATTAGCATTTAACTTATTAGATTTACAGTTATTTTAAAGCTCAATGCCTATTCTCAAATTGTTAATATTTTATTGCTCAAATTATTTATATTTCATCCACTTGATTGAAATTTTGAGCCTGATTTAACTGTTAAAACTTTTCTTTCTCTCATATTTTCCACAATCAGAAATTTTGTTTATAAGCACCAAAACCATAATTTTCTAAACAATCTGTTAATATTTTGTGGAAGTAAATTAGTAACTTATTTTAGGATGACCTTGATAAGAAACCTAAGCTTTTATCAGCAGATGGATCATCAAATGAATCAGATACAGTAAGTCAATCGAAATAACTTATTTTAAATTTTTTCCTTTTCATATGGTTTGATTAAATATATTTTTATACACAGAGACGAGATTTGTCCGCCTTTTGGTGTATTTCCTCTTTTTATTTAAAATCCTCTCTTTTTTTTTTCCCTCTGTTTCAAGGATCTGCTATTTTTCCGATCTTGACTAGTTTTTCCCGCAAAAAGTATCCGTGTGTCTGGGCAAAAGATGTTCCCTCTTCGCCTCTCTTTTCTTGTAGATTACTTCACTAGCGATTGGTGTACACTTCAGATGTGATTGGTTGCTAATGGCACTGCCCTTCCATGATTGGTTATTGAAGTCAAGTGACCACCTGGATGTTTTAGGGTTTTGCTCTGCACACAGACAACCAAAACAAATGTTGATTGAATGCAAAGCGTTACTATATCCGTCTTTGATGTAAAAACGTTTAGATATTTTTTTAATAAAGTATATAATTGGGAAAAAAACTTATTTAATGGCCCATTTGCATTGTTTTCTTAATTGCCGAGATTTGGATTTACCGAAAATGTCGTTAATAAATGTACAAAGTTGTAAATCTGATCGCCAATATAAATCTTGTTTACTGATATCTTGGTATTAAAGCTAATTTCCTTATAAATATAATGCTTCATTCTGATTGAATTGTACTTTTGCTGGAAAAGCATTGTCTAACATTAATAAGTTAAATAAAATGGTTACTATCTCAAATCCCAGTACTTTTGCATGCAACAAAATAAGCAGATTTTAAATTTGTTTATTTTATGAGTAGTTTGTGTAGATGGAATTTTCCTGATCTTTTTTTACAACTGAAATTTGGAGAATACTATGTTTTGAAAACAGTATGTGGCACTTATAATTTAGTCCCAAATATCTGAAATTAATAATTATTTAGTGTGAGAAATTTCATTATATCTTTAAAATTGGTAAATCACGTGATTTTTTTTGGCACTCGCTTATGATTTCAGTCTTTTTGCTTTTTTACCAATTTTCCCCTTTATCAAATTTAACTTTTGCTTACAAAACAAAACTAATTTTGGTTTATTGTTTGTAATGTATATGTGCGACATACAGGGGTCCCAGACCTGCTCTAATTGCGCCAAATACAAAAATCTGCTCCAAATGCTTTATTTTAGCCATATTTGCGCCAGAACACGATATTTTTTTTGCAGGCCAAAATAAGATACTGTTTGCCGCTGTAATATCACTATTGTTTAGAAATATTCCTGTATATTCGGCGCTAACGCTGATATTTATGATGGTGCGGTGTTCATTTTCTCCGAGTGCTATGATGATTTGCGATGCTAATGCTGACATTATTGTAAAGTTTTACGTCGTTATGATGGTCATTTTCGTCGAGTCTTTCATCGATATAATAGCTCTGTAGTACTGAGAATTGCTCCAGTTAATTCGGTGCTATTGCTGATATTTTCGTTGGTATGATCGTAATATTGCCGAGTGCTGCAATATTGTAATATCCGAAATTTGCCCTGATATTACTGAGAAAATGTCGATGTTACTGCGATGATTTGCGACGTGGATGCAGACATTATTGCAAATTATTGTGATGGTCATTTTCGTCGAGTCTTTCACCAATATATTAGCGCTGTTGTTGACAATTGCTTCGGTTTATTCGGTGCTATTGCTGATATATTCATTGGTGTGACGGTCATTTTCGAAAAGTGTTGCGCTTTTATTAACATCCGGTATTCCCGAATCTTGCACAAACATTACCGAGAAAATGTCAATATTACCGACATTTGTGCCGATGTGTACGTTTCAGCTGTTTGGTAACTTAAAAAAATACGATATTACTCGGATTTTGCGCCGATATTACGATGGTATGGTGGGTGCTATCCTGTTATTTACGTTGGTGTTATATTCGTTTTCGCCAAGGCCTATGGTAATGAAATAGCAGCTATTGCCGAGATTTGCGATGACGATTTAGTGACATTCTTCTCGGGTAATTCTGCTTTAATCTTTTTTTTTTCTGTTGCAAAATTTATTTTTCGGCTATAATTTTATTTTTATAGTTTTTTTCCTAGTTCTTTTTTTCCTGCAAAAGTTTCTTTTACATGCTACAAAGGGCATTTTTCCTGCTACTAAACTTGTTTTTACCTGCTCCGAAAGTCATTTTTCCTGCTCCTAAACTTAATTTTACCTGCTCCGAAAGACATTTTTCCTGCTCCAAATTTTTCTGAGTGAGTGGGAGCCTTGGACATAAATTTAATTACATATTTTTTTTACTTGATACTATGGTGGTATGTGTGTGTCAGAAAAAATTATTAATATGGTTTCACATTTTTCTTAGCAATATATATATTTAATTTGCTTATACTACTTTAGTATACTAGCAAACATGAATCATCAAGTATGTTTAGTATGTCATTTCATCTATAGTGTTTTAGACGATTGTTCTGTTAATTATTGATCAAAGAAGTTGCAAGGGATATATTAACTTCAATTTTTTTAATGTTCTGTCCTTAATCTCTATAACAGGAATCCGGCTTATTTTTTCGTGGACGTCCTCTAACGAAAAGACTGCGCATTAGAGGAGATTGGTCTGATACAGGTCCTAATGCACGCCCTGAAGCAGAAGCCAGAAGTAAGAATATTTATATATATTTCTTTAAATCTCTAATTTTAATGTAAAAATATGCAATTTTCAGGTGTTGTTTATGTAGAGGATGGTTTATTTTTAAGACTATATGTTGCTTATTTGTGAGATGTTCCAATAATTTTTTCCTTGAAATTAAGGTTAGCTGACAATTATTTAGGGCTTCTGGATATGGTTGTGCTGTTGTTATCTTGATTTGAGAAGTAAACTTTTCTTTAAAAAATTGTGTTTATAGTTATTAAAATATAGAATACAGTTTCAATTACATTTGTGAAAATCGAACTCAATATATTTCATTATTTATACAGTGAATTTTTTTTTCATAATATTAGATCTGAAATGAACAGTTTTGATAAGTTTGTGTTTACATTTTAAATTATTTTTTTCTGTTTTCTGTTTTGCATTGTTAATATTAAAACATTTTTGATGATATAATTTATTATTATTGACTTATTCTTTCTTCAAATCTTTCCTTATTATTAAAGATTGATTAGCTTTTTTAACACTGAAATATCAAAGAATGGAAAATTATTTTCCCATTTTTCTTCTGATTTGGAAGTTACTAAAACAAGGATTTTTTACTTAATTAAAAAAAAAAAAAAACTTTTTAAAAATCATTTTATGGTACATTGATTTACTTACTATATTCGTGTTGGTAAAATTCATATAGGTTATCATTATTTTTTTTTTTTCGGGATTTGATTTCTTGAGTCACAGAAAATTATTTGCTTCAGTCTTGGAAAGTCGTGAAAAGTCATGGATTTGTGACATTTTATATATATTATATTATTTGAATATAATTCAGTGACTTATGATTTTTCTGTGAATTAGCAGAAGTAACAATTTTCTGTATAAAATGTCTTTGTATTTTACAATTCTTTAAATACTTACTTCCTTTCACTGAAAATCAAAGTACATTTTTTAGCTTATTACTTATTTGCTTAATCTTATCTCTGACCAACTAATTATTTTTTAAGCTAAAAATTATACCTGCGTATCATTAAATATGGCTTTAAATAAAATGTGTGCTTAAAATTTTTTAAAAGGAACAAAACTACACATTTTATTTTATATTTTTAATTTAAGTTGAGCCCGAGGAACCTGGTTCATCAAGGACTAGCATTGTGCGTACAATGACGGACATTCTCACGAGGATGTTCAACACCAGCCAGAATCGGACGCCAAGAAGTGAACCTTCCCAGTCAACTTCTGACTCTTCAGTTAACCCTGAAGAAGGAGAGGTAGATGTAGTCGATGTTGACACAATTGGAGAACAAGGTAATATTTCTACAAAATTTTACGCCTTTCAAATAAACTCTCTTACGAGTGTTTCAAAAAGATTCTTAAAAATTCATAAATTCACTGTAAGTAATTTAATACTTCAAGATTAGAATAATTAGCCCCTCTAAACAAAATAGCTACATTTTTTTAAACTATTCTAAATAAAGTTCTTAGTTTTTTTTTTTTTTTTTTTTTTTGTAGCAAAAAATTTCAAAATCTCTAAATAATACATGATCTCCAAAAAAAAAAAAAAAAAAAAAAAAAAGAGTTAAAATTGAAACACTTACTAAATTTTGCATGATTACACATATTTAATTATAATAGTGGATTGAGTATTGTTTGTAATAATTGGCTAATTTTTTATTAGGATAATATTTTTTTTAGTTTTATGCAAAAGTCTTACTTCTAGATAGGTAATACATTTTTGGTATAAATTTTAATGTGCAACAATTTTTTAATTTTGTTTCAAAGGATTACACATAGCCAAAAGAACCTTGAATTGAACCTTTTAGTTTAACTTTAAAATTATTTTTGTTTCATATATATATTTTGCAAAATAATTATTTTCTAATGAATCAGTTTTGCAGCTAGGGAACATACTCTTGCTTTGTAATAGTATGAATGAATACTGTTTTTAAGCCCCTAAGTTTTAAAATGAAAGATAAGGAAATAAAATATCTCACCTTCAGCATAATTAACTTTGTAAATTAATTATTATTATCTGATTTCTTTTACCATACAGATCTTGTTGACAGAGGAAATTTAAAACTGCACCAAGTGATCTATTTATTTTCTATTTACAATGCATCTTGCTGAAAGTTCTTGAATCGTTTTAAGTTTAAATTTTTCTTCTTTCATTTTCTCATGAGATACATTTTCATCTTATTCCCAACAAACATAATTAAATTTCCAACTCAAAATCTCACATACAATCACTGACTATTGTTGTTTTTATGTATGACTGATTTGCATATGTTTGTTTCTTTTTCTTAAATGGAAATTTTTTCTACCATTTGGCAATAATTGTAATCAAAGAAAATTTTGAAAAGCATTTATATCATTATACATTACCATAAAAATTCAGAAAAAACATTTAAATTTTAAACAAATAACTTTAAGTGGTTGCTGTAAAATATTCGAGACTATATTCTTTAAAACAGACTTCATACTTGAATCGTTTCAATCAATTTCGACTTGTTTATTAAAAAAAAAAAAAAAAAAAAAAAAAAAACTTGAGTGTTCAAATCATTATAAAACAAGGTGTAGCCACAATAAATGCATATTATGCTGAACCAGCCCAATCTACTTTTATACCTCTAATATAAAAACTTCTATTATAGTTAAAGCTCAGGGTTGAAGTTGTAGGTATTTTTTTTAGCAAAATCTTAAAGGAGTTTTCAGAATTATTTAAATAAAAAGGAAGAGTTTTTATTTTGTCAAATAAAATAATGCAAGCATTTGCAAAAACATAGATTTTGTGGAATTTAGCTGGGCAATCTACAAATAGGATTTTGAAGACAACTTATCTTCTTCAAGTATTGATAAAGTCTCAATTCCTGAAGTAAAGGACTTAATAAACTTCCAATTGTTAAAAGTCCTAGGGAAAACCCTAAACCCTTGGACCCTTAACAGACATCAAAGTTTTTTTTTTTTTAATCCTTAAAATAATTTAAAGAAATGAATTGCTTGGGAAATATGAGAAGCTTTTGAGAGGTTTCCATGGAAAAATTTCGAATAATTTATTCTTTTACTATTTTCAAGAATTGTAGCTAAAGCTTTAAAAAAAATAAAAAAATAATAATAATAATTATCTGATTTTAAATTATCTGATTTTAAATCAGAATTATTACAACATATATTCTTGTTACAATATATTTAAAAAAAAAAAATATTTAACAAGTGTTACAATTATTTAAGAAAATACTGGGGTTTTTTTTGAGGGGGGGGGGGGAGGGTAATTGCACCTTCGATCTTTTAAAAGCATATAATTTTTTTTTTTTTTTTTTTTTTTTGTAGAATCTACCAGTGAAGCAAAATCTATAACAATATCAGATGACCCAGCAAAAAGAAAGGAAAGGTCAGACCTAGATACAGATCCTTCAAACAAGCAAGCAGTACAAAGTGAGCATAATAATGAACTTGACCCATGTAAACCATCAACAAGCTGTGCCTTTGAAGATAAAATACAACCTAGTCCATCTGGTATTAAGTCTGAACCTAGTATTTCCTTTAGCACTATTGACAAACTCAATCCAATAGACAATGTAGATAAATCTGACATTGAATGTAGTAAGAGTACTGTAAATATTGATGAAGTACCTGATACTGATAACTTGAATGACATTCAGAAGGAAATTGAATCTCGAAGAAAGGATTTAGTTGACAGGTAATTAATTTATTTTGTATCTGTTAATATTTTTCTAACATAATTAAAAAAACTTTTATATTTATTTGATTTATATCTGTTTCTCCCTTGTTTTATTTAGTTTTTGTATGGATTTGCTTTTTAAAAGGGATGTTGTTACTTTTATCGTGTATAAGTTGATTTAGATAAACATATACTTTAAAGACATTTTTAAAATGTGCAAATTGGATATATCTCCGAATGAGATTGACTTGACTTAAATCTCTTTACACTCAAGTGGCACGAGGCCACGAGCATAGCTATCCATCCCTTCTGGTCTAGTGCTGCTGTCCTGGCTGTTCCCCAGCTCGGCCATCCAAGAGAATTTTGTTCTTTGGTTATCATTTGACGCCAGGTGTATTTTGGGCGTTCCCTTTTCCTTCTTCCATCAGGTGCCCAAGTAAGGGGCAACACATGTTAGGTCTGATGGAGGAATCCGTAAAACATGTCCAACCCACTGCCATCTTCTTTTTGTATTTTTGTTGTAATGGGTTTACCATAAGATTTTTTATATATTTCAACATTTGATATTTTATTTGGCCATTATATTTTAAGAATTTTTTTAATTCATTTGATCTGAAATGCATAGACCTTATTTTCTAATTGTTTGGTTAGTTATCCCTCTTCCAGGGTTGCCGCAGGCGACTAAAAAGGCTACTAAAGCGACTATTTTAGTGGACAGGTGACTATGGCTACTATTTCAATGAAAAAAGAGCCCAAAACAACTATTTTAGGGCTAAGGCTACTATTTTTTAAGGAAATCACAATCCGACAGTAGGACGAACAAAAAAAAATCGCCTATCGAGTACTAATGCAGTTTTGTCGAAACGGTGGTATTTGTAAGGAGGTGGGAAGAGCAAACGTTGTCGAAATAGGTGTTAATTTTAGTTTATATTCATGGATCGAGTGGTCACTTTTACAGTCCAATAATAGTATCTCCCTGGTAACCGCGCACAAGCGATTGTTATTTTTGACGTCAAACGCAGTTGTTTTCGCCTACCTGTTTGTTCCTATGTTTTATCTTTCGTCATGCACGTCTCAACAACATCACTATATATTCTCAGATATCATATTGTTTTAACATTATTTACTTTAGCTGACAAAAATGAATTTGTGGAATTTACCGTAAATGCTGGAAGAAAATGCCATCAGTAAAGACAGTTTTCTTAACCTGTTCTTTTTCAATTGAAAATTTATATGTGCGTAAAAATACCGATTAAATTATGCATTTAGCGATTGAGGGTTGCCACTTAGCCAATGGGGAACCATTTTTGCGCAGTTTAAATGGCCTGATAACGTCATCATAAATCGTTTTCTGGTCTTGTTAAAAAAGTCCCCTAACTTTGCTAAAGTAGTTGTAGTAAAGTATAAGAAATCCTTGTTATTTTCCCTAGTCAATCACCAGATACTGAAAATCACGAAATAGGAAGAGCGTATTGTATGACATTTTGCATCTACACATTACTTATCACTATAATGTAAGCAAGGCACCGAAGTGGAAGTTACTTGTTGCGTGTGAATCAAGACGGTTGTGAAATGCAAGATTTTGTTTTTTAGTCTTAACGTATAGGGAATGAAATCCACACTAAAAATCACACATGACATAGTCCTGCAAATTTGCCAATTTCTGCGTTTTTGATCAAAATTTCCTGAGATCGATGCCAATCCACATTAAAATTTCTAGGAGATGCATGTGTGTCATGCGCTTGCTTTCAAGTCTAATCGCCATGGATCCTTGCCTGCATTCAAAATTCCCCAAACCTCAAGTAAAATGACCACTTTTGTCGCTACTTCCTTTAATGTTTGTCTCGATCATCAATATTTATGTTAGTGTGTGATTGTTAATTTCATTGATTGTTACGCCGATTGGCCGCTATTGCCGAGATGTAGGCTTATATGCCGGGTGATAGCTGAGATTTACTTTGTTGTGACTGTCATTTTTGCCACATATTACTCTGATGTAATAGACTCATTACGAGATTAGCATTGGTATGAAAGGCACTATCGTTTAAATTTACATTGAAGTGATAGTCATTTTCGCCAAAGGAGAAGCTGATTTAAGGATTTAACAGCTACTTTTCCCGATATTTGCTCAGCCCTTTTGGTGCTGATGCTATAACTGCCGAGATTTGCGTTGTAATGGGGGCTTTCATCAAGGCTTCCGTTGATGTTATAGACGTTATGTGTGTCGGTGTGAGGATTGATTTCACCGTGCAGGTCAATCGATGAAGAACGACTAAAATGTTAATATTGTAACCAAGTTTATAAAAAATAATTTAAATTTCGAAGCAATTTATTTAATTATTTTGAATGCCGTTTGGAAAAATTAAAAATCCGCCTGTTATTGTCAAATCAGTATGATTGTTTAAACTTGAAACTTTTTTGGCCAAAAAATTGTTTGACTTTGGGAAATTTAAAAAATATATATGTTTTTTGCCAGTCGATTTTTACCGTCGCCTTTGAGTGAAGTTATGACTTATGAAGTTTAACTTTTTTTGCTTTGAAGATTTAATTTTTTTTTTTTTTTGCTTTTAATAATAATAAAAAAAAAAAGGCATGAAAAAGAATCTAGACATTCGATTCTTTTGAACGTTTAACTGGATAAAGTATTTTAAGAGTGTTACGACACTTTGTCTTTAGCGTATGGGATGCCGTGTTTACTTGGTATTAAGACACTATTTTGAATTGAATGACCATATATATAACGGGGAGTATGTCTGGTTTTACGTGTTTTATGTTAATCAATAGTTTTATTCCGATATTGTTAAACACTTAAACTTTCAAAGCAAGACGATTGTTGACTTGAAAAAAGGGACTACTATTTTCAACTTCTGATACTACTATTTTGGCTACTATTTTCAATGTCTGAGACTACTATTTTGGCTTCTATTTTTAACATCTGGGGCTACTAAAGCAACTATTTTCAAAGCTTATAGTCAGTGGCAGCCCTGCTCTTCAAAACCAGTAAGTTATGTTTTAGAGTTTGGTTTATTGTTTTTTAAAGAGTGTCATAAAATTCTATCTTTGCCTCTTTTTCTGCGTCGTTAGTTGGTGCATATACCTGTATAATAGTTAATTTGGCAAACCTTGAAAAAAAGTTTGCTTTAATAATTTGATTATTAACTGGTTTCCAGTCTAAAAGGCTTTTCCCTTCTTTTTCACTCATAATGATTGCAACACTTTTTTCGTGTTTTACATCTTCTCCTGAATAAAGTGTGTGGTACTTATCTGAAGTCCTCATCTCACCAAAACCAGTCCAACTAGACTCGACGACACCTAATACATCAATGTGGTAGTTGTCCATTTCATTTACAGTTTGCCTAGTCTTGCTAATTTGGAACATGGTCCTAACTTTCCACGTTCCGATGTTAAACTTGATTTTTGGCTGAGCGAGTGACCACATCTGCAATTGGGGTTCCTTTCGTCTTTGCTCTATTTCTATCATATTAGGTTCCCCAATAGAGTCAGTTAGGAAAGTTGTCTGCAGGGGGATTACAAGTCACTGCACCATGACCGTTAGGAGTAGAATTTACTATGCTTGTGGTTTCTGTAGACGTAGTTTTTTTTTACGTGGATGGGTGTTTAGCCCATCGCACAACCCTCCTCATTTTACCCGGGCTTAGGACCGGCATATGACGGGCAAAGCTCCACCTGTGGCAGAGTTCCGAGGGAGATTAAGAAAACAAAAAAATTCTTTGATCAGAATAAGCAATTTTTTTTCTCTCAATAATATGTTATGTAATAACAATTTTTGTTTATGTTTAGAAAAAAAAAATGATTTATATTGATCTTTGTTATGGATGTTTTTAAAAATTGTATATAAGTTCTCTTTCAGCTTTACTTTGATATTACCAATTAATTTTAGCTTCAAAGAAATATGCAGAAGTTAAATTTCATTTCTTATTATCTGCCTTCACTGTTTAATTGAATTCTCCTATAGATACTTTTGTAAGTAAAATGTAGCTGATTAGGAACTTTTTTAGTGTTTAAAAATAAATTTAAATATACATTTAAGAAAAAAGTAAAAGTGTTAGTGGAGAGAAATTTATAGTTAGTGTCAGATTATAACTTACATAATTTCAGTTTTACTTAAAGTTAATACTAATCAATCACATTGGAACTGTTTAAATTTTGTATCAAATTTTGTTTTAGACATCATGCTGAACCCATGGTGAACCTGCATTATTCTGGTCAGAGTGCAAGCAGTGGTCAAATCACAATGGATGTTGCTACTTCCAGCACAGCCAATGAAAGGCAGTGGTTTGAACAATCAGTGTCCGATTTACCTGAACTTCCACCCCGTGTGTTTAACGAAGGAGAACCTTCTGAAGTATGTTTATCTGTATTGCTAGTACTTGACAAGAGTGACTAGGTAGTAATTTTACTAAACACGATTCCACTTGGGATTATTTATAATAAATCAAAAAAGGGAATATACTTGTGACAGGTCTAGTAAGGCTAAAACATTTCTTCATTGAAATCGTATCTTATAAATAATCTGAATGTAATCCAGGGCACCAATAAGGGCTATTGTACCTTGCAGTAGTGTAGTAATTTGTTTCAAATTATAACCTAAATCGGTTATATTAGAATTAAGTTGGTGGTTTAGGAATAAATTTTGGTCAGTTGATGAATCTATTTACCATACCATAATCCAATATAGATTTATATAAAAAAAATTCAAATGAAAGAAAATACATTAAAACAAAGGAAGTATAAAATTATGCTTCTTTAGTCAGAGCATTAGCAACATAACTAAAAGAAATATAAAATCAGAATACTATCAAATAAACTATTGTACTTAAAACGGAATCTAAAATAATATGCAATGAACAATGAGGTCCCGACCTGCCTCTCATCAGGGGGTTCAATAGGCCAAGGACTCCAAAGGAGATGTGAATTGTTCATTGCATATTATTTTTAATTCTGTTTTAATTACAATAGTTTGTTTGGTAGTATTTTTACCACATAATTTTACACTTTGTTGGGAGTTATAGATTCTTCAGAGGACTTCAATTATCATAAATTTTTCCACACATTTCTATTGCTGAATTTTAAATGGAAATATTTTGGCAATTTCTATTTCAAAGCAGCAAATTACATCTTTTGCTTTGTGTTAGCTTCTTTTTAATTTGGTTTCATTTATACATGACAAGAGCATTCCTTGATAAATAGAAAAATTAAAAAATATTTTTTCAGCCCTCATCTAGTCAAGAAGCTAATGACTCTCAAGAACAGAGCGCCCCAGCCAGTTCAGAAAGCGAAACCGAAGCTGGCGTTCAGACAATCCAACCAAACCAAGACCTTCTCCCATTCATTTCCAATTTAAGGAGTGTCCCTCCTCCAAGCTCAAGTTCTGCCCCTGCAGAAGGCATGGAAGAAATGGAGGATAATGATGTGGATTTAATGATGGAAGTGGATTCGTGGGAGGACAGTGATGATGATACAAGGCCCAGTTCTAGGGGTATGGGAGGAAGTGACAGGTAGGAGCGTGGAATGTTTTAGGCTTAGTGAGTTTAACATACAGTAATACAGTAATCTGGTTTGTATTTGTGTCATGTTCAGTTATGCATACTCAAAATTATCTGTTTCCAATATTGCATTGATGAGTTATTTCTGTATGTCCTGCCAATTTTTATAAAGCTAACTAGATTAAGTGTGAATAGTTGTCCTTGCTTTGTACAGAGTGCAGAGGCTTCATTTCCTTTTTATAATGACCAGTTACTTAAAGATAATGATCTTTCTCTTGTTTTGATAGTCGAGTATGCAAAATTTCATCAAGGTCGAAATAATTCTGTAGATTTGTACGTACGTGATTATTATGTTTGTGGGTTGACTTTGTGTTTACTAAACAAAAATTTACATCTAAGAGTGTGGCTTTGTGTAAATTGACTACAGCATTTAATCTGTGCATTCAATTTCTTGCCTATATTTGTTTCCATTTAAAACTTTGTTGTTTCGGACTTGCAGATTCTTTTAAAATTGTTAGAACCAAAGATTAAATTTTTTTCCCAAACTATGTTATGAGCATTTACCTACACTTCAATTCGTATCCATAATTTGAGCTTTAACCATTATTATAAGAATTTCTATGTGTTTATCTGCTTATAACATACATTATATTACAACATGATAAAGTTTTGCTTTTGATGCTTAAACAATATAATAATGAAAACAACTGGTTATTTAGGTTAAGTTTTGATATAGATTTTTTTTTCTCATAGAGTTTCGTCTACTTTTATGGACTCGCTGAACGATGAAGTGAAAGCTGCAAATGAAGAGTTAAAAAAGGTGGAAGCACACATGTCAACTGTCAGCCAGCCAAGGGTGAAAAAGAAGTTTATGGGGCACAGGAATGCTAGGACTATGGTAATACAATAAACTTCCTTTGCACACACACAATTTTTTAATTAAATCTTCTTTTTTATATACTTAATAAATACTCATACCTTTAAGTATTGGTGTGCTATCAATTTGATAAATTTATTATAAACATTATTAGTTTTTTTTTATTAAGTCCATATTTTAATGCTATTAGTCAACTTCTTTACATGTTATAGATTAAGGAATCGACCTTCTGGGGTGATAACTTTATAATGAGCGGATCGGACTGTGGTCACATTTTCATCTGGGATCGACACACCACCGAATTGGTCATGTTAATGGAAGCTGACCATCATGTTGTCAATTGTTTACAACCCCATCCATTTGATCCTAGTGAGTATTTAACTACCATTTCTTTACATATAATTTAGTTTTAGTTAAAATAGTACTATTTTATTGATTCAATGTTACATGATTTTATTCTACAGTTCTTGCATCTAGTGGAATCGATTATGATATTAAACTTTGGGCACCTTCAAGAGAGGAGCCCTTTTTTGATGTTGAAAAGGCTAATGAGGTACTTCATATTTTTTAGTTGCATGTAATTGATTTTACAGGGTTCCCATGGTCATTTAAAGTGCTTAATATTTTTGAACCTGTTTTCAAGGCCTTCAAAGTACTTGAAAATGCTTAGAGGTGCTTAAAAATCCTTAGAGGTCCTTAAAAATTCTTAATTTTTGTGGATGTTGTGTGCTCAACTGCAAAATTTATAAAAATACAACTCAGACTTGTTATTTCCGCGTGACCACCACTTATCCGCACCGTATCAGAAATCTCCGATATATTTGTATTACACATGCACCAACTTGTAACTTTTTGGTAGCATATACTTTATTAAAAATTTATATATAGACATGAAGCTTGAAAACAAATTTCCGAAGGTCCTTAAAAACATTAATTAGGTTCTTAAAAGTCATTGATTTTCATTCTGTGATTTGAGTGGGAATCCTGTTTTAGTCGTTATCATATTTGATAGTGAGTATCCTCAAGAAAGGATGCAGTATTTAACCTTCTCGGGGATTCTTCTTCTATATAACATGAAAAGTTGTGCGTATTTGTGTCTCATACGCACATGTTCCTAACTGGAAATTAATGTAAAAAAAAATTTAAAAAAAAGTTACTTTTGATGTTATAAATCTTTTAAGATATTAGAGTGGTCTTCATATACATAATCGAGTTGAACTCTTGGCCAAGTGGCAGAATGCTTGCTTTGCGCATGAGAGGTCTCGATTTTGAGCCTCTGTTTGGTACTCTACTGTCTTAGTTTTCAAAGTGAGTAGACACGCTAACGATTGTAACAGTCTTGCATTGCTTGTTGAGTGGCTTGGAGGGTTTTCTGAGTTTTTTTCAAGACATAAATACGAGTCTCTTTCTCCTCAAAGACATCACAAAAGGATCTTCTTGAGACTATGACTGTAGTTAATTGGCTAGATCTAATATGTTTTGGCGAGTGCTGGTCTAATATGTTTTTGGGTGCAACAAAATCTCTACTATAACCAATATATCAGGGATGGCACGCCTGCGCCAATTTAAAATTCTGATACAAAATGGCTTTTTTTACAATTTTTGCTTCAAATGCTGCACCATTTTTTTTTAATTTGGTGTACGTGTCTGTTGGCTGAAAACCGCTTGCATTTCTGTGACAATTCATCAATAGTTGTTTTGCCATTGTCTCTGTACAGCGTATCAGCTTTCCAGGGACGCGATTCTTCCACCGATGAAATTTTTTTATTATAATTTTTTCATGTTCATATTTTCCCACTTTTTTTCTCGACTTTCTGAGAAAATTGCCTTTTTTCTGCAATTTTTCTTGTGGAAAGAGTAGTTATCTCTTTCCCAATGAAGTGTTTTCTCTTATTTTGGATTGGTACAGTTCTGTGAATTTTAGGTTTGTTGACCAAAATTTCGATTATGAATGGGCCAATCACCCTGATTCATGCTTCTTCTAAGCCTCGTTATTTACATGGGTGTGATGGAATTTTACTTAAGAGTTACGCTTATGTAATGGGCACTATTAGCGAGATTTGTGTCTCTATGGCGATCGCTACCTCCGAGATTTACATTGTAGTGTTATGATAATTTTCGTTGAGTATTGTGCCGATATAATAGGAGACTTGCATTCCGAGAGGAGATTACATTCAATGCTATGTACGTTGGTGTAACGATCATTTTGAGCAGGTGTTATGCTGTTGCTAATATCTGATTTTACCTTGCTTTTAAGTCTAGCCATAGAACTTGCAAACGTTCAGATTTCTCCAAGCCTCCAATGCAATGACTGCTAGCCATTGTTTCCTCTAATGTTACAGCCTCTATAGCCGTTTAGTCTGAACGTATTGTTGATGTGCATTTATTTCCTTATTTCCGTGATTTGTGCCAATATGGCGAGCGCCATCGCCGTGATTTACGTTGCGTGATGATCATTTTTGTCGGTCGTTGTGACGATGTAATTGTCGCTATTGTCGAAATTTGCACCTGTGCATTTAAACTGTTTTTGTATTGGTGTGAAGACATTTTAATTGAGCGCTGTTGTAATATACGATATTATCGTGATTTGCGCCAATGTTATCAATGATATTACCGAATTTTGCACTGGTATGGTGAGCGCTATCACCGGTATATATGTTGCTGTGATTGCCATTTTTGCCGAGATTTATACTGAAGTAATATCGGCAATTGCCGAAATGTGCGATATAGTTTTGGTGGCATTCGCCTTGACTTTCTCTGGTGTGATAGCTATCTCCGTGATTAGTGCTTGTGTATGAGGTCTCTATTTAATTTATATCGATTCAGGATTGCTAAAATTTTAGTATAGTATTGTGCAAGAAAATTCGTACCGATTGTAAAATTTTTATCTTTAGTCCATGTTTAAAATTGTAATTTTTACTACAATTGTATGTAAAATTGTTTGTCTATTTTAGCTTGACAAACAATTTTACATTTTAGCTATAACTATAAATAATAGTTTGAAAGTTGAAGCAATTTTTTTATATAATTGTTTAACTTATGCACCAGATCCTTCACTTTAATAGTTAATTGCAGGTCTTGTAACAAAGAATAAAAAATAACACTGACATTTTTATTTAAAAAAAGTTACCACAGACATCACGTCAGTAGCCCAAGTCATCCTGCATGTACAGTGGAATGTCTTTTTTTATTGTGATACAATGCATAGGCCAAACAAGCATTACTGAGTACAACCAAAGTTATTTATATTTATAAGTGTGTAATATTAATAATTTATTTTATTCATGTATTTCTTAATTTTTTTTATGGACATTATCTTTTCATTTGTTTACTGTTTGAGTAGTAGTAATTGACATGACTAAAACATAAATTAAGGAATTAAATGTTCGTATACAGAAGATCCATATATTAGATGTGTAGTAAATATATTAAATAACTGCAATAAATGTAATATCCTTCTAAACAAAACAAAACAATCATTCTTAACATGATACAAATCTTGATTTAAATTTATTATAAAAACCTATTTCAATCGATTCAAATTTTGATTTTAACTTATATAAGGCAGAAACAAGATATGATTTTTCCTATCATGAAGGTAATAAAAATCGGATTTCAACTGATACAAAATTGGATTTTGGCTGATACGAAGCTGATATAAAATCGGATTTCAATTGATACAGAGCCGATACCAGTGGGACGTGAAGCTGTGCCATCCCTGAATATATATATTGTACTTCCCTCTGAACAACTTGGGATTTTATTGCAATAATCGAGTTATTTTTTAGTACATAGCTCAAATTTTGAGCTTAGTTTTTAGGTTCACACTGACACGGAATGTCAAAGAAATGGAAAATAGTCAGAAATATACATGTATAAATATAATATGGGCTCAATTGCTACTTTGGCCTATGCATTGTATCACAATAAAAAAGACATTCCACTGTATATGCATGATGACTTGGGCTACAGGTGTGATGTCTGTGGTAACTTTTTTTAAATAAAAATTTCAGTATTATTTTTTATTCTTTGTTATGAGACCTGCAATTAGTTTTTAAAGTAAAGGAGTTGTTTAAGTTACATTACATATTTTATTGCTAACCCTTAGTATTATGTATGATTTTTGAATTATAGAAAATTTTTCTTTCAAAATTTATCAATGTAGATTATCAAACGCAATGAAATAATGCTGGAAGAAACTAAAGACACCATTACTGTTCCTGCGTCTTTCATGTTTCGAATGTTTACTACATTAAATCACTTTAGAACAGGTAAGTTTTTATGATGCAGTTAATATTTTTTTGTTAATTTAAAAGTAATGTATAAAATAAAAAAAGGAAGTTTAACAATTGACTTTTAACAGTCACTAATAAATGTTTAACCTAACAACTGCTGCATTTTTAATTTTGGCATGTTATTTTAGACATATACATCTAACAGTTAAATATGAAGATCCCAATATATTAGTTATTAGCCCACAGTAATAGTTTAAAATTTAACTTTGCCATCCAAATGCAACAGTACTGAATCAACATAAAAAATAATTCCCGAACTGTTTAATTTTGGATTGGTCTACAGAAGCTAGCCATTTCAAAAATGGACCTCCTAAAGCAAATTCTGGAAAATAGTGAATATTATTGTACTTTAAATTTTTTAGTTAATTTGCTTAGTAACTGGATTTCTGGCATAGTGGCGAAACTTCCAACTTTTGGCTTGCCTCTATATAAAGGATAAAGTGCTCACTGACCCATCCCCAATTTTCCCCCTTTCCTCAACTTTGAAATTTGGTGCAAATGTCAACAGACAGCAAATAAAGTAAGCTATCCCCTACATCGATTAACCAACTTGAAGGATGTCGAATGTTCTAAATGTCCTACTTTCTAGGAAGCTGAAAATATTCATAAAGCTGTGAAAAGTAAAATATTAACATTTTGATTGTTCATCCTTAGAAGGTAGAAAATAGATAAAACTTTCCAAATGTAGAATGTTCCAATGTCCCATTAAGCTAGGATGATGAAAATGTGTATACAGGTTTAAAAAGCTCTACAAGTGTGTAAACTATGGTAATTTCGACTAACCACCCTTGAAGATCAGAAAGGAATAAAAAATTCCAAGTGTGAAGTATTCTAATACTTAAGCTCCATAAAGCCAGAAAATGGGAACACATGCTCCCAATGCTGTATATAAGCCATCAGGATTTTTACTACCTATATTTAAGGGATCAAAAAAGTGTAAAACGTTCAAAATGAGGAATTTTCCAATGAGCGTATAATTTTTTTAGAAGTTTTATGGATTGGTGTAGATAAAATCAGTGAAAGTTGTTATTTTATAAACTTCTACTTTTAGGACGAGCATATAGGTGGAGTCGTGCAGCAAGAGAAATGCGTGCCGCAAATGCAGATGCAAGTAGACGATAATATAACTTATATGCTGTCAGACTTAAAATGTGTGCATTTTTTTTTTTTTTTGAGTTTATTATTTGTTATTTATTGCTTTATTTATTTGCTATTTATAGTTTGTTAAAAAGGGCTTTTGTATATGAATACAATATTATGGTCAAAGTTGTGCTAACATAAAGTTTGAATCGAGTAATTATCTAATTAATCATATTTTCTTTTTAACTTGTTGCAATACAATATTTCAGAAAGGCAATTAAATCTGACTAGACTGAAATTTCCCTCCAGCTTAACTTTGAAGTAAAGTTGTGCCGACTATTTTCAAACCATTACTTTCGCCAACATAATTCTGCTGCAAAAATTAATCCATGTACTAAGTCTTTAAATGTAGAGAAGGAAAATCAATACCTTCAATTTCAAAGCAAAACATATTATGAACTATTGCATAAGATTTTATTTTATTTATTATAAAGTTTTGAGATCCTTTGAATAAAGTACCCATTATTTATATGATTGAAAGTGTTATGGCATTTATAATGGCTGAGGAAACATTACAATTTTAAAACATCTGCAGTATGGAGAATTCTAAAATCTGCATCTGCTTGTTTTATAGAGAATAAATACATTATGCTGTCTAAAACTCTAGTATTTAAGTAAAAAATAAATTAATACTTGGATGGTTTTTACACAGTAATAATAAAAGTTGAATTTTATTTTAAAATGCAGCATACGTTAATTGAGAAACTATTGTTTGTGTGTAAATTTATGAGCATATTAAAAATATTTGCTTCTGTATATCGGATTGTTATTATACCTTATATTTATTTTCCAAAGATCAAAATTCTAAGTTTACATTCTATATTAAAATCTTTTATTTACACCAAAAACGGATTTTGTGACATAATCTAGTTATGTTTTTGCATATTTATTAGTTTATTTATTAGTATGTTTTCACTTATGTGTTTTAGAATGTTATACTATCCAGTGTTGACTTTTAGTGTAATAGAAGTAATAAATGGAATATTTATTCATTTATAAGAATTATCTCTTGCCATGAAAGTCTATGGAGCTCTTTCTTTATCAAGACAATTTTTGATGAATTTTATTTTGATTCAAGGAATAACTAGAGTTTAGAAACACATTTAAAAAATTAAAATTTTGTTTCTTTTCTGCTTGAGCATTTCACCTCCAAAGCCAAATATTTGATGTTACTCTAATTACATAAAATAAAACTATCAATTTTGATTGTCAAAATATTGGTTGTAGTTATTTAATGTAAATTAAATAAGCCACACTGAAAATAATATTAATTCTTTAAGGTTGTCTTCTGAAGTTATTTAGAATTTATATTTAAAAATAAAGTTGATCTAAAGACTTTTGTTGGATCTTTTTTATAGAATATGTGGAAGGAATTTATCTTTTATATAAATATTAGCATTTGAAATAAGTTTAATTTAAAGAATTTGTTACTCCATGATCTTTATTAAAATAGTACAAGAAATTGATGACAATTGGGAAATTTGTTGTTGTAGACTAGTATATTCACACATATCTTCAAAAATATTTGAATTATTCGCATACTCTTTAAGTTTTAAAGAAATTATTTTTTTCCGCAATTTTCTGAAATCATCTCCATCAACAATACATTCAACGTAATTGCAAAGTCTCGACTTCCACCATCTACAAAAAAAATAATTTTTTTTTCAAGTGTAATACCTCCAACATTTTATTTGAAAAGTTAAAAAGGCAACTTGTACACATACACATACAGAAATGCAGAATAAGGAATTAAACTGTAAACTTACTTAATATCATAATCTGTTGTTAATATCTTCAAAATAGTATTCAGGTTCCAACTCAAGCCATCACTAGAACATATTGAATTTCTGCAAGCATTATATCTTTTTTATAAAAAGTTACATCATAAGTTAAATTTATAGTGTCCCCAAAATATTGTTACAGTGTTTTCCTTTAACTATTGGATTTAGGGAATCAATGTAAATTGCCAAAATAAGGTAAGGTATCATAAAAGCGATAGTTGGATTTCCAAGGGAATTGTTTTTTAAAAGTTTAAGAATTTTATTATTATGCAGCTTCAGTTAAAAAAGTTTCTCTAAAATTCAAATCATATTAATGCAAAAGTAAAAAAACCCCTCAATTTTAAAATGAACCAAAATAGAACGCCTTTTGAAACATTTGTTATCATTTGAAACATTTTTTATGATTAATCCAGATTAACGGGAGTACAATTTAATTTTAATTTTTTTGTCGTTAAGGTGGTGAAATCGAGGTAGAAAAGGGGTATAGTATAATCATAACTTGAGACCCACTGAATCAATTTGAAAAGGCTTTTCTTTCTATAGATTTTTTAATAATTCAGTTTATTGAAACACAATATCATTCCTATGTTTTGTTGCTAAGGTGGTGATATTAAGGATAGGGGTTCATGTGGGGAACCCAGGCATAGCTTGCTATTGAATAAATTAATTTCAGGATTCCCACTGAAATCACAGAATGAAACTCGACTTTTTAAGGACCTAAATAATAATTTTAAGGACTTTCAAAAATTAGTTTTCAGGCATGTCTTTATATAAATATTTAATAAAGGATACTCAACCCAAAAAGTTACAGAAATTTTCAATAATAATGTGAAGTAAAAGTAAAAATATTGAAATAATATTTTATTGAATATTTTATTAAATATTGCACTTAATCATTAATTATCCATCCTTAGTTAAAGTGCCCAGCTTAAATTATTTTAACCGGACAACTTTGGGCACTTGAACTAGGTTTAAATAAAAAGATAATGTAAACAAAAGCATAATGTATGATAATTATGAGTATTTTAAGAGAACTAAAAAAAGGAAGATGAGAGAAACTTACTGGATAAGATTATTTTCTAAAATAAATTGTAATTTTTTGTTTAGAATATTTGAAGAAAATCCACACTGCTGATAAGCTGCAGAAATATCATCTGAAAGAAAGTACATTTAGGTCCAATATATAGGATGTTCCAAAATTGTTGCTACAAGTTTATTTCTTAAAACTATTGGAGATGAGTAATAAGTGAACATTGAAAAAAATCTTTAAATAAGATAAGGAATCATAAAACGATAGTTTGATTTTCTTAGGTGATAAATTTAAAAGACATAAAACTTTAAATTTTATACAGCCTATGTATGGGAAAATAATCAGTTACTCTAATAGTGTTCCTAAGGTCAAGTCACAGGGATGCAAAATACAAGATGTGTTTGGAAAGTAAGTTCCGTTTGGTAATAAAAAGGAAACGAGTACAGATACATCCAAGTAATTAATTTCACACAAATCTAGAATACTTATACTACTTTTTGACATAGCTCCCATAATTTTCCAGGCATTTGTCATAATGTGGTATAAGTTTTTTTATTCGTTTTTCATAGAATGTTACCGTCTGAGTTGTCAACCATGTGGTATCATGTTTTTTTTAGCTCTTCATCGTTGTTGAAACGTTTACCACCATGGAAGGACTTCAGATAGAGAAAGAGATGGAAGTCGCTACGAGTGAGGTCGAGGCTGTACGGAGGATGTTCAAAAACGTTCCAGCCAAAGCTTTGAAGGAGTTTTTTTGCGACATTGTTACTGAAAACACAGTTTTTCAATAAATATCTCGTAAACTACTGTTTGTGAAATTTGTGGGAATTCAAGAGCATTAATTGTAAATTTACGGTTTTCCTTAATCTTTTTTCAACTGCGCTAATCACTTCATCAGAAACCATCGATGGACGTCCACTTTGTTCATCGTACACGCCCTTCTTTAAACTATCGAACTCATCTTCTCAAAACAGAATCACTCATCGCAGATTTGTCGATGAATGTTGATTGCTTTAAAGTTTCTCCCATTCAGAAAATGAATTACTGATGGAATTTCACAAGCAGCGGGATTTTCAATCAACGCTGTCATTATAAACAATCACTTCGAAGGACATACATCACAGAGCGAGTTCAAAATGGCGTCATTTTATTTTGCTTGACCTAGAGTAACTACCGTGCATGCCCGGTAATGTGAACGCAGCGTAGAAAAATGGAAACGGAACTTACTTTCTGAATGCACCTCGTAAAAATTCAAATCTACCTGTAAAGTTAGCCAAATTGTCATTAATTAAAAATGTGAAACCATTTTAGAAGAACTATTTGTTGAGGGAAATTACTTATAGAACAAAACCAGATTAAGTAATTTCCTATTCTTAGGTATTCTAAAGATTAAGAATTATTTTCTTCTTAGAAAGCTTGTAGGAAAACAGTATTTTAGACAACAAAGTTTCAACAGAACATTTAAAACAGATTTTATAACATTGATATCAGCAACATATAATTTTCCTCTTTTAAATAAAGATAAGGGTCACAACACAAAGTAGTTTTAATAAACATCAAGCATCAAAACAAATTGTTTAATACTGCATACCTGCCAACATTGGCATTTTCAAATTAGTACAATTTTTACGGAACAAATATTTGCATTCCTATGACTCATGGAAAGTCAAATAGCGACAATATTTATAAATGTAATATATAAATAATAGTAATTCTATTACAAATGCAAAAAAAAAAAAAAAAATTGCATAATATTAAATTGCTCTCAAATATAACAAATTGTTACATTTTAGCACAAAATGGAAATTATAAAATAAAAAAAAAACTTGGATTTAAAAATAAATGAAATTTAAACTTTACGATGAAATCTCTGATGATCTTTAAGATTTAGTCTACATTACACCTAAATAAAATATGCTTTATGACACAAAAACTCTAGTGAAACATACAATGAGTTTAATCACACGCACAAATATCAATTATGCAGGCTTTCGAATTCTTATTATTACATTTGATGTTGTCACTGTGCTTTTTAGAATTGATATGAACTTCGACATCAGTAAATCCTCCATGAGAAATCTTAATATCAGATGCATAGATAGAGCAGAATGCAAAATTTGTTTCTTTGTTTGAATTTCTGATGATTAGAAGTAAAACGCTTGGTTTGAAGTAAACTCCAAAAAAACTTAATATTTTCTGGAATCTTACACCAGGATTGTTTAACTTGGATATTTTAAAATAAATAATTAAGACTAACAAAGAAGCTGAAAACCGAAAGTGCTTTAATCTCTAAAGTCCGAGAAAACGAAACAGTCGTTCGGAGAGTGCAGCCAAAACAATTGAAAACGGCGGGGGGCGCGATTTAGTGCGCAGCGTTGGAGTACGGTCCAAAAGAAGAAAGAATAATAAAAAAAAACTAAAGCACTTTCAGTTTTCTACTTTATTGATCTCTAAAGTTCGAGACAACGAAACAGTTGCTTGGTTCGCCAAATCCCGTCGGCAACACAGATGAAAACAATGAATTTCCGGCGCCGCGCTCAAGTGCTTTTATTATATACGCGCAACATTATTGTACGGTCCAAACAGAAGGAAGAACCAAAATCTAAAGCATTTTTGGTTTTCAGATTCTTTGTTAATCTCTTAAGTCTGAGGCAAAGCAATAGTTGTTTGGTTCGCTAGGTCCCGTTGGCAACACAAATGAAAACAGTGCATCCCCGGCGCCGTGGTTTAGTGCTATTATTTACGCGCAAGTCCAGTACTATTATTTACGTTTTGGAGTCCAGTCCAAAAGAAGGTAGAATTAAAAAACTAAAGCACTTTCGGTTTTCTGCTTCTTTATTAACATGTAAAGCCCGAAAAATCGAAGCAGTGGTTTGGTTTGCCAAATCTAATCGGCAACAGAAAAGAAAACAATGCATCCTCGCCAACGCGCTTTAGTGCTGAACATATGCGCAATCTTGGAGTGTGAATAAATATTTTGACTGACGAGGCAGCTTTGGAAAATCGTTTCGGTTTTGTTGGTGACTTGAAAAAATATTTAAAAAAAAAAAAAAAAAAAAAACGAATACCGTGAAATCCGTACGATTTTTTTAGCTGTTCGTACACCCGTACAAAATAGTAAAAATCCGTACATTGTACGGATGATTCGTACAAGTTGGCAGGTATGATACTGCTATCAATTACATATAAATTTACTTCACTAAGTAATGATATAGCTCAGTCAATTTTTTTTTTAAGTCTATCAATTTTAAAGAAAGGGTGTCAATCTTTTTTTTTTTTTAAATCTATAACTTTTTTTTTATTCTGTAAAATTCCGTAACTTTTAAAATAAATCAACCTATCATTTTATGATTTTCTACCTTATTTTAAATGCATTTGCTTGACACTTAACCTTTTTGGGACACCCCCCAGTATATAAGAATATGTACAGTAGGGTGGTTTAACAATACATGTAAAAAAAAAATAATAAAGTTTCTCATACATACCAGGCCATACCATTTTTAGACTTGTGGACAGTAATATTCTGGAAGAATTTCAACTATAAGTGGGTGCTCAACGCCCACAAACTTCATAAGTTAGTGTATTCCATTGTAATTTTTCTATTAATTAAAAAAAAAAAAAAAACCTACAAATTTCATGTAAATTTTTTTATTTCATAATCTCTTACACCGCCGACCAAACGGTATAGTGGTTAGCGTGCTAGCTTCTAGACCGCGAGGTTGCGGGTTCGAGTCCCGCGTTGGCATGGGTGTTTGTAAATGTATGTTGGCTTGTCTAATGACGAAATGTTTCGGCACATTATAGCCCTCGTGTTGCTGACGGCGCCAGATAATCTGAATACAACCAACCATAATCTCTTACAAAAAAATAAATTAATGTAGAAGTAAAATATAAAAAAAAAGTATGTTTTGTTCTTTAATATTACAAAATAGTGTCCAAAACTGTCTTTTTCATAGTTTCTATTGGAATGCATTTTCTATTGTTTCTACCGCCTGCAGCAATAAGTGCTTTTCATCTTCATAATTTGTTGTAATTTTATTGAAATTTTTAATAAGCTTAGCGTCTCGTTCTACACTACATTCACTACTTGCAAATTTTGAAGCCGTTTTTTTCCCCTTTACGGTAGTTATCATTGTCATTCCATTTGTCAAGAGAAAGGCTTAAAAATAACTTGCCTGTATTTATACGAGATAAGAGTTCTGATGTTCTCCTTGTCACAAAGTCTGACAGTCGCACACCATCTTTGAAAATGTCAGGTTCACCTCTTGCATTACACTTCTTAAATTTTTACATAGCTGTCATTCCTATTCGATCTACAATTCTTTGTTTTTCTTCCATGAAAACTATCAGAAAAGAGATAAAGTCCTGCCAAATCATCAGATAAGTACCACATATGACATTCCATCACTTTTCTAGCAGAAAGCATAATCACCTTTGTCTATTGATAGATAATTTTCAAGATCTTTCAAAAACTTGAAATTAGTTTCAGTAGCAAAATGTACCCGTACTTTTGTGTATAAAAGAACACCAAATTATACAAATCTTAAAATCTAATTTTCTTCCATCACTGTTACACTAAAAGCATCTCGCTGATCTCAAAATAAAAATATCTTTAATGCATATTGTAATTTAGTCATCCATCAAGCATGTTGAATTGGTCTTGGTCACAACACCATTCCAAACAGCCTTGAATCACTAAAAGATTTGAATGTCTGTAGAACTTGAAAGCCAAAAACATAAAGTAAATGTTTTTGCCCAACTAATTCCATTATGTGATGGCAGCAAGTTAGCTAGAGAAGTTTAGATTCAAGTTTTCTTTATTGTAAAGCACATGCTCAATTTAAACTGGTGTTCAAGCTTGTTGTATCAAAGTATATAGCTTGAACCAATGCTGTGACATTCCACTCTTTCAGTAAAATATGTATAGCATTAGTTGCATTTTCTCCAGTTCCAGCAGTCAAGTTTTGGCTCTCCAAGGAACTTATCAAGGCCATCTCCAGTTACAAATACTGGTAATCGATCAACGTTTCCACATTTTAGGGAGGACTTTGCCAGAGAGCCACTAGAGGGAAATTTGGTTTGAATTCACCTTTTATTGATTCTGCATACTCCTTCCAGGATTTTTTATGTGTTTGCTGAATAGTACTTCTTGAAACTGGTATGCAAGATGGATTGTGACCAAAAGCTGCTGCGAGTGAAACAATTAGACGAACCGCTCAACTGCTATTCATTATGTAAATTATTATCAGAAATAATGTTACATTTAATAAAATATTTTAGAATTAATAATAATATACATATATAATATAACAAACTAAATTTCTACCAAAAACTTCTGGTAAAAATTCAAAATACTTCTGCACGGTAAATTAATTGTTGCATTTCCTAAACGCCTAGTAATGTCATATTGTGGATGTCATTGAGCACTCTCTTAGAGTTTGAGTAAGAAACTAAAACTTATCCAGCATTATACTACTGGTGAGTAAAAAAAAATAGGGGGTGGCCTGGACTCTAGCTCAATTTTTTTTTTTTTTTTTTAACCGCCCTAATGTATAGTTAAAAAATTATGATGCATTGAAAATAAATTCTTTAACAAAACATACAATTATAAATTTAAAAATGTATTGTTTACCTATAGAAAATGATATGGCATCATTATAATTGTTTGGTACGACAAATCCATATTCAAGCAAAAGAAAACTGTTGTCATGAGATCCGTAATTGATAAAAACTTGAGAATATTTTTTGCAACTGCATAAACTTACAATTTCATATTGTTGACTGTTTTTGTTAAAGCCAGCTTGAACCTACAAATACAAAGAACATTGAATAGTAATTTGATATGGCATAATTTCAAGATATTTGAAAGAATATTGGAAATTATACCAAGAAATTTTATTGAAAGAGGAACTATTTGCTTGTTGTTTTTTAATCGATAATACAATGAAATTAAGTAAGGAATACGAAACATTGCTATAAAATATAATTACTATCGAAAGGAGCTTGATGTATTTTTAAATATTTTATATTAACTTCAATGTGTTTGTGGTAGACAAAATCTTTTGTCTACCACAATCTAATTAACTCACTGGCCATCATCCAATCAAACTGAAACTTGGCAGATAAAATTATTGTCAATAACAGTGCATTCTATCAAGTTTTTGGGGTTAAAAAAAAAAGTTAGCACAAAATGTGTTTACTTTGTAGTGCACATACACTATGGAAACACAATATGAGTTCAAAATCCCTTAAATAAGCTGTAATTGCATGTAAAAGTAGGCAATGCCTATAAAGGATTTATAGTGAAAATTTTCTTTTTCCGAGTTAGTTTTTTATTTGATCAATAAAAATATGAAGACATATGAAGCTTTTCAAATAATAACATATCCAAATCTGTGTTCTATCTATACAAAAAAAAAATCCTACACTTAATATTTAATTACATTAAAAACTAGTAAATACTGACCTGTACTTCGACACTATGATTTAAAAAATCCAAGAAAGGTGCCAAAGCAAGGTGGAACTTGCATGACTTCCCAATGCATTCTTTTTTATAACAATCGACGAAAACACATCTTGTATTGACAGTGCACCAAGCCCATTGGAATGTTCTGAAATCCAAATTTCCTTGAAGATAAGGAAATGAACATTCTAGATGTCTTAAAAGTTCCTTCAAATTCATGAATGAATTTTCTACTGTCTTTACTTGTTTGGCAGCTGGTGCATAAATGAAGGATGGCATGGAGTGTAAGCATTGATTTCCATAAAATGCAGGAATGTTGTAAGATTCTGGTAATGATTCAATATAAGGGTGCCATTCAGATAATTTCCCTTTTGCTTTTTCTACCATAAGGAATATGCTCAAAATTTCATGACCTGTTGCAGTTCCACAGTACCTGGAATTTTAAAATGTTTTATGGAATAAAAAAATAACTTTTTTCAAGAATTAATAAATATAAATTTAAAGAAATTAATTAAGCATGCACAACATAATATCCATGGTATTGCTACTAGATTACCATGGTAATTTAGTTAATTAACAATTTTGAATCTGAACCTAAGCTCATCTAATTTACTATTCACATTTCCACTATATAAGAATCTAAATTATTAACACTGTAACGTATTGTAACTGTTAATTGCTATTTTAAAAGTAGAGAGGGCACCACTAAACAGTTCTTATTGAAGATTGTATTTTTTTGTTGCTTTTTATTGGTCTCCTGCGAGGGGCGAGACAGACGATTCAAAGATGTGAAACGAAACACTACGCCACTGTGAAGTTCTTAAAATAAATGTGCTTTGTTTTGGTTCGAAATGAAATTTTTACTCAACCACGTTATAACAACACAATGCTTGTCCATTTCTTGGGTATCTATGGAGGGTCACCACTAACTCGTTTAAACTTACCAAAGTTTGAGAGTGTGGTAAATTCTGTTAGCCTGATGCCAGAATTGCTAAGAATGTGGTTGTGATAGTAATAATTGTGGTTGAATAAGATTGATATGATAAAAAGGTGATTTTTGAGGGACTACACACCTGGAAACGATAGCTCGAAGGGTTTTTTTTTGGAAAGGGAAGGAAGGGGGAAGGTTATTTTCTATTTTGTTAAATGACCAAAAAAAAGTTGAAATAGGATTTTGTTTTTCATGAAACCTGAGCACACTTTTTTTTACATAGGAAATTCTTTGGTTTGGTACAGTAACACTTTTATTAATGTATAAATGTATACAAGTTTTTTGCAAAATATTTGCATCATACATAAACAGTGAATAATCATTAACTTCATCTTTCGAATCCTAGACAATTTCAGTTTAGAGTTTAATTTCACCATAAATATTGAAATTAAACTCAAAACTGAAGTAAAAATTATATATTCATTGTCTATGTAGTAAACAAACACTACCATTCTGTTGCATTTTCTAGCAGAGAAGATACAACCAACATCTTTATGCTACACAAAAAAATGGCTAACTCTTCAAATGTACACAAATGTAGAGTGTACATAAAAGTTATAAATATAATGAGAAAAACTTATTTGTATTTTAAAATAGCAACAAATGAATGATAGAAAATTTACAATGAAGTGTGTAACATACTTTTCAAATAAATTTCCAACTTCAGATTGTAAAACTAACTTGGATGTAATAAGCAGGTTTTGAGGAATAGCTAATATCACATCTCCAGGGTATATGGCTTCTTTTGTCAGCAGGCCTCGACCATACCCTGTAAAATTTTTTACAGATTACATACAGAAAAAAGTTATATTTAATAAATTTTATACAATAAGTCCACTCAATATTAATTAAAACGAATATATTTTATTTAAGATAGGTGTAAAATTAAAAAAGGAAAAGAACTTCTAATCAAAATTCTTGTGTATACTTGAAAATATATATACATTAAATAGGTATAATCAATAGTACAAAGAGTCTAATTTTGTAATCTACCTTGTTGAATGTTCACAATGAAAAAATTACAATCACATGGAATTCTGGGTTTTTGTAATAATTAAAAATACTTATCTTTTCTAATGAAAATTTTTCATTTATGAAGATAAAATAGATTAAATATTTTTTGTTTCTTAATAAAAAAAATCAATACTTAAAACAGGTATTTATACATTTTTAATAGAACTAATACAACTTTGGGGTCCTAAAGTTTAAAGGCTCTTAAGCCCATATTTGTCATTTTACGGAAAATCAGGAACTGGTGCTTATTTAAAAAAGTACACTAATAAAAATACTTTATTTAGAATAAACAACCTTAGTGTGATAAGCATAATTATTACTCAAAATTTACTCTCAAACAGTGAACTTTTACCAGGGTAATATTTTATAAATTGATAAAAAAGATTGAGATGAGATGTCCCATCCGTGGAACTCAATAGAATTTAAATTATCAATGAAATGTATAAAATAATTGTTGGAATCTGTAATATATGATAAAATAAGTTTGCTCTGGAAATATTATGAAATAAAATCTAACGGAAAATTCACCACTTGCAAAAAAAACCCTATCATTTTGTCACAAACGTGGAACTAGTTGTTGATGGGTGAAAGAGAATGGTACATTAATTTTGTCGATATGTATATTCCTGAACATATTAAACAGCCTAATATATTGCAAAAGTAGCTTTAACAATTAACAACATAAAGTAGAGGCACTTTTTTATTTTTGCTTTGTATTGATTTAAAATCATTTAAAGTTGAAATTTAGGAAATTTGACTTTTAAAATATATATGATTCTATGCAAATGTTTCAAAACTGGATACCTCCCCCACTCCCCATTTTTTTTTTTTTTTTTTTTTTTTTAATTCTTTTAAAGTGACTAATGTTCAACTAACTTTCTTGCTTATTGCTAATTTTTATATAGTAGTCCTAAAGGGGAAATAACACAACTTTTCCTTCAAAGTATGTACCTTTATTTGCATCGATCTTTTGAGGATTCGAAATTGAAAATTAATAATATAAGAACTGAACAACAAAATAAGATAATTTGTTCTGCATCATGTGACACCCCACACCAGGGCCGCCGACAAGGGGGGGGGGGGGGCAAAACAGTGAACATTATAGGGGCCCGCCTTGTCAAGAAGGGCCCATGATTTCTTGCAAACGTAATCTTGAAAATAAAAATTTTACTAAAAAACTTTAATGTATTCATACTACGAAACAAAAAGACAAAAGATTCCGATTTTCCTCCCTTAACTTGAGATGGAGAAAAGCGCCGCATCTGTTTCTAACATACGGTTCCTCTCAAAACCCTTCCCTCGAAGAAACACCATCGGCTATCTGTATTCTCCCTTGTAAAACTCTGTGGATCATGAAGACTGATAAGAAGCAGTTGGGATCGGTCTATCCGTCACTACCATACAATAGAGTTATAGCCTTGGAAAATTGGTTAATTGGCCACATATGCTGCATGTCTGCTCTTTGACAAAAGCGCAGACATGCTTTGGGGATGCACCGGCAATTGTGTCCTTCAAAATGGGCTTGCAATATACGACTGATAAGGGGTGACCTCCTACCTTTTTTAAAAAGAATTGTGAAAAAGGCTTTCCACTTTTTCCAGACAGAAAACACCATAAACATTGCTTTAATAGGAGTGTCCAGTGTCCACTAAATAAATGTTTACATACAAGGAAGATATATTAATTGTGACTTTTTTTAGAGAGTACAAAAGCTCACATGAGTACATAGTTCAATTCATTTGCACGATATGATCTTGTGTTTCAAAGGACGTGTATGAGTTCGGAATAACATTTAATTTTAGTATGAGAGTCAAGATTCAGAATTTATAAAGTTAAATTGAATTTTTTAAAAACTAATTTTAAAATCTAGCTATCAATATTAATAAAAGTAAAATGTTTAAAGATTTATTTATTTACAGTTTAAAAATAATTATTTTTCAAAATACCAAGTTTACATTCTGAAAAGCATTCGTTATTTTTGGGGAAATGGTATTTATATTTTTCATTGATTTAAAAAGGAAATGATAAAGTCATTACTTATGTAATGAAATGTCCTCGTATGTCCAGAAATTAATGCATATCTAAAATGATTATCAATTCACTGTGTTTGTAATTTATGTAGAGATTTTTTAATGTTTGAGAGCTACCAGGTTCAATTTGCAGGCAACGTTTTGCAAAATGTTAGGTCCTTTTGATTATTTTACTCTTAAGAAATACTGTTAAAAAAAAATGAAAAAGCCTTTTTTTATAATGCTTTTTTTTAATGTTCTTAAAATAGTTAAAACGTTAAATTTGTAATTATTTTGAAATCCAATACATTGATTTGTTTGAAAATTTTGCCTTGAAATAAAAAATATCTGATAATCATTAGTTATTTAATAAGTTTTTCTAAAATATCAGAAAATTCTGTAGAATTATAATACTCGAATAATCGACAGCAAACATTTAGAATTGAATTTTTATTTTAAAACTTATAGAAAAAATATCTTTATATAGTTTTTTGTCTTATTCTTTCTAGTTTGTCTGGAAAATATGATATTTTAGCATGCTGATTTATATATTTATGTGTATTTCTTGGCCTATTATGTTGACTATGCAATTACCTCGAATACCATGAAATGAATTTAATTGGGGCTAACTGTCTAAATAAAGGTCAAATATATTCTAAAATGCTGTTGTCAAAAGTTTCTAAAATGTATGTTCGTTGCTTTTTTTTCTTACAACAAACTACCCGTTGGAAATATTTTCTGGCGTATGGGAATTTGCCTCTTTATTTTTTCTACCTAAATAAGCCAATAAAATAACTTTCGAAAAATGTAACCTCTTACTAGGAATAAAAGACAGCCGATATGCATTTCACAAGTTGTTTTGACAAACTATTTTCTTAATAATCAGTACACATAGGGACATCTTAACTTTTATTGAAACAAAAAAATTAAAGCAATAATTTATTTTAATTCTTGTATTTTAATGTTTAGTAAATAATATTATTGAGATAAAATTTTTAGAGGCTGTATTACAGTTTTTTATAAAGCCAAAACAATATCATGAGAGCACCCAGTTAATGCTGGTGTCCTATTTCTATTACCAAAACCTTAGTTACATTTACCAGGGTTCGGCAAACGTTTCTGCGCAAAGAGCCAAACATTCAATAATCAGAATCGTAATACATTTAAACAGCGGAAATATGAGTTTTTAACAATGAACATTGTATTATTACAATTTTTATAGTATAAAAATCATGGCAGATGAGGCAAGTCAGTTGTCTAAGTTTGGTTTTAATTGAAGCATGCGATTCAGTCCATTCTTTCTTAAATTCTCGATTTTTCTCATCAATTTTTCTTCGTTTTGGATGAAATCGAACTCATGTTTTTCCAATCAAATGAATCAAAAGCAAGGGTCGTTTTAAGAGCACGCGTCAACGTGAAAAAGTTCACAGCAAACGTTGCCGTCTACTTCAGTGGGAGACAAGAGAACAACGAAAGTCAACAAAAGCTCGATGCAATTGGAACTGTGACGCATTGTGGGCGCCCTCATATAGCGCATTCTGATAGTTCTGTATTTTGACTGGGAAGGTACCAGGGGGGCGCTAACTTTAAGTTGATATATGAGAACAGTGTTATCAGTTTATCTTACACCTCTTATTTCTCTTTGTTTTTTCGCGTTTCCTCTATTTTTCTGGTTTGAGATTACGCATTAAGTTTATTATTTATTTACCCAAACAATGCAATTTTTTTTTTATCATTTGTTGCTACAGCTTATTCTTAGGTTAAATCTCCGAAATACATGTGGTTATAATAACTGTGGAGATATTATCTTTTTAGTTTCGACACCTATATGGGTGAGGCGATGAGGGTAGTGGGGGGGGGGGGGGTAATGGGGCCCGAGGAACAGTAGTATAGGGGCCCGAAAATCCTGTTGGCGGCCCTCCCCCACACAGTTGTATTCTCTTCGATTTAGGTTATTTTTCAGAAATAAACTTAGTCAAAATATTGTTTCAGAAAATCTTACAAAAATAAAAAATATGCTCTAAAATTATTATATTTGGTCTCTTTTTAAGTTGTATAATATTTAATCAGTTGTAAAAATCTGTTACTTATATTTTATAACTTTTTATTTTAAAGTTTACTTCATTAAATAATTCTCAGCAGGGTTTTATACTTCATGTCACATCTGCTGACACTACTTTTTTTAATATTCAAAATATTTTTTTTTTTTTTAACTTAACCACTATAATAGTATTAATTTATTTAATATGACAGAAATTGCTTCATTACTGTTTTTAATGTTCGAGGAAGCTTTTATTACAATAAATATTTTTCGCTAGAGATAAAACATATATAATACCAAAAGTGATTACATACCGGTAAATATTTTAGGTTTTAAAGTTTTTGAAGATTTATAACCCTTTTCTCCCATCCATTTGCAAATTAAATTGTAACTTTGATTCATTTTGCAGGAACTTTCAGAGTCTCCCACCATTTTTGATTTATTTTTCTTTCTTCTTCTAAAAGTTCTTCCAAGCATTTCTACGAAGTAATTCAAACTACAACAGATTTCATAATAGCAAAGTTGAACTTTAAAGACGTTCAGAAATTGCTGCAAGGCCCGAACATAAAATTGTCATCTGCTGAAGACATGTTTCATAAATTTTGCTTGATTTTCAAAGCTATTCGCTATTTACACGGGGAATAATTCTTTCTAATAACCATGTTAAACTAAAAAGTAACATAAAACATGTGTATTTACATTTGTATACATGAGTGTTAGTAGAAGTTACAGTCATTATGTATGGTACAAAAAAGAGCTACGTCATTAGTTGAAATATTTGTAGCAAGAAAGTATGCATTGTGATTGGCTAATGGAATGTTAAAATTGGAATTCGTTTTTAAAAGTGTGTTATGATTGGTCATAATTAAACTTCATGTTTTGCCATTCGATGAACGCTATTCTAAATAACAAATCTATTTTAAATTACATTTTTCAAACCAGTAAGTACAAAACAGATTATCGCAAAAAGTGTTACCTGGCTCTTTAGGGCACCTTTGTTTTTTAGTAGTTGTTCGGCGATAGCACAGTTTTTATGAATTTAATCAAAAAAGGTTCACGACGAGTATTGGCAGCTGTGCACAGTTTTATTAATATTCACAATTTGGACTGTAAAATAGAATGATAACTAACCTAGAAGTTATCATGAGAACTGAGAGGAATCTCTCACACATCCGCCACAGCGCGGGAATCAATCTACAGTAATTAATAGACGAATAAAGAGGGTGGGGTAGGATGGAAGATGCGCGGCAGGGTTGCGCAATAACACAGGCGTTAACATATCCCGCCCCACGTTGAAATAACATTTCAATAATACCAAAATATAGGAAAATTAAAAATACAAAATATAATCAAATGCAAGTTAAGCAAATACACAATTAAGAATTGAATAAATGAATAACTATAAGCACACTATTTTAAAAATACCAAAAAATTAGTGATACAAACATACAACTACTACATTAAACATGGTAAGAACACAAAATATGAAAGACATAGAATCAACTTAAAACATGTACCTTTTAACAATTTAAAAACACAATTAACATTTTAAGTACTATTAAAATTCAAATAATGAATAAGTAAATTAAACAGTTCAAGTTTGGTTTTCTTCAAATGGAAGAATGCATAATTTTGTGATTGGTCTTTTAAAATACCCTGACTTAGTTTTTACAACAACAACTCTAACCTTTCCATCTTTACCCTTAATAACTTCCTCAATTCTACCTAGTAACCATGTTAAAGGAGGCAAATTATCTTCTTTAATTAAGACCATAGTATTAGGTTTTACTATTGTCATTATCAAACTGCCATTTATGGCGTTGTTCGAGCTGATTTAGGTAATCTGATTGCCATCGGCACCATATTTGCTGTAGAAATTTAGTGGTTAATTGCCACCGAGAAAGTCTATTATCAATTACATCAATAAGTTGAGGTTCAACTGTACTTGTTAAGGGGCGTCCTATTAGGAAATGTCCAGGAGTAAGGGGTTCCAAATCAGAAACATCAGATGACATAGGAGCCTCGAATTCAGAACACCTTCAATCTGGGTTACAACAGTTAACAATTCTTCAAACAAGAGTTTTGTTTCACCAACAACACGTAACAAATGTGTTTTCATACTTTTAACCCCGGCCTCAAACAGCCCTCCAAAATGAGGTGCTCTGGGAGGAGAAAATCTCCAATCAATATTTTCAGAAACCAAATAATTAGCAATTTTCTCATCAGGATGAGTCACAAATTTACGAAGACGCTTTAGTTCTGAATTCGCTCCCACAAAATTTGTGCCGTTGTCCGAAAATATCCGTGAACTTTGGCCTCTCCTGGCAAAGAAACGCTTTAGAGCTGCCAAGAAAACTTCAGAGGATAAATCGGATACAATTTCCAAATGTATAGCACGGGTTACAAAGCAAATGAAAACACATATATATACTTTACAAAAATTCCCTTTCCTTTGATTTTTGTATTTTATCCAAAAGGTACCACATAAATCAATTCCTGTATGGTTAAAGGGATATGTTTGACACACTCGATCTCGTGGAAAGTTTCCCATTAATTGTTGGGAGGTGACCGGCTTTACTTTAAAACACGTGACACAATTATGACAAATTTGTCTGCAAAGATTTCTGCCATTTAAAGGCCAGAAAATCTGCCTTACAGAATACAGTAATGATTGAGGACCTAAATGTAGATATTTTACATGATAATAAGTGATAATAGTTTTAGTAAGTATACTACAAGAAGGAAGAATAATTGGATGTTTGGCATCATATTTCAAATTAGAATGTTCCAAACGACCACCTACTCTTAAAATTTGAAAATTATCTAAGAAAGGAATTAAACTTTTTAATTTGCTGTTATAAGACACAGTTTTACCCTTCAGCAAATCATTAATTTCCTCCCGGAATGCCTCTTTTTGTACAGTTTTTAGCAGAAACTGCTGAGACAGCTTTCTTTCTTCCGAGGACAGGTGTCCGGTTCTTTTGTTGTCCGGGTGACGACAGTTATGGCAAAACCTAAAAATAAAACTCATAATACGAAGAAGAGTGTTGTAATTATTACTAATACTCAAAAATGAATTAGCAAAGGTTATATCAGATATTGTAAGACATGTTTTTAGTTCAATATCTTTGAATCCAACAGTAAAATCCACTAAATTGTTTGTATTTACAGTTGAGGAAATACGTAAAGCAGTGGTGGTTGTTTTTAGCTCGACCAAATACGGCTCTTCCTCAAATGAATTGTTTGACAATTCGACGGGTTCTTGTTTGATCGGTTCTTATACAATTGAAGGTCCGTTCCACCACAAATTCCTACTTATCAAATCTTCAGGGTTGCACCCTCTCGAAATAATATCCGCTGGGTTGTCACCAGAGGAGATATGTCTCCAGTGGCCCTGCTCAGTAAGGGTTTGAATTTTGGACACTCGATTTGCTATGAATGTTTTTAATTTGATGGATGGGGTAGCTATCTATGCAAGAGCTATAGTGGAATCAGTGTACAAGATGGTGTGAGCAATATCCATCTGTAAGGAATGACGAATTTTGTCCACTAACTGGGAAACGAGTAGACACGCTGATAATTCAAGCCTTGGTATGGTAATCACTTTGATCGGAGATACTCGGGATTTACTAGCTATTAGCTTGGTTGATGAAAAATCACCGTTGGAACAGTGCATGTACACTGCAGCCCCATAGGCTGCTTGGGATGCATCACAAAACCCACAAGTATAGCTTTATCAAAGTCAACACCAAGAATGAATCTTTCGATTTTTATATTTTCTATGGCTTTTAAGGAGGACACAAATTGCACAAATTCACTTGAAACGGGATCGGGAAGAGTGTCATCCCAGTCGAGTTTAAGGAGCCATAGCTTTTGTAGAAAGATTTTTGCTTTTGTGATTATTGGTCACAATAATCCTAACGGATCGTAAATACGCGCGATGACACTTAACACTTCACGTTTGGTAAAAGATGACTTGTGGACTGCTGAAACTTTGTAGAAAAATATATCTTGACCAGGGTGCCAGCCAACACCCAAGGTTTTGACAGCAGCGTCAGCATCCGTTGAGAAGTGGTGCTCCTGGTTTTTAAATTCCGCACTGTTCATCAGTTGCGGTGAACTGGAACTCCACTTATGAAGCGTCATTCCACAGGTTCCGAGGATTCCCTGCAATTGTTCTTGAAGCTCTGCAGTAGTGGCAAGGTCTGGGGCTCCTGAGACGACATCATCCATATATGCGTTCTGGAGTAGGACAGCAGCGGCAAGTGGGAATCTTTCGGCTTCATCTTGGGCCACTTGTTTTAAAGTCCGGATGGCTAGGAAAGGGGCACAGGCTGTGCCGTAGGTCACCGTCTTGAGTCGATAGGTAACTGGTTGGGGGGTACCCTCTTCTCTCCACAGAATTCGAAGAAGATCACGTTGCTGGGGGTCTATCAAGATCTGCCGAAACATCATTTTGACATCACACATAAAACTATATTTATGCTTACGAAATCGTGTCATTATGTCAAAAATGTCTTCTTGAACCTCTCCCTTCAGTAAACAGTCATTAAGGCTCTTTCCAGTCGTTGATGGAGCACAAGCGTTGAACACTACTCGGAGCTTAGTTGTCACTTTATCCGGATTGAACACGCCATGATGGGGGAGGAAGAACGTAGGGCACGTAGGTGGCTCAGACGACTCTAGTACTGGTTTCATATGACCCATTTCTAGGTACTCCCTCATAAAATCCTGGTACATCTTTTTCATTTTGTTATCCTTGGAAAGTCTGGTCCATTGCTGAGTGAGTCTCCTCGCAGCCATCTGTTCGGAGTCTCCCAGGGAATCGATGTCAGAAGTTGGCATTTGGACGATATAGCGACCAGTGGCATCTCGTTGATGTGTCTCTTTAAAGTGGTTTTCACAATAAGAGTTCTCTTCGCAAGAACGGTAATTTTCTGATACCGCCTCCACTTCCCAGAATTTTTGCAAACATGCTTCGATGTTCTCGTTACGAGATATCAGTCCACAGTAATTAACGGGAGTCGCCGATTCCACTGCCCCGGTAGCAATAAAACCGAAGACCGTTTCTCTAAAGACTATTCCATTTCCAGCATCAAACGTTTTTTACTTTATGAGTTCATAAAATATTTCCTCTCCAAGCAGAATATCAATCTGACTCGGATTTGCAAAGTGGCTGTCGGCTAGGCCATCTGGAATTTGTATTCCGTTTAAATTAATCCTTGTTGTTGGAATAAAATCAGTAATCTTCTTTACGACATGAAAGTCAAGTGTTGCAGAAAAAGTTTCTCCTTCATTGGCAATAATTGTTGTTACTTGATGAGCGACTGGAGTCTGAGACCCTCCCAAAGTCATAACATTCATACTTTGCTTCTTTTTATGCAACCCTAAACGGTTAATAAATTGTGTAGTGGCAAAGCTTAATTGACTCACCGAGTCCAAAACAGCTCTTCCCATAATGTACGATTTTGTTGACGGACTGTAAACTCTAATTAATGCAGTTGAAAGGATGACGGACTTCTTTCTCACGCAAGTCAATGCAGTTGGCGCGGGAGGTGTCGATTGTTGATAAATAAATGGCTCCGCTTCCGAATTTAATTGCTGTAAATGAGAGTCTGTTATGACTTCAGTCGACGCCAAGCGTTTTTCGCATAAAAGACTGTTATGCTTGACCTCATGACATCTCTTACAACTGTGTTTGGAAGGGCAATTAAAGAAAAAATGGTTTCCTCCAAAACATCGATAACATAGTTTATTTTTTATGATGACTTCTTTTCTCTGAGCGATATTTAATTCACCGAAGGCACTGCACTTATATAATGGATGTTTGCCTTTACATAATATACAAGTTAAATTAGAGTTATTTGTTTTCACTTAAAATGCTCGCGGCTTGGGAGAATTTCTATCCTGATATCTGGTTTTAATAACAACATTTTGATGGACATTATCCAATATTTGTGCGCGTTTTTCCAAGAATATCATTAAATCATCCAAACGTGGCACATCTTTGGAACTAATTGCTAACTCATAATTTTTGCGAGTCTCGGAATCTAATTTCTGAAGCAATATATTTAAAATTAGTATTTCCGACAGATTATTAGTATCAAATTTAAGAACTTTCAAAGCTCGAATATTCCGTTTAACATTATCTAATAAATGTCGAATATCTCTAGCGGACTCTCGAGTGATTTTATCCTGCTCTAAAATAGCTTTAACGTGTGTTTCAACTATAAGCCTTTGGTTATCAAACCGATCTTCCAAAGCTTTGAAAAGCGATAAATATGTATCCTCTGTTGTTAGTAGATATCTCGCTTCACCTTTTAATGCAGCGCTAAGGTAATGCAACTTCTGTTCGGATGACAAATTGTCATTAAATCCAATAATATTATTAAATTGAAGTTTAAAATGATGCCACTCATCATATTTACCACTAAAATGTGGAAGGGGAATTTCTGATAACTTAACCGTAGACGCATTCACACGTCCAATAGCATTCTGAGAACCACTGTTCATCAAATGTTCATTATCCTGCATTTGCACAGACGGAATTTGTTTTTTATCTAATTCACGTAAACAACGTTTAAGTTGACAACGAGCGGTGATAATTTTATCTTCGTAACCCTCATTACTAATAACTTCTTTTTCAAATTCTTCTTCAGTTTTAGTATAATTCAACACCTCTAGATTTATTTCCTTCAGTGACTTCTCCTTTTCCGAGAGAAACTCTATAAGCTCCAAAATCTCTTCTCCACTCTTCTGAGTTTGTGCCAGCAATGCATCTATTTTCGTGATCAACTTTGTTATACTCGTCCGGCATGACGCTCGAATACTTTTAATCTTGGCCAACTCCTCCATTATTCAAGATTAAATAGTTTCTAAAAAGACTGGCTTACCTTTTGGGTATATTCCAAAATACTATGTCCAAAGTTGAGTTTTTCCAAATTGTGTGCACAATAACACCACTACTTAATACGAATTGCATACAGTAAATAATCCACTAATGGGGTATGAGGTTATCAAACCATATGATAATCCAAGACTAATTGCTTAACGCATCATACTCCAAACCATACTCCTCAATAGCGCAGTTCAGTCCTCCGGCTCGACGGACCAAATGTTCGGCAATAGCTCAGTTTTTATGAATTTAATCAAAAAAGGTTCACGACGAGTATTGGCAGCTGTGCACAGTTTTATTAATATTCACAATTTGGACTGTAAAATAGAATGATAACTAACCTAGGAGTTATCATGAGAACTGAGAGGAATCTCTCACACATCCGCCACAGCGCGGGAGTCAATCTACAGTAATTAATAGACGAATAAAGAGGGTGGGGTAGGATGGAAGATGCGCGGCAGGGTTGCGCAATAACACAAGTAGTTAAAAAAGGAGAGTCCGGGGCCATGGCGCAATGCGCAAGGGACGGGGGACGATGACGTCACCGGAAGGGGGCGTGACCGGATATGCCGTCACAGGAAGTGACGTCACCGGAAACCCCGTGACCGGAAGTGGAGTTGAGTTGTTCCCCTCCTGCTGCTGTTTTAGTTTCGGTTTCATTATAAGCTGTTTGTGTATGACGTCACAGTAGGTATGACGTCATAATTTGTTTTATATTAAAGTTTAGAGCGATGGCAACACTTTTTAGTTTCGATTTACCTTTAAGATGGAGTTGAGTTGTTCTAGGACTGCTTGTAAATGAATAAGTTAGAATGATAGGTTTTTATTGCGTGACGTCACAGTAGGTATGACGTCATAATGTGTTTTATATCAAAGTTTGAGCAGTGGCAACACTTTTTAGTGTCGATTTACCTTTAAGATGGAGTTGAGTTGTTCTAGGACTGCTTGTAAATGAATAAGTTAGAGTGATAGGTTTTTATTGCGTGACGTCACAGTAGGTATGACGTCATAATTTGTTTTATATCAAAGTTTTGAGCAGTGGCAACACTTTTTAGTTTCGGTTTACCTTTCAGGCGGAGTTGATGTTCTAGGGCTGCTTCTTAGCGAATAAGTTAGAGTGATAAGCTTTTATTGCGTGACGTCACAGTAGATATGTCGTCATAATGTGTTTTATATCAAAGTTTTGAGTGGTGGCAACACTTTTTAGTTTCGATTTACCTTTCAGATGGAGTTGAGTTGTTCTAGGGCCGCTTAGCGAATAAGTTAGAGTGATAGATATTTTTACTAGTGACGTCACAGTGGGTATGACGTCCTTATATGTTAAAATTTACGTTTTAAGTGGTGATAACATTGGATATATACCAAATTTAGTTTTCAGGTGTTGGCAACGAGTTCTGATCGATCAGCTAAATGCTCGCTGGTGATTGATAAGTTTTAAATATGTGACCAAAAGTTAACTCCTGATTGACTGTTTGGTTTTCTAGCGAGTTACTTACACGTCCTTTAGTCAAGTTAAAATACCTGCAACAAAGTTACACAAATAAAAAAAAAATCTTAACACGACTTTTAAATTTAATAAAAGTGAAGGCCATTTGCTAAGGGTCTAAAAGAACCCTAACCCCGAGCTACACGTGACATTTCAATATTTTACCAAACAATTGTTAAAATATCGACTATCGGACGTTGCCTTCATGGTAACTCATCTACCCACCCCCCTTCCCTAACCAATTTTGAATAAGTTAATTTGAAAGACTTTAGAAAATGTTAATTATTTTGAAGTTAAATTTTAAAAGTGAGGGCCCACCTCCAGCCCGATACCTCTTTTAGGAAGAATTGGTACCGCCTCACTCCCCCCTATCAACAAAAAAAAACAAAAAACAAAAAAAAAAAAAACTTATTTCAAAGAACGTATATTTCCTTGAAATATGAGGTCACTAACCAACCATCCAATAATATCTTTTAAGAAGACATCATTACCTTAAATCCTAAACAATTTTAAATTTTAAAAAATCTGAAAAGAAGACTTGTGAGAACGTATATTTCTCTCATGAATTAAATTTAATGATCACATACAAAATCCTGAAAAAAAAAAATTAACGTTAAATAAGTTTTTAAAAATTAGTTAAAGTAATATTTTAGTTAAATTAAGGCTTAAAGAGATAAAAAAATAAAAAAAAATTAAGGATTAAATGAATGATTTAAGGAATTTTGAAGTGACCATAGGCATAGCTGGTTATGCCATCTTCCAGCAGATACCGCTTGTCGTCATAGGCCGACAAGGCTCTCTTGGTTTGTTGGAGTGAGAAGATGTTTAAAAATTCACTTACCGAATAATCGAAACGAAATCTGCGAAGCTAAAATAACTGTGAATAACTACACAAGTACGAACAAAATCGCGATGAGAAAAAAAACACGAAGTATTAAACACGTCTTTCACACTCAGGTATCTAAGTAGAAATGGCGAGACGGCAAGCGGTAGCGTCTATATATGAAGGGTGATCACGTGACTTCACCGACCAATCAGGTTTCACGGTAGAGGGTGCTACTGACTATCGACCCGTCAGAAGGGAGGGGAGCGAGACTAGGGATGTTTCAACACGCTTCAACGCGTTTGCGAGTTGAGTTGTTGTGTAACGATCTTGCTTGAAACAGTTAAAGTGATAGATAATTTGTTCGTGACGTCATAGTGTAGCGAATGGGTTTTAGCGCAGACAGTTGTTGCAATTGGAGTAATTATGAAATTTATTAAATATAAAGATAAGATTTAGTAATAATTATCAGATTTTATTATTATTATTATAAAAATAAACTTATAAAAAAAGTGAACGTGAAAATTTACTTTACGAATAAAAATCATGTCTTTAAAATGTGTACGAATATCACTAAATAAGAGAAAAAAGTAACATACTTAAACTCTTTAAAATAAATAACTTTAACATTAACGTAAAAAATTTACTTTTCACATAAAAATCACTTTAAAATGAGTAAAAATATCGCTAAATAAGAGAAAAAAAAGTAACTTACTTAAAATTTCTAAGATAAATATTTAACCTTTACTCGAAAATTCCCTTCATATATAAAAATCACGACTTTAAAATATGACATGCAAGAGAAAAGTAACGTACTTAAACTTTCTACGACAAATAACTTTAACATTAACGTAACATTTTACTTTACACATAAAAATCCCGACTTTAAAATATGTAGAAATATCACTAAATAAAAGAAGAAAAAAAAGTAACATACTTAAACTTTGTACGACAAATAACTTTGACATTAACGTAAAAAATTTTCTTCACATATAAAAATCACGACTTTAAAATGTGACGTGTAAGAAGAATTAGCATACTTAAAATTTCTACGACAAATAAATTTAACCTTTACGCGAAAATTTACTATATACATAAAAATCCTGTCTTTAAAATATGTAAAAATATTGCTAAATAAAAGAAAAAAAAAAACTAACATACTTAAACTTTGCACGACAAATAACTTTAGCATTAACGTAAAAATTTACTTCACATATAAAAATCACGACATTAAAATGTGACATGTAAGAAGAATTAGCATACTTAAAATTTCTACGATAAATAATTTTAACATTTGAGTGAAAATTTACTACATATATAAAAATCATGTATTTCAAATGTGTAAGAATAACGCTAAATTAGAGAAAAAGAAATACTAAAAATTTATAAGGTAAGGAATTGAAACAATATGCGAAAATTTATTTCACGTATAAAATTTTTATCTTTAAAATGTGTAAGAATAATGCTAAATTAGAGAAGAAAAAAAATAACATACTTAAACTTTCTTCGACAACAATTTAAACAATACGCGACATTTTCATACACAATTATTTTCTTAGGTTAATGTTAAATAATGGGAAATTTAACAGATTAAAAATTTCAAAGATAAAGAATTTTAACCTTTACACGAAAATTTACCTCACAAAAATATCATATCCTTAAACTTTAACGTGACAATTTACTCTTCATATACAATTAAACTCTTAGGTTAATGTTAAATAAGAAAAAAAAATAATATACTTAAAATTTCTAAGATAAACATAACGTAAAAATTTCGAATCATGTGTTTAAAATGTAACATATAAGAGAAAAAAACTAACATACTTGAACTTTCTATAGCAAAGAATTTAAGCATTAGCGTAAAAATTCACTTTACATATAAAATTCACATCTTTAAATGGGAAGATAAGCAGGTGACGGTAATTAGCCAATCAGGGTAGCGGTAGGTGATACGCCATTCGCCGGCATTTTTAGATCGGAGGATGAGTCACGCTAAAACTTGTTGGAACAGGTCGGGAGATTTGTACAGCAAGAACAACAGCATCGACGCGCAAGCAGCGGGTGATGCTGTGATGTGTCAGCAGGTCTTTGAGATTATCGTTTTCCTACTTTGCCGTTTTCATAATGAAATGTTTGTGAAAACTTGGAATGAATAAAGTGGATTTCAAAGACATATTAGTAAGTGAAGGTAGAATTCGCATGGACTTTCTTCCAAAAAGTATGATTCACTTGGAGAATTTAAGATCATTTCTACTTGAAAACTTTTCTATTATTTAAAACATTGAATATTGTTCAAACTCAGTGGGATTATATGCTACAATACGGGTAAAACTTAACAAAATTGTTACATAGAAGAAAAATAGTAAGAGATTTAAAATAAATATTAGTTATAGATACTCCAAAGAAAAAATTTCACCTCTACTTTTCAATCGGAAAATCAATACAAGTTGGAAATTTATGTTACTTCAAGAAAGACTTAGACAATTTACTTTGTAATAATATACGTTAAGGTGTCGTATTAACTCGTGCAATACATGCTGACTAAGGTTTATTTTACTTGAAAGGTGAATTGGGGGAAAATATTAAATAAATTGTAGATATTAAATACATTGTAGATATGCATTCAAGTTTTGAAAATCACCTGCAAGACTTTTAAAACATCTTAAGATAAATTGAAAGAAACTTTTTATACTCTGAAAGGAAATCACAAGTAATTTAGTTAACTTTTTTCATGGTAACACTCATATTCAACGACATGTTTTTAAAATTTAACCTTCTTTACATGATAATAGTTATAAATTTTTTCAATCTCAGATGCGATATACTATTATTTCTTACATATATGTTACGAATTGTGTAAAGTTTTTAAAAGAGTATATGCAAATCACCAATCAGAAACATAAAAATCTAACATCAATCAAACACACTAAAATAATAAGATATTTTCCTTAGTGGAAATAGTTAACTACTCATGTGATGGAATGTACTTAGAAAATTTAAATACTGAAAAAAGTTTGCTAGGCAAACTTAAAGAATATATATTTTTTTTCTTGTGAAAAACTAGCATAAATTTGAGAAATATAGAGTTTGTTACTACGTAAAATTGAACATCATCTGGACAAACTAAATTATACATGAATTTTTTTTATTTGAGAGGTGCTGACAATATATCATTAATACAGAGATTTTTAACTTCCACCCATAATTTCTAAATAACTTATACATAAATTTCAGAAAACTGAAACGGAATGTGTTTTACAAGACGCTTATTTTGTAAGATGAATATTCAATATTAATATAACTGAGCAAAGTTCATTACGGAAAAAACTTGTAAAAGATACTTATATTTTGAAAATAGTTTGAAATATCCTTTTAAATTTATGAATGCTCGCTTTCGAAAGACACAAATAAAACTGATATTACACATGATAATTAACACATGCATAACATTAATCAAACAAAGTGGAATTTTTATTGCTTGTGACCGATAACTTTTCAGTGAAGTAGAACTTACATAGGAAATTTGTGCAAACTTTTTCAACTTTTAAACCAAGTATTATGTAAAATTATAAATTACGATAGGAAATAGCACACTTCAGAATCGGAACAAGTCTTCTAGTTAAGCTAAATTTATTTCTCAAGCAATTGAAAGCATACCAGACAAGTCCTTATCATTTCGCATCTTTTCTCATGTTGCAAGAAGACATACTTTGTAAAAGATCGTCGTTGCACTTAACAAAAATCAGTAAAAATAAATGTATTTTCGATGGCAAAGATAAAACTTCACAACTTAATTACTGAAATCTAGCTAAGTTGCATATGGTTTATTCACATAACTCGCATATGCTTCGAATGTTGAAATATATTTGTCAGTTGAAATCAAACTAATCGAAAATAAATGCTACCTACATTTTCAAGTCGGAAATTACTATTAAATAAACTTTACATGTAAAACATTGTCATGTTAAAAAGAAAAATCTACAAAAATGTAAATGATAATTTTACTGTTGGTACATAAATGATGAATAATTTATGATTTTATTCTAGGCAAACGTTTTATTGTCTAACAGAGAACTTAAACTTTAGCAGAAAAATAAAAAAATACAATTTTTATATCCTATCATGCTTGTCGAAAATTGAATTTATTACCTGTTGTAATAGATTTTTATTGTCCAAATTTCTATAGTTTTTCTTCCCGGTGCAATAAAATTAAGTTCATGTGTAATGATTAGGTTTTTTTTTTAATTTTTTTTTTTTGAATCTTATAAATTTAATGAAATTATTATGACCTAAGAGATTGAGTAAACTGAATAAATCAATGATGTAAATTTAAACAGTGACTTGAACTGATACATACTATAACTGTAAAGAAGTATGACAAAGTGATAGATGAAGTAAAATTAGAAGTTGAATGAAATGTGTTGAAAAAAGTTGAAGACGACAAGAAATTCGTAATTGAGAATTATCATTGACTTATATTAACTTCGTTTTTCTTGCTTATGACAAGAAAATACACTCTTTCTTATTTAGAACCAACTTGATATCTTATCATAGAATGACAATGATGAAATATCTATACATTAAAAAAAAAAAATACCAAACTTAGACATAGCAAATTTCTTGAAATTCATGTATAATGTGAGAAGTTTTACTGGAAATATAGAAGATACAACATTGAAAGATGTGAATGTTTCGAAGTACTTTATCAGAAATAAAAAAAAAATGCGCTGAGATTCGCTATAAAAAATTTTAGGAGAAAGTTTAAACAAAATTTAAAATCAAACATGCTTTTAAATGGGAACACATATATTAAAACTATAGCACATTTAACCATTTATATTATGTCATCTCAGTTGTATCAAACTGAATAACATGAAAAACAACCACAAACTGAATAAACATGAAAATTATTACAATTTGTAACAATGCATTTGTAACAAGTTAAATTGTACATGTTTCATGTGAAAGTTACAAAATTTCAGATATTTTCATGGAAAACATATAAAATTTTAATTTCACGAGAAACATGTACAATTTAACATGTTACAAATGCAAAGCTATAAGTATGTTTTTAGCTTTGAAAGATTTACTTAGAAGATTAATTGATGAAGAACTAGTGTATAAGTTATCGATTTATACGAAGAAGACGAAAAGTTAAAATTTTTCAATACATACGAAGAGTTTTATAACTTAAACATACATTTATTGAAGTGAATAAGTTTCAGTATTTAAATATACATACTGATTTGAAAAAATTCTTTGAAATATATATAAAAAAAAAAAAAAAACTTTAAGTGTAAATTGAAATTTTTATAAGTTTTTCAACAGTGACTTATTAATATTTAGAAAGAGGTCGGATATCTTCAACTATTCTACACCTGATTGGACATCACTTATAATGTGTATGAGAAAAAAAAAATTCAATTACTAGATGAGAAAAATGTCCTTGTAGGAATCAATGAAATTGGATGGTTATACTTTGGTTCGAAGCAATTTTCGTTTCAAGCATATGATTTGTTGCTAAGTTGAAATAAATACACTTTAAATCAATGCTTAGTATCTTTTCTTTTATTCTTACTATGATCATTCTTATATTGAAGGATGATTTTTCGAAAGTCAATATATTTGAAAAATAAATATATCTATAGTGTAACATATGAAGTTGAAGTTACGTGGAATACTATTGGAATTAGCATTAGAAATTCAATCAATCAATTTATTCATGGGATATTGACCATCATGTGAATATCTCCCCGCAACATTGGTTGCTCTTATCGGTATATGATTATGCATGTTTCGTGATCTTAACGTACGTCAATGTGTTATTTTTTCTTATATGTGAAAAAAGGAAACTTTTCCACATATATTGATAATTTTCATGTTTATTCAGTTTGTGGTTGTTTTTCATGTTATTCAGTTTGATACAACTGAGATGACATAATATAAATGGTTAAATGTGCTATAGTTTTAATATATGTGTTCCCATTTAAAAGCATGTTTGATTTTAAATTTTGTTTAAACTTTCTCCTAAAATTTTTTATAGCGAATCTCAGCGCATTTTTTTTTTATTTCTGATAAAGTACTTCGAAACATTCACATCTTTCAATGTTGTATCTTCTATATTTCCAGTAAAACTTCTCACATTATACATGAATTTCAAGAAATTTGCTATGTCTAAGTTTGGTATTTTTTTTTTTAATGTATAGATATTTCATCATTGTCATTCTATGATAAGATATCAAGTTGGTTCTTAATAAGAAAGAGTGTATTTTCTTGTCATAAGCAAGAAAAACGAAGTTAATATAAGTCAATGATAATTCTCAATTACGAATTTCTTGTCGTCTTCAACTTTTTTCAACACATTTCATTCAACTTCTAATTTTACTTCATCTATCACTTTGTCATACTTCTTTACAGTTATAGTATGTATCAGTTCAAGTCACTGTTTAAATTTACATCATTGATTTATTCAGTTTACTCAATCTCTTAGGTCATAATAATTTCATTAAATTTATAAGATTCAAAAAAAAAAAAATTAAAAAAAAAACCTAATCATTACACATGAACTTAATTTTATTGCACCGGGAAGAAAAACTATAGAAATTTGGACAATAAAAATCTATTACAACAGGTAATAAATTCAATTTTCGACAAGCATGATAGGATATAAAAATTGTATTTTTTTATTTTTCTGCTAAAGTTTAAGTTCTCTGTTAGACAATAAAACGTTTGCCTAGAATAAAATCATAAATTATTCATCATTTATGTACCAACAGTAAAATTATCATTTACATTTTTGTAGATTTTTCTTTTTAACATGTCAATGTTTTACATGTAAAGTTTATTTAATAGTAATTTCCGACTTGAAAATGTAGGTAGCATTTATTTTCGATTAGTTTGATTTCAACTGACAAATATATTTCAACATTCGAAGCATATGCGAGTTATGTGAATAAACCATATGCAACTTAGCTAAATTTCAGTAATTAAGTTGTGAAGTTTTATCTTTGCCATCGAAAATACATTTATTTTTACTGATTTTTGTTAAGTGCAACGACGATCTTTTACAAAGTATGTCTTCTTGCAACATGAGAAAAGATGCGAAATGATAAGGACTTGTCTGGTATGCTTTCAATTGCTTGAGAAATAAATTTAGCTTAACTAGAAGACTTGTTCCGATTCTGAAGTGTGCTATTTCCTATCGTAATTTATAATTTTACATAATACTTGGTTTAAAAGTTGAAAAAGTTTGCACAAATTTCCTATGTAAGTTCTACTTCACTGAAAAGTTATCGGTCACAAGCAATAAAAATTCCACTTTGTTTGATTAGTGTTATGCATGTGTTAATTATCATGTGTAATATCAGTTTTATTTGTGTCTTTCGAAAGCGAGCATTCATAAATTTAAAAGGATATTTCAAACTATTTTCAAAATATAAGTATCTTTTACAAGTTTTTTCCGTAATGAACTTTGCTCAGTTATATTAATATTGAATATTCATCTTACAAAATAAGCGTCTTGTAAAACACATTCCGTTTCAGTTTTCTGAAATTTATGTATAAGTTATTTAGAAATTATGGGTGGAAGTTAAAAATCTCTGTATTAATGATATATTGTCAGCACCTCTCAAATAAAAAAAATTCATGTATAATTTAGTTTGTCCAGATGATGTTCAATTTTACGTAGTAACAAACTCTATATTTCTCAAATTTATGCTAGTTTTTCACAAGAAAAAAAATATATATTCTTTAAGTTTGCCTAGCAAACTTTTTTCAGTATTTAAATTTTCTAAGTACATTCCATCACATGAGTAGTTAACTATTTCCACTAAGGAAAATATCTTATTATTTTAGTGTGTTTGATTGATGTTAGATTTTTATGTTTCTGATTGGTGATTTGCATATACTCTTTTAAAAACTTTACACAATTCGTAACATATATGTTAGAAATAATAGTATATCGCATCTGAGATTGAAAAAATTTATAACTATTATCATGTAAAGAAGGTTAAATTTTAAAAACATGTCGTTGAATATGAGTGTTACCATGAAAAAAGTTAACTAAATTACTTGTGATTTCCTTTCAGAGTATAAAAAGTTTCTTTCAATTTATCTTAAGATGTTTTAAAAGTCTTGCAGGTGATTTTCAAAACTTGAATGCATATCTACAATGTATTTAATATCTACAATTTATTTAATATTTTCCCCCAATTCACCTTTCAAGTAAAATAAACCTTAGTCAGCATGTATTGCACGAGTTAATACGACACCTTAACGTATATTATTACAAAGTAAATTGTCTAAGTCTTTCTTGAAGTAACATAAATTTCCAACTTGTATTGATTTTCCGATTGAAAAGTAGAGGTGAAATTTTTTCTTTGGAGTATCTATAACTAATATTTATTTTAAATCTCTTACTATTTTTCTTCTATGTAACAATTTTGTTAAGTTTTACCCGTATTGTAGCATATAATCCCACTGAGTTTGAACAATATTCAATGTTTTAAATAATAGAAAAGTTTTCAAGTAGAAATGATCTTAAATTCTCCAAGTGAATCATACTTTTTGGAAGAAAGTCCATGCGAATTCTACCTTCACTTACTAATATGTCTTTGAAATCCACTTTATTCATTCCAAGTTTTCACAAACATTTCATTATGAAAACGGCAAAGTAGGAAAACGATAATCTCAAAGACCTGCTGACACATCACAGCATCACCCGCTGCTTGCGCGTCGATGCTGTTGTTCTTGCTGTACAAATCTCCCGACCTGTTCCAACAAGTTTTAGCGTGACTCATCCTCCGATCTAAAAATGCCGGCGAATGGCGTATCACCTACCGCTACCCTGATTGGCTAATTACCGTCACCTGCTTATCTTCCCATTTAAAGATGTGAATTTTATATGTAAAGTGAATTTTTACGCTAATGCTTAAATTCTTTGCTATAGAAAGTTCAAGTATGTTAGTTTTTTTCTCTTATATGTTACATTTTAAACACATGATACGAAATTTTTACGTTATGTTTATCTTAGAAATTTTAAGTATATTATTTTTTTTTTCTTATTTAACATTAACCTAAGAGTTTAATTGTATATGAAGAGTAAATTGTCACGTTAAAGTTTAAGGATATGATATTTTTGTGAGGTAAATTTTCGTGTAAAGGTTAAAATTCTTTATCTTTGAAATTTTTATTCTGTTAAATTTCCCATTATTTAACATTAACCTAAGAAAATAATTGTGTATGAAAATGTCGCGTATTGTTTAAATTGTTGTCGAAGAAAGTTTAAGTATGTTATTTTTTTTCTTCTCTAATTTAGCATTATTCTTACACATTTTAAAGATAAAAATTTTATACGTGAAATAAATTTTCGCATATTGTTTCAATTCCTTACCTTATAAATTTTTAGTATTTCTTTTTCTCTAATTTAGCGTTATTCTTACACATTTGAAATACATGATTTTTATATATGTAGTAAATTTTCACTCAAATGTTAAAATTATTTATCGTAGAAATTTTAAGTATGCTAATTCTTCTTACATGTCACATTTTAATGTCGTGATTTTTATATGTGAAGTAAATTTTTACGTTAATGCTAAAGTTATTTGTCGTGCAAAGTTTAAGTATGTTAGTTTTTTTTTTCTTTTATTTAGCAATATTTTTACATATTTTAAAGACAGGATTTTTATGTATATAGTAAATTTTCGCGTAAAGGTTAAATTTATTTGTCGTAGAAATTTTAAGTATGCTAATTCTTCTTACACGTCACATTTTAAAGTCGTGATTTTTATATGTGAAGAAAATTTTTTACGTTAATGTCAAAGTTATTTGTCGTACAAAGTTTAAGTATGTTACTTTTTTTTCTTCTTTTATTTAGTGATATTTCTACATATTTTAAAGTCGGGATTTTTATGTGTAAAGTAAAATGTTACGTTAATGTTAAAGTTATTTGTCGTAGAAAGTTTAAGTACGTTACTTTTCTCTTGCATGTCATATTTTAAAGTCGTGATTTTTATATATGAAGGGAATTTTCGAGTAAAGGTTAAATATTTATCTTAGAAATTTTAAGTAAGTTACTTTTTTTTCTCTTATTTAGCGATATTTTTACTCATTTTAAAGTGATTTTTATGTGAAAAGTAAATTTTTTACGTTAATGTTAAAGTTATTTATTTTAAAGAGTTTAAGTATGTTACTTTTTTCTCTTATTTAGTGATATTCGTACACATTTTAAAGACATGATTTTTATTCGTAAAGTAAATTTTCACGTTCACTTTTTTTATAAGTTTATTTTTATAATAATAATAATAAAATCTGATAATTATTACTAAATCTTATCTTTATATTTAATAAATTTCATAATTACTCCAATTGCAACAACTGTCTGCGCTAAAACCCATTCGCTACACTATGACGTCACGAACAAATTATCTATCACTTTAACTGTTTCAAGCAAGATCGTTACACAACAACTCAACTCGCAAACGCGTTGAAGCGTGTTGAAACATCCCTAGTCTCGCTCCCCTCCCTTCTGACGGGTCGATAGTCAGTAGCACCCTCTACCGTGAAACCTGATTGGTCGGTGAAGTCACGTGATCACCCTTCATATATAGACGCTACCGCTTGCCGTCTCGCCATTTCTACTTAGATACCTGAGTGTGAAAGACGTGTTTAATACTTCGTGTTTTTTTTCTCATCGCGATTTTGTTCGTATTTGTGTAGTTATTCACAGTTATTTTAGCTTCGCAGATTTCGTTTCGATTATTCGGTAAGTGAATTTTTAAACATCTTCTCACTCCAACAAACCAAGAGAGCCTTGTCGGCCTATGACGACAAGCGGTATCTGCTGGAAGATGGCATAACCAGCTATGCCTATGGTCACTTCAAAATTCCTTAAATCATTCATTTAATCCTTAATTTTTTTTTATTTTTTTATCTCTTTAAGCCTTAATTTAACTAAAATATTACTTTAACTAATTTTTAAAAACTTATTTAACGTTAATTTTTTTTTTTCAGGATTTTGTATGTGATCATTAAATTTAATTCATGAGAGAAATATACGTTCTCACAAGTCTTCTTTTCAGATTTTTTAAAATTTAAAATTGTTTAGGATTTAAGGTAATGATGTCTTCTTAAAAGATATTATTGGATGGTTGGTTAGTGACCTCATATTTCAAGGAAATATACGTTCTTTGAAATAAGTTTTTTGTTTTTTGTTTTTTGTTTTTTTTGTTGATAGGGGGGAGTGAGGCGGTACCAATTCTTCCTAAAAGAGGTATCGGGCTGGAGGTGGGCCCTCACTTTTAAAATTTAACTTCAAAATAATTAACATTTTCTAAAGTCTTTCAAATTAACTTATTCAAAATTGGTTAGGGAAGGGGGGTGGGTAGATGAGTTACCATGAAGGCAACGTCCGATAGTCGATATTTTAACAATTGTTTGGTAAAATATTGAAATGTCACGTGTAGCTCGGGGTTAGGGTTCTTTTAGACCCTTAGCAAATGGCCTTCACTTTTATTAAATTTAAAAGTCGTGTTAAGATTTTTTTTTTATTTGTGTAACTTTGTTGCAGGTATTTTAACTTGACTAAAGGACGTGTAAGTAACTCGCTAGAAAACCAAACAGTCAATCAGGAGTTAACTTTTGGTCACATATTTAAAACTTATCAATCACCAGCGAGCATTTAGCTGATCGATCAGAACTCGTTGCCAACACCTGAAAACTAAATTTGGTATATATCCAATGTTATCACCACTTAAAACGTAAATTTTAACATATAAGGACGTCATACCCACTGTGACGTCACTAGTAAAAATATCTATCACTCTAACTAATTCGCTAAGCGGCCCTAGAACAACTCAACTCCATCTGAAAGGTAAATCGAAACTAAAAAGTGTTGCCACCACTCAAAACTTTGATATAAAACACATTATGACGACATATCTACTGTGACGTCACGCAATAAAAGCTTATCACTCTAACTTATTCGCTAAGAAGCAGCCCTAGAACATCAACTCCGCCTGAAAGGTAAACCGAAACTAAAAAGTGTTGCCACTGCTCAAAACTTTGATATAAAACAAATTATGACGTCATACCTACTGTGACGTCACGCAATAAAAACCTATCACTCTAACTTATTCATTTACAAGCAGTCCTAGAACAACTCAACTCCATCTTAAAGGTAAATCGACACTAAAAAGTGTTGCCACTGCTCAAACTTTGATATAAAACACATTATGACGTCATACCTACTGTGACGTCACGCAATAAAAACCTATCATTCTAACTTATTCATTTACAAGCAGTCCTAGAACAACTCAACTCCATCTTAAAGGTAAATCGAAACTAAAAAGTGTTGCCATCGCTTTAAACTTTAATATAAAACAAATTATGACGTCATACCTACTGTGACGTCATACACAAACAGCTTATAATGAAACCGAAACTAAAACAGCAGCAGGAGGGGAACAACTCAACTCCACTTCCGGTCACGGGATTTCCGGTGACGTCATATCCGGTGATGTCACTTCCTGTGACGGCATATCCGGTCACGCCCCCTTCCGGTGACGTCATCGTCCGCCGTCCCTTGCGCATTGCGCCATGGCCCCGGACTCTCCTTTTTTAACTACTAACACAGGCGTTAACAGTAGTGTTTACTATTTAATTTACCTTTTTGTTGGAATAATTTTTTAAAAATGTATTAACCAAAACCTGAATTTTTTTTACGTAAAAGAAAGGAAGAGTGACCCTTTAAACAAATATCAAGAAATGTCAATTTTATTTAAAGAATCTAAAAGTTAATAATGTCCCCACAAAATCATAATTGTGATTTAAAACGTTTACAGTATGCTTTTCAAATTCCTTTGAAATTAATTTCCAATTCATAGCAATTAAAATTATTGGTTTATTTTTGGTTTAAACCTCCCTTATTGTTTTTTCTTTTATTAAATCATGCTATTAATCAATATTCTAAAAAGGTAATTTCACACTTGTATCGTGCGACTTGCAACTTCCTTAGGATAAGATGGGGAGTGAAGTCGCAAAGCAGTTGGTGCGATTTTTTCCGGCAAGCATGAAAAGATCGCAAGCTTCGGTAGAGCGGCCGTGAGCAGAGCCAATGAAATTCAAGCATAACTTTTGTATCATCTTGGCATTTATTTTTCCTGAATAATTCATTCTATAACGGATATTTTATTTTAAATTAGAAATTTGAAAGGTTTTCGTACAATAAGTATACTTTTTTATAAAATGGACATTGTAAAATATATGCAAGTATTAATAAAATAAATATATGACTCTTGAACTAAAAGTGCTCGCTTATGTGTGCATATTAATTATAATTGCTGTATAAAAATAAACAAAACATATTTTTTTATTAAAATAATTTTCATTTTGTATTACGTAGTTTAAGAATAAGCACAACAAACAATAATTCTTTATGCGACCAGACTCGCTTATATGTAGTCCAATGAATTTTCATTCATCCAGTTTATCTTTCAAGTAATGTTTCCAAATATGAAGCTGTATCACAGAATTTAAATGTTTTCCTATAAACGCTTTAAATTAGATTAATGTCTTTTATGTCAAACATATTTACAATGTGTCAGGAATAAATAAATATCAGTAGTATAAATACTAATAAGGAAATATTACATCATTGTAGATAGTAAATATAAAATGTTTGAAAATTTAGACTATTAGATGCCAAGAAAGCCATAAATTGTTTTTGCTGGAAAGCCTAAATTTGTCCGTTACCAGAAAGTGCGCAGATCCCACTATACGTATTCCAACTTTTGCTGATAGATAATACAAGTGTGAAATGTGCTTAATGATCTGTCAAACACAATATTTGCTCAAACTATGAGCATTTAATAATTTTAAAGAGTACAAGTAGATTACATCGATTCAAGGGCAAATCGTTTTTTTGAAATGTTAACCATTTAAAATAGAATAAGTTCATCAAGTTCAGTTTCTTATTCGAGTTTTGATACTTGTGTTTGTTCAGATACATAGTTTGGTAAACCTTCTATAACTTTGGACTGCACTACATTCAGAAATATTGTATTGGGAAACAACCGAATATATATTTAGCACGACGTATGTGGTTAGTTTCATAGTAAGAAATGTTACGTTAGTAAAAAAATCATGTTATACATTCAACTCACTTTCAACATTCCGACCAATCTAAGAAATCATTAAAAAAAAAAAAAAAGAGAGAGAGAGAGAATACCTTTTACCCATCAGGAGAAACAGTCAAAGATTCTTGAAATCTTCTATACTTTTTTCTAAAAGCGGTTCGAGCATCTATTATATCAAACCATTTGTATTCTTCGAGCATTCTATTATATCAAACCACTCATCTATAATCTTTAATGGTTAAAAACAATATACAATCCCCCCCCCCCCCCCCATGTTAAACCCTCAAACGCAGTATAGTTACACATCTATGAAGTCAAACGTACATTTTGCCGTTTAGCTTGTGGGACAAATGGATTTTTCAGTTTTAGGACAACAAAGGTTTCCCATTCATTTCGAGGAGTTGTTCCTTAATATCTGAAAGGGAAAAACACCCACTTCCCTGTATTTTAAATCCTTTATATTAACTTCGATTTTGTATGTTTGTCGATGGTGGGCAAATCTGCGGAGGCCTAATTAACCCCCTTGCCTTCATTCAATCGTGCTGAAACTTGACAGATAGATTCGATGTCAATGGCAATGCATTTTATCAAATTTTGATGGCAGCCGCTATCATTAGAATGCCGCTTTTACGGAATACTAATAAGCTAACTTGCCGTCATCCAATCGCACTGAAATAGCATTTAACCGATCATTGAAGAAATTATTTCCTCAATGTTGCCGAAATTGTTTTGATAAATAAATAAATAAATAAATAAATAAATAAATAAATAAATAAATAAATAAATAAATAAATAAATAAATAAATAAATAAATAAATAAATAAATAAATAAATAAATAAATAAATAAATAAATAAATAAATAAATAAATAAATAAATAAATAATAATTTTTTTTTAATCAGAATCACTAAAAGATATTTGGATGTGAGTGCGTAAATTCACAGTATTTTTTTAATGAATAAATTTTGAAAAGTACTTTATCGCATATTTTGCTGATAGAGACGGTGTTTGCATCTCATTTTTAATATTAAAAACAAGCACATGGTGGCAACAGAAACGTCGCTATGTTAATGAATTAAAAAAATTAAGAATGCATATAAAGGATTTATATTAAAAACTTCGTTTTTATGGATTATATTATTTTGAGTTAGCCAGTTGCCTTTTAAGAATGTGAACCGAATCCAATTAAACAAAAAAGGGAGATGTTGAGAATTCACCGGATATTCATTATTTAGTTTAGGAGAGTTATTGAAATAAGAGTCATCCTTTCTATTTATAGCATTATTGCGTGTCAAGATGCTTATCACTGTAAAGTAAATATTTCTTTTCAGCCCGTATTTTCTTTCATATAATCATATCTGCCATAGGTTTCAATAATTCTCAACCCACCAAACCTGTAATAACTCGATATCGATATAAGTGGCACATTTGCATTGTTAGAAGTATTTACAAGAAAAATCACAAGTAAAAATTATAATTTTACTGCAGAATAGCCTGTAACTTCATCATAAAAGTTAGGTTATTCATTATAGATAATGCGCTTTCAACACCTCTGTAGTCAAATCTTAACGAAAGAGAGTTCGCTGCCTTTTGCGTTAATCCTCCAACAGATTTTATTAAGGGAGTAGGCACTGCTCAAATTCATAAGTTTAGCTAATAACTTTTTTTTTTGTAAATAGTTCCAGCTCTCTCGGTCAATTTTGAGTTAATTTCCATAATTCAAATTGGCTATTGTACATATCAATGAACCCATTTTGCATTTGTTCCCAATTGAATGAAATTATGGCAGTATTTTTATAGTTGTTACTTAGTGCATATCCCAATTTCCTATTAATTCTGCTTTTTTAATTGAAAAATAAAATAAACGCATTTCAGTTAATCATAGTTTGATGTTTATATTTGATGATTTTGTTTCTCTTAGAATTGTCCCAATTATCTAAGGGATTTTGCTATTACTTTCTCCAGGAGCTACCATATCGAATCGGGCACCTCAAAAGTAAGGGTTGGTTAAAAGTGGCATTGCACAACGGATTTTGTATCCTGTTCTCTTCTGAAGGGTAACTTTTCAGTTGTTAGAAGTTTCTAAATTTATTAATAAATCGGTTATGACATAAATTGCTTCAAATTTCTTTTTATTGCTATTAGTTATGTTCAAAGAATCTTTCCTCCCTAGTTGAGCGATGGTCTCAGAAAGCCAAGCGTAGTCTAAAGGAAAAACTATTGTAGAGTCAGAAATATTCATATCTGCTTTAATTTCATTGCAATCTTTAGCATTCATATTATCTTATTCCTTACATTCCATTTTTCTGTGAGTATTCTTTTATCCTTATTCTCCCATAAATGTTGAAATTTCAATAGCATCACCTTTCAAACTTGACTTAAGTTTACCTTATAGTTGGTGTGATGCATTGCAGTAAGCAGAAGCCCAAATATATTACAGTATATGAAACCGTTTGACGGTAGTGACATAAGCATCTACTTGACACTATTTGAGAGACAAATTAGTCGTCTAGAAATATCGAAAGATACTTGGGTAAATTATTTAATTACATTGCTTCCACTTGACATAGCAAGCTTAATAACACGTGAGCCGGAAACACTAGCGAATAATTACGACCACATTAAGAGCATTTTGCTGAGACGATACCGACTTAGCCCAGAACAGTTCAGAATACAATTCTCATTCCATAAAAAAGAACAATGTCAGACATGGAGAGACTTTGCTTTTGAACTAAACAATTATCTAACCGAATGGTTGAGCGGACTTGAAGTCACAACATTTGAAGATTTAAAAGAATTAATGCTAGTAGATCAAATAAAAAGAAAATTACCCAAAGAAATTCGAGAACACTTCATGGACGAACTTCCGAAAATAAAAAATAGGGAAATTTTGGTTAACAAACTCGATGACTTTGATTCAACTAGAAATAATTTAAAAAAGAATACGGTATTTCGCGAAAATAAATATGAAGAAAAAAACAGGAAACACTGGCAATCTAGAGAAAATATACAGGAACGTCCATTCGTTCGTGCTCAAACTAATACTAACCATTTTTATAAGGAAAGAAATAATGGTATTGTTGATAATACAGAGTGGCCTAATGAATATAACCAGTTTGAAGTTAAAAATCAAGGTATTAAATGCTTTAATTGTAATGAAATCGGGCACATACAGGCCTATTGTCCAAAAAAGAAGGCAAATAGAGCTGTAATTAGTAATTTTCCTAATTATAAAAGTAATGTGTATCCCGAAAAGGAAAGTTATAATAGTCCAATCAATAAAATTAGTGCATACACTGACAATAAAAGCACCACAAAGGTAATAATATTTGATCATGAAATAGTTGCTATTAATGATACAGGGAGCCAAGTCACCTTCATTTCTGAGGACTTGTATATAAAAATAGGATCACCCCAATTAATGACAAATGACATATTACTAAAAGGGTTAGGTAATATAGAAATACAACCATTAGGATATTTCCATACTGACATTAAAATCGACACTCATTCAGTCAATGCAAAAATATACGTCATCAAAGACCACACAAATGAGTTAATAATTGGAATGGACGTTATAGGAAAATTCGAAAACCCATCCTTTTACAGACAGCTTCGAGAGCCAAACCGAGAGGATCCACGTGTTCTTTATTTACAAGTTATCAGGCGCCAGTCTGGCGAGGCCAAAAGAGAAAATAAAAGCGAACCGCTCCGCAAGATGTCAATCAAATCTATTCTGACAGTTGAGAAGAAGATCGACGGCCGCGGCAGCCAATCAGGAAGCAGAGCAGGGGAGAAATTTGTAGCTCCGCCTTCCGAATGCAGAAGCGCTAGTCATCCTACTGGTGTAACGGGAGAAAGATTAGACCTTGGCGGCGAAAGGAAGATTGAAAAGTCCGTAGCATATGCGAAATCACCTGGTGAAAAGCGTAGGATTGCGGCATGCTTACTTACAGAATGTACGCCTTTTAAAGAAAACTTCCCTGAAATAGCGGAGAATGCCGTACTGAGAGGAGATGAAGAATTCAAAAGAGAGATGGAAGAACTTTATTGCAAACTGAACGAAGCTCAAAGTAAGATAAAAGAATGTGAAGATGAAATCTTACAGTTGCATACAGAAGGTTCTACTTTCAAAGTACAGTGCTCTAAACTGGAAGCTGCGAATGAAGCATTACAAGCTAAACTTGAAGAAAGAGAATCGGAAAATTTAAAGGAACTGGCAGAAACCACTGAAATTCTTGAAAAATACAGAGAAGACATTGCAGGTTGTGAAATGGAAATTGGACCAGCTAAAGAAGAAATTATCCATCTTAAAAATGAATTGAAAATAGCCAAATTAATACAAGAACAGTTAGGTCAACGATGCCAAACTCGTGGAAAATGTGAGTTGATTACCTCTAATAAAGTCAAGCTCTTGCAACCCTCAGTCACAAGTTTAGAAGAAGGAGCAAACTTAAAGAGACAGCTGAAGGAGAAAAATCGCAGCATTGAAGTGAAGAGAGAGTTATGTTCCAGGCAAAAAGAAGTAAAGGAAATGGATGTGAAGATAACTAAACAAGTTAGAGCAATGAAGGAAGATTCTACTCTCGTTGAACATATTCAGCATGGAATGAAACTTCAAAATGCAGAAATTTCAAAGATTAAAATGAACCTTCAACAAGATGAAACCAAAAAAGGACAGAAGGATGTCAAGGAAAAACATAAAAAGAAGAGATCATTATCAGATGCAAATAAGAAGACTGAAGAAACCTCAATGAGTAAGGAGAGCCTCAAACAGTTTAAGAAAAGACGCAAAAGACCCAAAACATTTAAAGTTTACACTCAGCGAGCAAAATTTTTTGGCCATTACAAAGAGACACCAATCAAAAACAATCGTAGATGTGACAATCAAAGTATCTGTGCATATTGCTTTCCTTGTGTTTTTCTATTTCAGATAACTTCAGACATAAACTATGAGGACATAGTTCGCCAAGATGACCGAGTGTGGAGATAGGGGGCGCACCACTAGAGAACCCCTCGTGGCGACTCCTAGCGGCAGAGGGAGATATTCCTCATTCTGATGAGAGAGATAGATCACTGAACATTCTCGATGTGAATATACGTAAGAAAGGCGCTTATGCCTAATGTAGTATGAGATAAGAGGCAATAAGGATTCATTAAAGCTGGATTCTACACTCAGCAAGTGTCCCTTCTCTGATCGTCTACTCCCACATATATATATATATATATATATATATATATATATATATATATATATATATATATATATATATATATATATATATATATATATATATATATATATATATATATATATATATATATATATATATATATATATATATATATATATATATATATATATATATATATATATATATATATATATATATATATATATATATATATATATATATATATATATATATATATATATATATATATATATATATATATATATATATATATATATATATATATATATATATATATATATATATATATATATATTTAAATTTTGAATTACCACTCACGGCTTATCAAATAAGAGATAAACCCAGGAGAAATAATTACGGATTCTAGAGTGAATAATCTTGTAGTAAGAGGGCAATTCTAAGAGAAATATGGAATAATCAAACAGAAATATCGAAAGATAAATTTATTTAATGAAATGTGTTTACCTTATTTTTTAAATAAAAATGCAGAGCTAACAAGGAATTGGGATACACACTAAGTAACAATTCAATTGCTCCACTACTTTCATTAAGTTGGACACATGTAAAATTGGTCCATTTATATGTCCATTTATATGTTATTTTTCGATATAAACTAATTTTTGGTCTTCATTGCCTGGGACTTCATTGCTTGATCCAGTTAAACTCCTCTGAGTAATTCTCCAATGCAAATCCATCTGTCTTTTAAAATTATTTTCCCCAGTACAATTTACGATGTGATTTAGTAGATTGCCTTATTTATCAACCGCTATAGTGTTGTAAAAGTTGTTTTCTGTTATCTAAGCTAAAATAAAACGGTTTAAATAATTTGTATCCATGAACTCTTGCCCTTTACCCTGTACTGTATTTTAAACTCCTTGTTTGATATAATCTACCTAATTGATATATTATAATAACCGAATTTAATGATTCACTAAAGATAGTAATTTAAAATGTTTTCTACAAGTTCATAGATTTTCTTGAAATAGTAATTTAAACTTTAAAATCAGTAATCGAACTGAATTTTATTAAAATATCTGTATCGTAAATATCTTATATAGCAAGAAAACATTATTTTTGTTGACGGATGTTGATATAACTGATCTGATTTTAAAGTTCGGATGGTGGGAGTTTATAGTATTTAGGTCATTATTTAATGGTGTCTCTAATTAAATCACATTAGTTTAGAACCATAATTTGAATAAACTTTGGATGTTTACTGGTATTTATGACGTCCTTTGAACCTAAACTTGAAAACGCATTTTCAGAAAAGGGAATATAGCTTATGGAAAAAAATTAATGAAATACTAGGCAATGACATTAAAAATGATATCTTTATTTATAAACTACATGTGAAATTGGAAAGAGGCTTCTCATTTCCACGTAGAAAAATAAATCACACCTACAACTAGTATGAATGTTTGAATAAAATACAGATGAGTGAGAAAGAGAGAAATCATCGTTCTTTTGATTCACAAAGTCCAAGACAGATTCGTATGTACATCGCGTTGTGGACAAATGGAACAATTTGTTATGGATTTATTGTCTTGTCTTCATCCCATTAAGATGATTTGGGAATCTGACATAACTTGTCTTGAAGATGATATCTCCAGACATCTATGAGCCCAACATTGAGGATGGAATTTGTGCAACAGGAATTTTTTTTTCCGCGAATAGGACTAAAAGGTACAGAAGTTTTCATTGACTTTTTCAAATCAAAGAAGTTTAAGTACCTTGACTTGTACGGTCATCGTGGATATGACCTGTTTATTGAATATCAGAAAAGGTGTCAATGGCTTTGTGTTGCTTTAAATTATTTCTGTTTCATTTGCTAATTTTTCGCCAGTGAATTTTTTAACTTGAAAATAAAACTCACAATAAGGAATGATTTTGTTTCAGAATGCAAACCACCTCTGTAAAGTAGAAATATCTTCAGAAAGGACTATAATGTCCACTAACATATGTACATTGACAAGAAGACATCTTTTAGATTAGTCTTCTACAAAATGGCGCTAACTGAGGGATAATGGGATGAAAATGGCGCAACATCTTCATCCCATTAAAGATGGGATGAAGACGTGTTCTATAAGCAACCATTACGTTCAATGAACAAACAATCCTGTTCGACATAGTCGCATCTTCGATGAAGCAGTTGAATATTATTTTTGTTTCAAAATGCTCTTCTTTAAGCAACTAACTTTGATATCCACTATCCAATATCACCTGGAATCGGTCATAGTAACTAGGAATCTCTTTTTTGCACCATTCAGCGTAATCGAAGCTCAGGTTATCTCCACCATATTCAGCTGGAAGAATGGCCTTGGGTATGAATTTGTGGAGGTGCTTTTGATTGTCTCCGTGAAAGTGAACCTAAAAAAGATTTTCATATTTAGAATATTATGCAATCATGGTTGGTTGTATTCAGATTATCTGGCGCCGTCAGCAACACGAGGGCTATAATGCGCCGAAACATTCGTCATTAGACAAGCCAACATACATTTACAAATACCCATGCCAACACGGGACTCGAACCCGCAACCTCGCGGTCTAGAAGCTAGTACGCTAACCACTATACCGTTTGGTCGGCATTATGCAATCATGAATAATTAAACAGCATATATAAGTGCCTTTTGAATATTTTTTTAATATTGAAGTGTGTTACATATTTTTAAGGTATTATTTTATAAACAAAACTGCGATTGAGTACAAAATAATGGCTGTAGTATCGTTATTTTCTCAATTATTCCAAAATTACGATACTCTGGTAAAAAAAGAAAGTTTCGTTTCCTTGAAATCGTTGGACCTTTAATTTACGCATATAGGATTTTTTTCTCATCTCGATACATTGTAGTATGTATGTAATTTTTTTTTTTTTTATACTCAGAAACAAATTTTTTCACATTCATAGTTTTTAGTAAGGCTCATTTTTTAAAAATCAGTTGGTTTTACGTTAATGTTGTCTGTTTACAAGTATTATTAATTATAGATCATGCTATCAGTATATCAGCATCTAAAAGTAATTTGACCAACTGACCGGAGATAACTAAACCATGAATTAATATAAGACTGTATAAATGTAATTAATTCATTGTATTTATAGCTAATGGGTGTTTTTCTTAAGTCATAGCTTTTATAATAATTAAATTTTACTGTTTGCTTTCGGGATAGGTTTTGCGTGTGTGAAGAACTTCTTATTGCAAAGTATTTCCTTAGTAAAAATGAGTTCCTTTAATTGTTTACAAGTTTTGCTGTTTAAGTGATATAGGGCTTCAAAATTTATTACAAATCGAATTCTTTTTGTTAAAATAGTTCAATTTTATTACATATTGTACGATAAAATAGGTTTGATATTAATTGTATCATTCCTTACTATAATGCCTTTTTATTGAATCGACTTTCCTACTACTTCGCCCTATGTATAAGACTACAATTAAACTATATAAATACTTTTTAGGCTGAATTATCAGTAGCAGTCATGGATTCCACATGAGATAAGTTGAAACGAAAATATGTTTTAATTTAAAGAAGAAAAGAATAACAAGCTATTGCGTTGAACTTACCCTTTTATTAATTTTTTCCGAGAGGAACAACTTTAGGATTGACCAGATGTATTGAAAGATGGTGGATTCGTTGTAAAAGTGGATTCCTTTAAATCGGCAGGGAAGGCAATTCTGAATTATGAAAGAAAAATTACTTTAGTAAGAAAATCAATAATTACATTTTATAAAACATCCCCAAATGAAAGCCAGTTGTTCTTTAGAACTGAGTTTGTCTAACCATGATTTGAGTAAATGCAAAAATTTCAAGAGCAGTCCTTGAAAACTCAAAATACCGTAAGATCTTTAACATAGAAAATGTGTTTGTAACTGCATCAGATTTAAATAACATCACGTTAATAGGTAAGTATAAATTATAAATTTAATTCCTAAATTTAAATAAAAAAATGACTTTTATAAAGAATTGAAACAAAAAATTAATTATTAAAATGAAAAATTAAGTATTAAAACGGAAAATTAATTATTAAAATGGAAAAGTAATTATTAAAATGGAAAAGTAATTATTAAAATGAATTAAACAAATTAATTATTAAAATGAATTAACAAAATTAATTATTACAATGAATTAAAATGAAAAATTAATGTGTAGGTTAAATTGTAGTAATAAGAGTTTTCATCTAATAATAATTTACTTTTGGTAACGTTATTAATTCTTATTCTTATGCTTTCTTTTTATGCAAAATTTGATATAGAAATTAATCTTTTGGATTTCTTACCAGGTTAGAATATATTTAACTTTAAGAATTTGGCTTCTCTTTTTAACAGACACATATTCCTGACATGTTTTAATTCATATAGTTAAAGTATATTGCTTGGTCTATCATACAAGGTCCTTTAAGTAGAGTTTTATTTTGAATGGATTGGTTGTTTTCAGATTATCTGGCGCCGGCAGCAACACGAGGGCTATAATGCGCCGAAACATTCGTCATTAGACAAGCCAACATACATTTACAAACACCCATGCCTAATACGGGACTCGAACCCGCAACCTCGTAGTCTAGAAGCTAGCACGCTAACCACTATACCACTTGATCGGCTTATTTTTAATGGAATATTTGAAGCTTGACAGCTGAAAACCATTGTCTTAGAAGAAATGCATGCAAGTCTTACTCGAAGGGCTTTGGAGAACAGCTGTATATATCTGGGAGTGAGACATCGTACTTGTCTCAGACTGGCACCCTTCACATCCACGAAGACTCGGACTCCAGTAACTTGCGTGGCCACGTCTTCAATGCATAACAGAATTAAAAACGTCATACCGCACAAGGCATCGGTGATTTTAAGTTCATCAGGATTCCAATTTCCTGAAGATGAAATTAAAAGGTTCAGAGATTCAGGTATTTTGTAAATCATAATATAAGTAAAGTTATTGTAGTATAGTTGTTACTGTGAGTGTCCGCGATTGGAGAATGTCAACATATACCAAGTACCTCGGTGTAAGACCGAATATATGATTATATTCTTATATATTCTCAGGAGCGTACTGTGACATGAAATCGGGCCGGTGATTTTAGATTTATGCCGTTCCAAATTTTCAGTACAATTATTAATACAATTTTAATAATTTTTGTTAATAATAAAATAATGCCAATAATTAAGCTATTAATTTTAGTAATTAATAAATTTTATTTAATTATTTTAATAATTAATACATTTTTATTCAATATTTTTAATAATTAATACATTTTTATACATTAATTTTAATAACTGAATTGATCTAATAATTAGTTTAATTCTATCAAATGTTTTTTGTCTAAACTATTTTTAGTTCCCTTCAGTGGGGTTGATTTCCATAAGCCATTGATACTTTGTTGCAAAAATTAAAACAAAAAAAAATATCTAAATAGCAAAATAAAGAATGTCCAGGTATACAACTAGTATGTTTATTAGAAATTTAAATCTGAAATGATAATATATTATACCTGGCATTATAGTATGTGACTTCCAATATGTGTAGACTTTGAAAATTTATATATAAGTAGCTTTGGCCTTTTTAATGTGAATTTGATAAACAGAATGTTAAAATTTTACTGAGTTTTTTTAAGTAATTTTTCAAAAATTTGTTTAGCGTTTTTTTTACAAAGTAACTTCCAATGGGCGTACTGCTCTGAAATTTTGACCATAAGTAGTTACGGTCTTCTAATTGTACTTTTGAAAAACAGAATGTTCAAATTTTTTTTACTTTTTTTATAAGCTTTTTAATTTCTTAAAGTTTTTTTACAAAGTGACTTCCGGTAAGCGTATAACTCTGAAATTTCAAACATAAGTAGTTTTGACCTTCTAATTTTGCTTTTCACAGTATTATCATGGGGTTGAGGTAGGTGTATAAAACGGAGGAAAGTCTTTTATTTCTAGACTGTGAGGGGGGATTAGGCTCTAATAATAAGGATTTACAAAATAATTAACCTTTTAGAGAATGAATCGAGCATATTCTTGCATAGCAATGAACCTGTCTTCGAGCACAACGAGGCTATGCTTGCATGGCGAGGGAAGTGAGCTTGTGTTTACGTACTAAAGAACTTTTCTGTGAGCGAAGCGAGCATGTGCTTGCTTTGAAATGAAACTTTTACTGAGAGTAGCGAGCTTAATTTTGCGTAGAAATGAACCATTCAGCGAGCATCAAAAGATGGGTAATATACACAATGACTGTTCTCTGCATCACGGGACCACGCAGCTAGTACGATAACATAGGGCGCCGGTGGAAGTGTCTGGAATTTAAAGTCATTGATTTAAAAAAAAAAAAAAAAAAAAGTTAAGGACTTTAACTACTTATATAGAAAATCTAGGGCTTTGGAGCATTGTACAACTTTCAATTGCACTTAGTACTGAACACAGCATTTTTATTTGCCATGGATTAGTGTAATATTCCGTTTAAAGTTTCATGAATTTTTTTAAAAAATGCCCAGTTTGGTTATACAAAAAATTAAAAGAAAAACATCACTAAAGTGGTGAATTTGGCGATATGCTTTTCGATAAATATTACATTATCCTTTCTTGTAAGTGAAACACAGAAGAAACAGTTACTGATGGGCGATGCTCAAGAGAAAAGAACTCTATGTTAGAGACATTCGTTTTTCACTCTTTTACGCATTTCTAAGAGATAATTTCGGTAGTGGAGATTTTTAGAACATCTAAAAAAGCATTATTACAGCGATTTTGATCAAAACCATTAGAGTCGTTTTTTTTTTTTTTTTTTTTAATTTTTTTTTTCTTTCTGGCAATTGCTGAAAAACTTAATTTTTTCAATGCCAGCTACCTTACGCGTATGTGCTATTTTGACTAAAAACTTAAGTGAAAGGTCCCATGCCCACCGCTAACTTGTGCACAAAATTTGAATATCGTAGGTCAATCAGTTCGGGAGTTATGCTAACCACGCGACCGACAGGCACAATACATCTTTGACGACAATACAAAATGTAAACAAAAACAGGATGAATTTGAAACGTAGAAAACGAAACAGACGATTGTAATACATAAAAATAATCAGAAAAATAAGGAGGATACATTAAAATAACTTTTTGTTTTATACTGATGTGATAAAAAAATATCGTTGCCATTCCAAGAATTTTTTTTCATGTCATTTAATTTTAATGAAAGCAACTTTTAATCGAATTTAAAAGTTGTTCCGTACAATCTCCATGTACTAAAGCTTCTATGCACCAAATTTCGTACCTCTAGGTGCAAAGCTGTGGATTTGTATAAGGTTCAGACAACTCAGTTTTATATATATAGATTTTGAGAATATGTCAAGTTCTACTCACCCATTTTGAAAATTAGGATCACACATCCGTCCGCATCTCTATAGGGCATGCATGCGGCTGCATTCGTGTTGTAAAGCGCCACTAATTCTTCTATTTTACAGTCGTCGTACACGTCCCCGTAGGCTTTCTTCACTTTGTACTTGTTCTGAAGTAGAGCGAAGGCTCGTTTCACGTCGAATTTGCGAGCTCTGAGGAACTGTAAGAGGTAGGCGTCTTCCGAGGGGCATTTTAATTTGGTTTCCTCTGTTAGAGAGATATTGCAGGTTAAGTTAGGACATGTTGAAAATATTTAACGCTGTTTGGATATCTAGAAACAAATATTTAGCACAGTTTTACTCATAGATGGCAGCACCACAAATTTTCCGATGCTTCTTTCATTTCTTTTTTTCTATTAAAACATGCATCTCTCTTGAGTTCGTGTTATTATTTAAGCATACAAATATATCCACTCGTTAGCATATTCCTATTTTCAATATATTACGGCAAAACGTTAAATGAACATTTATTGACTTTTCAGAAAATTTGTTTTGGGATTATAATTAACTGTATGAATGTATGTTGTGGGAGTTCGGCCAAATACAGCTACTATTAGTCAATTAGCAACTAATTTATTCAAAATTACCAGATCACATTTCCTTCACTTCAACTCAAAAGCAGCTTGTACTCAAAACCGATTATACTGACCTCGGTTACACTTGTTTAAAGTTAAAGATTTATCTTTGGTACAAAACTGCACCATATATTCCATACACAGATCCTAGAATGATAATAATATTCAGTACAACGTACTTTTGAGTAGCTTTCTCATCTCTTCCAGTGCGGGTCCCCGAGTTTCCTCAGTTTCATTGAGTTCTTCTGCTGCCCTCTCTACCAACTGGTCTGTGAGTCTATCCATGCGGAAGGGAAGAAACTTCTTCGACTTCATCATCTCGTCGTATCTGCTGGAAGTCATGGCTCAATAGCTCGGCAACTGAAAGCACAGAAGCGAATTCTCTTTTAAATTCGATTTTAGTTTTACCTTTGACTCTTCACTAATGTAGTAAGAATCTTATACAAAGACTTTATGCATCTGATGTCCATCCATGTTAACTTTCACAGACGAAACTCCAACTGTAACAGCGTACGATTATATATGCAAAAGGTCGTGTTTAGAGAATTTCCCATACGATAATGCAACTGGAATTTACAATCGGAAGTATACCAGAAATGATGACTTGAAATCAATTTGTAATTCGTTAAGCCTAAGCTATTGATGACACAGACATATGTCATATATAAGTCTGAAGTCCTCGATAAGATTAATAGGAAAGTGGAAGTGCTTTAAAATTCGACCGGATGTCTGATTGCAAAAGTAAATTTATCTAATGTTCGCAACTATCTAGATAGCACAGCAGTATTGGCCAATCTAGAAAACAGGGTTTCTGGAAGATTGTCTGATTCTGGTCGAAACTTGAACATCCGTCTATTATTATACATAGAATATTTCAATTTTAAAACTGTGCATCAAAATTTTAAAACTTCCAGTATATTTTATCCAGCATTGGGCAAGATTGTCCAATATCTGTAAAAATGGCCGGTTTACAATGTTCTACATTGGGATTGGCCATTTCTGAGCGATATTGACCAGCGTTGTTGTGCTACTGGGATTGGTTGCAAATAAAAATATCAAATTAGAACTCACATATTCGGTGGCAAGTTTTTTCGTCAAGTTTTGGCCAACTTGGTAAATATATGTATTTGGAAAACAACTCCAACTTATCAGGGAGCATTCAGCTTAACTTAGCGAGGTTCATTATGGGAGATTTCAGTCGAAAAACTATTAAGATATAAAAAATCAAAATATTATAAAATAGATTGAAATCAGAAGATAAAATTTAGTTCTGATGTAATTTTTAAAAAGTCATCGTGGTTTGCTTGTGGAATTTTTCAAAACAATAAACATCATGAGGTTTGATAAAAAACAATAGCAAAGTGCGTTTTACTTTATCTCGCTGGTGTCACTAATTAAAATAATATACCCAGAATCGGTTGCTTGCAATAATCCCCTTTCAATCAATAAATGCAATCATGGATATCTGTTTCCAAATATTTTCCCCTAGTGTCGAGCACAGATAAGAGTCCACAATGTTAATTGTTCCAATCTGTATCAGTGAAAGTCACTTCACCTGATTTTTTCTCACGTGCAGATAATGTATACATATTTTTTTGCGTCTTATCAAGAATGAAGCTGATAATAATTTACATAGTTTTTTGAGTAGGATTTAGATGACATGTGTTTTCTATTGACCAAAGTTATTCAATGACTTGATCTTGTACTTTGGTATATCAAAAGTAATTAAGAAGGGGTTGAACTTTTTGACTGCTATGAACATTTATAAAATGTGTATAAAAGTGCTTATCCAAAGTTTGTTATGTCGAGTAAATGGATTTCAGTGACTTAAATAAAAATCCGAGAACTGAGCTCACTCGCTTGTTATTTGAGGGGTTTTGTTGATGTTGTTGTTACCATTCAGTCTCGAAAATGTCAAAGTTAGAGGAAAGTTATTGGGACGTTCTTGACAAACCGACTCCAGGCGAACCCGAGCGTAGGCGAGGCGAGATAGGCCGAGTCAGGGCGAAAGAAGCCGAGCACACCAAGTACACTCTCTCACTAGCACCCGCTCGTCTTGTCCCGGCGAGAGTAAACTGGTACCATAATGAAATTAAGGGGGGGGGGAGAGAAATAACGAGAGTTAGTTTAATAAAGGTGGGTGGTGAATTACCATTTTCCAGCTAGAGAAAAATATTTATATAAAATTTTATTTATATTTATTTCATATCAATACAGTTGGATAGTGAGGCGTGCGTAGCCTGTGCATTTAAAATTGCTTAGAGGAATAACTTTTTTGGAATTTCATCATGGTCAGATATTGTATTCTATTGCTTTGATGATCCTTAGGTGTACTCAACGTGTTTGAATTGTATTTTCTCTTTTCTAAAGCGCTTCCATCCTTAAAACAAACTAGATCACAAAAACAAATTCGACATAAAATTTTCAATCTCAAAGAAATAATTTCTTTCCTATATTGGGTATTTCTATATTACGTCCGGGGCAATAGGAAGTAACAAATAGTTAAAATTCAACAACTATTGACACCAAAGAAAAGATAAAATATATTTGTAGTTTAAAACCAAACCAAACAATTTCTAAGCTTATGTTATATTAACAGCTCTACTTCTGAACAGTAATGTGATAGATTTTCATGCGTACATGTTTTAGTTTTTAGTTACAGGCACCACAAAACTTTCAATTTTTTTAAGAAGCAATTGCCTTTTTTACAACTTCATCTATATATTTTAAGAAAACAATGATAATGTTTATGAATTAAATCTAAAACTAATGATTCATATTTTAAGGATGAATTCTTATTATAAGAAATACAAATTCAAACAAAAATTCTTTCCACTGTCCATGACATTTTCTAATAAGCAAAAATAAGAGTAAAATAACAATGTTAGTATGGCGCAATTAAGTATAATTTACAGTTCAAGGATCAGATGTAAGCTTAGTTCTTGGGTTACTCAGAAAGTTTCCGTGATTTACTCCAAATGAACAAGTGTAACTTAAATTCGGTGACTTCATTCAGTTATTCCAATTCTATTCAAAGCACAGTTGAAAGGAAACTGGAAGGACGCATGACCAGTTTTGAAATGAGTCTGCTATTTGCTGTTAGGGACTGCACAAAATATTCGGCACCAAAGAAAGTAATTGACATTCATGTAATTGTTTCCATTTATTTTTAATTAATGATGACAAATTTGTATATTTTAGATCGATATTTCAATGTCATTTTGACACTTTGCATGACACTTTTTAAATTCATAATTTAAATTTCAGGAAAAAAAATCAAAATTCTTTGACGTCAGTTTAATAATTTAAAAAACTTACGTATTTGATAGTATAATATGAGATAATGAATAATAAATATTTAATTTATTTATACTTTAAATCTTTCTAAAAATAATATGCAAGAAATTATAATAAATAAAAATTATTTTAATACAAATAAAATTATTTTTAAAAACAAAATTTTACAAATATGAAATAAAATTATATAATATTTCAAACATAAATTAGTAATATATTTTTAATAAAAATAAGTGTTTACTGGGAAAAATAACTACTTAATATAAAATAGAGGAGAGAAAAAAAAAACTAACAATATTTTATCGAATAGAAAATTCAGTAGTAATTTTAATCGTACTTTTTTTAAAAATAATATTAAATATGCAAATAGAAATCAATATTTTCATTAAAATTTACTTTATAAATTATCAATAAGTATAAAATCAAAAGGATATAAATTACCTTCAGTTTCTAGCTATTATAATGTTAAACTTCTTAGATTTGTATATTTGTAGTTTGCGCATTCAAAAACAATTTGAATCTCTTGCTATCAACTAAAAGTGACAACAACTCAAGATAATTCTGGAAACGATGAATGGTGTAAGGTACACTAAAAATTTGTATGATACAATTTCTTAAATCAGGTAACGTAAGGTCAATAAACTATTGTGAAATTTGTTTCTCTTACCATTTTTTATAAATTTTTTAATTCTTCAGACTCTATAACAGTTCAAAATTATTTTAAGTCTATCTTTCTTCTCAAACTATATTAAAATGTCTGCTTACAATTGTTTTGCCAATTGACTACAATCAAAGCAATAACATGTTCCAATAGCTTTTAAAATGCACTTTATTTAAAACTTGTTGTGCACTTAAATACATATATTCCAAAAAAGTTGTAAAAAACTTAATGCCTGCAAGTTTGTGTGTATAATTTTTTTGTTTTGTAATAAATCTTTGTGAAGAGCTTAGTATTTTCTTCATCATTTTTATATGATAGTTAATATTGTTCAGTATTAATTTTTAACACACTTCCAAGTCATCAAAATGAATTATATTCTGAACATAATTCAGAAAAATGAAACAATGCATTTAAAAAAGAAAAAAACTACCTATTTCATTGATCTAAAATAGAACGTGTTTTCAAACATAAATCAGGAAAATTAAACAAAGTATTTAAAAAAAAAAAAAAAAACTATCTGTTTTATTGATCTATCATGTTCACCATGAACTCAATTAAATGCATACAAAGAAAACGAACTTTCTTGTACTAGTCAAGGTTTTAACTATAAAGGAAATTTAAAATTCTAAATTTCTTTGAAACGTTTTAGGACTTACGTATCTCTATTAATAATGCTTTAAGCTTTTAATTTGTCCAAAGTTTCAATTTCTTTGAGATTTGTTGGGTGTTTACCTGTTTCGTTGTTCTACAATAAGGAAGTGAGCAATTTTAAGACGTTTATCCTATTTTGTTACGTTTGCAATGGAAAATTATCCATTGACTTACTTATGTTTACGGAAAGACGATAAGAATCGGGCGGCTCACCTTGAAAAGAATAGAATTCTAGAAATTCTTCAGAAACGAATTATAATTCCTAATTTGCCTGTTACGTTATTTTTTGGCTTCGCAACAACAATAAGAAAGGAAGAAATATTTTCGTGGTACTTTAAAATTTTCTAACGTTAAAATATTTCCTTCTAAAGTCATTTATAGTTTAAAAATAGCGGAATATTTTTAGGTGAAACTCCTTTTTATTTCTTATTAATTAAAATCTGTAGGTAATGATTTTAGAATTTTTTTAAGCATAAATGCCAAACATTTTTAACAATAAAATCTGTTTTTATCAATATCCTAGGTATAGAGTGTTTCTAAAATGTTTCGTTATTCTTGTGATTAAATTAAATAAAGTAGAATTTTTTTAAAAATATTGTTAATCATAGTATTTTCATCTTTTGCTATTCAAGTAAGCAAATTAAATATAATTAGGTTAAGAAACTCTTTGCAATGAAAGTTCTTTTTATTTATTTACGTTTATTAAAACATATAATTAAAAGCTAAAGCATCAGACAAAATATGCAAGCACAAAAATCATCTAAGAAAAAATACACATTAAAAAGATATGCATAAGCCACAACTTACCTACTTTAAATTTCTTCGAGTAAAATATAAGATATATTTTAGCAGTTCAATATCAGTTATTCTTATCCATTCAGAAATTAAACATCAACAAGTTTAAAAACTTTAAATGAAAATTTCTCCTGGATATAAATATCAATTAAAAAGCTTTACAAAATTATTTTATTGGAAAATTGCATAAACCAAAAGTCAATTGAAGAAGACAGTTACATTGTTATGATTCGGACCCAAAAGAAACCAAGTTTGAAAAAGCAGGGGCAATCCGTATTTATATAGATTAATTTCGATGTTGAATATTGATCATGGTTTCATAGTCCAGCTTGTGATGTCATGCAGAACTGCGATGGGATGGTTTTGAAAGAAACAACAAAGATGGTTTCGCAACTCATATAAAAAAAAAGTAATCGAAGATGAAAATATGTGTGTGCGTAGGAAAAAAACCCTTAATCAAACGGAAGTAGGATCTGGCAAGATAGGGGTGTTTATCGCCAAGCTATTGGAGATAGTGTTCTGGCGATAAGGCAGTCTGGCAAGGACGGAGTAAGGAAGTTGGTTCTGGAAGTGAAAGGTTAGTAGGAATTGTTGGTGCTTTCTTTTGTTTATGGAATGACCGAATTCAGTGGACGGGTGATCAAAATGGCTAAATTTATTCGATAAAGCATTCAATTTCGAGCATGAGATCATTAATTACTCAATTAGAATGATGGCGAGTGACCAAAATGGCCTCATTTGTTCGATCACACCCAGTTAATTTTGGACGTACTTGGTAAGAAAAGGACTGGGAACAAAAATGGCTACATTTGTTGATGAATCACAGTCAATTTCGGAAATGGTATCATATGAATGAACACTGAGAATTACATGAGAATTAATAGGTGACCAAAAATAACATATTTGTTCGATCAAGCATAGTCAGTTTAGGATATGGGACCATTTATGATTACATAAGAATTAGGACGTGTGACCAAAATGACAAAATTTGTTTACTCAATAAACAATTTTGGACATTACACCCTTTTTGCACAATACAAAGGGATTAATTTTGTGCCTGCATATTTTATCTAAAAACAGTAAGACACCCGAATTAAAGAGTACACTGCGTTTATTTCAAAACCAAAGCTTAAGTCGCATTTTTTATTGTCGAAAATTTTGAATCTTTATTGACAAAAATTATTGTTTAAGTAAATCGGCATTTCATCTAGCTATTTATCTCAGAACTCATTTATAGGGACATTTCACCAAAATTATCTAGCGTTTCATAATCATTAGAAGAAGTTGATGGTAAATATGAGAGATCTAAAGTTAAAGTTGGTCTTAACTTACATTTGCATCTTATTACCTTAAACCTTATTAAACTTAGTTTATGTTTTCAAGTTTCAATTAAATAAATGAAGTCATATAAACTTTGAACATTAAAGAAGGTCAATTACCTATTTCTATTCTAAGTTATAAATATATTAGCATATGTCACATAAAAAAAAATATCGCATTTTCATTACAAAAACCATTCTTAGTACTTTGGACAGATTTATTGTATTTGTTCATCAACGAATCCACCTAGCTGTCGTCATGTAAAAGCTTAAAATCCAAAGTGGTTAAGTGACTTTGCTCAAAATCTAACCAAAAAGTTTCATCATCGTAATCTAACTACAGGTTACGCAATTTCTTAGAGTCAAATTTCATTTTAAAAACGCTCACTAAAAAAGGAAATAAACATACTCCAAGTTGAAGGAAGCAATGTCAAGGACATATAACTAGCTTCAAAAAAATATGTTAATAAAAATTTAAATGGCGTTCCTAAAGTCTAGACGGATGGAAAAGAGCTTCTATTAATTTTTATTTTTAGGATTTTATAGCCGTTGAGTGAGAATACGTTCAAATTGTTAGACTTTTTATTTTTTTCATTTCAGTCACGTCTATAGTAAGGACAAAGGTAGGTTTCATCCACGTTTCAAAATACATGCTTGTCGAGATTTTAACTTGCCCTGTTTAGAAGAATCACATGGAGTCTTTAGTAATCAGTACGTCTTTATAAAATTGTGTAAGCGATTGTAAACGTGGAGAAACTATATCTAAGAATACAAAAATTTAAAAACTGTTAAGAAGTACTTCAAATTTCCACAAATGAAGCTATAAGGATAACAATTTAAAAAAATATTTAAAACATAGTTGGATTTTTTTTTTTAGACAACTTCTTTTATAATTTTAACGACAACTTCCATATAGATGTTTAGAGGGCCATATTCCCCTCTAGTAGCTAAATTTGAATTGATGTTTATTTTATCTTTAGATACCATTTCCTCATGTTCTTAGTAGTATGTAAGAATTTTTTTAAATAAAAAATGTTATTACAGGCTATGGAAAGAATCAAACAATGGAAGTTTAAATTCGACTATTCCGTACTTTTAAATGTTGCGTTATTCAACCTATAAACTATACTTCATTTCACAACTAAATAGAGGAATTTATTTGACTTTCGAAATGCAGTTATCTTTATCATCACATATGGTAGAGGAATTCAATTGAAAGGATAATTTGTGCGAGTAATGTTTAATTATAAATCTGTATACATTTGTTGTGTTAATTCAATACCATTTTATGAAAAATTTCCTTCATTAAATATGTACCTCAGATCCAAATGAACCCAAGTCCAAACATGGCAATTTTTGTTTTATTGCAGATTATGTCTTAAAATTTCGTTTTCTATCGAACCATTAACTTCGTAACTAATTAAAAACAATTTCAAAAGCATTTAGTGAGATTTATTGCAGTGAGTTACACCGAGAATCCAACGGAAGTTGAATTAACTTTTTTTTTTCACTCTTCGATTCAGATGTTCAATTACTTCTTTTAGGCTCGTTTGGGTCTGATTTACAGAATAGAGAACTGAGGGTACTCAGAGTCTCGTAGCTCCTGTTCTACCGAACGGATCCGAATTAAACTTTAAATATATGTTATGTAGATCATGCGGCCAAGGTTTTAGTTCGACATGTTGTCAATAGGGGGCACTGTAACGATACAAAAACCAAGATAACTGTTCAAAAATGAAAGAACTGAATATTTTATTTGTTTACACATTTGTGCGCTTTGTTTGCACACTTTGCTGTTTAACAATATGCTGAAAATGAGCCATCGCGTTAACAACGGCCGCACGCAACGTATTAGTAGGAATGATGGAGATAAAGAGTAGTAACTTTTCTGCGGTCGCTAGGGATCGATTGTAAGACCTTTGGTTTCCTTTTCAAGTAACTTTGGTCACTACAGAGACATGGCGGGAGATGCTGGTTTTCAAATCCCCTTCATTAGTTACACATCCTTTATAAACGCGATCTTTGAGAAAATTTCACAGACAGAAGTTACAAGAATTCAGATCCAAGTAAATGCTGTTGCAATTGTAACTTCCTCCACATTCGCCGGCTCACTTACATATTGTCCTCTTCCCAGTACAACATCCAGAAGACCGGTTTCGAACCATACGTATCGCTTTTAAAGTGAAATCACTCATTTGCATATGGTTTTAGCAATACAGCGTCATCTATTAGCAACATTTCAAACTACTTTTTTTTCATTAGAAACCTCGGCCGCATGCTCTGCATAACATGTTTTTAAAATTTCATTCAGATCCCTTTAGTAGTACCGGAGCTACAAGCCTCTGAGTACCGTCAGTTTAATTTTAATCACCCTGTACTATTTAATATCAATCGAAACATTTAAACGTATTGAAAGTATAAGAGGCATAATTAATTTTATGGTATTCATCAGTTTAGCTTCGAAAAATAATGTATTTGAACAGGTTTTGCTTAATTTTATCATTTAGGAGTACAAATATATTTCATACACTTAGGTAGCACAGCGGTATTGGCTAATGTAGGAAACAGGGGTTCTGGGAAGATCGGCTAGTCCCTCGTTCCAAAATGCAGATTTTTTTTTAAATAAACATGTTCTAACTATCACAAAACATATTATTTACCACACAGTGCATTCTTATAACACCATGTTAATTTTAAAACTGCATCAACAATTCAAAACTTCCCGTATATTTTACCCTGCGAGATTGGCCAAGACCCGTACCACAAGCCAATCAACCACGATCCACATCGAGAGCCGATATTAGTCAGGGTATTTGGGCTATTGGGACAAATTGGTTATAATTAAGCTGTGATTATTTAAAACCGTCTAGAGCTCGTTCTAATGAATGCATCTTAATCAACTTTGGTACACATTGTCAATACGATGGACCATGTGGGAAATTATGTCTGAAGAAACCAAAGAACCATCCACTCTAGTTTCGCCGGTAGTACATCAGCTTTGGCCAAAGTCAGAAATAATGATTTCGGAAAATAGACAAGCACCGTTCCAAAATACACGATTTTTTAAAGAAATAAGCATGTCATAAACATCAAGCAACATATTTCTGCTCTTCGCCCTTTCTCATAAATATAATATTTCAATTTTAAAACTGTGCATTGACAATTCAAAACTTTCAGTATATTTTATCCAGCATTGGGTGAGATTGGTCAATATTGCTTCTAACGGCCGGTTTACAAGTTCCACATCGGGATTGGCAAATGTCAGTCGATACTGGCCAAAGTTGTTGCGCTAATGGGGCATTTGTTAACCTTGTAGTTTACGTGCTTATATGGAAGTTAACTTTACAGGTGTAGATAGGTTGTGAATAATAAAGTTTTAGACAAAGAAGGAAAACTGTCAATGAAAGTCTTAATACGAAATTTAAGTTCTTATGGTACCACAGTTGAGACAACTTCAGCTATTTTATAATTTTTTTTTTGAGATTTGTAATTTAGAATAATACGTTAACTTAACAGCCTTTTTGCTAAATTTTACTGTTTCTACAGATGAAAATGTCTCACAAATAGTAAATGAAAGGTTGGTAGTGTATTGGATAAACTCACCTACAAAAGTCTCAAGATGATTCTAAAAAATCAAGTGAATTTTACATAATTTACATGAAGACGATCACAGATCTAGTATTAAAATAAAAAATTGCATGCAAAAAATTGGAAGCAGTCGAACGATATTCGTTTGCGTTTTATTATTATTATTATTATTTTTTTTTTTTTTTTGCGTCATGGAATTGAGCCAATTCGATAAGAACTTTTTTTTTTTTTTAAACTTTACATTCAGTTATCAATGATTCAATTTATCTGACCACGTCAGAATAGAAAAATAAGATGTGCTCTTTATCCTTTTGAATTTCAAGGTAAAACTTAACTTGCGTGAATGCGATACAAGCGTTTTTTTTTTTCGATATAGTCTTTCACACACAGCAATTTTGCATATTATATAGGTTTTCACGATAAAACAGATAATTCAAAAAGCTTTTAAGTACAAATAAAAAGTTATATTTAATCACAGATCGATAATTTTAGAAAAATTCATGTAAAACAAATAAATGAAAAAGTGTTAGCTTTTGAACTTGCAAAATGTTAATGTGTAATAAGACTTTTAATTTTTGTTTTAATTAACGAATAGATGTAATATCTACCTAGTAATAGGTGTACATCAGGTTTAAAATAATGAAATATAATGATAGTTTATTAAATATTTAATTTGAAAATTATAACTCAGATAGGTACTAGAGTGATTCAAAAATAGGGGCAAAATTTGAAATTTTTGAAATTTCACTGGGACGGCTAATTTTGTTCTCCCACAAAAAAAAAAAAAAAAAAAAAAAAAAAAAAAAAAAAAAAGGAAATTGGACAGTATTTAATGGTGGTGCGATCAATTTTAATTTTAAGAATTTCATGCGATAGCCTTACGACCCTCAACGTAGCATAATATACAATATTGAAAATAAACGTTTTTATATTTTGCATGGAAAACAATCTTTGATGGTGTAGAATACAATATTTGATGGCATATATTTTGAGGGTAAAAATTGATGGTATTGTTAGTATACCTGTTTACAATGGAAGTTCATCAGTAATCGCTCGCATCACTTTCCTAATAAAGTACTTTTTCTGTTGTCTGGAAACTTTCTTTCAAAAATTTTCCCTAACCTATGCTCTTACAAATGTTTTCTTCAGTTAGGTACTTTTCGTTTTCTTGCCATTTCTCTGAGTTGGCGAGAAGAAAATCTTCTTTTAATGCCCATTACATCACAGAAACTCAGTGAGTTTGTAGGGAAAAGTTGTTCCGAGCCTTGTTCGGGGATAGCGTTTGCAGTGAGAGTTAACTTCTTTGAAATGTTCTCTAAATTCGGACTTCCATTATAAACAGCTGTAATAATTTTGGAAGGGGGGGGGGGGGGTTGTACTGGCATTCCTTTAAAAAAGTGAGAAAAACAAGTTCCTCTCCGAGATACCAAATTTTAGAAATAATCTTTTGATTGAAACACTAGAAAGACCTTCAATAATATTCTCGTAGTCATAAAGCTTCTTCAAGATAACCAAGTTGTTATTTGGAGCAGTAATTTGAAAATTGGGGGGAAAAAAACAACAAAAACCTCCAAGTAGAAGCAGGAAACAAATATATCAATACCTCTTAGTACACTTAGTACTTTTTTTTCTCGCTTAGTAAGTCTGAATTGTACCTTGAATATCCATACCTTGATGACCTGTATGGCTTTTGCCATCCACCTTTAATACCAATTCCAAGAGCTCAAAGTTAACGTTGAGAGAGAGGAACATCTCTCTAGCAAACGCATTATGTCATCCTTTCTGTCTGCTACATATTGAACAGTGAATGCATCAGTGATAAATGCATTGTATTTGTTCTTGCTCATGAATTTCCAAATCGATTTAAAGCGCTTGAAAAGAAAATTATCGGGGTCAGAAGAAACTTCATGTTGTGAACACTACATATAGCACAATTTCCCAGATATGCAGCCTGCATGTTTGATACAGAAAGCTCTTAACCAAGTTTTGGCTGAATCAGAATACATGCCTTCGTGTCAAAACACGTAGCTTTCATATTTTCGGTTAATTTCCAATACTCCCAAGTTTCATAGACTGCAGTTGTTGCATGATCAGAAGAAATCTTTGGCACCTGATCTATTCAACTTCGCGGAAGCACTTCTCTAGGTCTTTTCGCATGACCATAGCTAATATTCTGTCAACTATGTCTTATCTGGTTATATCTTGTAAAGTCTTGCCGTCCCAGTGGCATTGTTGAAAAAAGTTGTTGGGTGATGCCTAAAGCTGAATTTTTACGCTGATTGCTTCTACACCATCGTATACAGCTAAAACTTATGTTAAATTTAGCTGGTTCAGATTAACAAAACAACTTCAGTAATTTCTATCGTACTTCACGAACAATTATATTTCGAATCAGATGAGAGAGAAATTTGCTGCAACTTTGTGTTTCGAGAAAATTTTTGACACGCAGGAATTGTCTTGGCTAACTGTCCAACCAACCACACCAGTATATTTTCGTATCTTAACATTTGTCCTCACAATCCGATCAAATTTACATTAAACATCAAAAATATACTACCTTGAAATGACACAGAGCAACTGTCCACTATTGTACGACAGCTCCATTGCAGATTAACTTCCTATATGTGTGCGTTAGCAACTACAAATCTTAATGTCACGCTGGCGTCGCCGTGCCGTTTAACAACATCCTAACACCGATTTTTTTTGTTTAAATGATGCTGTAATATGCAAAAGACGTTGTTGCTTGTAAAGTAATGATTTTAGAGGATATTTTTTTTTTGTGATTTAATAACGTAATAATCGTTTTAGTATAGATATTCGTAAAATTTTCAATATTTGACCGCTATGCGCCACCTTTAAATGTTAAAAAATTTTAGTAAAATTTTGCATGGCATAATATTTTATTACATAGCATTTTTTGAAGGGGTGGCCCGGTAAGAAATCGAAAGCTCGAATAAATGAATCACCCTAATGAAAATTTAAAAATTATAAACAATTATGATTTTGTGTACAGTAAAAATATTTGCGTAACTGCTCTAAGTTTAATAATAAATGTAATTTATGTTTATTGTGTTTATTATTAATTTTTTTCTTTTTTAAAATTGTGATTGTTTTTAATAAATAAAATAATATATAAAATATCCAATATATAAAATATTCGTACAAAAATATTTCTTGTATCACGGAAAATAGTTTTAAAGATGGTGAAACTGCTTTCCTAGAGTCATAGATATGTATTCTTCATATTTTTAAGAAGCTATAATTAAGAAATGATACTAAAGTAACATAGTATAAGCATGCAATACATATTATCTTAACAAATAATACCATGTAAGTTTGTAAATGTAATATTCTTTAGAACAACTTTATATAATTTAACTAACTAAATACTTTTGAATAAATCTTAATGTATTGTTAACTATAATTTTATCCTCATTCACAAGTTAATTTATCAGAATAAAAACAACACATTAAATGAAGAGATTCACTCACATAGAACCTGGAAAGACGACAAAATAAATGTCGACAAGTTTAAATGCATTCAAATTCATTCCTTATTAACATGTCTATTGCTGTGAATGTTAAGTTCAAATCATATGAAAAATAATATACTAAATACTTACTAGTATTAATCATTTCATATTTACCCTGTAATAGTATAAAAGAGTTAGAAGAATAGAATAGATAGTAGAATTTCTAGAGATGGCCGACTTTTAAATTTGGAACACTAAAAATAGAGCGATATAGGATTTAAAAAAAAAAAAAAAAAAAAAACAATGCGATGAACAGATAATTTTAGTTATCGTCTTCTAAATATTCAATCAGTGTCACGCAACTTTTTCGAAACTTTGAGCTCTCATTAGAAAGTTATAGAAGGGTATTCAGACGAGATTCTTGAAGTTGCCTCTCAAAATATTTATCTTTCTATTGTTAGAGAAAACTATTTTTTTTTTAGTAGGTCCAGTTTGATAGTTTCCAGGGGAAACTAACAAAGTGTTAGTTTATAAATATCACAAATACATTTACAATAATGAGAGGAAACAACACATATACTTTTTGAAAGTTTTTTTCTTTTCTTTCTCAACCATTTGCGAAACGCATGTTGCATAAAATAAATTAAAAATTAAAGCATTAACTCCTAAAAATAAAGTTTTTATTATGAATTCGTTGCATTGCTAATTTTATGTGCTATTGGAACTTACTAAAACGATTTCGAGTTCAGAAGGAGTTTTCATAAAGTTTACCACCGAAGTAAAAACCACTCCGAGCCATTGACTAACATTTTTTTTTTACCCAAAACTTAATAAAATGCATTGTCATCGACAATGACTCTATCATTCGATTGGATGATGGCTTTCCGAAAATTTTCCCTAAAAATATTTAGATAAAACATTTTCAATATAAATTCTTTAAATACAAGTTTTTTGGTGCAATTGCAACTTATTTAAGTTATTTAAAGCTCAGGTCGACTTTGTATATAGTGCTTGACTACTATGAAGAAAACTATAGACTCCGGGTGATAGACTAACTCGTTTTTGCTCCCAAAATTTGATAGAAAGCTTTCTAATCTATAACAATTTTATCTTCCAAGTTTCGGATCAATTAGATGAGGGTAAGTGGGTTAATAAACCATCTGCAGATTTGCCCCCCCCCCCCCCCTGCCCCCCCCCCCACACACGTAAATAAGATCGAAGCTAATATATAATTTTTAAAAAGCAATCTTAACTTATAATTACAAATACTGGTTAGTAATTAAATAATCTTTTACAAACTTCAATACCTCAGTTTAATCAGAAACATTTTTAAATCTCTTCATAAAACAACTATTAAGGGGAGATAACAGTCCTAGATAACCAAATTAGCTGTATTTTCATTCACTTTAAAAAGTCCCCTAAATTATATAAAAGGCAATATTTTTAATTAATTTTTTGACCTAGTCAATAATAAAATATCTGTTATTAATATTACACTTCCAATTTTTAGTTTATAGATACTTTATTTAATAAGATTATATTTGAGACCTAGAATTTTAAAATTATTATATGGCAAATTTTGGTTAGGTGCACTTTTCTCAAATACTAATGAATATTTTAAGCAATTTTTTTCCCATGGTAATGAAAACACACAAGATATATCCAATGAATCTAACATATTTCAAAAATAAATATGTTATGTTTTGAAAAATGACAATTGTACACAAAATATATAATTTCTTTAAATATAATTTCAAAGGTATACTGAGTAAAAAAAAATAGATAGACTGTTTGAAACAGAGAGTTTAATTGCATTTGGTAAAATTTGTATGCAAATTTATTGTAAATTTATTCTGAAAAGTGTACCTAAACAAAGGTTGGCATATAGTAATTTTAAAATTCTAAATCCAAATATACAATTCACATAAAATATATATAAAATAATCTGAGTAATAATCATAACAAATATGTTGTTATTGATTATATCAAAAAATAAATTCAAAAATATTGCATTTTAAATAATTTAGAGTACTTTGAAGTTGAATGAAAATACGACTGATTTGGTTGTCTGGAACTCTTGTCTCTCCTTAAGTCCCTAAGTGTGATACTGATAAACAAACTAGTTATATAATTAATCTGAACCAAACTAGTTTTCATGTGCGTCTTGCACTTTTTTTGGTTGTCGTGTTCAACTTAGAAAAATACGGCAGTAACAGAAATAGTGTAGACTCGCAGTGTGCCTCAATATTTTTGATAGAATTAAAACAATTTTGAAATGAATCCTATTTTGCCATAAATAAGAATTAGTCATATAATGTTAACGTGTTTATTAGGGTGGTTCGAAATTTTTTTATTTTTATTTTTGAAACGCATGAGGTGAAAAAAGTTGATACACATCTTGATAAGAAAAACTGTAAAAATATTTTTGAAAAAAAAAAATAATATCTTTCGATCGCGCATTCACCTCGAAAGTTTGAAGAAAATACAAAAAATAACTATTTTTCCTAAATTTTTTTATAATTCTAAAAGTTATATATTTGATAGGCAATAGTTTGCAATGCATAGTGAAAGGGTGGTATAACACAGGAAATCACTATTTCATGCATTTAAACATATATTAATAATTAAAAATATTCAAAAATACATTTTTTTGTTTAAAAAATGATTTTTCTATAAAATTGATACTAACGTTACTTTTTACATATTTTTTTTAAAATTGTTTTATTTACTTCAAGCATTCACTTCAAAGTTTTGAATAAATATAAAAAATACCCTTTTTCCATCAATTTGTAGAATACACCAATCACTAAATTATCGAGGTACAGTACCCCCCCAAAAAAACAGAACGATGGCTATATCTTTTGTTCTAATTGTTGAAATAACAAACAAAAGGTACCGTTGTAAATCGTGAAAGGTTTTTAATAATTGTATGTAGTTTTTTTTTTATCATGAGGGGTCATCTACATATTAAAACAGAACCAAACTTTAAAATGTTCAATAGCAACCTCATAATATTATCCCATATTTGGATTCAGCATCCAAAAAAATGTCGAATTACAATAATTCGTAATTTTCTAATGAATGGTTTGTAATTTAAATGATAAAAAGAAAATGATAAATTAATGTTAAAAAAAAAGTTGGTTTTTTGTCCATAAATACTTAAATAACTAATATATTTCAGTAATTTTTTTTCTTCAAAAGGTACTTTCAAAAGGCCAAACATAATAGCAATCAGCTTTTGAATCAATTTCTTTTTTAATAATTAATTATTAATTAATAAAGCAGTTAAAATTTTTTTTGAATAGAAACATATATTTTTTTTGCTTTCATTAGATTTACCATGGTCTAAAACCCCCGCATAATTTTTTTCTTTCCATTTTGACTATTAGTTCTCGATTTTTTAGAGAAAATGTAAAAAACGCTCACTTTAAGGGACCGTATAGTAGACGACTTTTGAAAACTATCAAAGATTAATTCAAGGTAAACTAGAGGTGTGGAAAATCGCATAACGTCAATTATCGTATAACCAATAGTTTAAAAACTAAGAAACACGCTTTAATAGGAAAGTGAACTAAAAAGTAGAAGATAATTTTAAATAAGTTTGAAATAAGAATAGAGTGATTAACAAGAAATATTTATTTTATCGTAAAAGAGCGTGGGGTGCTTGATGTCAATTTTTGTAAATATTTAATGACAGATATTGGTAAAAGTAGAGCCATTATGAAAATATCTTAAAAAGCACCCCACGCTTTTTTACGATAAAATAAATATTTTTTGTTAATCACTCTATTCTTATTTCAAACTTATTTAAAATTATCTTCTATTTTTTAGTTCACTTTTCTATTAAAGCGTGTTTCTTAGTTTTTTAATCTATTGATTATCTTCTACTTTTTAGTTTGATTTTCTATTAAAGCGTGTTTTTTAGTTTTTTAAATTATTAATTATTTTTTCTGTAAACTATTAATTTTTTTTTTTTTTTTTAATTTGCTTTCTTAAATTCCATTTATTTAAAACAACATTTTTTAAGCAATTTCAATAAGTTATCCTTTAAAAATGTTACTGAATCATGTGACTTTTAATTTTATAAATAATTTCAACGATCTAGTTACATTTGTGTTTATAGTGAAATATTTCTGTAAAATATTCATGCTTTGCTAAATACTGTTTACTAATGCCTACATTTAATATTTATTAACTTTCTAATCATCAGTAGTATTCGTTATATTTCTGCAATTACAGTTTTCGATATTTTATTTATTTCGTGTGAAGAATGCACATCTTTAATAATGTAAATAAATTATGTTACTTTTGCGTTTACTTGCTATTTTTGTATTAATCTTAAACATGACACTATAAATCCAAGTACTTTCTGTGCAATTTTAGACTAATACTTGTATTTTTTAATCTTCGTGAAACGCGCCACATTAACCGTTCGATTTCTCCCGCTGTGAAGAACCTTAAAAATACCTTTCGTTTTATGGAAATTCTCCCTGAAGATCGGTCAAAAAATGGTCGAAATATTTTCGCTCATAAGTGACGTGTTTTTCAACATAATGCATTGAAATTTGGTATAAAGGGTTGTGGCGGCTCGAGCAAACTGATCTTGCTGCGCGTCAGTATTATTTGCGGCGCGTCAAAACAAAAAGAGCTGACCTTGTGAAACCCTCCTTCAAGAAGAAGAGCACATATGCAAATAAACTTCCCTATATAAGAAGATTCAAATGTTAGCTTTGCTCTCTTTCTCTGCCACGCCAGCCTGGGTGTTATGCTTCATCTGTCTAATCTGGAATGTCAAAAATGTTACCTTGCTAGAATTGATTTTAAAGTTTTAACTTAATAATTGTTTTTAAATAAAAATATAAAAAGTTCCGTAAGTTTTATCAATTCCTCATCCCAACACTCTACAGATTGGTGACTCTCGAAAAAGAACTTTTATCCTGGAGAAAAGCAGCTTTCTGATACCTTGGAGATTGGAGTGTTTGGTGAAAACTTAAACGTCGGAATTTTCTAAAAAGATGAATGAAAGTGGTAACCAAGATGAAAAGGTCCGAATACCAGAGCGCAGCAATGAGGACCATCATCCAAATATTTCAAGAATTGCTTTCCGGGCACCACCTTTCTGGAGCAAGAATCCAGCATTATATTTTGCACAAGTGGAAAGCCAGTTTATCACTGCTGGGATAACAACAGATGAAACTAAATTCAATACAATAGTAGCCAGCATCGAGACAGAGGTTTTGTCCCACGTTTCTGACCTGATCATCAAACCACCGGCGACAGGGAAATACAACGCCTTGAAGAACAGATTAATTGCTGAATATGCGGATTCGGAGCAGAAGAAACTTCGTATGTTGCTACAAGAGCTACAGCTGGGAGACCAAAAGCCATCTCATCTACTCAGAAGAATGCGAGAAGTTGCTGGCGAGAAATTCGACGACGAGCTTTTAAAGTCGCTATGGGCACAACGTCTACCTACGCCAATTCAACAAATTTTGGCCAGTAGTAAAGGAGACCTGCAGGCAATGGCTGATATGGCTGACAAGATACAAGAAGTCACTGATGGCCACCACAGCAATTTAGCCGCTGTTTCCAAATTGCCGAACCAAAACAGTGAGATCGCAGAGCTGAAAAATCAAGTTGCAAAATTAACCCAGATGGTGGAGAAGCTGAGCACAAGTACGCCACGTTCAAGATCACCTTACTGGCGATACGGTAATGCACCACGATCAAGTTCTCGTACCAGACGGAAATATGATCCTCAACTTAAGGTGTGCTGGTATCATCAAATTTTCCAAGACAGGGCCAGAAGGTGCAACGAACCTTGTGACTATGTTCCGGAAAACTAACAGGGCCAACACCTAAAGTCACCGGTGCAGTGCAAGGCCAACAGGTGCAAAGACTATTTCTCTTGGACAAATCATCAGGGTTAAGATTTTTGATCGATACAGGTGCTGATTGTTCGGTCTTACCTTTAAACCCCAATCATCGACACAAGACTCCAGACGAGTTGAAGCTGTTTGCCGCAAACGGAACTGTAATCCCGACTTATGGCGAAAAAATTTTGTCTTTAGATTTAAACCTAAGAAGGAACTTCACTTGGTCTTTCATCATTGCTAAAGTTAATCAACCAATTATCGGTGCAGATTTTTTGAGAAAATATGGTTTACTGGTTGATCTTAAAAACGGTCGCTTAGTCGATACTTTGACCCAGTTATCTACAAAAGCTAAACCTCTAAGCGGTGATAGTAGTAAAATAAGCGTCATAGCAGAAAGTTCGATATTTGCGGATCTACTCAAGCAATATCCTGAGCTGACTGAAACCGACCGTATTGTCCCTATTCGACATAGCGTATATCATCATATTGAAACCACCGGACCACCAATTTTTTCGAAAGCAAGACGTCTGGCACCAGATAAGCTGAAGATCGCTAAAAAGGAATTTGAATACATGGTACAGCAAGGCATTTGCAGACCTAGCAAAAGTTCTTGGGCTTCACCACTTCATATGGTACCCAAGAAATCTGGAGAATGGAGGCCTTGTGGTGATTACAGGGGATTAAACAGCTGCACAAAACCTGATAAATACCCCATTCCACACATCCAAGATTGCGTCAACACTTTGGAGGGCAAAACCATTTTCTCGACCCTTGACCTTTTAAAAGCTTATCATCATATCCCAATCAACCCTGCGGATGTTGAAAAAACGGCAGTAATTACCCCGTTTGGTTTATTTGAATTTGTTTTAATGAGCTTTGGTCTTTGCAATGCAGCCCAAACATTTCAACGTTTCATCCATGAGGTCTTGAAGGACTTGCCATTTTGCGTACCTTACATCGACGATTGTCTTATTTCATCAAAAGATCCAGAAGAGCATTTGGAACATTTAAAGGAAGTTTTCGAAAGATTCAAGCAATATGGAATAAGGCTAAATCCATCAAAATGCGTTTTGGGAAAAGAAACGGTAAACTTTTTAGGATACAAGATTTCGGCAGCAGGAATCGAACCCTTGCCTGAGAAAGTAAAAGCCATTACCGAATTTCCTAAACCAACAACCCTACAGGAGCTAAGAAGATTCCTTGCAATGCTGAATTTCTATCGGCGATTTTTAAAGAATGCTGCAGCAACTCAAGCACCACTTCACGAATATTTAAAAGGAGCCAGGAAGAAGGACAAAAGACCCGTTGTTTGGACCACAGAATCGGAACAAGCTTTTGAAAAATGCATGAAAGACTTGGCTGAAGCAGCTGTTTTAACTCATCCATCTTCAGATGCACCTATTTCTCTTTGCGTAGATGCTTCAGATACAGCAATGGGAGCGGCACTAAATCAAATAACGCCCCAAGGACCACAACCAATGGCTTTTTTCTCAAAGAAGTTATCGCCTGCTCAGAGGAATTACAGTGCTTACGATCGAGAGTTACTTGCTGCATATTCAGCTGTAAAGCACTTTCGTTACATGTTGGAAGGTCGACATTTTACTCTATACACCGACCACAAACCTCTAGTGTATGCTTTTAAACAGAAACCAGAGAAATGCACGCCAAGACAGCTTCGTCACTTGGATTACATTGGGCAGTTTACGACAGATATCCAACACATTCAGGCTGATCGTAAAAGGAAAACGAACTACAATTAGCAAGGATAGATTGAAACCTGCGTATGTCGCTCAAGAAACCGAAACCAAAGATTCTAAAGCACCAGCACTTCCTGAAGCAGTTAAAAGTGATCAATATGTCACTAGAGCTGGCAGAAGAGTGAAATTTCGTTTTCAACCTTGTTCACCTCGTTTATTGTACTAATGTTGTTTTTTTAATTCCAGAATTTGAAGCCACACTGCTTTAATCCTACGTTATCACTGGCAAGGGGGTACTGTGGCGGCTCGAGCAAACTGATCTTGCTGCGTGTCAGTATTATTTGCGGCGCGTCAAAACAAAAAGAGCTGACCTTGTGAAACCCTCCTTCAAGAAGAAGAGCACATATGCAAATAAACTTCCCTATATAAGAAGATTCAAATGTTAGCTTTGCTCTCTTTCTCTGCCACGCCAGCCTGGGTGTTATGCTTCATCTGTCTAATCTGGAATGTCAAAAATGTTACCTTGCTAGAATTGATTTTAAAGTTTTAACTTAATAATTGTTTTTAAATAAAAATATAAAAAGTTCCGTAAGTTTTATCAATTCCTCATCCCAACACTCTACAGGGTAAATGATGTATTCTGAATCGAATGAAATGATAAAAAATAAGGGTTCGTATTGAAATTTTCGAAGATAGCTTTACTTTTACTTAGTATATGGTCCCTCAAGAAAAAAAAAATTGCATCAGATATATAGAAAATCGTAAGCAAAACATTTTGGTGCAAACCGTAAGATTCTACGATAATTAGAACCGAAGATATAGCCATCGTTCTGTTTTTTTTTTTTTTTTTTGGGTACTGTACATTAGTTTATAGTGTGTGGAATGAAGTAGATAGAACTTGGGGAAAAAAGATCAAATTAGTAATTATTCAATAATAATCGTTCGCGCATAACCTTTGAAACATTGATAAAAATTGTGTTTTGACGGGTTTTAATCTGGGTGGCCTTTCTCGTGGTGCCTTCTCTTCCTTTGAAGCTCATAAACTTACTTGGGTCAAAACGCATCCTAACTTATTCATTGGATCATAACGCACGTGGCTCTGATTGGATCTGCCATGAATACTGACTGGAAATAATCTGACAGATCAAATTGCACGCTGTGAGACCACTACATTGGGATATATGCCTTCTATACTCCAATGAACTACCATTCAGACACATATTTAAGCATGTAGATAGTACTACAACTGGACAACATCTTTCAGTGAGATAAAAAAAATTGAAGAACCTTGAAACATTTCTCCTGACTTATTTTTTACGTGTTGAATGTTTAATTCCTCAACTTGAGATGAAAGTACTGAACACAACTCAGTTGTATCTTCTTGATATTATTACATTAAATTTTTTTTTTCTGAAGGATCTAAGAACATATAAGTGGCAATTCGATTGTCTCGATACCTCCCTGAATATTTACTGCAAGTTTTAAACTCTGTTATTGGACGAAATGCTTCCTTTCCTCATTCAAAAAAATATCATTTCGGCAATGATTTTGTATGCAAGGAGATATGTAAGAGAACTGAGGCGTCAGGTTCTGAAATCGCGAGAACTTTCCTAGAGAAAGACTATCAGGCATTTCAAGACAACTAAACTTAACTTTATTGTAGGTATCCTGTCTGCATTGAGTGGGCATAATTAATTGGAATGCTCGTAATAGGACCCCTCCTTTGTTAAGAGAAACAAACGGACATTACTTAGTAGATACTGGCGGATCCGAGGTAGCACAGCTGTATTGGTGGAAACAGGGAAGACTGGAAAATTGACCAGTCTGACTGAGCATAGTTCCAAAATACACGATTTTTTAACAAACAAGTCAAAATCACCACATATTTTTGTTTCTCATAAATATAATACCCCAAGTTTAAAACTGTACATCGGCGTATCAAAACCTCTTCTATATTTTATCCAGAATTGGGCGAGATTGGCTAATATTGTTTCCAACGACCGATTCACAACGTTTCACATCGGGATTGGCCTATATCTGGGGAAATTGGCCAGCGTATCTGTGTTACTATGGACCATTAAAATCAGACTTCAACTCGTTTCCTTGTCACTCACAAGCTGTGGAACGCTTATGTAGAGACAAGACAAAAGTGGGTGGCGCTGACGCAAAAGATGTTAGGACAGCACTTTTTTTTTAAAGATCCATAATGCCCTACTTTTCAACAAAAATTTCCTTCAAAGTGCATCACTGAGGGATAGAAAGCTCGAAAAAAAAGTGAACCAAATAGTATGTTTAAAAAAAAAAAAAAAAAAAAAAAAATGTCAGGAATAACATTAATACCCATTTTACAGAAAAATCATTATTTCTTACAAAAAATGTTACTTTTGAGTACTTTTTATTATTAATATATGTTTGAAAAATGCATTAAATAGTGTTTTTCTGTGTTATACCACCCTTTCAGTACACATTGCAAACTATTGCCTTTCAAATATATAACGCTTAGAAATTTTATAAAATTTAGGAAAAATAGTTATTTTTTGTACTTTCTCCAAACTTTGAGGTGAATGCGCGATCGGAAGATATTATTTTTTTTCAAATTTTTTTTTGCAGTATTTCTTATCAAGATGTGTAACAGCTTTTTTCACCTCATGCGTTTCAAAAATTAATTTTTTTTTTTCGAACCACCCTAGTGTTTATATATACTGAAAGATTAACATTTCTAAAGATACATAAAATGGGTGTTTTCTTTGTATAAGTCCTTCAGATCCATTATTATCTGGACCAAGATATATTTCTATCTCAAGAATTAAGTTATTGAATGAATACGAATCCACATATATGATATCGGAAAACATTCGACAGGCTTATACTTTGTAGTTACTTTTTATCTTTAAACAAACTTTAATCTGGCATATTCAACATTCACCTTGAATGGTACTCATTGTTATGATAAAATCATATTAAATAAAAAAAAAAGAGTTGCGAGAAAAAATGGCGCAAGCAAAAACATAAAAGAGGAAGTGCTTTCTAGTAAGGATCATTTCCTATACTCGCTATAATGCAATCTTCTAGACCAGTGCATTTAACAACTACTTTCTATAAAACCTTGAAATTTTTTGGGTAGGTACGAAAAAGATCACTTAAGGAAATAACATAAATTGTTTTCATTTAATGTCTATTGATTATAAATAAAAATTAAAAAAGAAAAAGACAGAACCAGGTGGAGTCATTTCATATGCATTGATTTAAGGATTTTAAACATAAAATAAAAAGTACTAGATGCAATCTTCCGAGTTTTTAATTTATGTTATTCCATTAAGTGATTATTTTCGTACCTACTCACCAAATGTCAAGGTTTTATATTAGGTAGTTTCTAAATGCACTGGGCTAGAATATGTAATATACTGTTGCGTTGGTGGGTTCGAAAGATTTGAAGCCAAAGCAGATCAACACTTGCAGAAATTTATTCCAATATAACTCTTCACAGATTCCTTTACAACTCCAGAACTTCTCGTTCTAGTAGACCCAATACAACTCTTTTCAAAACAATAGAGCACAAAACAGCAGTTAAACTTGACACACAAGTGTTAAATCATCGCAAAAGACAATGCAATACGGTTCACTGTCGGAACTCTCTGAACGCTCGCTGAGACTCAGTATCTCAACTCAGTAATTCCTGTCAACTCACTGACTCAACTTACTAACTCGGGCTTATATAGGGGAGGCGGCGAACCTTCTTGAAACTTCTAGAGGTAGATATTTGGAGAACTTTCCAGATCGTAGTCGAAAAGTCCTATACATGTACATGGGGACCGAAAATGTCACCAAGTTTGGAGACATTTGGCGATTTCTCGCCACATTTGGTGACAAAAATTAGTCGCCAAAATCGTCGCCAACTTGTCTCAATTTCGCCAATTTGGAGAGATTGCCATTACCATAACGTTAAATGCCCTGCTCCTTGTAAAACTCGCTTCCAAGCGTTATCTCTGTAAAACTCGTTATCAAGCATCAAGACCCATATTGCAGGGAAGCCAACTTAAGACAAACTATTGCACTGCCTTATGCAAAATGTACATAAATTTTCCTATTTACAAAATTAACATTACGAAATATTTACAAATATACAAAAATTCATAACATTGCCCCCCTCCCAAGAACTGCACGTCCCGGGCAGTACAGTTGCCGGAAAGGAAGGCTTGCTTTCAAAGCAATAGCAAAACACTCTGTGTTCATTACTAAACTATAAAACTTACTAAACTTACATACAGAAAGACAGAAACATGACTGAAAATAAATAAACATAAACTTAAAAATTTACATACACATGTGACCATGGTCTTAATAACTATTTACACTTTATACATTACGGGAATTACAAACTATGGCCATAGTAGGGGGCTAACCTGTAGTAATAAACGACTCTAGGTTTAGAATTAGATGACTTACGGATTCGGACCACGACATCATTCAGCCGGTTGAGGACTGAGTAAGGACCATCCCAATGAGACTGAAGTTTGGGAGAAAGTCTTTTTTGTCGTTTCGGGTTCCAGAACCAAACCTTGTCACCTTCGTGGAATTGATGTCCTGTAGCCTTCGTGTCGTATCTGGTCTTCATCTTATCCGTCGCCAAGTGGATTCGCTCTCGGGCAAAATTGTGCACATCTTCAAACCGTGCCTGAAGATCCTCGATGTACTCCTCTGGCGATGAAGGTGCATCCGGAGGGCGGCCAAACAACAGATCGCAAGGCAGACGAAGGTTACGACCGAAGAGCATCTGGGATGGGGAATAGCCGGAAGTCTCGTGGACAGCGCTGCGATAGGCCAGAAGAAACAAAGGTAACTTCTGATCCCAGTCCTGTTGGTTTCTGGAAACCATCAGTGAGAGGTTATTGAGGATGGTTCTGTTAAACCTCTCCACCATGCCATCCGACTGTGGGTGTAAAGGCGTCGTCTGTGTTTTGTCAATGCTAAGTAGATCTCAAAGTCCTTTCATTACAGCAGAGGTAAAATTTCTTCCTTGATCAGAGTGTAACTGTAAAGGCACTACAAATCTGGAAATCCAGCTCTGAACCATTTCCTCTGCAACGGTGATAGGCTCTTGATCAGGGATAGGATACGCTTCGGGCCACTTCGTAAAATAATCCATGACAACCAGGATGTATCTGTTGCCGTCAGCAGATCGTGGTAGTGGTCCCAAGATGTCAAACGCAATCCGTTCAAAAGGAGCTCCCACATTGTAACGTTGCAGTTTTCCTCGACTGCGTTTCTTCGGTCCTTTCCGGGCTGCACAGGCATCACATGATCGGCACCACTTCTCCACGTCAGCCCTCGCCTTACTCCAGTAGAATCGCTCTCGAACTCTTTGCAACGTCTTCATTACTCCGAAGTGGCCTCCAGTTGGACTACTATGAAGTTCTTTAAGAACGTCTGGGACTCGGGATCTTGGAAGTAATAGTTGCCATCGGGATGTCTTTTCATCATCAGATTCCAACTTCCGGTACAGCACGCCGTTTCGAATATGGTCAGATCCCAGAGCACAATATTGCTTTGTCGTAGGACTACAGATGGAAATGTACTGCCAAGTAGGTGTCGCTTTCGAAGACTCCTTTAAATCCTCCTGTTCGGTAGAGATCGCAGCATTATTCTTCTGCATTTCCTCTTGGACAGAGAAAATATCTTTCTTCATCTTTTCTCGACTCGCTTTCATTTCTTCTTGACTTTTCTTCATTTCTTGCATGAGAGCAAAACGCTGTTGAAATTTTTCATCTTGTTCCGCCATTGCTCTGAGGTAATCGGCATTCAAATCCCACTTCTGACACCAGTTGTAGCGTTGGTGGGTTTGAAAGATTTGAAGCCAAAGCAAATCAACACTTTCAGAAATTTATTCCAATATAACTCTTCACAGATTTCTTTACAACTCCAGAATTTCTCGTTCTAGTAGACCCAATACAGCTCTTTTCAAAACAATAGAGCACAAAACAGCAGTTAAACTTGACACACAAGTGTTAAATCATCGCAAAAGACAATGCAATACGGTTCACTGTCGGAACTCTCTGAACGCTCGCTGAGACTCAGTATCTCAACTCAGTAATTCCAGTCAACTCACTGACTCAACTAACTAACTCTGGCTTATATAGGGGAGGTGACGAACCTTCTTGAAACTTCTAGTGGTAGATATTTGGAGAACTTTCCAGATCGTAGCAACACCTCCTATATAAGAAAGCCTTCGCACTGACTGTGTGACGTCACATAGAGTAGTCAATCATACTTCGTATTGGTAGCATAGGAATTATCCTTTTCTTAGTTCTGCTAGTTAATTTGAATAGGAGAGCATTTAGAAAACATTTCTTTTTTATTGACAGAGATAATTGAATTTTTTTTTTAATATTTATGTTCAGCTAGTATTTTGAATTGTATTCCGAAATAAAACACCAAATCTAAAAAATCTATTTTTATTTTATTCACAAATCATATTTATTATTAATCAATAAAACATTTTAAAGCAAAATAGTTTAGTGTTGCTATTCATTAACTTCAAAATTACTTTAATATTTGAAGTTTTTTTTTTAACGTTTTTTTGCTTGAACAATTTTTTTTCCACTGACAGGTTGTCATTTTGCTGCCTACAATAACTATTTCGATATATGTTTGCAGCATCCCTTAGAATACTTTCTACAATAAATTTAATATTATGTTCTTTACATTCATGAGGAATGCTATATATTTCTTTATCATTAATAATATCAAAAGTTAAACTTGTTGAAAGTAATCTCTGACCTTCAAAAATTCTAAAACAACTTCTCATATATTACAGAAATGAACTTTTGAATTACAACATATAAATACAAAATAACATTCAAAACCTCAAGTTTTGGATAGCATAAACCATCTTTATCCAGATTCAAAATATAACTTTTCTTATCACTATCAAGAAAATCAAAAGCCTCATCGATGTTTTCAAGTGTCAAAATATTTTTAGAGCTAGAACATATGTTGAATTTCACAATGGAATGGTCACAATAACCAGCACTGTAAATTAGCAATGGCAATAAAATCTTCATCGGAAAGTGTAATTTCTTTCAAACAAGATATGTCGACTTTTTTAAATTGACCACATTCTTTTAAATAAGTGAATGGCACATTTCAATCCTTTAGAGTCCGTTAGATAGCTTTGCTGATATTATGTTCATCCGCTAATACCATCTTTTCGACAGGACTTGGGTCTTGATACTGTTGCGTTAGACATCTAGCTAGGATAGCTTTCAAAAATAGAAGGAACCACTCCATCTCTCAGCTTACCTTTGAACTAGAAGTAACTACGAAAACTTTTCTTGAAACAGCAGTTATACATCTTCTTTTAAGTTCATAATCTGTGAGAAATATGAATACTGGAACTCTTGGCCCATTTTTAAAAATTCCTTTGCAGTTTACCACAGAGCATTGAAATGGCATTTAGTATAATTTATAGCACTCTTAATGCAATAGTCTTTACGCTTTCGGAACAGAAAATACTGCAAATTATACGTGTTGGAAACAGAAAATGCAGCAGACTTAACGTATTCGGTAAACAAAATGGCGATGTTGATTTTTGTTATCGTCCGTCGTAGTACGCTAGAAATATGCACCAAAATAGATCTTGACGAATCATAAGCACGCAAGACGTCTCTAAACCATATCTTCACGAATCACAAGCAAGTAAAACGTCGCCAAACCATTTATAGCCAAATCGAAAAGATATCTTCTTCTAAATGGCACCCCGTATGGAAGAAGTTAGTAGTTTTCAAATTTGACTATTTTAATGACGTCATATTTAAAAGTGGTAACCCTTGCAGAGGCTTTCTTATATAGGTGTTGATCGTAGTCGGAAAGTCCTATACATGTACATGGGGACCGAAAATGTCTCCAAGTTTGGCGACATTTGGCGATTTCTCGCCAAATTTGACGACAAAAATTAGTCGCCAAAACCGTCGCCAACTTGACTCTATCTCGCCAATTTGGAGAGATTGCCATTACCATAATGTTAAATGCCCTGCTCCTTGTAAAACTCGCTTCCCAGCGTTATCTCTGTAAAACTCGTTATCAAGCATCAAGACCCATATTGCAGGGAAGCCAACTTAAGACGAACTATTGCACTGCCTTATGCAAAATGTACATAAATTTTCCTATTTACAAAATTAACATTACGAAATATTTACAAATATACAAAAATTCGTAACAATATCGAGTATAGGGAATTATCCTTACTAGGACTTCTTAAAAAAGGGGTTATTCCCCGAAACGTCCACTTTGGTCTACCGTGTCTGCAAAACCCATAATAAAAAATTTTGACGAAGTTTTGTTAATATGCCCTTAGCAAATTCCAATAGACAAATGTAATACCTTTTAGTTTTTTTTTTTCTTCTAATATTTTTTACTTTCAATTACCCATATGTATTATACATAGGGTAATGAAAGTATAGCATTCGGTCAAAAATTTCGATTTTTTTTGCATTTCTCCATATTTTGGAACACCCTGATTTAAAAAATGTGATCTAGAAAAAATTTGTGTGTGTGCGTGTATGTGTGTCTGTGGTCAGCATAACTCCTGAACAAATTGACCTACGATGTTCAAATTTGGTATGAAGGTTAGTGGCGGCCATGGGACCTATCATTAAGGTTTTCGTCAAAATCGCGCATCCACATAAGGTAGCTGCCATTGAAAAAATCATGTTTTTCAATGATTGCTAAAAAACGGCTTCAACGATTTTGATAAAAATCTCTGTGCTAATGCCTCTTAAGGTGTTTTAAATATCCCACCTCCGAAATTCCCGTAAAAATGCTTTACTGGCGTAAAATGTTGAAAAACGAATGCCTTCAACACAGAGCCCTCTTTCCTTGAGCATACCTCATCAACGATCGTTTTTTCTTCTTCCCTCAGTTTGACTTGTAATAAAGAATAATATAAAGATTATCGAAAAGTACATCGCCAAAATCACAATTTTGGTAATTTTTTTTTAAGATCCATCCAAGAATTACCGCAAGAAATATCGCCATACTGGCCATTTTTCTAAATAAGTGGTGAAAATATAACGGTAAACGAAGCAAATTCACGCCAGTATTATAGTATAATTGGAAGTTGTGCGATGTTCCACACCCCTAGTTTGAAATGCACACTATTAATACTGAAATGCCGTAATTATCCCCTACCCCTTTCACAATTTTTGTCTTTCATAGTTGATGCATACTGAATAAAATTTAAAGTATGTTTTAAATTAATATTTTCAATAAGCATCAAACATTTAAATTCAAAAATTATAGAGAATAACTTTAAAGAATATTGAAAAATCTCTCTATATATAAGGCAAAGCCCTCACTCACTGATTCACTCACTGACTCACTCATCACTAATTCTCCTACTTCCCACATAGTCACAACTCTGAAAATCGGCACAAATATCAACAATGGTAAAAATAGAAAAAGTAAAATATTCCGATCTCGATTAACCCACTTTAAGGGGTGAGAAAAGGGGTTAAACGTTCCAAACGGGGGACATTCGAAAATCCTACTTCCCACATAGTCACAACTCTGAAAATCGGCACAAATATCAACAATGGTAAAAATAGAAAAAGTAAACTATTCCGATCTCGATTAACCCACTTTAAGGGGTCGAAAAGGGGTTAAACGTTCCAAACGAGGAACATTCGAAAATCCTACTTCCCACATAGTCACAACTCTGAAAATCGGCACAAATATCAACAATGGTAAAAATAGAAAAAGTAAACTATTCCGATCTCGATTAACCCACTTTAAGGGGTCGAAAAGGGGTTAAACGTTCCAAACGGGGGACATTCGAAAATCCTACTTCCCACATAGTCACAACTCTGAAAATCGGCACAAATATCAACAATGGTAAAAATAGAAAAAGTAAACTATTCCGATCTCGATTAACCCACTTTAAGGGGTCGAAAAGGGGTTAAACGTTCCAAACGGGGGACATTCGAAAATCCTACTTCCCACATAGTCACAACTCTGAAAATTGGCACAAATATCAACAATGGTAAACATAGAAAAAGTAAGCTATTCAGATCTCGATTAACCCACTTTAAGAGGTCAAAAAGGGGTTAAACGTTCCAAACGAGCGATATATTCGAATGTCCTACTTCTCATATTTTCACAATTCTGAAAACTGGTGTGAATATCAATAAAGACAAACGCAGAAAAAGTAAACTATTCCGATCTCCGGTGGATCAAGGGGTGGAAAAGGGGTTAAACGTTCCAAACGAGGAATATTCGAATGTACCACTTCCCATATGGTCACAACTCGGAAATTTGGTACAAATGTCAAAAAAGATTAAACATAGAAAAAGTAAGCTATTCTGTTGTCGATTAACCAAATTTAAGGGGTCGAAAAGGGGTTAAATGTTCCAAACGAGGGATATCCAAATGTTTCTCTTCCAATGTAGTCATTTTTCTGATATTTTTTTGCAAATGTTAAAAAAATAAGTCATTCCAATATCGATTAACGAATTTTTAAGGGATGAAAAGACGACGCAACATTGAAACTATACGAGGATTAACTTAATGTCTAATTAACTTAATTCCAATACAGCTACTACTTTGAAATTTAGAACTAAGAGCAAACATAAACACAATAAACTATTCCAGTTTACTATTCACAATTATAAATTTCGTTTAAAATGTCAACAAAGGAAAGTTCCTATTTTGATAAATCAATTTGTCGGGATCGAAAAGGGAGCAAACGTCTGAAGTGTAGAACACATGAATGTCTTTTGATCGCTAAAATGCTAATGGTAAAATTTCGTAGCGCAGCACGGGTATTCAGCTAGTTACTAGTATAATTCTTTTAACCTATCCCTTGCTTTTGCATCAGTATCATGCAATAGTTGTTACATCCTTTCTTGATCACTACATGGCACAACTGATTCAAGTAATATACTTTGAGGGTATCAACAATTTTAAGATTAGGATTGGAGTAATAATACTGCTTAGAATGGACAATTTCCGCATTTTTTAAAAACGAGTGAAATCTCTATATATATAAGGCAAAGCCCTCACTCACTGATTCACTGACTGACTCACTGACTCACTCATCACTAATTCTCCCACTTCCCACATAGTCACAACTCTGAAAATCAGCACAAATATCAACAATGGTAAAAATAGAAAAAGTAAACTATTCCGATCTCGATTAACACACTTTAAGGGGTCGAAAAGGGGTTAAACGTTCCAAACGGGGGACATTCGAAAATCCTACTTCCCACATAGTCACAACTCTGAAAATCGGCACAAATATCAACAATGATAAAAATAGAAAAAGTAAACTATTCCGATCTCGATTAACCCACTTTAAGGGGTCGAAAAGGGGTTAAACGTTCCAAACGGGGGACATTCGAAAATCCTACTTCCCACATAGTCACAACTCTGAAAACTGGTGTGAATATCAATAAAGACAAACGCAGAAAAAGTAAACTATTCCGATCTCCGGTGGATCAAGGGGTGGAAAAGGGGTTAAACGTTCCAAACGAGGAATATTCGAATGTACCACTTCCCATATGGTCACAACTCGGAAATTTGGTACAAATGTCAAAAAAGATTAAACATAGAAAAAGTAAGCTATTCTGTTGTCGATTAACCAAATTTAAGGGGTCGAAAAGGGGTTAAATGTTCCAAACGAGGGATATCCAAATGTTCCTCTTCCAATGTAGTCATTTTTCTGATATTTTTTTGCAAATGTTAAAAAAATAAGTCATTCCAATATCGATTAACGAATTTTTAAGGGATGAAAAGACGACGCAACATTGAAACTATACGAGGATTAACTTAATGTCTAATTAACTTAATTCCAATACAGCTACTACTTTGAAATTTAGAACTAAGAGCAAACATAAACACAATAAACTATTCCAGTTTACTATTCACAATTATAAATTTCGTTTAAAATGTCAACAAAGGAAAGTTCCTATTTTGATAAATCAATTTGTCGGGATCGAAAAGGGAGCAAACGTCTGAAGTGTAGAATACATGAATGTCTTTTGATCGCTAAAATGCTAATGGTAAAATTTCGTAGCGCAGCACGGGTATTCAGCTAGTTACTAGTATAATTCTTTTAACCTATCCCTTGCTTTTGCATCAGTATCATGCAATAGTTTTTACATCCTTTCTTGATCACTACATGGCACAACTGATTCAAGTAATATACTTTGAGGGTATCAACAATTTTAAGATTAGGATTGGAGTAATAATACTGCTTAGAATGGACAATTTCCGCATTTTTTAAAAACGAGTGAAATCTCTATATATATAAGGCAAAGCCCTCACTCACTGATTCACTGACTGACTCACTGACTCACTCATCACTAATTCTCCCACTTCCCACATAGTCACAACTCTGAAAATCAGCACAAATATCAACAATGGTAAAAATAGAAAAAGTAAACTATTCCGATCTCGATTAACACACTTTAAGGGGTCGAAAAGGGGTTAAACGTTCCAAACGGGGGACATTCGAAAATCCTACTTCCCACATAGTCACAACTCTGAAAATCAGCACAAATATCAACAATGGTAAAAATAGAAAAAGTAAACTATTCCGATCTCGATTAACACACTTTAAGGGGTCGAAAAGGGGTTAAACGTTCCAAACGGGGGACATTCGAAAATCCTACTTCCCACATAGTCACAACTCTGAAAATCAGCACAAATATCAACAATGGTAAAAATAGAAAAAGTAAACTATTCCGATCTCGATTAACACACTTTAAGGGGTCGAAAAGGGGTTAAACGTTCCAAACGGGGGACATTCGAAAATACTACTTCCCACATAGTCACAACTCTGAAAATCGGCACAAATATCAACAATGATAAAAATAGAAAAAGTAAACTATTCCGATCTCGATTAACCCACTTTAAGGGGTCGAAAAGGGGTTAAACGTTCCAAACGGGGGACATTCGAAAATCCTACTTCCCACATAGTCACAACTCTGAAAATCGGCACAAATATCAACAATGATAAAAATAGAAAAAGTAAACTATTCCGATCTCGATTAACCCACTTTAAGGGGTCGAAAAGGGGTTAAACGTTCCAAACGGGGGACATTCGAAAATCCTACTTCCCACATAGTCACAACTCTGAAAATCGGCACAAATATCAACAATGGTAAAAATAGAAAAGTAAACTATCCCGATCTCGATTAACCCACTTTAAGGGGTCAAAAAGGGGTAAAACGTTCCAAACGGGGGACATTCGAAAATCCTACTTCCCACATAGTCACAACTCTGAAAATTGGCACAAATATCAACAATGGTAAACATAGAAAAAGTAAGCTATTCAGATCTCGATTAACCCACTTTAAGAGGTCAAAAAGGGGTTAAACGTTCCAAACGAGCGATATATTCGAATGTCCTACTTCTCATATTTTCACAATTCTGAAAACTGGTGTGAATATCAATAAAGACAAACGCAGAAAAAGTAAACTATTCCGATCTCCGGTGGATCAAGGGGTGGAAAAGGGGTTAAACGTTCCAAACGAGGAATATTCGAATGTACCACTTCCCATATGGTCACAACTCGGAAATTTGGTACAAATGTCAAAAAAGATTAAACATAGAAAAAGTAAGCTATTCTGTTCTCGATTAACCAACTTTAAGGGGTCGAAAAGGGGTTAAATGTTCCAAACGAGGGATATCCGAATGTTCCTCTTCCAATGTAGTCATTTTTCTGATATTTTTTGCAAATGTTAAAAAAATAAGTCATTCCAATATCGATTAACGAATTTTTAAGGGACGAAAAGACGACGCAACATTGAAACTATACGAGGATTAACTTTATGTCTAATTAACTTAATTCCAATACAGCTACTACTTTGAAATTTAGAACTAAGAGCAAACATAAACACAATAAATTATTCCAGTTTACTATTCACAATTATAAATTTCGTTTAAAATGTCAACAAAGGAAAGTTCCTATTTTGATAAATCAATTTGTCGGGATCGAAATGGGAGCAAACGTCTGAAGTGTAGAATACATGAATGTCTTTTGATCGCTAAAATGCTAATGGTAAAATTTCGTAGCGCAGCACGGGTATTCAGCTAGTTAGTTTATATTTATGAAGAATTTGTTTCTGATTCCAAATATTTAAGCAAAAGTTCTTTAAAAAAATTAGTTATTTAAATATTAAGAAAAGAAAATACCCCAAAATCGAGCCGAAACCAGTCCGATCAAAACACTCAACAAAATCTGTGTAGTCAAAGCTTCTTTCCGTTTCTATTGTTATCGTGATGTTCCTGCCAAATAGTTGGCTTTGGTAGACCATTGCCATATTCTGTACAGGTTGGTGCGATTTGCAAGAAACTTGCAAAACTGGTTTCATCAGACGAAACGGTCGTTTCGCCGCCAACCTTAAAAAGGCAAAATCGACAGTAAGTATCTATTCTCTTCACAACTTCCAGCGAAAAAGCCGAAATTGACTATTTTCTAGCGCGCTTACGAAACTTCACATAATTATACAAAAAACACCATAGATTCGTCTCGGTGATATCTATCGGTGATATCTTTCAAAGAAAAAAAAAAAAAATGAATACCTAGGATAAAAGATAACGAAGAAAAAAAATATTGAAATTTCCAAAACGAAATAAAAAAAACGAGTTCTAGCCCGATTTTGATGTAAAAATTTAGACAAACGTCCAGCCCTAACTAAGCTATAGATCTTCAAACGGATTGAATTATAGGATGCGGAATGTTTCAACTTAAAATCCTACGCTGGTTTGAACTTCATTAAATAATTCTTTCTATTTTTAATTAATTTAAAACCACTTTTTTTCATTTTATAATTTGGCGACAGATAAAGGCGATCAGCTTGTAATTGAGGTTCAGATATATATGCCAAAAGTTGCCAAACAGGTTTGCTATCATTTCGAAGTTAGTTTTTCCGACATGTTAGGATTAAGTGAGAATGAACGTAACGTTAAAGCACGGCAGAATGTATTGGTCTATAATTATATGGCTTATAACATCTTTAAAATTGAAATAATTTAATTTTTGAAGAGACAGAATTAAAGCGTAATATTTGTTCTTCAAGTTGCATGTGTTATTTAAACTGTATGATAATTTAGAGTGAGTTAACTTTCAAAAACATTTTAATTTCTGGAAATCTCCGTTGAAAAATGAAAATAATCATATTTTGTTGCAAGATACTATGGGCTGAATACAAAGTATAAATGTGGAGGTTATGCGAGCTGACGTCACAGTCAATTCCTTACTGCGCAACTAAATGAACCACGCATTGCGATTGGCTAATGGAATTTGGAAAAATGTAATTCGTTTTTAAAGATGTGTTGAGAATGAATTTCTGTTGTAGAATGAAATCGTAGAATAATATATCCTCCAAATTGTAATTTCATAGTGAATTTTAAAATTGTTGTTAAGAAAATATTTTAAATTTTGTCAGATATCAATGGGTTATTATATGTGAACCAAAATAATTCTTGGTATAATAAAAATAATTTATATTGTAATATTTAGACTATAAAAAACTTGTAATATTTATTTGTAACAATTTATTAGAATAAATTTTCAATGGGATGAACGCTCTAGCCTTGTAGGTTAAAGGAGTCGGATTTGATTCCTGGGGTAGGTGTGGATGTTCGTTGTGATTCGGAATCCACGTTAAACTGTGGGTCCCGGATTGATTAGTCGTTATTATGCACTAAAATAGGTCGTTGTGCGTACAAATTAACCAATCGAGCTGAAACTTGGCAGACAGGCTCTTTGTCGATGGCAACGTATTTCTTTAAGTTTTGGGAGTTGAGTTGCCGTACACAAGTTTCTATTACTCGTTCGTGGTCGATTTTGATGGTAAAGCTTGGCGTCCAGTATCGCTAAGCAGAGCAGAGCAGATCAGAGCGGAGTGGATTAGAGCCAATTACAAGGCTATCAACGTCCATTGTAGCTCGAGGCTCGAGCTATAGTAAACATTGGCAGCCTTGCAATTGGCTCTAATCCACTCCGCTCTGCTCTGCTCTGCTTAGCAATAGTGGACGCCAAGCTTTACTGCCGTCCGCATTCAACCAATTTGTCAATTTTCAAGTAGATTTTGGCATGTAAGATATCATTGAACTCAACTTGAAGAATTATGAATATTCATGGTACAGTACCCCCCCCCCCCCAAAAAAAAAAAAAATCAGAACGATGGCTATATCTTCGGTTCTAATTATCGTAGAATCTTACGGTTTGCACCAAAATGTTTTGCTTACGATTTTCTATATATACGAGGCAATTTTTTTGTTCTTGAGGGACAATTTACTAAGTAAAAGTAAAGCTATCTTCGAAAATTTCAATACGAACCCTTATTTTTTATCATTTCATTCGATTCAGAATACATCATTTACTCTATTTACCAAATTTCAATGCACTATGTTGAAAAACACGTCACTTATGAGCGAAAATATTTCGACCATTTTTTTGACCGATCTTCAGGGAGAATTTCCATAAAACGAAAGGTATTTTTAAGTTTCTTCACAGCGGGAGAAATCGAACGGTCAGTGCGGCGTTACAAGAATAGCAAGTAAACGCAAAAGTAACATAATTTATATACAACATTAAAGATGTGCATTCTTCACACGAAATAAATATAATATCGAAAACTGTAATTGCAGAAGTATAACGTATACTACTGATAATTAGAAAATTAATAAATATAAAATGTAGGCATTAGTAAACAGTATTCAGCAAAGTGTGATTATTTTACAGTAACATTTCACTGTAAACACAAATGTAACTTGATCATTGAAATTATTTATAAAATGAAAAAAATCACATGATTCAGTAAATTTTTTAAAGGATAACTTATTGAAATTGCTTAAAATATGTTGTTTTAAATAAATGTAACTTATGGGAGCAGAACTTAAATTTCAAAAATAAACTAAGTAAGCATATATTCTTAAGCGAGTCTCAACCGAGAGTTGTAATCAGAGGTTGGCCATTTTTTATATCACTGTGTTTGTGGTTGAAAATTTTCATCATGTTTATGATTTTTTATTGCAAGAAAGTTTATTGTGTTTTTGAGGTTGGTGGTTCTTCTACTTTCCAAAAGTGTTTTTTTGGAGGATTAATAATTTTCTCGACAACGTCTAACAGCGAAACTTTGATTGCAATTTAAAAAAAAAAAAAAAAAATTAAAAAAAAAAAAAAAAAAAGCGCATTGAGCAGAATTTTTTTTGTTTACGGCCTTTTCGAAACATTATAAGTGAATAATAATAATAATAATAAAAAAAAAAAAAAAAGCGGGAATTGTCCATTATCTTTTTATATCTTAGTTTGGATTTCTGAAGCTGATGTTCAGTAAAAATGCATTTTATATGCTTCAAAATTTATAAGATAGTTTTAACATGGTATTGAAAGTCTAAATTTGCTCTTTAAAGTTGCTCATAAAATTAGTATGCTTTAAAGCACAATTTATTGTTTGTATTATTGTTTACTATCAGTATTTGTTTGTATACATTATTATGCTTCAATTGCGCGCAAAGATTTGCTTAAACAGACTTGAATAAACAGTCAGTAAATTATTGCACATTAATTAAAATCTATTATAATATTTAAATGCAGAAAAGACAGCAACATAGAACTGAAAATGCAAAAATGTTTCAGTATTAACACAAAAAAAAGTTTTATAAACTGGCATTTTCAATCTCAACGTGAAAAATAAGGTATAATTGTTTCAAAAGTTTTGTAAAAAATCTCTGAGAAAAACTAAACGGAATATTATAACCTGATATATTAAGTGCATACATACTAAAAAATAATTTTAAGTATTTCCTCAAAAATGCAAGCAAATACACAAACACAATATGCACATTTTAAACCATGTGATGTTACTTAGAAATATTAAAGCAAATTACAAAATTTTCGTCATCGTTTGAGCAATAGGAGCGAGTAAGTTTACGAGAATCCCATTACAAGATCATCAAGAAAAATCATACCGAATTCTAAGGAATTAAAATAATTGATCTCATCACTTCAAATTAATGACAGTTACTGAAAAACGTTGAATACCTTTCCTCATGCAAATATAACCTACTGCTTTTCCTTAGCATAAACCAACCAGATAAATCTGAATCTTCTTACATTAGTTCGCAAAATTACATTATTTCAACTAATGACGTTTCGAAAAGAATTAAAAGACTTCATGGTACTGATATAAGGAAGTATCAGCAGTTTCGGCAAGGTCTTACAAGAACATCCGAAATTGTTCTCAAAATTCGTACACTATAGTGATTGATGGAAAACGTGTCATTGATTTAAAGGTTCTTACCGATAAGTAGAAGTAAAGGTTCAACAAATGAAAATTAAAGAGAGGGTTTATCAGCGTTTGGTCCAAGGGCAGACTGTTAGTATTATGTATGGGTTCACTTTTCATAAGTATCATCGATGTGACCATGATATATTTTTAGTTTATTTTTAGGGTTTTATTGGTTTAATCTCGGCGTTTAGTGATCAAAGGTTGTTCGTTTACGAAAAAGAGTTTAAGGAGACGGAACTTACTGATATATCAAGGTCGAAACTATATCTAGGACATTTTTGGCGATAATTTCCTGAAATTTCACATTTAAACCGGTTCTGTATGTTCCATGAAAAGTATTTGTACCCATCAGTTTTTTTTTCTGACGTTTTTAAATGTACTCTTTTTTTATTCTTCGAATTGAAAACACATCAGTGAACATTATTTAATCAGTCTCTAAAATTGTTTAAAACTATAATATGGGCCGTTGGAAAGCAACTACATAAAAGATAATTTTTTAACTCTTTGAATTAAAAACACTTAATGAACATTAATTTGTATCTACAATTTTTACTTTCAATTACCCATATGTATACATAGGGCAATAAAAGTGTAGTATTCGTTATTTTTTATTTTTTTATTATTATTATTTTTCTGCATTTCTCCACGTTTTGGAACATCCTGATTGGAAAAAAGTGATCTAGAAAAAATGTCTGCGTGTCTTATGTGGTTACACTCCTAGTTTAAATGTAGAATGAGGTCAATTGAAAAATAAACCACACAAAAGACCGAATGCTGAGCTTAATTTTTCAATGACTGTTGTATTTCGACATCAGGTATTCATAACAACTTTTTACCCCAACACTTTAAAACTTTCGTGATGTATTTCGCAATATAACTAGGGTTGTGGAACACCGCACAACTTTCAATTACACTATAATACACGTCACTGCATATAAATATTTAAATTGGTGTTGCGTACCATTTTAATTTTTAAATAAATCATTAACATTATTTTTTAAAAATTGCCAGTTTGGCGATATTTTCGGCGAATTTTTTTCATCAAGGGTAAAAAAATAAATGTATAACATAACAATCCCAAATGGCAAATTTGGCGATGTAATTTTTGATACATTATCCTTTTTTGTAAGTAAAACTGAAAACAGAGAAGAAAGAGCCTTTGACGAGCGATGCTCAAGGGAAGAGAACTCTCTGTTAAAGACGTTCGTATTTCAACTTTTTACCCCTTAATTATGTTTAGAAAGGAATTTTGGAGGTGGGGATGTTTAGAACACCATTAAGAGTCATTAAAAAAAACGATTTTCATCAAAATAGCTAGAGCCGTTTTTTTAGCAATTACTGATAAACATGATTTTTTCAATGGCAGCTAACTTGTGCGCAAGAGGAATTTTGACGAAAACCTTAACGGTAGGTTCCATAGCCAACACTAACCAGTATAAAAAAGTAGAAACATCGTAGGTCAATCCGTTTGGGAGTTATGCTGACCATAGACACACAGATATACGGACACACAGACAACTAGTTTTTCTTGACCACTTTTTGGAAATTAGATTATTTTAAAACGTGGAGAAATACCCCCCCCCCCCTCGAAAAAAAGAGGTTTTTTTTTTTGTTTTTTTAACCTTATACAACACTTTTATTACTTTGTGGCAGCGTTAGCCAGCCCGGGGGCCGGATTTGGCCATGACAGATTTTTCTGCTGCTCGCGGGCAGCACAGAAGATTAAAAAAATCAAATTTCATGGAATGGATTTATTTTTGCATGATTGTAATTTGTCCAGAATACTATGTGTTTTTGTAGAACAGAGTTCCCCACTACGTGGTCGAAAAAACCAAATGAAGAATCTTTCAGCAAGGTGCTCTCCACCAAGAATAAGTACAGGAATAATTAACTGAATCTCATTTGGACAATTTATTAAAATTGATTGCAACAAATAACACGACAGACATTGACTCTATCTATAATAATGAAACAAGCTGTGTGTCTGTCAAACTGTCTGTCTGTGGCTCTGTGGAACTATAGAAACCTACGTAAAATTGGAGTAGAGCTCTGAAATTTTCAACATAAGAAGTTTTGACTTTCTAATTTTATGTATGTCAAACAGAATGTTAAAATTTTAATTAGTTCTTTTTTAATTAATTTTTTTAATTAATTTATTTTTTACAAAGTGACTTCAAATAGAGATGCAGCTCTGAAATTTCAATATAAGTAGTTTTAGCCTTTTAATTGGACTTTTGAAAAACAGAACGTTAAAATTTAATTATTTATTTTTTAATTAATTTTCTTAATTAATTAAATTTTTTTTTACGAAACGACTTCTAATAGGCCTACAGTTCTGAAATTTTCAACATGAGTAGTTTTGGCCTTCTAATTGGTCTTTTAAAAAACTGAATTTTAAATTTTTATTTAATTTATTTTTAATTAATTAATAAATATTTTACAAAACGATTTCTAATAAGGCTACAGCTCTGAAAATTTCAACAAAAGTAGTTTTAGCCTTTTGATTGGACTTATGAAAAACAGAATTTTAATTTTTATTTAGTTCCTTTTAAATTAATTTTTTTAATTAAGTAATATATATTTTACAAAGCGATTTCTAATACGGCTGCAGCTCTGAAATTTTCAACAAAAGTAGTTTTAGAATTTTAATTGGACTTATGAAAAACAGAATTTTAATTTTTATTTAGTTAATTTTTAATTAATTTTTTTATTTAATTAATATATATTTTACAATTAATATATATTTTACTAAACGATTTCTAATATGGCTGCAGCGCTGAAATTTTCAATATAAGTAGTTTTAGCCTTCTAATTGGACTTTTGATAAAAATAATAGTAAATTTTTATTTAGTTCTTTTTTAATTAATTTTTTTTAATTAATTAATAAATATTTTACAAAATGATTTCTAATAGGGCTACAGCTTTGAAAATTTCGACAAAAATAGTAGTAGCCTTCAAATTGGACTTTGGAAAAAAAGAATTTTGAAATTTTATTTGTTTTTTAATTAATTAACAAATATTTTACAAAACTATTTCTAACGGGGCTACATTTCTGAAATTTTCAACACAAATAGTTTTGGCCTTCTAATTGGACTTTTGACAAAAACCACGCTAAAATTTTAATTTGTTTTTTAATGAATTTTTAATTAATATTTTCCCAAAAAGCGACTTCTAATAGACCTAGAACTCTGAAAGTTTCAACATAAGTAGTTTTGACCTTCTAATTTTGTTTTTTACCAACATCACATGTTAAAATATTCTTAAAGGGATGTCGTATTATAGTTATTAACGGGGAATATTTTTATTGTTTTTCGACAAGGGAGGGGCTTCTAATATTAAGGCTTTACGTAGCAATTAGTTTTTAGTGTGTGAAGCGACCTTATGCTTACGCAGCAATGAACTTTTCATCGAGCAAGGCGAGCTTCTGTTTGCATAGCAATGAACCTTTCAACGAGTTAAGAAAGCCTGTGCTTACGTGCCAATGATTTTTTCAGCGAGCGAAGTGCCAAAAATTGGGGCCTATACACCAATGACGGATTTCCGCAACTCGGGGCTTCACAGCTGGCTAAAATATTTTACATGGTAAAATTTCGTGGTATTTCGGGGTATTTAGCTAGTCATAAAATAAACTGAATGATTTCGACCGCCATCGTCTCACAATTGATATCGACTAAAACAAAGTAATCTGGAAGTACAGTTTAAATACTTTTATAACAAGTTAGATCAAGTCCCATTGTTACGTTGGAAGAAAAATTCACTTCTTTTTTAGACATTCACTTCTTTTATAATGACAATTATTATTTTAATGATTTAAAAAAAAAAAAAAAAATTAAATATCAATTGTAATTTTACTAAGACAAAAAAAAAAAAAAAAAAAAAAAAAAAAAAAAAAAAAAATCAATATTTTTTCAGTTTTTAAAAATACGATAAATCGATAATTATTAAAGATACATATATTGGTGTGTCCGGCCCGCGAAAAGTTAAAAACTTAAGTCATACGGCCCGCATCTAAAAGTTAGAGACGAACGCTGCCCTATGGTAATATTTGCATCAAATTACATAAATAAAACCCTACCACATAAATAAAACTTACGTGGTAGCGTTATATGGTAATTTATTGTATAAAACAAATAAAATTAGAGATCGTAAAGTGGGTAATGCAGTAGATATTAGATTCCTAAGAGCGCCTCGTCGTAGAACATTTACACCTTTTCTTAATAAATAGACACTTTATACTTTCAAATATCCATATGTTAACAGAGGGTAATGAAAATATAGTATTCGGTAAAAAAAAAGATCGATTTTTTCTTTTTCCTTTTTGCATTTCTATTCGTTTTGAAACGTATTGAGTGGTCCGCAACTCCCGAGTGGATCGACCTACGATGTTCAACTTATTCATATGGTTGAGTGGTGGCCATGGGACCTGTCATTAAGGTTTTCGTCAAAATTGTTCATGAGCATAAGGTAGATGCCATTGAAAAAAATAATGTTTTTCAACGAATGCTAAAAAACGGCTCAAACGATTTTGATTAAAATCGCTGTGGTAATGCCTATTAATGTGTTTTAAACATCTCCACCTTCAAAATTCCCGTAAAAATGTGATAAAGACGTAAAAAGTTGAAAAAACGAATGTCTCTAACACAAAGTTCTCTCTCCTTGAATATCAGCTATCCCCCCCCCCCCTCTGTTTCATTTACAAGAAGGGGTATTGTAAGAGTAATCGAAAAGTATATAATAAAAATTCATTATTTAGGAGTGTTTTATTTATTTTTTTGTCTATATAAGAATTATCGCCAGACTGGCAATTTTTTTCTTTAAATAAATGAAAATTCTGAAAACGGTATTTAGCATCATTCTATGTCAAATTAAAATGCAGTGACCGGTATTATAGTGTAATTGAAATTTGTGTGATGTTCCACACCCCTAGTTATGTTTAGTCACATGCAATAGAACTAATTGGATTCAGATTTCCTTGATCCTTTTGTTAAAGCCGCCGGATAATATATTTCAATTTTATTCTCATAAGGACAAACCTTTGACAAAGCAGCACAATTATGTTTTATCGTAATAAAATAATGAGCAATTATTAGAATTACACGAAAGATTTTTTCATATTTAATACAGAATAAAAATATCAAAGAGATGCGCTAGTAATATTTTTTATAAATGCCATTTTATGTTAATTAGGACCTATTATCGCACATGTAAATGTGTATGTCTATTATAATAGATTGAATATATCCTAATAGAATATATCGAAATGTTTAATTGAAATGCAATGAAATGATTAAAGTTTTCTTATAAGGAACAATTCAGGCGGTACTTTCAAAGAACAAAGCTTACTTATAATTTAGGCAAATTAGCTTTGAAAATTAAATTTTGTTCCATTCTCATTAATTGTGCTCATTCAGCAATTCTGTTATTTAAGTCATATGCTGAGAATATGCTGAGAATAGAAAAAAAAGTCTAATTTCCTTCAATCGATTCCTAATTGTTTTCACGTCAGTTATTGGTGCCTGAAATCTCCTGTCCAAGGAAATTACATATCTTATAGAATAGAAAAGGTAAAAATACATAAACATTTGACATAACAGATGCAAAAAAATAAAAACAAAAAAATTCTCAAAATTCGGATATTTCAAAGAAAGGGTTTTGTCTGAAACTTTAGCATAGAAAGATTTCAATATTTAAATGTCGCCAAATTGCTTGGTATAAGCATTTTACTTTTAAAAACTAACTTTTTTTAATTTCTATAAATGAATCTTACTTTTTAATTTCTATAAATGAAATGAAAAAATTCAAAAATCTGATGCGTTGTAAAAAAAATAATGAAGAGCGAATAAACAAAATTTAATCACTGAGAATTAAAAATAAAAAGAAACAAAATCAAATTTGGAGCTCAATATATTGAAATGGGGCACATTATATTGAAATGCTAAATTGATAAAAACAACTACTTTGTTGAAATAATTTTTATCCAGAATGCATCTTACAGAATAATTATATTAAATTACATATTTCGCATATTTTCAGAAATATACACAGTATGCTCAAATATTTTGCAATGGAATTGATTTCTTTTGCTTTTAAAGGTAAGACATCAGTGGGAAATGAAATAATGCTCAAAATATGGCAAGGAATCATAAGAAGACAGTCTTGAGTAATATATAATATAATGAAAATAAAATTTAATTTTATAAGTCCCTTGCAGAGGAGAAGGTCCATTACAAAAGTGTTCCTGATATCACGTCAGATTAATAAAATCCTCTATACTCTATTATCTAATTTAACCAAAATACAACGCATTCAAAAACTTGACTTATAAGTATTATGAGAAGAGAGAAAATAGGGATGTTCAACAAATTTATTATTTAAGTTTTCAGATCCCAAAATAGAGTAAATTATTTTCATTTAAGAAAATGTATTTAAAAAATAAAGTCTTTTATTCAACCTAAAAGTATTGATTAATTTTTTTTAAAAACAGATTGTATTAACACATTTTATACCATCGCAAATTAAAATCTTTCAACTCTTATACAACATTATTCATGAAAATCACACTACCTTTTTATGATATCATGCACCTATTTTCAATCCCTTTTTTTTTTTTTTTTCCATTTATGCTGACGCCTTTCCTCTATAATAGGAAACAAAATAATCTTCTTTTTGAGGTTTTATATACAATTTTAACATTAATTCCTAGTTAAAGTGTTAATAATACTTAATAATATAATTAATTATTAATTTTTGATTACAGGAGCAACCAGGAATTGACACTAAAAAAATGCTTTCTTTTAAAGTATCATTTAATAGTTTTATGTTTTTTTGAAAGAAAATTTTCAAAGCAAATACTTTATTAAAATTTTGATGAATTTGACAGTTTTTTTATTAATTGATAGTTTCCGAGTATTAGATAATAGACGTATATTCTTAGTAACATGTCCGTTGTGAACATAATAATATTTCTACCATCAAAACAATTAAAATAATAATAATAAAAAAAAAAAAATCTCATTTAAATTAAAAATAATAAAATTTAATTTATAAAATTTCAATTAAAAATAATTAGATTATTTAAAGATTTCCTGTTTTTAAATTACACAGTGAAACTATTTAAAACTATACACCTTACCTTGAATTTTTCGTATCAGTTCCGAAAATTACCTACTTAAAAAATCGCAAACATTATTTGAATATTATAAAAAACACAAAAGATATTTTCCTTACCCATAGTTTTCTAACTAATATGTATAATCAATGTTTTTATCTTTGTTATTAAGATCTAGTGACAGCACCGTATGTCGCCAAAATTATATGAAATTATATATAAATTTGACAACACTTCTCAGTCAGCGTACATTTCAATCATGACGGATATTTACTTAGTCAAAATATTTTCACCTATTCTTTGTTAACAAAAATAGTGGTACTGATAACAGACAATTTTACTATAGAAGCATCACGATTAATAGACATTGCCACAAATTTATATATCTATAGTAGTTAGTTTGATTTTTAAATGATGATTATCAGGAAAGTAGTGTCGTTAAAGTCTAATGTGTTTCCCTTATCTGAAGCTCATTATTTTCATATAAATCATGTCAAATACGAAATTACAGAAAGTTTATGAAGAAAGACTACACTACTAAATTTTTTTTAGAATAAATTAACAGACTCCGAAAAAATAACTACGTATGGTGAGAAACCCGTCAAAGAAAAATAGCCAGCGTAAAAAATTTGCTATTTCGCAATTATTGGGGACATTGACAATAATCAGATCCATTCCTCTTAGCATTAAAATTATTGTCAAATTTGCTGATGCGTATAAGATAGCTGCCATTGAAAAATATACGCTTTTCAGCAATAAAATTTCAAAAAAATACTCTAACGATTTTGACCAAAATCGCTGTCGTGCTTTTTAAGGTGTTATAAACAGCCCCATCCACAAAATTCTCGTAAAAATGTAATGAAGGCGTGGGGAAAAAAATAAATAAAAAAATCACGAATGCCTCTAACAGAGTTCATTTTTCTTGAACATCGCCCATCAACGAGTGTTTCTACTCTCTTTCACTTACAAGAAACGATAATGTAATATTTATCGTAAAACATATCACCAAAATCGTCGTCTTGGCGATATTTCTTGTAAATGTAATAGTTATCGCCATAAGTATCGTTAAACTGAAGATTTTTTTTTAAGTAATGAAAATGTGAAAAGGGAAAAGTCAAAGTACACCAATCTATGACAAATTTAAATGCAGACAATAATAGTAACTAATAAAAAGTTGTGCTATGTTCTGCACCCCTAGTTGGTATTCCTCATTCGAGACATAACATCTTCTAATAGAATCCACGTCCTAACAAGTGTGATTTAACAACACGTGCAGTTCAGTGTGACTTTAGAAAGGATTGAAGCCATTTAGCGATTACAATTAAAGTGCATTACATCAGAATACATTTTAACAGGAAGATTGGTTTTAATGTTATTTCTTTCAAGTAACATAACGACGTTATTATACTTACTTACAATTGAAAAATTTCACAAATATGCTAAAGATATGAATTTGAATAGATAGGCAAATAAGCGATTATTTGCCCATCTACTTGAATTAAGTTTTTTGGTTTACTAGATTTTACCTCAGGAACACTTTTGAAACTGATCTTTTTGCGTTATAGGAGCCATATAAAAATTAAAATTCTGTAACTTGTTAAATTTTTTTTTTAATTCTGTAACTGAATTACCCATGAAAATCAAACAACTGCATTTTATTATTTCTTGTCTTATTTTGGAAATTTTTAAATTTTTACTGATGCCCAATCGCTAATAGTAAACGAAATGAAACTCCACGGGGATTCCTTTTTGGAGGACATTTAACATTACGTACAATTTAAAGTATTAATGATACCGAATAATAGCATTAATTATTAATTTCTAGTTCCAGGAGCAACCAAGATTTGTATTTAATAAATGTTTCTTTAAAATATCCTTTAATATTTTTATGATTTTTTAAAAGAAAATTTTAAGCTTAAGTACTTTATTAAACTTTTATTAATTTCGACAATTTTTTTAATTAATAGAATCATTTCTAGGAGTTTGTGAGTATTAGATCAGAGATATAATTATATTCTTAGTGACATGGCCGTTTTGAACATAATATTTCTGCTTTCAGAATAATTAAAATTTGAAAAGTAACTTACTTGAATTAAAAAAAAAAAAAAAAAAAAAAAAAAAAAAAAAAAAAAAAATAGCATATTTAAAGTTTTTTTTTTAAATACTTACTGAAACAATTTAAAATTATACACCTTATATTTCACTTAATAATTCCAAAAATTATCAACTTTAAATACAGTAAATCTTTTAAGAATATATTAACACATATAAAAAAAAAATAAGTAAGAAAAATGTGTTATAACTTATTTTGTATTACCTTCCTTATCAAGATCTAGAGGCAGAAACTGTATGTAACCAAAATTATATAAAATCATATATAATTTTGATAACGCTTCCCAGTAAGCCTAAATTTTAATCATGAGGGCATTTACTTTGTCAAAGTATATTCATCTATTCTTTTGTTATCTAAATATTAATAAAAGACAGCTTTACAATCGAAACATCTCAATTCAAAGACCTTGTCACAAATGTATAATTATCTGTAATTGATTTTTAAAAGATGATTATCGATAAAGTAGTGTCGAAAAAATCTACTGTGTTTCCCTTATCCAGAGATACATAATTTCATATAAATAATGTCAAATACGAAAATATAGAATGTTTATGAAAAAAGATTTCACTACTAAGTTGTTTTTGCAGTGAATTCACAGGCTCCGAAAAAAAAAAAAAAAAAACTCTAGGCATTATAAGAAACTCATCAAGGAAAATAGTCAGTCTTACAAATTTGCCATATCATAGTTGTTGGAGTCATAGACAACAATATCACATCGGTTCAGCGCGTGGCAAATATCTCACAGGAAAAAGAATTTGACAGCTTGTTTAACAACATTTGTGATTTCAAAACTTTTTAGGGTCTGAAGTTGAAAGTTTTGGTCACAACCAGAAGCAGAAATCAAAGCTAAAGAACAAAATTCCACTGACGTCGGTGAGTTTATTGCTTAGGTTGACAATAATATTATAATGTTGACAATAATATTGCTATATTTTTCTTTTCAATTACCCATGTTTGAACAGGGTAATAAAAGTAGAGCATTTTTTTTTTTTTTTTTTTTGGAACACCCTGATTCAAAGAAATTGGTATAAAAAAAATATCTTTGTAAACGAGGTCAGCATCACAAATTGACCTACGATGTTCAAATTTTCTGTGCGGTTTAGTGGTGGCCATGGGACCTACCAGTAAGGTATTCGTCAAAATCATGCATGTGCATAAAGTTAAAATCACGAAAACTCATGTTTTACAGCAATTGCTAAAAAACGTCTCTAACGATTTTGATTGAAATCTCTGTGATAATGTCTCTTTAAGGTATTCTAACCGTCCCCACCTTTGAAATTCCAGTAGAAATGCGATAAAAGTGTAAAAAGTTGAAAAACGAATGCTTTTAACACAGAGCACTCTGCGCATGAGCATCGCCGATTGATTTTTTTTCTGTTTAACTCACAAGAAAGGACAATGTAATGTTTATCGAATAACATCGCCAATTCCGCCATCCTGGCGAGTTTTTTCCCCATCTAAAAGTTATTTCTAAAAATATCGCAAAACTGGATATTTTTATTTAAATGAGTGAAACTATGAAAATGGTAAATAGCACCATAAATTTTTATGCAATGACCCCTAGTTTATATGCCTATGTGAGGCAACATAATGACAGAAAATCTGGGTTCTAGCTACCCAGGTATGAGAAATCCATCTTGGACTAAGTTGATATAGTATACATTTACAGGTTCCATCACTTTGACTTTGAGATTTGGTGAAGGACCACTGTGTCGTTCTCTTGTAACATATTAATATTATAGACATGTCAGTGTTTAGTGATAAGTGGAACAATTGTTTTCAGATTTATTGCATTTAACATTATATATATTTAGGTATATATTCTAGGAAAATAGAGTATAAGGAAACGTAAAACAGTCGGTATAGTTTGAGAAAACAAAGATTTTAGAAGAAATTCTGGCAAGGTATGTGTTATTAACTGGACATTTCTGGATATTCCCTAATGTGCTCGTTCCTAATTCTGAAAAGAACAACAAGATTACAATTTAACTTTCTTAGAAATTTAAGTAATACAACAAGGATATTTTATTAATGATTTCTAAATATTTTAGTTCATTGTGTCGTTGATAAACAGATTAAGATTTTAAAATATTTATTTTTTAATTTTCATTTTGAACATTTCCGAAAATCAACCATCTACTTCAAAATCATAAAAACAGCATAAATATATTAGCTTAAGACACTTTCCTTACTTATTATTTTCCTATGCGATTGCGATAGATCTTAACTTTTTGGTTTTCCTTATTACTATCGAGACATATCATCTACTAACAGAAACCGCGTGGTACCAAGGGTGATTTTTAAGCACGTGCAGTTCAACGTGGCTTCAGGAAGGGTATTGATGTCATCTCTATTACAATTAAGGCGCATTATACTAGAATTCCAATAAGAAGATTGCCTTTGAAATTATTCCATTAATCTAATATTTAAATCTTGACAATGCGATTATATTTGTTTACGATTGAAAAATGTCACAAGTATGCTAATATTTAACATGAATTTGAATAGATGGGCAAAGAAACGATTACTAATTGGTATAGGGCATATATTCATTGTCTGGGTTTATAATTTTAAGTTCAATTCAATGGGGAAAACAAGGAAGAGTGTGGTGAGATGTGGTACTACTCTGTGGTTGTCACTGCTTATTATTATTATTATTATTATTATTATTATTATTTTTTGTTTTTTTGTTCATTGATAAATTTGGGTAAAATAATGCGGGAGATGTCTGTAGTATTTCCTTAACAAGAGCTAATACATTTTTAATCTATTTTAACCAAATTAAAAAAAAAATGCAATAGGTTTAGAAAAATGAAATTTTACTATAATACGATGCTTTCGTAATAAAATGTATCGACATTTACTTTATGCGCTTTTGTAGTTTAGTTTTACACTCCTATATAATAAATATTTCATCTATCATTGAAACGAAATTTGAATTTAAAAAATATTTTGGTTTCGAATTTTTATTTTCAATCACCGACATGTAATACAGAGAAGCATTGTCATATTGGGATCGAAAAATTTATATAAATTTGCAAGTTCAGAAGTGGTTAAGTGGTCTAAAGTGGTTAAGTGGTGTTTTTAAGGAAAATGGTCCTACTGTTTGTCTGTAAATGTAAATATAAAGAAATATGGATAGGTAAATAGGACCCCTACAAGAAATTTTATACAATATTCTAAATTTAATATATCTGTTACTCGTTACAATGGAACGCTACTATAAAAATATCAAAATCGCGGTAGCGCAAAAGGTATCTGTAAATAAAAAATTTAAGTTTTCCAGACAATTGCCGAAGAAACGCCTCTCTAATGATTTTGATCAACATATTTTTTCAAATGCATTTTCAGTTTTCAAGGTGTTTTTTTTTTTTTTTTTTTTTTTTTTTTTTTTTAATTTTTTTTTTTTTAAAGAAAGAAAACTCACCTGAATCCGTACAAATTTACAAAGGCGTAAAAAGTAAATACTAAGTCAACCCACAAACAGAATTGTTTTTTCTCTCATGCACCTAAATGAAAGATGAGATACACGATGTTGTATTTTAATAATATTGATTGGCACTTTCGTACCACATCAAAACGTATTATATTCGCATTAAAATATGCATTAACTATACATCAAAACATATTATATTCGCATTAAAATATGCATTAACTATACATCAAAACGTATTATATTCGCATTAAAATATGCATTAACTATACATCAAAACGTATTATATTCGCATTAAAATATGCATTAACTATTGTTATGAGCTTAAAAACTCCGTCTGTTTGCTGTCGATTACGACTTTATCATCCGAAAATACAATTTGACAAAGATGCCATCGAGATTGCCAACTAGGAGATATTTATGTTTCTAAATATCAACAAATTCCTTAAATTATCAATTACTGCGTATCTTTTTAAATGACGAAATGAAAACGCAAACGATATACTTAGCTCATCGTAAAAATAATAAGCATAGCCCCTTAAATGATAAGACTGACTCAGCTTTTTGAAATATAATACAATTGTAATCAAAGCATTTACTGCGTTCTTCAATTACTTTTATCAGTCTGGATGTAATCAAATCTGACAATTTTTCAGAGGAGGTTTGACAATTTTTTTCTTTTTCTGTGTCTTTTTCAGTTTGTCTTTATGACAGTATTGATAATTTCAAGTACTTTCTGTTTTTATAAGTTTCACTTACAAGATTACCATATAAGCGTTTTATTGGGTTGAGGTAGGAACTCATTGGAGGCTATTCAAGAACTTATATTTTGTTTCCCTCTAACTATGATTTAGTGGGATTAATAGCAGTGGGAAGAGTCAAGCACTTGTCTTGTTGAACATAATAATTTATGATGAGTAGTGCTTCTGTTAGCAAATGGTTTGATGGGACTTTTGGGTACGGGTTCATTGTTGGTAGTTCATACCAAAGAAAATACCTTCAAATAAACTCATATTGCTTCTTCCAAATTAGCGCTTTGAAACCTACCACTTTTCCAGCTAATAATTGTCGAAGTTATAAAAATTCCTCCTATAATTAACATTTATTCATAAAAAAAAGATTGTTATACTTATTTCCGTAAACTGCATATTTTTCTGATATTTCTGGTAGATACTTATTATTCTATGCTATAAAAATGAGCTTTTTCTGCTTATTTTTTAGGTTTTAAATTTTGGTTTTTGTAATCACTGTTTATGCAGTTGAAAGATGGCCAAAGAAATTTCAAATTGGTTAAAATTCGTACAAAAGATTTTTTTTTTTGCTTGTCATTAAGCCCAATGATATGCTTTTTTTTGTCGAGTGTACGGAAAAAAGATGGCATATATGTATTTTGCCTTTGACTTCGATTTTTAGGATCGTAGAGGCAATTTCGAACTATTGTTATGAATTGTTTTAATCAAAAAGAAATCTTTTGTGTATCTAAAACTCAGATCTTTCCCTTTCAAATCGAGAGTAAGTTCTCATTTCTCTTTTGGTAACGATTCACTTCTACCTGTCTATTAAAGCTTTATTTCGTGAAAACTTCAACAGAGAACGATTTGTGTAGCATCTCAGCAAAGCTCAAAACATCAAAGACACGCAGGTTTGCAGGTAACATTAAAAAAGTTGTCTTATAATTTTTTTCTACTGGTTAAAAGAAATTGTGACTAAAATAAATGGATCATTTATTCATAATTTGATTCTTTTAACAAAGTTATGATTATTCCAATAATTATTACTCCAATTATAATTCTAACTAAAAGTAAATTAGACTTTCCCTCGAGCAATTTTTCTATTATAGCAATGTTTCAAACGGCCCTATTATTTTGTCCAGCACTTACCAAATATTTGCCATTCTATTTAGCTGATTTTACGTTCATGGTCAACATTCACAATGGAAAACTAGATAAGAGTGAAGCAGATTTTAGCTTGTTATCAAATTTAGTGTAGAATTTCCAATAAACAATCTTCCATATCTAAAATAAACCAAAATTATATGAAATTCCTTTCCATCTAAAATATCTTCCGAAAATAAATAAAATTTTGCTCATCAAGTATATTCTCAACTTAGACAGATCAATACGAATTCTACTGACGTATTCTGTGGGGTAAGTTAAAGCTTTTTGTGATGTTAGTAATTTAAAATTCAACAGGAAGTTTCAATAGGAAGAGCTTGAAGTTTTAACTAAAGTATTACTCATATTGAGCCAATGTGAAAATTGAATCTTAATTATAACTTAAGATACTAAGTTAAATGGCAAACTTCCACGAAAATTTCCAACTTAGCAATATTGCTTACACTAAACAGTCTAAAACTCACCAATAACGAGAGGAAGAATATGTCGAGATTTTTGTTCATATGACTTATTTTTAGAGATTTACATTGGCACATGAGCTACTATCGATCACAAGTGCACTGTAAAAAATAATTACTTTGAAGTGAGTAGAATGTACTTATTTTTAAGTACATTGTGTGTTTAATATATATTAGAAAACATTTTAATGATTTTCTAGAAATTTACTTATAGTCCGAAAGGCGACTGTAATTTTTGGACATCATCGAACATCATTCTGAATTTCTTATAGAGATTGGAGAAAACAAGTAGATTAGGAATCCATTGGTCTGCCGTGGAAAAAATGGCCGAAACTGATCAAAAATCGACTTGGAATGAGTTGAACTAAAATCCGATTGCCAAACATGTAATAACTAGCCAAAAAGAGAACAAACTTTTTCGTTTGGCAACCCTGCATTTTGATTTTCAATGAGAAAAAGCGCAAACGATTTTTGATCTCTGGCTTGGAAAATGTGTATCTTTTAAAAGTAAGCCAAATTGGCGACATCAGGGACGTAATGTTTATTGCCAATTTTGCTCATTTGTGAAAGATGCAAGTAAGTCATAGCCACACATCCGAATCGTCTACAACCTTCTTAATCGAAAATTAAAGAGTGAGGGTTACCAAATAAAAAAAAGGCTCCTTATTTGGCACCTTATGGCGCATTTGGCAATTGGATTTAGTTCAACTTATTAAAAGTCGATTTTTGACCAGTTTCGCCAATTTTTGCCACGGCAGACCAGTGGATTCGTAATCTACTCACTTTTCTCTAATTTCTATAAAAAAAATAAATCAGAATGATGTCAATGGGGTCCAAAAATTGTATTCGCCTCTCAGTCTATTAGTAATGTTTTTAAATTGAATTGAAAATGCTAATGTGATGAGTTTTGATCTTGCGACTTCCTAACCGCCAGCTTGTCGTTTGATTCACATAACTTCGGAATACGTTTCGGTTTTCTCAAAATAGTAGTTAATAGTATATTTCGAATTTAAAGGTAATTTTGTTTTGCGGACGTTAATTGTTTTCGTACGCATCCACGAAAAAACAGTCCGATAAATTTTATTAGATAAATTTCCCATTATGCAATGCTCTTCGTAAAATATTTTAGAATTAAAATTTGTTGGATATCTATAATAATAGAAATGGAAAAATATTTGATATTTTGTTTTGAAGTAAGATTAGAATTTAAATTTGGAGTATGTCTTTTCATGTTTTTGGATTTTTTTTTTATCTAAAACTTAAAATGAGTAGGAGATTTTAATAATTAAGTGATTGCTTTCATTTTTGCGTTTTTCCCAGTGGAGACGATAGATCAGTGTGAACCTATTGCAGTTATGTGAAATCTTACTATTTGCTTTTTTAGTCAATAATAGGTTGGCGACACAAAATCATCTAGTGATTGAAAGGTGATTTGTGATTATCATGTGTTTTAATACAACAGAAATGCTTGTTATGCATTTTTAAGAAGAAAAAGTCCACCCTCATTAATTTAGACATAGTTTTACAGTAAAGTGTAGAACAATGCTTCATTAATCATCTTTCTGGTGCAAATTTAGTATAATGATTTTGTTTTGTTAAATATAGATATACTTAAAGTATTTTATTACAATAAGTAAAACATAAATCGAACTTTCCAGGAGGTAATAAACCCAAAATACAATGCCCTTGACTTTTTAAAAATCGCATGACAACTAAGGTATGTTTTTGAATGAAACGTGAATCATGTTTCTGTTGATTGGTCTTCCGAAAACTTCTTTAATGAAAGTTCCAGAGTCAATAAGCTCAGTTTTGCGTGACAATGGCTAATGACAAGATCAAATTCATAAATACTAAATAGTCTATTTATTCTAAGATCGGTCTGACGTCAACTTTTGACGTGCAGGCAGTTTTCTTTTTCTTAACATGAAGTTCAACCCTCCACGTGTTGGCTTATGACCTTCGGAGTGCATTGGTCAATCTGTAGGGTATTAGTTGTTGGTGACATAATCACGAGACTCCTGCTGAGTTTCTGGAATCCGCCACGCAGGCTTGTAAGACAGTATATTGAAAACAAGTTTTGTAAAAATAAATGAAAAAAACAAACAAACAAACATTGTTTACTTGAGACTCTCTTTGCTTTTTAAAGTTAGAGACTGTAAATAAACCATTAATAATCATAAACGTTCAGTCAATAACAATGACGTGTTTTCACTAAGATTCTTAAAGAATGTTTTTAAAAAAATATATATTTATAAATATATTTCTTAAAAAAATTCTAAGATTATTTTGAGTTATTCCAATACTATGTGAATTTCAGAATTTCATTTATTTAAAAAGAGTTGTTTGTTATTTGTGAAATTTTTTTCATAGTTTCTGTAATAGTCTCTAAATTAATTTTTACGATTGAATTATTTATAAATGTTAAAACTTGAGTTTTCTGTGAATAGTAATAAAAAATTTATAAAAATCATATTCCTTAGAAATATATTTTAACTATACATTCATAAAAAGACTTTCACACCACAAACTTAAAAAATTGAACCTCCATAAGACTATTTTTCTGTGACGAAATTTTTAGTGCAAGCGTAAAAAATTATAGTTTCCGTTTTTTAATTAAATAATTACATTGAGCGTTATGAAGGACTGAAATGGCAGGTGTAATTTATTAAAACAAAGACACTGCATCCTTTTCTTAATTATAATGAAATTATTGAAATGCGCTCGGATATCTTGTTAACAACAAAGGTTAAAAATTAATGTGTTTGTATATAGATAAAGAGAAAATATATATATACAAAGATACATTCATAACATATGAAACATATAGCAAAAGAAAATATCAGTAACATAGCAGATATAAAAAAAATAATCAATGTGTAATTTGAATTTTTTCGAGCATTGATAATCATCAAATCATTAATATCAGTCTAAAGAGTTTTTAAAGAAAAAGAAAAAGGCGGTGTCAAATACGAGTTATCTGACGTCAAATATTTCACAGCCGAAAAGTTTTTCAATGTGAATACTCGCAAATGATAGAGTTTGAAATTTTAGGGTATACTTAAAGTTAACAAAGTTTTTTTTTTTCCACAGTAATATGCAAATATTGTTTACTTAGGTGGTGAGTTTAAAAAAAAGGGAAAAAAATAGAGTTCAGTCGCATTTCTTATAGAGGTTGGAAATATCGATCAAAATAAATATCGATACTATATCGTTGCATAGAAAAACAAATCGATAAAATATCGATAAATCGATACAGGCTTTTTTTTTTATTTGATTTTCAATTTTGCCAGAAGCAAAGTTTTTGGGAGTAAATTTCTATTATTCATGATTGTTTTTTTCTAAGGTGACTACTTATTCAACTGAAATGAATCTATTACAAAAAAAAAAAAAAAAAAAAAAAAAAAAAAGTTATATTTTTGCTTAATTGGTGCAGTGATTTTAAGAAAAATTCAAATAATTTTCAATAGCTTTTAAGTGTATGGAAAAATATTGAATACTGGTGCCATTTTAACAGTCTCTCAGCCAAGTTCAAACTTAAGTTTTGAAGTTTTTGAAAAGGGAATATAGAAAATCGAAAAAACACATGGAACTACAAAACGATCATCAAAAAACTAAAAATGTTAAATATCGATATATCGTTGACTTTTATCGATATTTTTAATATCGATATTTTTAAAGAAATATCGATAAAAATAATGTCGTATCGATATATCGCCGACCTCTAATTTCTTGTGATCCTTTTCAATCCGTGACGGCTTTGAAATTTAACGCTCTAAAATGGTAGTAGGCTAAAGCGTGAAAGATTTGAACCAAGAGCAGGTTTGAATGTATATTGTGGCTAGAAATTCATTCAATAAACCCATTCTGCCTTTTAAACATTAATTGTACGTAAAATAATCATTGAACACATCATATAAAAACAGACCTTTTTATCTCAGATACACTTAAGAGATAAACAACTTTTAAGAAGTGTGGTTATGAAGATAAAATTGGAGTACTCTAAATTTGTAAATAATAATAAGCCAAATGATAACGCAGGTCCTGGGTGAAAAAAATTGTTTTAAAAATGACGAGTGATAACGATATGTAACTATATATATTTAAAAAAAAAAAAAAAAAAAAAAAAAAAAAAAAAAAACGGAGATTGTTACTTTTATATCCAATAAACTGGTATCTTACTTGTTATTTATACTCTGTAATATTACATACTTATTTTTATATGAAATTTATTTCTATACCTATAAAAGCGAAAGATCTGACTCACTAATTTTCACACATCCCACGAAGCTATTGAGTTAAAATTGGCAGATGAGTTTTTATAAAGAAGTTTTGTGGTTAAGTGAGGGAAATCGGTGAAAAGGGTATGCTTCTAATTTTAGAGCCACTGAACCAATTTGAACAGTTTTGTTTGCAGTTGGTATATTGACCAATCCAGAATATAATAAATAAAAGTAAATATAAAAAAAACAACAAAAAACAATGTTCATTTGCTCAAATGTGTCGTTTTTCGCTCAATCATAAATAAAACAATAAGAGATGAGTATGAACAAGTTCGTTTCCTTACAAACCTCTTAAAAGGATGGCAATACCATCCAAAAGTATCAAAAGCATGACAAAAACAGTTTAAGATACAATTATGTTCGGTTTCCAAGACGGCAGAACTTTAAACAAAAGACAATAAAAGAGCCTATTCTATTCAAACAGGGTGCAGAAAAACATAGTTCGCTTTCAAAATTCACAACAATGAAAAGATATAATTCCATTAAAGATCATTCTGGAAAGAGGATGACAGGAAGTCTTATGATCCGCCACCCACACGCTTGTTCCTCCCGCCACATAATTTGCGTTAAGATTCGCCGTTTGTAAACATATTTTTGATTTTTCATGTCTGAAGGTCAACAGGGTTTGAATCTGTAATGATTATTATTGTGCCTTGACCGAATATTTTCAGTAACAAGTTGACCATCATAAGTAAGCAAATTGCAGAGTGTAGTAATTTCCTGCGATGGTTTCCTCCAATTGCTACTGGATTTTTTGTTGGTCTATTCTACCAGCACTAGGAACGTTTAAAATAGATCTATAAACTTTAATAGTATGCATAAATCAGTGTTTCTAATGCAGGAATGTAGATTTTTTTAATTAAGCATGAAAACATAGTTATGCAACAACAAACTGAATAAAAATGACAGGATGCTAAAATGTTTTATGGTAATGTTGGGTGAAGCTTAGTTTGACATTTTATTTAACTGCGTTTCACTAAAACAATTTCTACGGTGCCATTCATTGTATAATAACGACAAATTTGCACTTAGTATTCTTAAAGAATTCTAAGTGCAGATATGTAGTTTATTATTCTTAACAAGTATTATTATTCTGTAAGAATATTATACAACGCTTCAGACCATTTGTAGGCTATTAATACACATAATTATTAGATGAAAACATATCAACCGTTTCTGATTTTACCAATTAAGAATGGAAAGTATGCCCAAATGTTGTAAAAGTCAAAATAAGTTTAGCGTCACAGAAATTTTTAGCTACTGACGTATACATTTTTTGCCTAACTTTTTTGAAAAATTGGTGTACAAAATTGTACTAGTTTAGAATGGGAACGAAGCATAAGAATTGATTTTCCATTATCGAAATAACAATAAAAAAAAAAGGTTGTTTTATGATTTCGTTGTAAAAGTAACTTAGCTGATTTTTAAAAATTTTGCATGAAAACATTGTTATACAACAACAAAATAAATCAGAACTATACTGGGGCATACTTTTTACTTTATCGTCATAACATTGATTATCCATATTATAAAATGTCGCATTACTATATTTTAATAGTTTAACCATTGAACTTAACATCAGTAAAATATTTTTATACATAACATTTTACAGAAATAATTTTTTATACATGAAAGCCAAAGTCCTCATTCATTGCTTTATTAATGAAATTCTCCCACTTCCCATATAGCCAGAATTCTGAAATTTTTTATACAAATGTTAACAAGGGTGAACATACTATTCCTTGCATTAACTTTAAAGAGGATCAAAACAGTATAACACCTTATAAATATGGAATATTCATGCATATGTCCATCTATCCATAGAGGCAAGATGACAAAAAAAATCGAAAAACTGTTTCATATCTGTGTTTAGTAAAACTAAGGTATTAAGGTTTCGACTAATCGCTCTTAAGGGCGTAGAAAACATTCGAAACTAATTAAGGAAAATCTAGTGTCCTATTTACAAAACAGGCAGGATGCTGCAAATGTGTTTGTACGTCTCCAAATGCATATAGAATGTAAAACTAAATATTGTACAACATTTCAAACATGGTCTATTTTTTTCTAAGATATAGGACATGAAAGATTGGTGATAATTAGCTAATCGGATAATTAAAACAAAACTACTTTGACTATGGATATTAAATTTTGATGGTTGGAAAAATAACATGACGTTATGAAAATATAATATTATATTGTCCTATTTCCCACATAGCAGTGGTTGGGAAGCAGAATGCCCGACTAGCATGCAAGAGGTCTCACTTTCGAGCCTAGTCGGCAGATAGTCTCTCGTTGGTTGCTTGGGTTTTCCGTGTTTTCGCCTATTAGTCACTTAAATGAGAGGCAGTTTGAATTTGAAAGACCCCATGGAAGAAATTTGGACTCAAGACTATTTGACACGATCTGTGACTACATTTTTTAAAAAGAGAGGAGCATCTACACTTATGTAATGTTACTTACACTCTTTTTTAAGGGAATGCCCATTCTCGAAAAAGATTTCACCATAGTCTCTTTTACAATTTTTTAGAGTACTGTCTCAACTAAGAAAAACACCGCATCCAACATGCAATGTATTTATTTCTGCACAGATAACTTTTCTTAATTTTTTTATTCATACTATCTATCGCCAGAGACTGATTTATGGTAAGGCTTTCGGGGCACTAATTCAGGGCCCCCCATTTAATGAAAGCCTCCAAAAATACTTATAAACTAACATATAGAAGAAAATTAAAACTAAATTAACATTTTAATGAATTTTATAATCGATATTTTTATTTTTTATTTTCTTAAAAACTTCCACTATTTTATGCAATCGAATCAATTTCGTGTTTCATGCAAGGTTATGAAACAATCCATCTATTGTAGAATCACAGCGACAAACTTGTAGCTGGCTGTTTTCAAAGTAAACTAATTGCATTGGGATTTGTCGTTTACGAATACTTTTTCCTATTCTAAATTTTCTGATAGTTTTATCATTACGGATTTGTTATAAAATGGACAGGACATACCCATATGACTCAACTGAAAGGAAGCTAAGGGTAAAAAACGCATGAATTAGATCTGAAGTACTGCACCATTAACGACAGTTCTTATCATGATAATCTAAATTTAACATTCACATTTCCAATTATATATCAAATAAATAGTAACTGTAGTAATACTTAAAATATAATTTTTTGCAGCGTATAACATTGCATTAAAACTGATTGGTAATGCTATTTTACGTAATGTGCTTTTTCATAAATTTATATGTTTTATGAAAAAGCACATTTTAAGGCAAGTCGGGAGAGAAGGGGGGGGGGGGAGGCAAATGTTCTTTTACCCTGGACACCTATGCTTGTAAGTCACTCCCTGTCTATCGCATCGATAAAATTCTTCTAAACTTAATAAAAATATCACAGAATTTATCATTTATTTATATGCATCTTGTTAGAATCTTAGATCAATAGTTAGTTGTATATATATTCGATTAATTCTGTGAACTAAACCACAATGCACAATTTGAAAATCAAATCAAGCATCTACACCCAGTCTAGAGTTCACATGCTTTAATGAAAGAAGAGGACACATGATCTCCTTGTATATGAACTCATCTTTGGTATCTGACGTTCAAGACTCGTCTTCAGTGAATCTGTGATGTAACAATTACGTCAACAGTATCCCGGAACCCTCTCACGTGAAAAGATACCACTACAAAGTGGATAACATAAGTTAAAGAATGCCGTATCAATACGTAATCCGAGAAAGTTTCACTAATAATAACACTTTTGAATGAAATGCGTTTTATACTTTGGACCTGTTACGAATGGACGGCAACAATATTATTGAAAAATGATGCTTAAGATGTATGATATAGCAATTATTTTTGTAGTCTTTGGATCTATTGTTGTTATTGAAGAAGTTAAGTGATTAACAAAAGTTTTTTTTTTTTTTTTTTTTTTTTTTTTTTTTTTTTAAATTTGAAAAGTCTTATTTGATAAAACAAATCTCGATATGAAGAATCAAGTTTATAAAAAATTATCAATTTTGTTTGTTGGAAGGGTAAGTTCGAAGATTTGGAATTATTTCTTTGAATTGCATCAAAGGGGTGTGATATCAAGATCAACTTTTTATTTTTGAAGTGATTAAAATACTTTTTTAAAACAATTTTTATACTTCACATACAGTAGATTTTTTATTTACAATTTAAAACGTGTCATTAAAAAAAAAAAAAAAAAAAAAAAAAAAAGTCTGGTCCATATATTTACTATTTTAAATAAAAATATTTGTTTTTAAATATCTTAAAAAAATTTTCCTTTTAAAAAATATTAATTCTTTTTAGCAAATTTGAAGAAAAGCGTAACTTTTTCCTTTTGACAGTGTATTTAAAAAATTCAATTGATTATATTTATATAAAGTCATCGAACAAAATATCAGAGTGCATTTTATAATTGTATTAAAAGTTTTAGTGATTTGAGTGACAGTAAAAATTTAAAAAAGTTTCGAGAAAATGAAGAAGTTAAACAATATGATGCCACTATTCACGGCTCTTACTGTCATAACATATATTATTGACAATAAAACTTCTAGTTAAGATAATAATATTATAATTTCGATGTCATTCGAATAATTTCAATATTTCTAATTTAGATGATCAAAAAAAGTTTTTTAAAAATATTGTGATTTTTTTTTAAATTTTTTTTTTTTTTTAAAAGTTTATAAAGTAAGAGAAGATTATATGAAATATCAATTTTAAAATTAGATAATTGTAACAGTTACATTAAATAAGAGATTGAAAATTTAAGAAACCCTGACTGGATCTCGTTATCAAGGGGTTCGAACCCAGCAAGGATTTCGGGGATGCGTCTCTGAAGGATAGATCAGTTATAAATTACTAATCCATCCTCGAATCCCGACGCATCCCACTGCAAGACAGAAAGTAAAATAAATATTCAAAGATTTACATACATTTATAAAACCAAAAATAGCTACAAACCTCTCTAGTCAGAAATAGTAACTTCCTACCAGACTTTCATCAAACAGCAATTGTACACTAAAAGAAAAACAGTACCCCACTTTCGAAAAATAAAATAGCCTCGCACTTAAAGAAAATCAATATCGCTATCTATAATCAAGACTAGGTGCCAGTTAGGGCTATTTAACTGGGAGTTTCAATATCGCCAGAAATATGGATATAAAGACCTAAAAAACATTGAAATTACAAAAATATCTTGGAAATCCCTTTATTCTTAAATTGTTTCTAAATATTTTCAATGCACTATCCAAATCATTCTTATTATTACAAATGCTTATTAGTCTATGAAATTGAAAAAAAAAAAAAAAAAAAAAAAAAAGATATTCCTAAAGATTTTATAACTGAAATTACTATCAAAATTGGATAGACTAATAACATTAAATTTGAAATCAGATCTTTTATCATAGACCCCAATGGTTAACATGATCTTCCTTAATTTTAAGATCCAAGCCCAAATAATGTGCTCTTTTATTACAATCATTAGTTTTTTTTAACACCAATTCTTTAGGATAAATATCAACAGCTTCAAGTTCATTACAATTAAAAACCAATAAATTATCTATACATCGAAATCCATCTACAAAATTATTTTTTTCGAAAATCTCTTTCAAACATATGTAAATAAATGTCGGCAAAATTACCAGAAAAACTATTACCCATAGGAATATCCTTACTCTGTCTGAAAAAATCAATTCCATTGTAAACATAATTTTCAAAAATATTGAATTTGCAAAGCTCGATCTAATCCCGCTTAATCAAATTCGAATCCCCAAGATAATTTTCAAAAATATCATTGCAAATGTCTGTAAGATTAACATGCGGAATACTGGTAAATAAATTCTCAAAGTCGAAAGTATGGACAAAATCAATTTTGTTATTTTTAACAAAATCAAACACTTCTTTATTGTTGTTAATCAAAATATTTTCAGATTTGATCGTTCTATTTTCAAGCAGCATTGCGCTGAAGATGAATTTTCAAAGTTTTTAAAGTTTTTACAGTTCTTCAGTACGACAATAGTTTTTAATTTCAGTTTTATATTTGCTTGAAGAAATTACAATTTGTTGAATAGATGCTTTAGCGCTTTCTGAAGTTGCGGTTTGGTTTAATTTCTCTCTCGGTAATATTTTGGTTTTAAATTTTAAAATTTCTGAGAACGGGCGTATTTTGGTGTAATGACGGAATAAAATTATCTATTTTACTCTTCAGATTTAAAAAATTGAACATGCAAACAACAATGAAAGATTTTTTGATCGGGCATGGCACGTCGTGCTCGTTAACAAAGTGTCCTGCTGCTACTTTTGCTCAGGGAAGGGCAGTGGTAAATAAGCTTCATGGTTTTAAATCAGGGTAAATCGGGAGATAATAATTTCCGAGGTAGAACAGGTAGTGGAAAAAATAAAGTTAATTTTGATTTGAAGGGTTTCAAAGATATTTGTAATCTTTTTATAAATGCACAAAATATTAAGAGCAAACAATTATCTAATTTTAAAATTGATATTTCATATTTGATCATTCTATTTTCATGTAGCATTGCGCTGAAGATGAATTTTCAAAGTTTTCAAAGTTTTTCAGTATGATAATAGTTTTGTACTTCACTTTTATATTTGCTTGAAGGTTATACGAAGTCTCTATCCTTCTTTCTAAAGTCAACATTCACAAATAAATTAACAATCGAACGAACAAATAATTGTTAGATATGTATAAATCCAGCTAAAGGAATCGACGGAACAAGTTCACATACCAAAATTTAACCATCAATGGTGACCAGAAGTCAATTTATAATTCGTTAAGCCTAAACTATATGAGCTACAAACATGTGTCATAAATAAATTTGATGTTCTAGATCAGTAAAAAAGCAGGAAATTCAAACAAAAGTTGGCACTGGAATTACTTTAAAGTTTCACTGGCAGGAAGTTCACAACTTTTGGCTCCAAATAGAGAAATTGGAATTGGATTTTTGGATGACAATTTTGCCAAACTCAACAATTTATCACTATTTTATTTATAAATTTGTTGATATTTTAGTTTTGTTTCTATTTATTACATGCATTAACTGAAAGATTTTCGCCATTAAATATCGCCAAATTGTACTTGCTTGGTATCTGTGACTCAAGGATAAATTTTCCCATTTCTTCTTCAAATCTCACAAACTTACAGAATTTTTTTTTTAAAACGTTAGAGACCGAAATATATGCAGTATAAATAAATTATATAATCTAAAAGGATTTGTTTCCCCCCCCCCTCTCCTTTCTTTCATTTTATTAATTAATTTATTTTATATAAGTTAACATTAATACTAGGGTAGTTAGTTCTGATTGGCAAGGTTGAAAAACAATTCAAATGTACAAAGTGTCAAACTAAGTACCAATACAGCAATTTGCTAAATATTTGTTAATTTGTTACAGCAAACTGATTCTCACTTTTGAAATGTCTCAAACCTCATATTACAATTATTTTTTGACAACTGATTTATGATTATGATTGGTACTGGTTCTTATAAAATTATCAATATTAAAAAACTAGGGATTAAGTTCAGAATAAAAATGCACTAGAGCCTACTTGTTGCTCTTGCGTCAGAAAATTCTCGGTCCAATTCTCGGAATATAAATAATAAATTGCAACTGTTTAAAGTTCGATTGTAGTTTGTGAATTTTAAAACGCGAAGAACTGAAAAGAAGAATGTAAAGCCAACAAACTTGTTTAGTTAAAATTAAGTGAAAAGGTACTAAGTCCATTTTTAAAAATCTGAAAGCCTTCTTTTATCATTTTATACAATCTTTACGTTGGTATTGAACTTTACCTTGAATGCATGAAAATAAAACAATATGTGTGTGAAATAAAAATGTCTCCTCTCACTGGTAACGTGATTTTCGTGGAATGTCCGAGAAGATTATCTGATAATATTGATAAGATTGTTTCTCATCAATTTAAAATAAATATGTTTACCTTGGAAACAGGGTTATTTTTAAAAACATTTTCAGCCCTTTTGAGAAAGGAGAAAAACTAACATTTTTGTTTTAAAATCTAGTAGAAATTGTAAGCATTTAGATCAGAAAACATTCTTTGATAAAAAAGGATTATTGCAATTAACATATGTAACCTTTAATGTTTAAAATAAGCGTTTGAGAAAAAATACATATTTGAATTAATATTTAAATAATTTAAGTTTAGGGGATCTTTTTGTATTGTTTGTTTATTAGATAGTTATTTTTTTTTTTTATTTTTTTTTATTTTTTTTTATTTTTTTTTTTATTTTTTTATATGAACATTTAAACTTAAATTTTGATAAGATTTTAAGAAAGTTATTTCAGACATGTTTTTGTTGTCTGTTTGATCATAAGATATTTTTTTATCTATTAAGATATTTTATTGTATCAAAATATATTCGTTTATAATATCCATTCAAGCTAGTAATTTATAATTAAGAAAACATTCATTTTACTCTTTGACTGGCTAGTATTTGTATCTGAAGTTGAAAATACTAATAAGTGGACACAAATTCTTTATCGAATTAATCTTTTAGTAATTTTTTCATATTGTATTTTAACTGATAAATACTTAAAAATATTAAAGCCTCTAACCCCCTTTACTCATTTGACGAATAAAAATACCACTTTCTGGTATGTTGTTCTGTTCGCCACCTCCTAACGAAAAATATAAAAATGTACAAATTAAAATAAATTCTAATTGTAGTTGTGAGTTTTATTTCTTCACAATATTTATTTTTTTAATCATAAATTAGTTTTTTGAATGTGAAATAGTACTTTAAAAGAATATCTAATTTCTTGTGGTCGGCTTGTAGAAATTATCTTCTCTAATATTTGAAAAATTTCTTCAGTGAAAACAGCTAAAAACACATATTTTCTTCGCTTTTAAATTAAAAAAAAAAAATTTAGAAAACGAATGTTTTAAGTTGATCCAAATTTGGAAAGTAATCGAAAATTTGTTTCTTCCTAGACCTATTTTATCAACCAGAATTAATTAATGAAAAGAATTTTTCAAACGATTTACCTTTTTATTTTAACAAGCAAAGCAGACATAATACTTCGTGTGTACTTTATTAGCTGAGCCTTTAATTCTTAACTTAACTTTTTATCTGTCACTAGGCTACACCACTTTAGTGGTAGTAAATTCCTAACACTTAAAGTAATTAAACTTCTCATAGGTTTCGACTGCAAAATGTGACTACTAAAAAAATTAGAACAGAATACTTTAAGTTATTCTTCGTATGCAACATGTAAAATACAATATGTATTGTTTTATAATTAATAGAATTGCACTGGGACTCTCCACTGACACACATCGTTATGGTTTAATTTAAAGCTATATTTTAAAAACACATGCTAATAATGTAATACAGTTGGATCTTAGATATAATAATAAAACACACTCTGTCTGCCTCTCCCTATAAAGTAACTTCTATTACGTGGAGAACTCTGAAATTGTAAACTTAAGTAGTCTTTTCCCAATAATTTTAATTATTCAAGGTAGAATGTTAAAATTGTAATGACTTTTTTTAAATAAATTTTTATAAAGTTTTTGCAAGAAGGGGGGGGGGGGGGAATTACAAATATTCACTGTCATCATCACTTACCAAGCCCCTTAACAGATGACATAACTGTACTCATTGGATATAAGAGTCTGCAACGCGGGGCCACGCTAATTTACAGTAAAAAAAAAATGCTGAAAAACGTTCGATGAACGACTTATTCAAATTTTGAAAACTGTTTAACTGAACAAAACGATTAAAGTGAGAATAAATATTTTTGTTTGCAACAAACCAAACAACTTTTACTTAACTTACTCGGAGATATAAGTTGCCTAAAATTTTTAATATATTACCTCTTCCATATTTAAGAGAATTTTTAAAAATACACAAAAAATTTCTTAAAATGTTATGAATCTTTCTGTACAATTTTTTTTATATGTACCCAGGATTATGGACGTTTACGGAAAACCTATTTTAAAAATAGAGTCATTTTTAAAATTGACAAGGTTAAATTGACAAGATTAAATCAATCTAGTATAAGAAATTTCTTTAAAAGTGTTCTAAGGAGAAGTTCTAGTAATGATTATTCTCTATACTCGCTATGATACTGTCTTCTAAGCAAGTGCATTTAGAAATTATTTTATATAAAACCTTGAAATTTGGTGATTAGGTACAGAAATTACCACTTAATGAAATTACATAAATTGTTTTAATTTAATGTCTATCTATTATAAATGAAATTTAAAATAGAATCAAAACCAGGTGGAGTCACTGCATATGCATTAACGTAAAGATTTCAAATATAAAATAAAATATATTATATGCTATTAGTTCGAGAGGCGACTGCAATTTTTGGACCCCATCGTACATCATTCTGAATTTTTTATAGAAATTGGAGAAAAGTGAGTAGATTAAGAATCCACTGGTCTGCCGTGGGAAAAATGACCGAAACTGATCAAAAATCGATTTAAAATGAGTTGAACTAAAATCCGAGTGGCAAATATGTCATAACTTGCCAAAAACAGAACAAGCTTTTTCGTCTGGAAACTCACTGCATTTTGATTTTCAATGAGAAAAAGCGCGAACGATTTCTGATCTCTGGTTCGGAAAACTTGTATCTTTTAAAAGTAAGCCAAATTGGCGACATCAGTTACGTAATCAGTGACGTAATGTTTCTTGCCAATTTGGCTCATTTGTGAAAGATGCAAGTAAGCCATAGACACACATCCGATTGGTTGTTTTCAGATTATCTGACGCCGTCAGCAACACGAGGGCTATAATGCGCCGAAACATTCGTCATTAGACAAGCCAACATACATTTACAAACACCCATGCCTAACACGGGACTCGAACCCTCAACCTTGCGGTCCAGAAGCTAGCACGCTAACCACTATACCGTTTGGTCGGCAGACACATATCCGAATCGTCTGCAACCTTCTTAATTGAAAATTAAAGAGTGAGGGTTACAAAAAAAAAAAAAAAAAAAAAAAAAAAAAAAATGCTCATTATTTGGCAAGTTATGGCCCATTTGGCAATTGGATTTAATTCACTTATTAAAAGTCGATTTTTGACCAGTTTCGGCCATTTTTGCCACGACAAACCAGTGGATTCGTAATCTGCTCACTATTCTCCGATTTCTATAAAAAATTCAGAATGATGTTCGATGGGGTCCAAAAATTGTAGTCGCTTCTCAGTCTATATATTCGAGTTTTTAATTTATGTCATTTCATGAAGTGATCATTTTCGTACCTACTCGCCAAATTTCAAAGTTTTATACAAAGTAGTTTCTAAACTCACTGGGTTAGAAGATCGAAACACAGGGATTAGTTTTATTTATGATATTATAGAGTGAGATAAAAGTAGTTGAAGTTTTTTATCCATGCTCATAAACTGAGGAACATTGGAGTCCTGAAGTTTGCAATTTTTTTATTAAACAGAAATGAAGCAAAGTTATCGAGTTTAGTTACAAACTTTGTGAGAAAACCAGTCACGGAATATTAAGTTCTAATAAGATATACTTTTATTCCTGCCAGGGTGTTAACTTCTTATAGAGTTATTTTAAAAAATAGTAAAATTGTTTCCTTTCACTATTTCTGGTATTGATGGTCGTAACTTTCGGTTGAATATGAAAACTCATTCGCACGATAACTTTGACTTGGCGTATCACTTGTATATGTAGGATGTGTTGTTTCTTCTAGGAATGCTGAGCTCATACAAACGGATACAAACGTATTTATTAAGGTATTGTAATTATCGAGAACTAGTGTCCATCTTGAAAAAGAAGTACAATAAGATTTCTTTTATTAGAAGATAAATTCCGGAAGAAAGTGGACATGGGTCTAAAATTTTCAAAATTCGTGATTGGGCCTTTTTTATTAGAAACAAATGCAGTTTTTTATAATTTGGGCATAGTTTTCTAAATTAACACAATGACATAAAAATAATGGTTAAAAGATTATTTCAATTTTAAGTAAATGAGCTGAAATTGAAACTTTGAGTGCAAACCTATAGCATCAAGTCTTGATGCAAGGTCAACGTGTTTGGTTTAGTTTGTTTAGTTTGGTTATGCGCTCAACGACCTCTTTTTGTGCGCAATAATGGCTAAACAGTCCGGGACCTACAGCTTAACGTGAATTCTGAACCACAACGAACATCCATGCCTAACCCAGGATTAAAAACCGGCACCTTTGGCATGCGAGGCCGGAGAGCACTACCCCACAGACATCAGGTTGGCGTCAACGTGTTTGGAAAATGTGAAAAAGAAAAAAAACTGCCTTATAATATCATAGTTCTACAACACAAATTTGTTCGAAAGAGGTTTCGAAGAACACGGGGTTCATCGAAAATGGGTTACTTTAGTACAAATGTTAGCACTGCTAATAGTCCGACTTGCCTTTGTGTACTTATTTATTATCAAAAGGGAGAAATACTTAATAAAAGTTAATCTATCTAATAAAACCATCTTTCTTTAGGATACCCCCTCCCCATAATATCTGCGGAAGAAATACAAGACTATAATCCATGTTCCTTTTTTTCTTCTTTTTTTTTTTTAAATTGATAAAAAGTTTTTGAAATTTCGTTGATGGTAAAACCTGGAGAAGATACTGCAACATAGAAAGAGATAGGAGATACAAAACACAAGTCTTTCTATTCCACTAAGACATTTTTAAATTATTAAACCCGCAATTTTTTTCTAGTAGATATCTCACATTTGGAAATTTGTAGCGATGACTTGTATACGCATACATAGTAAATATTTAATTCACATAACTTTTGTTTGGTTTTCCTACTTTTATGAATCTTTCTTTTTAAGAAATTTATTTGGAAATTTATTTTTAACAAAAATCTGGAATTTTACAACAATAGAAATTAAAATAGTTTTGTGCTTAAAATTTTGCTTTTTGATTATGCATTGGACGTATGTGTGTTCTTAAAACTAATATAAATGTCAGTTTATATCAAATTTAAGTTTGTGATTATGTTTTAAAAGAAAATCCGAAGTGTTATGAAAATTGGAAGGAAATAAATATATATATTTTTTTCATAAATATATGTTTTGCAAGGGCTTGAACTTTGAACTTAGTTTCAAAATTCGTCTTTATTTGAGTACATTATTATGCGATTATCATAATTCTACTAATTATGATGTTTACATTAAATACAATTTTTAATGTTTTTCATGAATTTTTTACTTTAAAAAAAGGCCTGTTTTTTATAATTATAATGTTAGCGAACTTTCAATCTCCAAAAGTTAAACTAAATTGTACCACACATTTTTCTTAACTTTTTATGATTTTTTGGACGTTTAACTTTAATATCGGTACATTAATTTTATATTTCTTCAAATTTTGTTTAGGTGTAGTGGGTTCAGTTTTCAGAGAATTGTCGAATTGGTAACTTAATGAATTTTGTAAATATTTTGACTTGATAGCCAAATGAATAAAATTATTAAAGATCAATATTAATAAAGTTTAAATGTATATATAGTTATAATAAAGACAAGAAATATTTACTTAAGATAGTTTGACAATTTCAAAGATAATTCTACTCGAATTTTTTTTATTTTTTACGTAAATTAAATCAGAGGTTACAATCCTACAACAGTTTTCTGGTTCGATAATAATCAAATACTTTTAGGTACTTTAAAAAACTATTTAAAATATAATAAAAAATATATATATCTTAAATATTTACGAAGCATATTGTGAAATATATGTATGTAATGTATTCTCTTTGGAACCTTCAATTTCCGATTTAGAATTCTCTTGTATTTTCCGGTGTTTGCGAGTCTCGCCTCGAATAATCGAGCGTCACTAGTAAACCTATAAAAGCTCCGTACTTCGGTTTGCCACGCCTTTTGATATAATCAGCTCTTGGCACTAGCCATACATTACCCTTCTCCTCTCTTGTCTCTGGATATAAACTTGTGTGCAACTCATCCACGATTGTTTACTTATAACGGTCAACATCCAAGGTACCGTTATATATATATAAATAAACAATTGCATGTGAAGTTAAAGCTCCTATTTAATATACCTAAAGCAAAAATTGCATAAATTTCTCACGAGCATTATATGTTTATTTCTATATTACAAAGATAAAACTTATCAAATCATATGGAGCTTTTTCATCTGTGATAAAAGTAATACTTGCCTACTTGATTACTTTTAGATTGGAAAGAGATAAACTTTTCCTTTAAAAAAAACACATATCCCCATTTCTTCATCATAGTAATTGTGCTGTTTCTTTTTGCGTTGACACGAAAATTGTGTCCAATTTCCTATTAGAAACAATGAAATTGAAAAATAACACAATTACTTTGTTTTCGAACAAAAATGTGGTCACTTATTACACAAAACTCAAATAAATAAGTAAGTGAAATAAGCCACTTTGCTTTCTAAATTCTAGAAACTCTAAGAAAACAACAAGACAAGCGATAATTTGGGGTTATTTCATCAAGTATAGAACCGGTTAATCGTGAAACAAATTGAAAAACCACTTAATCTCAATTTCTTCTTCAAACAGTGTCTGCAATTTTGAAATTCCGGTTTACTTTAAACAGTTTATATGTGAAGCATTATAAATTAATGTGTATAAAAGTGCAAGTTTTCCATCAAAGTAAGACACTTATGTTGGAATTTTGAAAGACATTGTACATAATAAATAAGTTAAATTGCTATGGTAACTGTCACTAAAAAGCCGTTCCCACACACGTTTCTATAAAAGTAAGGCAATGTAATAACTGTTAATATTTTTGTTCCTGGAAAAAAGGATTATCTTTATGGGTTTTATCTATTCGAAGGTTAATTAGAATTAGCTATCAGGGGTTAAAGTCACTTAGTAATAATTACAAAGATAACTAAGAGTAACAAAGTTAAAATATTACAGCTGAAAGTAAAAATACTTGAATAATTTGGGTGATTAACTGGGAAGCTTAAAGCTGTAGTTTAATAAATTTGATGCTTTAATCGTATCCCACAAAACCTCATATTACGTAAAGATTTTCAATTTCTAATCAGAAAAATAAATATTCAGTTATTCTTTAGAATAGTATCTTGATAAATTCCGCAGGAAGTTGATCAATTTTATTGTTTACAAGTTGGGAAAACCAAAGAGGGACATCGCTTTAAGGATAAGTTGAACACATAAACTTTATCGTAAAATATTTACAAGATATCTGCTTTAATAAAAGTCAGCCTCGAAGGAATTCAAAATCCCAACTATTTAACCTTTTATTGAGAATTATGTATATTGGTGGACACTGATACCTTCAATTAACTGAATTAATTATTTCTATGGCGATGTGCGTACTCATTGGAAAGGAAGTTGTCTTGGATATCTCTCATATAACAAACAAGTACTCTCAGACGCTGACATTGCGTAAATTATAAGTGCACTGAAGGAAAACAAATTGATAAAAACGAAAACATTTTTTCTATTCGTTTCAATGTAAGATTAATTGGAATATAAACTATGAATGACATTCTAAAAAATTAAATTATCCTCTGGTTTAAAAATGTGCTTAGTCAAGAAATATAATATTTCACCTTCAGATGTAATCAATAAAATTGTGTAATAAACTGGAATTTCCCATTCTTATGTACAGGGTGAAAAAATAAGACTAAGATAAAATAAAGTATTGAACAAAAATCATTATAATGATTGATATATGGGGTTTTGGAAGTGATAGATGCACTATAAGTTTTTTCAATAAACATACATAACCTTAGTCATTTACATCATGGGCCCCTTTGTACCTCGGAGTATGTAAAGTTGGTTATCAAGTTCTTGTTACTTGTTCTTCAACAAGTAGCGCGAACACTGGATAACCGACTTAACAAAAAACTACGTAAGTGTACGCAATTTAAACATGGTAATAGATGCTCATAAAACTTGTTTCGCTATACTACATGGAACTTAAAAGGATGGAATTAAGCTTTATTCAAAGTACTCTGTTGTAAAAGTGAATAATTGAACTGGCTTCAAAACTGATATTACAACCCCAAGCACAAATACGTTGGCTCGACACTGGCCAATCCCTATGTGGACCGTTGTAGAAAAGAGGATACTACACATTTTGGTCAATATTTCCCAGTGCTGGGTAAAATATACTGGAAGTTTTAAAATTGAAATGTTGTGTTATAAGAAAGGGCGTAAGGGTAAAAAATACGTTTTGTGATGATTTTGATTTGTTTATTTTTTTAAAAATCGTGTATTTCAGAACCTTGCTCGAAATTCGGCATGGACTGACAAAATCTTCTCAGAACCCTGGTTTCCGCCATTGACCAATACCTCTGTGCTATCTGGGAATGTACAAGTCACATTTTCACCTTTGGACGACGATTGAGTGCTTTAACTGATTGAAAGAAGGTATTACCCATGAAAATTATTTCAAAATTTGGCGGTAAAACCCTTTTGTTTTATCTTTCGTTCCAGACAAGTAAAATTAGGCTTTTCCTTAACAAGGAGTGATTTATGTGTGGTTTTGCATAAATCCATATTTATATTTGAAATTGCGCTCTTTGCATCTGTTTGCTTAATGTCAGAAAGCATAAAAACTGTTACCGGCGTTGAAGTGAAAATAATGTTTTCCTTTTAACGAAATTATTTATATTTATTTCTTTATGGTTCATCAGTACTGAATTTCGTTTTATACATAGGTTGTGCGTTTGAATATTTGCGAATATAAATCACCTGTTCATTAAAGGGTTTTTTTTTTTTTTTTTTTTTTTTTTTTTTACAAGCTTAAATGATTGAAAAAATATGTTAAAATAATTTTAACACATTTTTATAATTTTTACTGGTAATAGTTTAACTCTTTTGATTTAGTATACAACACTCCCTTACTTTTTTTAATATAAAGAGAAATGAAGCGTTTGGCTCATAGCCTACCAAATACCTTGAGAATTTGAATTAACTACTGTCGCTTTCAAGAATACAACTTTTATTTGAGTGGAAAACTTAAGTAAAGTAACGGAGAAGTCAATAAAATAATTAAAAAAATACAAAGAGCAGTATAAGAACAAAATTGATAAGTTTTGTGTGATCTCATAATACCACCCTACTGTAGTACCGCAGGTCTAGTTACAAGACCAAAAATTTTATTATACAGACAAATACAATATACTAAATGAAAAGTTTATATAAAAGAGTGTCTACACCAAAATTCAGTAATAAATTTCAACTCAAAGTATCACATATTACGAACAGAATCCATTTGCATCTCGCATAGCATAAAATACAAATTCTATTAAAATGTATTACAAATATTCAATCGGAGATCCAAATTCTTTAAATATTGATCGGAAGAATTCCATCATAGTAAGTTGAGGGGAAATATGTATTTTATGTTTAAGCTGTGATATCGGATTGAAATAAGAATGTAAGCGGTATATTTTTAAGTCAAATTCAACAATTTGTCAATAAATATGTTAGTAAAAGTAAATGCTTTATTTATTTTTAAAATACGAAATTCAAAACAACTAACCAAGAATTTGCAAAATCCTTAACGTATGTATAATACTACCTTCGAAAAAAAAAGTTTTAAAGTGGGAAGAAGTCTTTTAGTGTGTTGTTATCAGAAACCAACTTCATTTGATTTCTTCTTAGCTAATATTTATACCGCAATTAAATTCTATCAGTTTCAGTCACAAAGGCCTCTACCGTAGAGTACACAGTGGTCAATTATCGGTGTCGTGGCATCAGTTTTTAGTTTTTTCCTTGTGCCATCACCAACACTTGGGAGAGGGGAGAAGGTGTGGGGTGTGAGAAAATAATTTCCGAAATGCTATATAAAAGCGAAAAGCATTTTTTATGTTGAAAATTTGTAAATCAAATAAAAAGAAAACTCACTAATTGTCAATTAAGAGTTTATGGTTTCGTTACAGTTTTATTTCTGCTGAGTAGTATGCTGATTCTATAAGCCAATAAAAAGAATCCACTATACTCTCCCAACTATCATATTATGATGTATTATGGGAACCTGTTACCACTCCCATCTCTATATAATAAAACGCTGTGGCCTCAGATATTTTAACTGAACAAACCTTACCTGATATCAGTTTAAAAAGGCTTTCACAGGTAATTATGCTCACAGTATACCAGCATCCTAAACAGGTCCTCCATGTTCATCCACAACGTTTCACTGAAAAACAAAGAAACGAACACTGAATGTCGCGTGAGTTCGCATGGGAAGCAAAAAGAAAACCCCCTTAAACAATCAGATGTACAAAGTTGCGGTGTTATGCACTGCAAGTCAACCGTTTCCTATTACAGGAACTACAGTAAGTGGGTTTTAGCAGTCACCCTCTATGTAATTACTATGTTATTAAAACAGTTTGTAACAAATACACGAATGGAGACGTATAAAATTTGGACTGTTTAAAGCAAATTAAAAAGTTTGTGTAACATGGTTTTTTAATGGTATTGTGAAGTTAATTGAAAATTGGTATCTATCTCAAGTGGATTTGATCATTTTGCAGTCTAATTCGAACTTAAATAGTGGTTGGAATGTTGCCGTTTTAGTGTTATTTTCATTTGAGTCAAGCATATTATGTTGTTGAGTCAGCTTAAAAAGTAATAAACCTTTTCGAAAGATAATTTAGGGTAGAAAATATGTTTGAGTCCTTTCAAACTGTGCCGTATCGCAACGATTGAATGCTAAACACTTATTGAAGTGGTTTTGAAGTTCTATAAATTACTGTCAATGTGTAAAGTTTCTGCGTTTTCGTTTAAATAAACTTAATTAAATAAAGGTAAGTGTATGGAGTCTTATTGTTTTTTGTGACAAGATAATATTTGGAGGAATATTTTAAACTACTTTTATATACCTTTTTTACAGAAAGTAATACTCACTTTAAAAAAATCCTAAATACAAAAGTTAACAAAAATATGCATTGAGCTTGAACAGTAAACTATATCAATAATAAATAGTTTTTTGAAACTAATTTTGGTGAATGATCGGTTTCAAATCTATATGATACAATGAATGTTAAGAATATATCTAGCTTCAAATATAAAGGTTGCTTTATACTTGAAAATGTTGTTTCATATATATTTTTTAAAGATAAGGTCTCTTATATAATTATTCAGTTTTGGAGAAATTTGTTTTGCTTGAAAGAATAACTCAATCTCTACAAGTAAAGAATTTGTATAAAAATTTAAAAACTGTATAAATGTATTCAAATTTCATGGCCCATGAAATTCGTACAAATTGTTATTTATGATTAATTTGTTTTAGCCTAATTGGCCATTGGTCCTTGAAATTGTACATTCAGTAAACATTATAGTTTATTTCACATTAAAAAACCAGTTACAATGTAATTATTAGTATTTCGGAATAATTCTACTAATGTAACTAGAGTATTTAGTTTAAAATTTTAAATAAATTTTTTTCATTTTTTTATTTATTGTAATCATTATTCTGTGAAACATATTGAAAGAAAATACTTTTATATTATTTAAAAATATCATTAAAATTTAAACTATAATAAAAACAGTTCATCGTTTTATACTGGGCCAGAGCCAAGGGTATAAGCTTGTTGAGGGAGAGGGTGCATCCAGGCAGATCAAAGAAATAAGGAAGGGCGAAAACACTATTTTTACAATAGGATAATAAATTATTGGAATGATTTGTCAGCAAATATTGTAAATTCCGTGAGCGTAAAGAGTTTAAGAAATAGTTAGATATGCACTGGGGGATCGTCAATGGCCAATAATTGGATAACATTGGCTAGGTAAGTAGCTTATATTTTGTGCTACAAAACTTTATATTTTTAATTTAGGTTATTTATTTACTATATTTGGTTACTATATTTGCGTACTGTTGGATTTTATAAAATTTGTCAGCTTGCATTACCTATTGCATTTTTGCAGTATGATTGTCAAACGCTGTGTCAACTTTGTATATTGTATTTTATTATTATGCATAATCCTGTAACTATTGTATACATGATTCTGTAACTATTGTATATTGTATGTATGATTCTATAACTATTGTATGCAAATTCTATTTCTATATACGTGTATATATATTATATTTTTACTCGATGAACCCTGTTGGGTCTTGAGCTTGTTGTTGGTCTTAAAATTTTTATTTGTATATAGCTTTCTTGAAGAGTCATTAAACCATTTCATTTAATATTAATTTAAATATCACATTTGGTAAACATTTCTTCAAGTATTATTGGTCTTGTGTTTTGGACTGCTCGATCACCGGACTTGTCATAACAAGAAAACTTCCAGTGGCATGCCAGGATGATAGCGTAAGACATCACCTTTGCAGCATCGAGAAACTGCACGTTCGGTATCAGCTACCGGAGAATGAGATGTACAGTACGAAAAAAAAAAAATCTTAACGCTGTATATATATATTTTATTTTAATTGACGAAAATGTGGGAAGTACTGAAACAGAATTATAAACTTTCAAAAGCTTAATGGCAAATAATAATATTTATCCTTATTTGGAATTAGCATCTAAACTGATCTTGGAATATCAAGTTTCGTTGAATAGGAAATATCAGTTTCTTAGGTATAAATTTTAAGGTAATTTGTTTACGGGAAGGTATACGTAGGAAAAAGAGTGCAATGTCTCGTGTTCCATCCCCATGGGAAAAACACACGCGACATTGCGCTCTTTCTTTCACTCGTAATAGAATTTGCAAAATTATGATGAATCTATTAGCTATGTGTTATATAATATTAGTTGGGGACAAAGTTATATGGAAAAATAATTATTTTAACTAGGGGTCAATTATACATTTATAACCCGCTGTTGCACGGGACACGGATGTATTTTTTCTCATAACTTTGCCACCAACTAATAAATAAAATAAAAGCATAACTAGTAAATTCATTATAACTTTGAGATTCGAATCTATTTACGCTAGAAAAAGAGGTCAAATGTCATATGCGTACACCAAAGAATTGCCCAAATTTAATTTTTTTTTTCTTATTTAAAAAGATAGTTTGTTAAAGGCTAAAGATAAAAAACAAATAACTCTCGGTCTCAATTTTTGTAATTTAAATAGTTAATTAATTGAGATAATTTTAAAATACCTTAGTTTTACTAAGCTATTTACTTAGCTACACTAATTTAGTAAGATATAAATTGAATAATGATGTCAAAAATTTAAACTTGTTTTGATATTTTCAGAGATTTTATTTAAATAAGCTAGTGCTCAACCCATAAATAAATAAATTTTTGTACACAGGTATAGAAAATCATTGAAGAGACACTTGGGTGTTAACATCTTTATTCCAAGACTTTTAGGAACGAATATGTAGTTATTAGTCGGATTTTGTTTTGTGTTTATGTTTGCATTTTGTTTTGCGTTGTTGTTTATGACACACCCTTTCTACTACGTTACAAATGCTATCAAGGAAACACAACCTTCATATTAACAAGGAAGTAAATAGACAGTTAAATCCAAATGCTCGACCTTAATTTTGTAATTCTTTGGTATGAGTGCCAGAGAAAAAGAGCCTTTTCTAATGTAATTTCTACAAAATGCTATGTTTCTCAGGAAGATTGGATTCATCCACAAATCTTTTACAATTAATGCAATACACGGATTAAGATAAGAAGTGAAGTAAGAAACCAATTTTTTTTTCAAAGAGGATTACCTAATGGTGGTCAAGTGGAATTATCAAGTTCAACAGAGTGTAGATATGAATTTCGATTGGGTTGTTTTTTACTCTGATGAACTATTTTAATTAATAGAGTAATACTTACAGACTTTTTAGTATTTTTTCGATTCCCTTTGCCGATTGGTTTAAATAATGTATTTCCAGCATGCTCATATAATCAATAATCATACTCTTATAATCAATAATTACATATAATTATTAATAAAATTCTTTAATACTCTAAAACAATACATTCAATTTTATACTTCTGCACTATTCTGTAGAAACTGCACAGAATCTGTCCAACCATGCAGCTCTCTGCTTTTATATATATATATATATATATATATATATATATATATATATTACCCAATTGTAAATACGTAACATACGTAAAATATTTACCCAATTTCGTTAAGTTTTATTTTTCAAATCTTCTTTGGGATAGAACAATCTTTAAGAATTGTGGTAAGTATTTCAGTTTAGTTCTAAAATTTAGAGGAGCTATAAAAAAAAAAAAAAAAAAAAAAAAAAAAATTAGCAACACTGACTTTATTGTATCCACAACTGGCGATGTCACTTTAGTTAGAAAGAAACAAGTTTACCATTCATTTCATGTTCCATTCATTCTTCATCTCTCCTATAAATTATATAGTAGTTTATACACAATATTTGTTTCAATATTTTAATCAATATATAAAATACTAAAAATTTATACAGTTTATAAAATTTAGAAAATATAAGATAATGCTTATCATAAAGTGTGAAATATCATATTGTGAGTTGATTGTGGTCTATAGTCCAAATTTTGATGATTTTTTAAAAATGACCTGTTAGTGAACATGTTTAATATCTTGTTATCTGTCAATAAGCTATATTTACGCTGATAATAATTCGAAGGAACTTTCTTTCAACTATTAAAAACCCTTCAGTTAGTATCATGCCTGAGATTATATACGATATGAAGCTGAACACCAAAGTCCATAAACGTTTAATGCACATGCAAAGAGTAGCATAATGTTTATATTCAAGTAATCTAATACATCTTATAAGGCTCCTGTTCAAGATTTTTCAACCCCTTTATCTTTAGAAGATTAGATAGTGGAATGAAGGTTTAAATCGGGGGATAACACCTGGACCTAGTGATGTAAGCTTTGATCAGTTATGAGGGCAAAGACCTTTCAGGGATTCTCTTTTTTTACTTTCTGAACCATCTGACGTTGAAAATACATTAATAGTCCATAACAATCGGCAGCGATTTTTCAGACTGATATCACACTCTGATTAAAAATTTTTGTTAGTCCCCTACCCGTCTATTCATCCACCGCACTAAAAATTTTACCTTCTGCTATCTAGAAAATACTGAATTTATTTTGATGAAATTCGAAAGATGTCTGTGGCTTATAGATCTATTGAATGCTAACAAAAACTTAGGTATTGGTAAGCATGGAAGCTCAATGGGTATAAAGGATAAAAATCTTATATATATATATATATATATATATATATATATATATATATATTAATTTCATTTTCTGTAACCAAAGAAAAATAAGGAAAATATTAAGTTTTAGTTTCTTTATGGGAAAGATAACATATTCACAAGCAACAATTCCCTAGATGGAAATAAATGAAACAATCTTTATCTTACTGAAGATCTGTTATTTAAAGGACTTTAAAATAATAATAATAAAAAAAAAAAAAAAAAAAAAAAATATTTAAAAATGATTTCGGACAATACTTTTTTTTCTCGTACGATTTTCTCAGCGTCTTCTTTCTATTATAATTCAGACACTAGCAAAGTGTAAGTGCCCGGAATATTTAGTTTAATCATAAAATACTACGTTTTGATTATGGAAGTATCTTTCATGCAGCAAGTTGAAGATATTTTGTTTTACTAAACAAAATAAATACAATATACAACATAGTTAAGGACTATGAATACAAACGGTAGATTGAAAAATAAAAATACGTCATAAGCCCTTTTTTGTGGTCTCTTAATGTAGAATTTGTATATTTGTGTATTGTGAACATTTGCTGAGGAGGAATTATTAATGATTAGTGAATTCTTCTTTACTATAATAAGTAATACGAGTGAATCAGTAATACAACCTATCTTATGTAAAATCGTGAAAAAAAAATAAACACCTTTAATGTTGTGTTTCAAGTAAAACTTCTATGATAGCACATGAATCTATGTAAGCTAAAATTGTACGTGGAAATACAAGGGGAAGATATCTATTTATATCACCAAAAATATTTGTTTATTCATTAGTAAATTTAAATATAAACAAGAAGTTTATTTTGAAACAAAGCATAATTTTTCAACTTTTAAACAGATGTTAAATTTGTATGAAAGTGAAACTTTATTTAGTATTAAGAATTTTTTTTTAAAGTCAATTTATACAATTTACAAGAAATTGCTATAATATAACTGTAATATGTATAGAAAGATATGTCTATGATATGTTTATCTGTTATACTGTATATACTATAAATACCAACGCAAGCAACATTTAAAAAATGTATGGCAATAACAATAGACTCATTACTAAGAAATGATTTTAAAGTCGTGAATTAACGGTGAAAATACTAACCCAACGCAGCTTGGAAATCTACAGATGATCCATGGGGCCATGGGGAAATTATCTCTAAAAATGGAATTAATGTATACAGTAGAATCTCTCTGAACTGACCTCCGTTTAACCGGATTTCCGGTTTAATCGGTCAAAATTGTGTTAAGTACAAAATGTAAACAAATAGTATAAATTTGAAAATAAATAAATAAATAAATAAATAAATAAATTTGAAAATAAATAAATAAATAAATAAATAAATAAATAAATAAATAAATAAATAAATAAATAAATAAATAAATAAATAAATAAATAAATAAATAAATAAATAAATTTGAAAATAAATAAATAAATAAATAAATAAATAAATAAATAAATAAATAAATAAATAAATAAATAAATAAATAAATAAATTTGAAAATAAATAAATTTGAAAATAAACTTGAAAATAAATAAATTTGAAAATAAACTTGAAAATAAATAAATTTGAAAATAAATAAATTTGAAAATAAATGAATTTGAAAATAAATAAATAAATAAATAAATAAATAAATAAATAAATAAATAAATAAATAAATAAATAAATAAATAAATAAATAAATAAATAAATAAATAAATAAATAAATAAATAAATAAATAAATAAATAAATAAATAAATAAATAAATAAATAAATAAATAAATAAAAGGAATATTTTCCCCCTAGTACTGTTACGGCGTTGCATATGATTTTCAATTCTGCTATTTCAAAAATGGTTGGAACATAAAATTTTGTATCGGCATTGAAAAATCCTAGAACTGGCGAAGATATTGATGCTGAAGATCTGAAGCATGGAGCAATGACTGGACGCCTTCAAGGATCGTCATCAAGAGAATTTGTTGAATGACGATATCATCGAAAACCTCATGGATGTAAGTGATGATGATGATGAGGCCAACGACATCTATGACAAAATCATACCCATAATGTTACATAAGGATGAGTTAAAAGCACTGGAAGTCTCTCTATGCTATGTGGAGCATCAGAAATCGGTTTTCTCTATTGATGTGATGTTATTCTCTGTTGATATACTGCAAGTAATTGAATCTCCCGCCTTCAGCAGAAGAAGTATCTGATTAAATTAATCAAATTAGATTCTTCTGAATTATTTGTAATATATAATACCTTTTCTTTTTAAATAGCAGCCGAAAAACAAACATCCCTCTATCCAATTAACTTTCTATTTTTTCAATTCTCCACTTAAACTGGATTTTCACTCAACCGTCATTTCCTCGATCCCAGTTTGGTCGGTTAAGGGGGAGTCTACTGTATTTCCTTTTGGGAGAGAAATTAGGAACCGATGTTTATTTTTTCTACTAATTATCATCATCTAACGGTCTTAATTATATGTAAACATTTTAATAAAGGTAGTCTGTTTAAAACAGGTTCTATACGACTATAAATAGCGCCAATTCAATCATAGTCATATTGTACATCAAAACAATTTTAACCGCTTTAATAAGTCAAACATTTTAAAACAACTTATCTCAACTTTTACGGCTTCACTTTCCCCGTTATTCGTTTTTATTTTATGATGCGCTCAATCGTAGCGTAAGCAACTACATTGAGCATTGAGTACTCTACTCTTTCCCGTTAGAACAACAAAGCAGCACCCTTTCATGAACATCAGATATCGAAAAAGCTCTAAAAATGGTGTCACGGTCAAACGAAGCAGATACAGAATATCAGTGTATTCATTTGCTTCAGTGACAAATGTGGTTGTCCTTCGGTAACAATAACACGTAGTTAGAGCATCCTTCATCGGCGTTTGTGCACTTTACACAATGAAGATGGCATATTTTTTGGCATGAATTTTGTTTAATCAAACATAGAAACATGTTTATTCTTGCGAAATATTTCTCTTGTTATGAATTTCAAATGTTATCTGTAACTAGATTTTCAATTTGTTGCTCTACTCAAGCAATGTTGTCATAGAACAGAGTCTTTTTAAATGGCAACTCGTTTAAATGCTAGCACATCTAACATTTAAATAGTTCTTTTTATTTAAACTTATGCTATGTAGAATGACGTAATAGAATAATATAATGTATATTTTAAATTAGTATTTAATGGATATGTAGGATAGGATTCCGTTAAATTTATTTCAAAGGAAATGTCGCGATTGGCAATATTGAAAAAGAACTTAAGATAAAGAGTTATATATGCCACAGTTCAACCAAAAGGCAAGGAAAGAATACTTTAACAAATGGGTTATTAATAAATTAAATAAAGAACCTTATGATATTGTGAGTTTTTAAACAAGTTGCTTTAATATGCCAAGAATGCGGAATTGTAAAAATTTCAGAGATTTTTCCATCCTTTGCAGGACTGAGTCTTGTTATTTGGGCAAAAGTAATAATATAATTCATAAAAACACTCTTTAATCTGAAACTTTTCCCATTTATTTCACAAATATTCTGGACAATATCACTCAACACTGGCCAATCCCGATGTGAACCATTGTAGATTGGCCGTTGTTACGGATCTTGGCCAATCTCGACCAGTAAGGATTAAAATATACTGGAACTTTTGAAATGTTGATACAGAGTTTTAAAATTAAAATATATTTTTATAAGAAAGAACGGAGGGGGTAAAAAATATGCTTTGTGATGGTTTTGACACGTTTATTTTTTAAAAATATATATATTTTGAAACGATGCTTAAGTTTCGACATAAATTGGCCAATCCTCAAAGAACTCCTGTTTTCGACGTTCCCCAATACCGCTGTGCTACCTGGCTTTTTATGCATTGCTAATTATCAGGTGCAATTGCAACTTATTGAGTTTAGAATGAATGTTCATAGTATTTCACTACTACGAAAAAAATACCAATTCCGAAATATTTGCTAACTTTTGTTTCACCCCAAAACTTGATAAAATGCATGGCTATCAACATAAAATCTATATGCCAAGTTTCAGCCTGATTGGATGACTGCAAGTGGATAAATTAGCTCTCCGCATATTTGACTTCCCGGCACACACAAAATCGAAATTAATAAAAAGGATTCAAAATAAATTAGTTTCTATAGACTTTATCAATTAATCGTTGGGTGATAATCACCCGTAAGTTTAATATAAGAACGTAGCCTCTCTGATACTCCTAAGACTGCCACTGCAACCTTAATTTTCTATTTGTCATGTTCATTATTCGTTTAATCACTGACTTTGCATTTTAAACATTCAATTATTATTTTTTAGGACGCTAAAAATATTATATTTTCACCTGAAATTACTTAATTCGAAATTTTAAATTGAATCAAAATTTGAATTCATTTGAGATAAGTTTGAAAATGTATTTGTTTCAAAATGCGACGTCCTGACAGGCTTTTCACTTTGCAAGGTTAAACAAATTTTTCGACTTTACTGCAATTATATGCTGACAACTTTAAACCATTGCAGTTGCCTAATGGTAATATATAAATAGAATTATAACGCTCAACATGAAAAACAATTGCTATGTCAAATTTTGTTTTCATTTGTTCATTTCGTTGAATTGAGATAGCATGAAATCAAATGGTAAATAATTTTCCGAATCAAAACTTTTTAAGGCCTTAATTTGATAAATACCCATTGAAAATGCACTTTGACAAATTTAATCTAATTAAATTTTTAAGTTCTTAATTAATTATATTGTTAGAGATCTAAGGTACCCTTAAATTTCTTCTAAGCATCATGTTTTTAAAAAATTTACGAAGAAATAAATATATTTCTTATAAAAAGGCTTATTACAAATAAATATTTCAAAATTATGTAAATAAAACTTATAATTTTTTTAGGGATTATTACTTATTAAACAGGCCAACAGTGGTTTTGGTGCCGTCGTATCTGTAGCTGAATTCATATGAATTTGAGGCCCTGGATTCAAATATGGCATTAGGTTTTGCCTAGGAGCTCGAATTTCTAAGATATAGCATTTTAGTGAAAAATACATAACACTATTTTAAGTAAAATCCATGGATCAAATAAAAAACTAAGCACGGGATATTTATTAATATATTATCCAAATACTATTATATACAAAGATAGAGGGAAAAGTTATCGTTGAATCTAACTATAGTAAATGAACATTTTTTAAGTTTTTTTTTCGTGAGATTCTTGAATGTATTTTGGAACGATCCTTTTTTGAGCTCCAACAGTAATTTGCCATTTTGTGCGTATCCCATCCTCTTTGGTAGCGATCCTCCACAGTTATAATATGCTGGTGAAATCTTTTACCTTATTCCTTAGTCTCTTAAATTTTTAGGAAAACTGTTTAAGTGACTGTGTAAATAGTGTACCTTAATACTCATGTTACAACGAAGAGATTTGAAACTGTTAAGCTTCTTACTTACCAGTTCAACATAGTTTCCAAGCTTTTCACTTGGTCTCTTTCATCGAACTTACGAAGGCAGGGTCCTTAATAAGTTGTCTTATTTGTAAGCTGTTAAATATTCCTGCTTTATTTTTTTCATGCCCAAGTTGATTTTCTCTTATAAAACTAAGGGTTCGTTTATGACATTCTTTTCCCCACCGTCCATGTTTTCTCTCTTTGGCCACTCTTTTTAAACCCAGTGGTGTGTTTTGTCTCTGCTACCCCTGAGGTATAAGAAGCAAGGATATTTTGTGTAAACACTTTTCTATCCAAGGAGAAAGTTTACCCTTTTTAAATTCAAACAAATCACCCATTTATTTTCATAATATTTTATCTTCTCCAATACCAGAGCTATGGTGTTATATTCTTCTTTCAATTTTGTTGAGTGAGCAATTAGGTATTGAACCACATCTGTTCCCATTGTTTAGAAGGACACAAGTCAAATTTCGCTTTGACCTGTCTATAAATAGGTGCCAATCATCTTGAAAATATTCAGGGAATCGCATTTTCCCAGGAGTCCTCTAATTTCGTGACAAAATACAAGATTGTTTTCTTGAAAGAAGACTAGCAGATACTTTCTCTTGTACGGTAAAAAGCAATTTTGGTTCAATTTTCAATTAAATTTTTTTCTTTCAACCTTGAAGCCAGTAAGTCAGAAGTTTCTTTTGAAAGGTTGAGATATCTGGTGAGGTCATTTAATTCATCCTGGCTGAAACGTTGAGAAATTGATGATATCCCCTCACAATCACTACCACCTTCATTAATATCAGAAGGGTGACCAGAAGAACTATACTACTTTTTACAGAGCTTTGGGCAACTGGTGAAATGTTGGGATCGGAACTTCCTCTGAATGAGAGATCGGGCGTCTTGCATACACTAAATTAGGATAAGTCCTTTTAATACGGTTGTTTCGATTGATTCCAGTAATATTTACTAGACAGAATAAATAGCCAAGCCTTGTATATGTGGTTTAGAACCTCACAAAATGGAGTTAAAATTACACATTTCGTATAGAGCTGCACGTTTAAAAAAGCACTCATCTAAAAAAAGTATCACCAAAAGTAGAGCTGATAGAGAAAAATTGATTTCATATTTAGATTCAGCATCTCAAATATAGTTAAGATCAGTTAAAAAAATCTTCAGCACCAAATTTTTTTTTTTTGTTGGCCTGTGTTATACATCAAATAAAATATTAAATTAATAATAAGAACTAAATACTTGAATTTTTTTAAAATAAGCATTGGCTTAAAAAAAATTATTCTAGCTTTTACTGATAAAAATTGATATTGTACATGCACTTAGTGTTATAAATTTATTTAATAAAATTAAATACATTAATTATTAATAAGATATATAATCTGTAAAATTATATTTCCACTTTTATAATACGATGCGATATTTTGAAAAAAATAAATTATTACTGCATTCTTAAAATTTCTAAGTAAGTTATTTAAGGATAATAAATTAAATTACACATATAACTATTCTGTATTCTTAAGGTCATATGTTTTCTTAGATGTCATGAGGTAATAAGTGATTATAATATGAAAAATAGATATTAATATCTTTTAGAAGTAAATATCTCTCAGCCACTACAATTTATATTACTGAATTTAGTAAATGAAAAATTGGTATACAACTTAGAATACGACACCATATAAAAAAAATGTAAGTTAAATTTAGAAGGTGAATATTTTTTTTCAAATTAAATTCAAAACCAATCATTATTCCTTAAATTTTAAAAGAATTTAGTGTGAGTATAAAGTCGGGAGTTTAAATATTTTGTAAAAAATAAAATTATGTACTTTTTTGAAAATAAAACGTATTTTATTTTTATAAAAATGTAATTGTACATATTTTTAAAAAATACACTTATCTTGTAAGTAAATATATATATATATATATATATATATATATATATATATATATATATATATATATATATATATATATATATATATATATATATATATATATATATATATATATATATATATATATATATATATATATATATATATATATATATATATATATATATATATATATATATATATATATATATATATATATATATATATATATATATATATATATATATATATATATATATATATATATATATATATATATATATATATCAAAGGCGGCCCTAGGTTCATTTTTCAGGGGGGGCCATTTTAAACTTTAAGTTCGTAAAATGTATGCACTATGTAACCTAATTATAATAAACTAACTGCTGATTAAATGCTTGATTGCAATGATAAGTGTAGAATTTTCTAAATTAGTAATTTTCCTTTGATGCAGAATTAAAAAAGTTAATTTAAGCTTGAATTGCTCTCCTGAAAAATAAGAAAAGAGTAAAACAAAGAAATTACAAAAAAATAAAAATAGTTAATAATTGTTTTACAATCACACTTCTTTACTCTTTGAAAGCCTAAAGAACAAAATCCAATTTCCTCTGCTTTGTTTTGGCAAATCTGCCTATAACACAGCTCACATCAATGTTTATGTCTCTGTGAGTATGCAACAAGCTAAGTCCTGCTAACCTTTCTTCCCCCATTCTAGCTCTTAGCCACGTTTTCAAGCGTCGAAGGGTAGAGAAACTTCATCAGCAACTTCATCAAGCTTCTTCAGCAGAGGCAACGCTAACTGGTAGTGTTGCCAAAATTTTAAGTAACTCGTAAATAGTAGGATATACATATTTGTCACAAGCTCTCATTGTATCTATGGCAGAAGTGGGGAGCTATTCTTCTTTTTTCCATTTCTCTCTCCATAGTGCTAGCTCACTTTCAATCAGAATAACACTCATTTGTGTCAGTCCTAAAATTGGTATGAACTTCTTTAATAAGTTTTAAAGCTCGTTGCTTTCTGATTCTGTTGGCTTTTCCATATCGGAGGTTGGAATCAGTAATCGAAAGCCAAAACAATCCAAATTTTCTTTTGGAAATCTTCCTATTAGGTCTTCAATTATATTATCCAATAAAGGTATGTAAACCGAGATTCTAAAATACTCTTCTGGTATTTGAGTATTTCTTTTTAGAGAAGTATTTAAAAATGCTCTCATTTTTTCTTTTTGAAGACATATTGTAGATATTCGTCACTAATTACTCGAGGTAAAATGATCACGAAATCTTTAAACAACGAATAAAAGTGTTGCTAGTTCAACAGATATTTTCACAATACATGGCCTGTCTAAACTAGTTATAACAATAACACAGTACCGATTCCATGCCCAAGTGACAAAAGTCACACACTAGTCCAGCCATCACGTGTTGAAATTACCCTCGGCGCCATGGTTGCTTAGAAGAGCATGGTTGTTCCAAAAAGGGGCAGAGGCCCCCGGGAAAAAGGAAATCGTCGTTTAGGAGGGGGATGGTCACTACCTGTGTACTTGTGTTGTGTACCGGGTATTGTGTACGTAAATACATTTAAAACCAGGGTTTTTTCTGGGGGGGGGGGGGGGGCTATAATTCTTTGTACTGTAAAGAAAAAATTTACGTTAATGAAATTGTGCTTAAAAATCTGTATTTTCACCGTTTTTTAAACTGGAAATTCTCAAAGAGTTTTGGGATATTTGAAAGGGCTAGGGAGGAAGAGGGAACCCTTCAAGGAGGGGGCCATGGCCCCCATGGCCCCCCCCTTGAAGCCGCCAATGATATATATATATATATATATATATATATATATATATATATATATATATATATATATATATATATATATATATTGCTTGCATTTTATAAAAAATAATCAATTTGTAATCAAAGGATAAAACCATAGTTAAATAATGAATTAATATAAAATGGTGTTTTTATAAAATTTATGCTATTGAGTTTATATAGATGTTGTTGAAAATAAGGATGCCATTTAAAATTGTATTTTACATTTAAATGCAACAATGTTTCAACAGATGGCAGAACTATATGGTATATAAATCGTAATCTTTTATATTAATACGATAAAATAGTTGCTGACAGAAAGCTGACTAAACTTCTCGGGCTATCAGTTCCTTTTTTTTACTGAAAGATGTGGAGCGCTAGCCGAATAACTTATCTGTAATTTCTATCTGACTATTGCAAGCATTGGACAACTTGGACACCATATGGATGATTATACTAGATTCAGTAAGAAATACAGTGTTCCATAAGGTTACAATGTGTTTATTAATTTATATACGGGATTTGTAAATTAAAATGTAAATAACAAATAAATTCAGAAAACAGCAAAAAAAATCATAATCTCGTAACATGAAATTGTGGGTGAAATTACTTTGAAAATTTAATTTTTAAAATTATTAAATAAAGTAATGGGACGACAAGAAGACACGCTTTAAAATTTATTTATTGCTTTATAGACTAAAATTGGAAACTAGAAAAATTATAATTTAATTCATAACATAATAACTAAAAAAAGTGTTGTGCTATCTTAAAAATGTACGTAGTTATTGTGTTTAAAGAAAAGTGGTTCGTATATTAAATTATAAATGTTTGTGTATCACACACATAGTTAAAAATTTATTTACTTAATTTGAGAAAACAATTTTTTTATAAAACAAAGTGTATAAGTCACTTTAAAAGCTATCATAATTTTGCGAATTAGTATACATTACTATGATACAGAGTTCAATGCCCTGTTTTCATTTAGTGACAACACTACTCTGATAGTATTCAGTGAAAAAAAAGACAGTCGTCTATTTGTAGAAAAATAAAGTAACTGGACGACAAAGAAGATAAACTTTATTTTTCAGGAAAGTATTTACAAGAAAAGTCGACACATGGACTTGCAATACTAAAAGTTGCTAACACATTTATTTTTTAGACTTTTCCTTGCAAAACAAATCATAACACTAAGAAGTTTCTTAGAACAAGCCTCCATATAAGAGTTTCCTTCTGAAGGAAGGTGGACTACTCCCTGAATGATGAGGTGTTTTGACGCTGAATAGTCAATGTTTCCTCTCGCATTATAAAAAATACAATGCGATGACATAAAAAAAATATAAGCATTTATTTTCGAAGTATGTTTTCCACTTTGTTTTTGGCACAGAAAACCAAAAAAGTAAATTGTAAAATTTTCTTCAACGACCTCTAAAAAAGTATATCCTTGCTTCTCCCATCTTCAACTTCCTCGCCATCTTTGGAAGTTGAAGATGAGGGAAGCAGAGGTATGCCTTTATTAGACATTTCAGAAAAAAAAGGGGGGGGGGGGGGAAAGAAAGAAAGAAGAAAGAGAAAAAAAAATTGTACACACACGAGCTGATACAGTTTAAAACATTTTATGGGTTGAAGAAAAGGAATGAATTTCACATTGTATATTTCATTGAAAATAACTCTTCTATGACATTACAATTATTACACGATATACAATTATTTATTTAGAAGTTTATACAAAAGAAAAGAGAAAGAGGAAATCAAAAGTTGGACCCTTTGTCTGAAACGTAATTGGAATGGAAGGTTTGAAGGAAATGTTATTGTCATTTCCCCTCCGGATTTCTTTTCATGTTCAATATTAGAAAACACTATATCATGATACACGTATTAATTATTCTACTTCCTCAAAATCACTGTCATAACATATTGCAATGGATACACTTCAGAATCAATAATAAAAAAAAATTTACCTACAGTTTTTCAAATATTAATCGCAAACTGATTACTAATAATATTATTCAACTATCTTTGGTTTTTAATTTCAGAGTGTACAAACTAATTTTTTAATTATTATTCATATATTTGGAAATATTAGAGTATTTTTAAATACCTTCTGCCACCTCTCTTTTCTGATGTCAGGCATGTTTAGATACATTTTATCCTAAAACTGTAATACTTCTTAAAACATTAAACCTTACCAACATAAACTTGTAATTAATTAATAAAGTATAATGAGTGATTTATAAAAGCTAAATATCTACAGATCTCACAACCAAAAATATACAAATTGGTTTTTTTTTATTCAAAATAAGATAAAATAGGAATTACCATTGATATATATTCGAAATATTACGAGTCATTCTTAAAATTTTTTACAAAGGGTGTCCTTTGAATTTAAACACATTCGATTTTTTTTTTCTTTTTACTTTACAGCATTTTTATTTTCATTACATAAAAATTGATTTACAATTGCTCAAATTTTCTTGTCCCACTTCAAAAATTCTAAATGCCTAGTACTGATGTTGTATTAGAAAAAAAAAATATTTTGTTTTTAAAGATTGCATTTAATACAAGCTTATATTTTTGGCTATTGTTGCACAAATTGTCTGTATATATTGTAAATAGTGACGTATTATTTCAAAATTCTATTGTAATTTATTTTTATCTTATTTTATTTATTAATTAATAGCGATTATACAAGTTAGAAAAAGGTGGCAACACCTAAAGCATTCGAGAAGTTTCGTTTCGGATGAATTGGTTGGAAATTTCGAGAATGTCTCACACGCTTGTATATAAAAGACTGGAGAACGGGAAAGTTGGCAGATTGACTTCGGGACTCCGTTGAAAGCTGATCGCTTTGTTTACCTATTGGGGTGAGCTTGTATAATCGCTGAATTCGAAGTTATTTTCGTTGAAGCTTATGTTGAAGCTTGAGAGTAATTAAACTGTTGCCTGTGAATAAATTTTGTGAGTTTTCTGAAGAGAGAATACATATTTTTAAACCGTGAAAACTGTGCCATCATTGCCTCAGTGGAAAAATTCATAACAGTGGTGTCAGAAGTGGGATCAAGTCATCTTGAATGCCGACTACTAGAGGAATGATGGAAGACCAAATGAAGCAGTTGATGGAAATGCTTGCTGGAATGAAAGCCTGCCAAGAAACCGCCTCAGCCGAAATAAAAGAAATGAAGGCCCAACAAGAAACCACCGCAGCCGAAATGAAAGCCTGCCAAGAAACCACCGCAGCCGAAATGAAAGCCTGCCATGAAACCACCGCAGCCGAAATGAAAGCCGAACTTCTCGCTACGATTGCCGCCAGTCAAGAAGCTACATCATCGGATATTAAAGCTTTAGCATCCAAGCAAGAATCATCTTCTGCGTCCGTTGATAGATTTATAGAGCGCACAGAGAGTGTTCTTCAATCAATGAAGGCGGATATTTTGGATGTCAGAGAAGATCTTAAGACAGTGAGAAATGAAGTTGAAGAAAAAGTTTCCACCATGCAAGAAAAAGTTTCCACCTTAAAGGAAGAGCAAGACAAATTCATTGACGTTGTAGAAGAAAGGCTGCGAAAAATGGAAACGCGTGAAGCTCTGGCCATAGCGTCACCTAATTGGGATAACGCTTCCATCACCTTTATGGCGCCGCGCTCTAACATCAAAGTGGCCCCTTTTGATGGGAAGTCGTCTTGGCGCGTTTATCAAACGCAGTTTGAAATGATTGCTTCTGCGAATGGTTGGGACGATACTTCGAAAGCATTCCATCTCGCGGCATCTCTTCGAGGTGAAGCTGCTGACATTTTACAAACACTACCTGAAGAGAAGCGGGGAAAATTCGTGGCGCTGGCAAGTGCGTTGGAGTTAAGGTTTGGGGAGCAACATCTAAAGGATTATAACAGACTGCAACTGAAAGTGAGACAGCAGAAGGCCAATGAAACTCTTCAAGAATTGGCATCGGATATAGAAAGACTGTCGCTCCTCGCTTTCCCAGACTGTCCCCCGGATGTACGAGACGATCTTTCTCTGCAGTATTTCATTGACGCTATTCAAGATCCCGATGTGCAGCAGGCGGTAAGGTTATCCCAAAACAAAAACCTGAAGTCGGCCCTCGTGTACGCCATGAGAGTAGAAGCCGCGCAGCTAGCTTCTGGAAAAGACCGACGATATGTGCGTGGTGCATTAGCCGAGGATTCTTCTTTGTCACCAGTAAGCTTCGAGAACTGGAGAGCAAAATTGATAGAATGATGAGAAGCTATCCCGGAGCCAGGGATCGAAGGACCAGAGTCGTTTGCTGGCACTGCGAACGGGAAGGGCATCTACGACGAAACTGCCTTGATTTGAAAAAGAGAAGGGATAACACTACCACGGATTCTCCACAACTGAATCTAAGAAGATGTCATCTCGCAGGGCAGAAGCTGCAATGTAGAACAGGTGAAGCCCCGACCAGTCATTTCCACGTTTCATCCCGACAAGGAGGAAACCAGGGTTTATTCGTGAAGGGGGAGATCAACGGAACTCCATGTTGTCTAATCGTCGATTCGGGAGCGAACGTAACGATCGTAAGGACGGACGTGGCTCGTCGCCTGAACAGCCGACTCCTCTACACAGCGCCCTCTGTTTCTCTACAAACTGTGTCTGGTGGTAATATCTCTGTTCATGGGAAATTGCAAGTGGACATTGCCCTTGGATTTAACACCTACAAGCACACCGTTTATGTTGCCGAAATTGTAGATCCGTGCATTCTCGGACTAGACTTTTTGAAGAAAAATGGAATTACGCTGAATTTTGAGAAAAGCCAGCTGCAAACATGGAGAGGCGAAGTTCCTTTGCACGATCTAGACATGAAAGAGCTGTGCGTATATCGGATTGTAGCTCATGAAGACAATGTCATAGAGAATGCTGAAGAGTCCACATCTATGGAAAGTACCTCTCCAGCCTCGGAGAGAGAACCGAAGAAAGCGACGTTGATGAAACCCTCCCAGGAAGTGGTTCACGTGGAAATGGACAAAGTTAGTGACGAGGGAATCGACATCCGTACTCCTGTTACAAGCATCGAACGAAGGTCCCGGGATCTATCAGCTGCACCCGCGGATGATTCGGACGCAATCTCAAAATCATATAACCAGCAAGATGGGGATCAGAAACTTTCACCGCTTCTGTTGGCATACGGGAGTGCAACTCACGAGACCACCGGATTTTCTCTATCTCTAACGATGTGTGGAAGAGACCTTAGGCTCCCCAGCAACCTCCTCTTTGGACAACCACAGGACACTCCTTCCTCGCCTGTCCAGTATCTAGATGATCTGCAGGCACGTTTGGAAGCCGTACATCGGTTCGCCAGAGAGAAAAACAACATCATGACGGAGCGCATGAAGATCCGGTACTATGCCAAGGCCATGGACCGTTCATTCCAGGAAGGTGACAAACGTCGGAAAGGACTCTCCCCTAAGCTCCAGACGAACTGGGAAGGGCCGTATGGGATCCTTAAGAAGATCAACGACGTCGTGGTGAGAATTCAACGGACACCTTCCTGTAAACCTAGAGTTGTACACTACAATAGGCTAGCCCCATATTATGGTAGAAGTCACTGAATGGCTTAAGGACTTCACTGCCCGGGACGTGCAGTCTTTAAGAAGGGGGAAATGTTGCACAAATTGTCTGTATATATTGTAAATAGTGACGTATTATTTCAAAATTCTATTGTAATTTATTTTTATCTTATTTTATTTATTAATTAATAGCGATTATACAAGTTAGAAAAAGGTGGCAACACCTAAAGCATTCGAGAAGTTTCGTTTCCGATGAATTGGCTGGAAATTTCGAGAATGTCTCACGCGCTTGTATATAAAAGACTGGAGAACGGGAAAGTTGGCAGATTGACTTCGGGACTCCGTTGAAAGCTGATCGCTTTGTTTACCTATTGGGGTGAGCTTGTATAATCGCTGAATTCGAAGTTATTTTCGTTGAAGCTTGTGTTGAAGCTTGAGAGTAATTAAACTGTTGCCTGTGAATAAATTTTGTGAGTTTTCTGAAGAGAGAATAAATATTTTTAAACCGTGAAAACTGTGCCATCATTGCCTCAGTGGAAAAATTCATAACATTTTCTTGTCCCACTTCAAAAATTCTAAATGCCTAGTACTGATGTTGTATTAGAAAAAAAAAATATTTTGTTTTTAAAGATTGCATTTAATACAAGCTTATATTTTTGGCTATTTATTACACTTTAAGTTATTTAATTAAAAAAACATTTTTTTTTTTTTTTTTACAACATAATGTTTGTTGTCTCCAAAATCATGTTTTATTTTATCTCCACTACGTTAGCAATGTTTTTATAGCATAAATTGCTAGCAGATGGACCTATTTTCTTAGAAGATTACACATAAGTATTAATAACTACTTCAATGTCTGTCTACTAAATTCGGATTTGTATTTGGAGAGAAAAAGAATGACATTCTTGGCTATTTATTACACCTTCAATGATTTTGGAAAGAAAAAGAATAGTGATTGAAATATGAGTTTGAGTATGTTTAGTCCATATACACTATGTTATCACATTTATGTTAAACTGTAAAGTAGTTAAGATAAATTCAATTAGAAGTTTAAGGAATCAGTGTGATGATGATTTAAAAGTTAAGACTAAATTGACTAAACTGAACTGATGAACTCAAATGTAAAACTTTTTTGTTCACTTTGTTTATTATCCATTCTGTTGCATTAATTGTTGGTAACAGAGGAGACTGCTTTAGTAATACGGGAAAATTTGTATTTTTTATAAAAACAAAAATTTTCAACGAAAACAATAGAAGAAATACTTATTATTATTATTATTATTTATTATTTTTTTTAAATATAAATTTTAGCTCAAAGAAAATTTATTGTTTTAAGAAATAATATTTCGATCACTTTGCTAAAAATTATAATTGTCCATTAAAATTCGAATTTTTTATTTTGGCGCATTAAAATTAGTTCACGTTCAAAATTGACATAGTTAATTTTGAGAATGAGGTATACTTAGTATAAAAGCATTCCATACATTTTCCATTTACTTTACAATTACAATATAAAGTAAGATTATGTGCGAGAAGACATTTCAATATCATTTCAATTAATGCATCTTTGAATGTAAATTAAACATTTTCTGCATCTCTTCAAAACAACTATAGAGCTAGGGATTAAATGAATAACTAGCAAAAGTCTGATAAAATAATATATTTTATTCATATAAATTACGCTTAATACTTTTGTCAAATTTATTATGTCATATTTTCTACTCTATTACTAAATGTCCATTCTGTTACTAAGACTAAAGCCTTAAAAATTAGCATTCATACTTTTAAATTTGCATATTTGGAGAAAGGATTTATTTAGTCCCGTAACAATTGATTACTTACTTACTTTCTCCAATATACTATATACTGTTTTATCTGAACTAAAGTAATGGAATGGGCGAGTATTATTAATGGTTCGATTAATTTATTTTTTATTTTTAATTTGTATGTATTTGTGACACTCATCACCTATTTTACTATATATATATAATAATATAAACAATGAAATGTTTAATACAACTAGTAACAGAGTGGACATTTTTTTACCATTTAAGTAAAGAAAAAATAAATTAAGTCACAGGCAAAGAGCAAAGGGCTCAAATTTGATTAAACAAGACTAATCTTAAGCCAATAGTAATTAAAATTTCTGGAAAAAAGGAAAACAATCTCTATATATATAAGGCAAAGCCCTCACTCACTGATTCACTGATTCACTGACTCACTGACTCACTCATCACTAATTCTCCCACTTCCCACATAGTCACAACTCTGAAAATCGGCACAAATATCAACAATGGTAAAAATAGAAAAAGTAAGCTATTCCGATCTCGATTAACACACTTTAAGGGGTCGAAAAGGGGTTAAACGTTCCAAACGGGGGACATTCGAAAATCCTACTTCCCACATAGTCACAACTCTGAAAATCGGCACAAATATCAACAATGGTAAACATAGAAAAAGTAAGCTATTCCGATCTCGATTAACCCACTTTAAGAGGTCAAAAAGGGGTTAAACGTTCCAAACGAGCGATATATTCGAATGTCCTACTTCTCATATTTTCACAATTCTGAAAACTGGTGTGAATATCAATAAAGACAAACGCAGAAAAAGTAAACTATTCCGATCTCCGGTGGATCAAGGGGTGGAAAAGGGGTTAAACGTTCCAAACGAGGAATATTCGAATGTACCACTTCCCATATGGTCACAACTCGGAAATTTGGTACAAATGTCAAAAAAGATTAAACATAGAAAAATTAAGCTATTCTGTTCTCGATTAACCAACTTTAAGGGTCGAAAAGGGGTTAAATGTTTCAAACGAGGGATATCCGAATGTTCCTCTTCCAATGTAGTCATTTTTCTGATATTTTTTTGCAAATGTTAAAAAAATAAGTATTTCCAATATCGATTAACGAATTTTTAAGGGACGAAAAGACGACGCAACATTGAAACTATACGAGGATTAACTTAATGTCTAATTAACTTAATTCCAATACAGCTACTACTTTGAAATTTAGAACTAAGAGCAAACATAAACACAATAAACTATTTCAGTTTACTATTCACAATTATAAATTTCGTTTAAAATGTCAACAAAGGAAAGTTCCTATTTTGATAAATCAATTTGTCGGGATCGAAAAGGGAGCAAACGTCTGTAGTGTAGAATACATGAATGTCTTTTGATCGCTAAAATGCTAATGGTAAAATTTCGTAGCGCAGCACGGGTATTCAGCTAGTTTATGTATATTTAAAGTTCAAATTGTAAAAGATTTTGAGAATGGCACATTTATGAAATATCCAAGAACAAAAATATTCAAAACGTAATAATCAAAGATAACTGAAGATCCTATTCATATTTTTTTTACAATAGCGAATCTTAGAAATGAAGGCTATCCTTGAAAATATGCAAGATAAAGTTTTGAAAACAGATACAAAGATATATTTGCAGATATATTTGATAAAACACTCCAAAAATGAGTTACTATATCATACCATTGTGTTACAATGATTTTTAATATCGCATACTGAAATCATATTTATTTTAAATCGGATCGCTTTATGCATATAGCAGTTAAATTACAACGTTCTAGATGTCACTTTGAATTAACATAACAGTCATCCAACTTCAAAAGTAAACTATCAAAAACCATTTAAAACTAAGTACAGGAGAAAAACCAAGTCCAGGAGAGAAATGATTAATGTCACACACAAAAAAACAACAACAAAGAATTTCCCGTATTTATATATTACTAGATGAAGTGTCTAGCGGTGCCGGAAAAAATAGGTGTGAGACAGTGTTTCTCAGTAAAACCTTGTTGAAATTTATGAAGTCAATTGTAAGTTATGACAATGCCTTTCACTTCCTATTTTTGATTTTTCACCTTAAACCACAAACCATTAGGAATGAAATTGTGTTCCCAATAATTTGGATTAGGCATGATGCTGCCTATAGAAAATAACCAGGTTAATAATAGTTCTCAAGTAGTGATCATATTGTAATGTGGGATATTTTTCTAAATCTCCCTCATTTTCGAAGGTTAAGCGTGAAAAATTTCTCTAAGATTAGAATAAAAAACTGCAAATTTGTATAAAAACAAACACTCACCCACAGAGACTCTTCTTTATATATTTACCTTTTATCCATGCAAGAAAATAGTAAAATACACTCTAAATAAAAATACAGGATTATTAGAACCTTAACTTTTGAAAACTTGGTCAACATGAAAAACTTGATCAATGAAAACTTTTTGGGGTCATTTACCACTTGGATCTTCCAATTAAAAACTACTTGTACTGAATCCCTGTTACATTTAGAAGATTTATGAGGAGAAGATTTATAGGTGAGGATTTATAGGTGACACCATTTGGATATATGGCATTTTTATTAAGTATATCGAAGTTTACGAAGTATTATCTAAACTTTAAATTTATGTTTTATGATGCAATTATAAGGAAAATTATGAATGAATTTTTAAACCAAAAAAGATAACCATGTAAAAGTTCAGAATATCTGTCATGGAATTGTTTTTTTAAGCATAATTTGCATAAATTGAAACTTCTTCAAAACTATTTTTACATTTATTTATTTTTTCAATTTCAACGTTTTTAATATTTTTATTTTTAGAAATCATTTATTCGTGGTCTCAATAATTTAAGTTTTCATGAAGAAGTTATGAAAATTTCTACGCAGTATTTAGACTGCTATAAACTGTCTAAGTTTAATTATAGCCACTCTTTATTTATTATGATTTTAAAGCCATGGAGCTTTAAAGCCCCAAATATGTTTATTGTAATACCTTCCACAATCTTAATAAAATTCCAATACATTTAATTAGTTGAACATTTATGATTTTGCTATGGTTATGAGTTTGTATTCATATAAGTTTTTTGACCCGTTTCCAAATATCAACACCGAAATTTTTTTTGGCAAAGACTTTCACTTCAGATAAGATTATCCTGACGATTCCCACAGCACAGCATTTTTTTCGGAAACTAACGTGTATCACGTACAGAAAAAAAATAGAGTAATAAAAGCTCTAAATGTGTTCGTGAATGCAGTTAGTTTATCAACGCACCGATAGCGCATCTTCGTTTACGTTGACAAAGACTCGTTTAAGAAACTCTAGAAGTTTCCATTGAGTATTATCCGCTAGTTCGCCAACCTTTGTAGAGTGGCATTGAACTTGAACGTCAAGCGGGGGCAAATGCCACCGAATCTTCCAGGACTGTTTTTCTGATTTGTGTCCGTTTTAACTGAAGTTTCCTTGAAATAATTCGTCATTTTAGATTTATAAAGCTTAGTGGTTAGATTATGATTTCTTCAAAATAAATTATTTAATAGTGTTATTTAGATAATTTCTTTTTGCACTAGTTGAGTAACTGAGATAGGGATCTTCATTTAGCTTGGATCATTTAAGTGTCTTATTATTCAAACTATTTTTAAATATCTGTAAAAAAAAATTGGCGCTTATGCACCAAAAAAGTTATTTGAAATGTTTGAGATGTGTCTTTGAAGTTAATAAATTTGAATACTCACCCGGCTTATCGTTAACTTAAATATATTTCTATCAATTTAATCATATACAATGAAATTTGTAATTTAATTTTTAAATTTAATTTAAATAATTAATTTTAATTTTTAATTCTAATACATTTAAATTTTATAAATATACCATTTAAAAAAACAATTTAAATTACTGCATATGCTAACTATTCAATAATTTTAATTGTTTTTCTAAATGATATATTTATAAAATATGGGTTATATCTAATATTACACTTGTACCTATAATTTGATAGCAATATTTTTTTAAAAAATATTTGATAAACAAAACTTATATAAAAAAAAAGTCTATCCAATAATCAACGGGATATTACCTGAAAGCCGAAATCTATATTTCTTTGATTTGCATTATCTTACAATCTTCTGATCTTTTAACTTGTTATATTCTTTGATATAAATGAAATACGTTATTTCTTAATATATATCCTTTATGAGATTGTCTGGGTAAATTGGCAATGAGGTAAAATGGATAGTAGTTTTTATCTTTAAAATAAAAACTGTCAGGTCATTTCTTATTTATAAACATTTTTTATATGTTTTAATTAACTTTTGGCAGTGACAGAAATTATCTTAGTGAGAATGTAGAAAATTGGTTATTTTTCTTAAACTTCATTTAAAATTAGAGATTACCTAAAACTTAAAAGGGGGGGGGGGGGGGGAAACAGTAAATTTTTTTTTATTATACGCAAGTCTTAGGTAAGTTAATTTTAGGTTAGGTTTTTTTAGGTTAATTTTATTAGACTAATGTAAGACGAGATAATTGGAAAACTTCTTTTGCATATCTAAAGGCATAACGTGCACTAAGCAAAGGCTTACATGATTTAGGACTAAATCGAACGGGAAAATTTTAATAGAAAGCAACTCACTTGTGTTTATATATTATGCAAAACACAAACAGTTAATAATATGAAAAAAAAAAAATTGAACGAAGATTAAAATGACTTATATTGTACAAAAAATCCTAAACAACTGCACATTCACTTGATTTATTATTGATTTTTGACTAGAACCTTTTCCTTGCTTAGTATGAAATGATAAACTTAATAAAAATTTTATTGTACACATAAACTCTAAAAATGTTCAGTGAACAAATCTTTTAATAAAACTTGTAAATGAGGATTACTACTTATTATGTAGAAAGATAGTGAGACAGTGTTTTAAAATCACGCTATAAAATTATCAAGATAATATAGTTTATAGCTCTTGTCAATTAAGATTTTCATTTTTATTTATGATTTGTAGTTTAAAATTGTAAATTATATATTTAGAGCATATAAATAATTTTTACCACGGTTTTAAATTTTTTTGACATTGTATATTCATTTTACCCCATTATGAGAGAAATGGGTCGCAGTCTAATTTATTAGTGTTAATATTATTTTAGTAGAAATTTTATTGCAAATAATATATTGTTTGAAAGAACCCTTTGATCCAAATTCAATTGCAAAAGCTATAGGTGTGGAACATCTCACATTTTTCAATTACACTCTATTACAAATCATAGCATTTAAATTTTAGAGTGGTTGGTATAATTTACACTTATTTGTTTTTATACTATCTTTAATTTAAAGAAATGGTTGGTTGGCCAATATTTTTGGGGATAATTGTTACAATGGCTAAAACTTCCACCAAAAAAAAATGGAGATAGTTATCCCATTTGTGAAAGCGAAACAAAGGTAGAACAATCATTAAGGGGAAATGTTTAAGGAAAGAGAAATCTATGTTAAAGACGTACATATTTCAACTTGTTACGCTTTCATCGAATTTTCACGGAAATTTCGGAGGTGGTGGTGTTTAGGACACCTTAAAAGCATTACTATAGCGATTTGTTCAAAATTATTAGAGACGTTTTGTGGCAATTGTTGAAATTTTTTTTTTTTTCTATAGCAACTACCTTATGCGCATGTTCAATTGTAACGAAAATCTTAGTGACAGGTCACATGGCCATCACTAACTAGTATACAAAAGTTTAACATCGTAGTTCAACCCTTTCGGTAGCTATATTAATCACAGATCGACACACATGTGGACGAATGTACAGACATATTTTCTAGACCTCTTTTTTGAATGAATCTTCATTTCTCTGTAATACATTTAGGGTGATTGAAAATAATAATGGAAAATTTAAATAACTAAATATTAAGTTCTATAATTCTTATGAATATCATAAATCCTATTCTTTTTACCCCTTTTGACTCTAAGTAAGTCTATCACTTGTTTTTGAGAAAGTTATTAGCTCGTTTTTCAAACAATTGTACTTCAGTTCTAACGAGTAGGTGGAAGTTACAATTTTCGGGAATTTTTGCACATTTGTTAAAAGAAATAAGTTTTTAAACATGAGATTACAAAAAATTACACAGGCCTGCAACCAAAAAAGTGTTTAAAACCAATAGCTGATATTGATAGATTTTTGGACGCTTATTTCAGGAAAAATAGTGAACAAATTCCATGAAGTACCATTTTTTCAAAAAATTAAAAAATCAACAGTGTTAATTAAGGAAGGGGATAAGCATGCAATGTCATAAGTCGTCCTCATTGGAGAAAACTGGAGATTTTTCTGTCTCTGGTGAAAAAAAGAAGAAAGAAACGGAAAAAAGAATGAATTTCCAAGCTAGTGTCTAAATCCGAGAACCTGTCTGCGGAACTCTTAGGCTCTAGTCTAAATCAAAAGAATTTATTGGCTCCTAGTACCTCTTTCTCATGGTTCAGAAAGAGACAAGCAGATTTCGTTCCATACTTCTCTCAAGATAGTAGCTTAGTTTATTTTACCAATATCACTGAATTGATGGAGAATTTTAATATACAGTATATGACGTTAGTGAATGGAGGCTCTTTATTGACTTTTCAAAAAGAAACCTCAAAGCTGTGCTTCTGCATAATGCCAGCAATTATTCTTCAGTGCCATAAAGGCATTCTGTGTAACACAGAATGAATCTTGCGAAAATTTAGCTTTGATCCTCACCTATTTGAAATATAAAGAACAAGGAGGGATGATATGCGGTGATCTAACAGTTCTTTCCATGCTTCTTGGACAACAAGCAGGATACACCAAGTACCTTTGCTTCTTGTGTGAATATTACAGTAAGGATAAAAAGAATCATTGGATCAAAAAGGAGTAGTCGCAAAGGAAAGCATAAACACCTAGTAACAAAAATAAAAGGTACACCTGGAAAAAATAAAGTTTGATTTATCCCAGAAAAATAATCCTGTTGCCTCCACTTTACATCAAGCTTGTCTTGATGAAACAATCTCTTAAAGCTCTATCAAAAGATGAGTACTTTAAATACATAAGCAACATGTTTTCAGGGCTGTTGGAAGCAAATATTAAGGAAGGCTTTTTCGTTGGTGCAGATATTTGGAAACATTTTAAAGACGGAGTGTTTGAAAATAAAATGCTTTCGAGTGAAAAAGATGCACGGAGAGCTTCAAAGGGAGTCGTCACAAAATTCTTCTGGAACTTTGAGGACTACAACTACAAATCTATCATGGAAAATATGTTAATGAAATTCAAAGACTTGGGTTGTTCAATGAGTTTGAAAGAACATTTTTTAAATTCGCGTTTGGATTACTTTACCGAAAATATTGGTGCAATTAGTGAAGAACAGAGTGAAAGATTTCACCAAGATATCAAGGACGTGGAGCATACATACCAAGGTACCAAGGTACATGGAACGACAACAGACAAAGTGTCGAAATGAGCTTTACGAGAAAAAGGATAAGAAAGCATTAAGGATATATGAATCCAGGATGTATTAAACAATAGTAACCATTAATTGTTCTAATTAATAATTTTTTTTATTAACACACATTTATCAAATCATTTCCAATTGTTTGATATATTAATTAATATGTAAATAAAATCCTTGAAAATATTTTGAAAATATCTTCTTTTCACCAGAATATGTACAGTTGGCTTTGTTGCAAATATATTCAATCCCATTTTGTGAAAAATCCTTACATGATAGAGAAAAATGGATATCATACTTGAAATCAGTGCACCAAATAATATAAAATTCAGTTATTACATTGAAAACCTTTTCTATGACTCAAATTTTGCAGGCCTGTGTTATTGATCATAAAACCAATATCGGATAGTGATTGGTTTTCAAGTACTGACTTCAAAAATATCTTGAAATGAAACGCACTCACGTAAGTGGGTCAAAGGATTTTTTTTCTCTTATCACTTTTTTGATATTCTCTTACGTAGAAACTGGTTTTATGTAAACTCAGCTGATTCTTCTCATTCAAATTATACTAAGAAACAGAAAAAATTTGTGATAATATTTTCAGCTTAATCAGTTCAATAGAAAGAATCTGTTAAAGAAATACCATTATCTTTCCGCCCTTTTTTCGTTCAAACACATATTATCCAGGTCAAGATCAAATCAGGCAAATTCCTAGTTTATTTCCCAAGTTAAAAAAAAAAAAGGTGCATAACCCATGATGTCCTCAAGTGAAAGTATGTCATTTTGTGAATCAAGGTTGAGATGAAATCTTTTGACACGTGCACTTTAGAGAACAATTGCATGTACTTAAGAGTTCAGAAAGATAACTACGAAATTGTACTAAATATATATCTTCTAAGGTTAGAAATCTCTATGAAGCAAAGTTCATTCACTATTTGATTATATTTTTTCTTAACGAAATCTTTAAAACAAAATAGAATCACAATATTCAAAATGACATTCAACTCAGTTCGTAGAAAATAAGTGCTTTAAAAAATTATTATTTTTTCTTATATATATATTTTAAAAGATGTCGAAGTACTAGCATTTAAAAAATTGCATTCTTCAGAAATGGTATCAAAGAATATTTAAATTGTTAGATGGTTAATGCAGTGATAATTATAATAATTATAATAAAAACTCTTTATGTATGAATGTATATATGTAGCATGCATATGTGTAGGTCCTTAGAAAAAAAACTGTCGCTTAGTGTATAAGTATCTAAATTCCGAAATTATTGAATTTTTTTTAAAGAAATTTCAACAGTGTCATTATCTTTTTAAAGTTGTTTCATTGAGTTTTTGATATTTACTTTATTAAAATTGATATTTACATTATTTAAAGTAGAAGAAAAGATACTCAAATATTCATGCTCCCCTCCACTCTTCAAAATATTCTTGAAAAAAACTTACAATTAAAGTTTTGAAAAATGCACACCATTTTTGCTTTTCTAAATCAAGCATTTAGAAATTAAAAATAAGTCAAACAAAACAGTTTGTGATCTGTTATTCATTTTAAAAATACTTTTCCTTAAATTTGTGTATAAATTTGAAGCTTTTATCCATGGTTTTGCTTGCATTAAAGATTGATTGTTCTTTAAAATATTAAATGTAAATAAGAAATTGGTGTGAGTGTGTAAGGATTTGAAAATAAGAGTAAAGAGTGTTTTAAGTTAACTTAAAAAAAAAAAACACAAAAAATCAACAACACCCTAAGCTAGGACTTGTTGACAGTTGACACATGAGTAATACTAACTGATGGGAGATCGACAAGGTCGAGACATAATTACAGGAAAATCTAACTGTCTTTACTTGCTTCTAAATCAAACCCATGAATTACATTTTTTTAAATAACTTCCAAGTGACTTAAACCGTCCTAACTGCAAAGTCATTACTACTAAATCATAATTGTACCGTCATAACTGCATAGGTATAGTTCCCGCTGTTTCCGCCAAGTGAATCCCTCTGTTTCCTAGTGTAAAAACTAATGGATTTAAACATGTAAAATTTCGCGTATTTTTAGATTAATATTTTGGAAATTTTCCGATAAGAAAAATTTAGGGATTCTAACTTTAGTTTTTGAGTTAATATATGTCAAAGTGAAAGATTTTTTTTTTTGCATGGGCCTCTCTCACAAGGAAAACTAACCACTGTAGAAATCTGTTTTTTCCAGGCACAAAGGTATATGTCTTATTAAAACATTCTTTCTGCTTTTTTTTTAAAATTTTATCTAAGTTTGGAGTTATGAAGAGGGTATTTATATAAGTGTGGAGTTATAAAGAGGGAACATCAAACTAGGACAAACATCAACTGAGGACTAGAAATGAAAAACGACCGAAGTCCAAAAAAGAACTTTTTTCAGGTCAGCCGAAAAATGATCGCATATGGTTCTTCAGGCAATGGTTGAGTACACACTTCAAATTGAATTTGAACTATTGCTACTGGAATTCGCACTTCAGGCGTTCTCCACTTTGTTTAGCCTGGTCTTTAGTAAATTTTTCCGTAAAAAAAACCCAACAGATTTTCGATTTTTTTTGGTACTTAATTCACTTTCCATTTTTAGTCCTAAATTTGTCCCTTCCTCACACATCTAATGTTTTATTTTTCAGACACAATTTCTGCCAGAGTATTGCTTTGATGCAAATGAAATTTTACAACAAGCATAACATCAGTAATAAATAATAATAATAATAATAATAAAAAATAAAAAAAAATACTTGGCTTTTTTTTTTTATTTTTTATTATTACAATAAAAAAGTTTATGGTCTTGCTTATAATTACTTAAAATTTTTTAGTAAGAAACCACCAGTTATTTTATATGCAAATTTTTAATGAACTTTTATTACTGATGATATGCCTAAAATAAAATGTTATCTGGGTCAAAACAATACACTGCCAGAAATTGTAGCTAATAAATTAAGCATTAGGCTTATTGGGCGAGGGACGAATTGACTTTCCACCACAAATATCTAAATTTCGATAAATTGAAATTTTAGCTTGCGCTATTGATCTTTGTTTTCTCATAAACAGCGAAGAAGTATAAAAAAAAAAAAAATTATTATTTTAATTAATCATTCCGCGATAGACCAGATTATCAGGATTCAATTAAAACAAACATAACTCAGGTTGTTAAAACAGAAATATGATTAATTTAACTAAGCTAAAACGATGTTTTATTATTTCACCTTATTCTCCCATCTTTAAAAGAGAAAAGGAGATATTGCCAGTTACAGAATTTTGAATACTATGCAAACATAAAGATTATAAAAGTATATCTATACGTCACTAGCAACTCATGAGGACTTGTGACTGATCACAAAGTTATAAAATCTTTTTAAAGATGAGTTTTGAGTGATCAAAATTTCTAAAAAAAAAGTAATTGTCACATAAAATTTCGGGCTCAGTCTTTCAGCAGTTTTAAAAAATATGGTATATTTGTGGTAGTTTTCACTATTCAAAAACTGCACGAGATATTTTATGAGCATGCAAAGCGGAATTAAGAGTGCGGTTGCATCGAATGACAACACTTGTTAGATGTTTGTTTAAAAGCGTTATTTTCAAAACATGGTGAATACGACAAGGATCCGATTTGGAGGTACCTATTTTTAAAAAATTATTCTTGAACTATGAAAATAGTCTTAAACAGTTAATAATCCAAACATAAGACACATATTTTGTAAATTTTAAATAAGCACTTGCTTAAAATGGGAAAAATGTAACATAATATTCCAAACACGCATGCTCTTCGTGACGTCAAATAGAAATTGAGCTGTGACTTCACAAGTCAATTGCTCTCCGTATTTTTTTTTAAAGAAAATCTTTCTTGTTTGAACTTTGAAAATTGTTTTAAACAGTTAATAATAAAAATTTAAGACACGTATTTTACAAATTTTAAAAATACACTTGCTTAGAATGTTGTATAAGAAATTGTAATATAATATTCTAAACACAAACAATAAAAAAAGTATGGTAATTGTGATGTCACATGCATAATCCTCATTTAAAGTACAAAATATGTTGGTTTTTTTTTCCTTCAGATTGAAGTACAAAATACTACGGCTGAAAATTTGGCAACCAGTTTCTAGAGTTAAGTTCGATACGATTTCGAATCGAATGCCATTGTTTGCAAAGATATCTGTGCTTGATATTTTAAGGATAGTAATTCATAATTAATTGATTTCTAAAATCATGTTCCAAAGACGTCCAAAAGGACGTTTGAAATTATTATTTATTTTTAGTAACAAGCGTAAAGAGCGTTACCGATCACTTGATAGTGAAGCAAATCTGGGGGGGGGGGGGTGAGAGCAGGTAGAAGAGCTCCCTAGTTTAGTAAAAAGTTGATACAATTTTAAGGTACTTCGCGTTACAGCCCATGCCACACGGGGATAATTTCTCAGTAGGCGAATAATTTGGTAAATAGTTTCTAATATGATAAAATCTTTTATTACGATTTCAAAACAAGCGCTGAATAGATCATTTGAGTCTTGGCGTGCGTTTGGGTTATCTTTTAAAGACGTAGATGTCCGCTTACTAAAACTACTTCGGAATAGAAAAACAAATCCCAGTGCATATGTCTATAATAAACAAGGACACACTTTAAAATTACCGTTCACGTTAATATACCGGCTTACAAAACGTGACATAAGACCATCAATAAGCCCCAAAATTGAAATAAATATTATCGAACATAAATATTCACGTGATTTATTCTGATATTTAGGAAAGAAAGTAATTTACTTAAAATTTAATTTTAATAACGAATTGAAACAATAGAGAAAATAAGAAAATCTTGGAGTAAAATCTTGGAGTACGAAAAGTTGTCTACAAAGAGGGAATCACGAGTTCATCCTTGTTGTTCATTTATTGCAGCTCTGACAAATTGACATTTAGGAAGACCTATTGTTTTGAAGAGAAGGCAAACACGTTACTTGAAGATTCACTACGAATTCTTGTTTGACATGTGACAGTATCTAAATTATCTTATAAAATGAGTAATTGAAATTGTATAAACCACCAATCCACGTTCTACCTATTACATAGCTATGATTAGTTTATTAAAATTTCATTCATTGTAGTAATGCATTAAATAGTTTTTATGCTTTTAAAGTAGCAATTTTAGTACAGAAACATAGAGAATATTGCGTAGAATGCGTCGAGCACTTATCATCTCACTATTCTATATGTTTCTGAAACTGAAATCTTTCTCTTTAAAGTTAAATGCCTAACTTTGCTTTATTTTCCCGTCATCCTAAAATTCCATCCGAAAAAACGGACTTTCCACCGAAATAGCACTTTAAAATATCATGTGATAAGAATAACGTACCATCTGGTTTAAAGAAAGTACGATAAGCACAGAAATAAATTTAGTGCGGGTAAAAAGAAATCAACAAAAGAAAATCAACAAAAAGACATCAACATCTGCCTTTTTTAACCCATGATGTAAAACATCTGCAGTTTTCTCAGTCCTTTTTTTTAATTTTTTTTATTTTGGATGAAATAATAATAATAATAATAATAATAATAAAAACTTGCGCATTATAGTAAACATTGTTTATTTAACATTGCTTTATTTTCCCGTCATCCTAAAATTCCATCCGAAAAAACGGACTTTCCACCAAAATAGCACTTTAAAATATCATGCGATAAGAATCACATGCCATCTGTTTTAAAAAAAGTACGATAAGCACAGAAATAAATTTAGTGCGGGTAAAAAGAAATCAACAAAAAGACATCAACATCTGCCTTTTTTAACCCGTGATGTAAAACATCTGCAGTTTTCTTCTCAGTCTTTTTTTTTTTTTTTTTTTTTTTTTGATGAAACAATCTCTATATATATAAGGCAAAGCCCTCACTCACTCATGACTAATTCTCCCACTTCCCACATAGTCACAACTCTGAAAGTCGGCACAAATATCAACAATGGTAAAAATAGAAAAAGTAAACTATTCCGATCTCGATTAACCCACTTTAAGGGGTCGAAAAGGGTTAAACGTTCCAAACGGGGGACATTCGAAAATTCTACTTCCCACATAGTCACAACTCTGAAAATCGGCACAAATATCAACAATGGTAAAAATAGAAAAAGTAAACTATTCCGATCTCGATTAACCCACTTTAAGGGGTCGAAAAGGGGTTAAACGTTCCAAACGGGGGACATTCGAAAATCCTACTTCCCACATAGTCACAACTCTGAAAATTGGCACAAATATCAACAATGATGAAAAAAAGAAAAAGTAAACTATTCCGATCTCGATTAACCCACTTTAAGGGCTTGAAAAGGGGTTAAACGTTCCAAACGAGGAATATTCGAATGTCCTACTTCTCATTTCGTCACAACTCTAAAAATTGGTGAGAATATCAATAAAGACAAACGAAGAAAAAGTAAGTTATTCCGATCTCGATTAACCCACTTTAAGGGGTGGAACAGGGGTTAAACGTTCCAAACGAGGGATATTCGAATGATGTTCTACTTCCCCTTTCGTCACAACTCTGAAATCTGGTGCAAGTATCAACAAAAACAAACGTATAAAAAGTAAGCTATTCCGATCTCTATTTACCCACTCTAAGAGGTCAAAAAGGGGTTAAACGTTCCAAACAAGGGATATTCGAATGTACCACTTCCCATATGGTCACAACTCTAAAAATTGGTACAAATGTCAACAATGGTAAACATAGAAAAAGTAAGCTATTCCGATCTCGATTAACCCACTTTAAGAGGTCAAAAAGGGGTTAAACGTTCCAAACGAGCGATATATTCGAATGTCCTACTTCTCATATTTTCACAATTCTGAAAACTGGTGTGAATATCAATAATGACAAACGCAGAAAAAGTAAACTATTCCGATCTCGGGTGGATCAAGGGGTGGAAAAGGGGTTAAACGTTCCAAACGAGGAATATTCGAATGTACCACTTCCCATATGGTCACAACTCGGAAATTTGGTACAAATGTCAAAAAAGATTAAACATAGAAAAAGTAAGCTATTCTGTTCTCGATTAACCAACTTTAAGGGGTCGAAAAGGGGTTAAATGTTCCAAACGAGGGATATCCGAATGTTCCTCTTCCAATGTAGTCATTTTTCTGATATTTTTTTGCAAATGTTAAAAAAATAAGTCATTCTAATATCGATTAACGAATTTTTAAGGGATGAAAAGACGACGCAACATTGAAACAATACGAGGATTAACTTAATGTCTAATTAATTTAATTCCAATACAACTACTACTTTGAAATTTAGAACTAAGAGCAAACATAAACACAATAAACTATTCCAGTTTACTATTCACAATTATAAATTTCGTTTAAAATGTCAACAAAGGAAAGTTCCTATTTTGATAAATCAATTTGTCGGGATCGAAATGGGAGCAAACATCTGAAGTGTAGAATACATGAATGTCTTTTGATCGCTAAAATGCTAATGGTAAAATTTCGTAGCGCAGCACGGGTATTCAGCTAGTAATAATAATAAAAGCCTTGCGCATTGTAGTAAACATTGTAATAAAATTAATCTCGACGATTGTACACAACACGCGAATGCGTAGGTAACGTTTAAAGAAACCAGACTTTCCCAAGGGCAGAGTAAAAAAAAAAGAACATATATTTTCTTATACCTGTATTACTTAAGAGGTCGTATGTAAATTATGTTTAGTAACAGACAATACAAACAAGATGTCTTTCTGAATCCTGAATTTCAAATGATACCTTTTATTTATATTTAGAGTAGGGAACCTGTTTTATTGAATGTTTGGTAAATTGCCAAACATTCAAATCAATCAGACAAATATTACTATATATTGCAATGGATAATTAACGTTCTCTGAAGCTAAGTTTTGTTATTTAGTGTGAAACTAAAGTAATGGAATATTATTTTTGTGATAAAGTCTTACATTTTAACGGAAATTACGTCTGTGATGTAATATCACATCATTTGCAATTTTAAGTAAATAAGCTATAACATGTTTATAGTTTAGTGGAGTAACTAAAAATATACCAGTTTGAGTAAAAAGCTTAAAAGGTTTGTGTTGGTCACTTCATAAGCCCACAAATCCCTCAGGCATGAGCGATCACTTTTACTTGATGGTTAGAGTGATGGCTTAGTATGGTGGATGTCTTGATAGACCGGTCCTGGTATTCTTCAAAGAGGTGACCTGACTGAAGACACTCAAACCATCTGTGGTCACTTGAAGCACTTTTGCATGGATTAGCTTCGCTAAACACACTTTGCACGCAACGGTTTTTAGATATGCCATTTATCCCGTCTGACCAACTTCGAAGGGAGAACTGGGGTGGTAAATTCAAAAACTTGAAATTGAAAAACTTCTGAAGAAAACAAAAGCGCCAAGTTTCGAATAAAGAATAGAATCGGAAATTAAATAAAGAATTTTGCTATGAAATTGGTTTTTAGATAGAGTGAAAAGTGTATATTCACAAATTTTAGGTCATGGAACTTTTATTACAGAATGCAGTTGTGCATTTTGTTTGACAGTTATATAGAAAAAAAGCCAAAAGACAAAGTTTAGTCATCATCCTTTATGTTAACTTCGATTTTGTGTGTGTGGGGAGGTTAGTGTGTGTTTTACCTACCGGGGAAACCTGCTGAGGCTTAATTAACTAAAATCCAATCGCTTTGAAACTTGACAGATAGATTTGATGTCGATCACTGTTACTAAAACATTGCTTTTACATTCTTTTTTTTATATCGGGATATTAATAAATCAACTTGCCGTCATCCAATCACTCCAACAATTTACAGATGGAATGCAATCTTATCGACAGCGAATGTATCTAGTTTTAGGGGTTTGCACTGTCACTAAAATTGTCGCTTTTACCCACGCTTCTATCTTCGGGATACTAATAAACCAACTTGCTGTCATCCAATCATTCTGAAATTTAACAAATTTATTTGTTGCCGATAAGGATGCAATCTATCAAGTTTTGGAGTTGTCACTGTCACTAGAAGACCGCTTTTACACGCGCTTTATATTATTGCTTCGGAATATGAATAAACCAACTTGCCGTTATCCAATTACGCTGAAATGTGATGGGTAGATTTGTTGTCGATACGGTTGCACTATATCAAGTTTTGGTGAGTGCCACTGTCACTGAAAAGCCGCTTTTGCACACGCTTCTTTAAACCATTTTGAAATATGAATAAACCAACTTGTAGTGAAGCAATTGTGCTGAAGTTTGAGAAATACCTTTTTGTAGATAAAGATTGCATTCCATCAAATTTTGGGGGCTACCACTGTCAATAACAGGCCACTTTTACACACGATTTAATTGGGGCTTGTATTACTAATAAACTTACTTCCCGTCATCCAATCGAACTGAAACTTGGATGGTAGACTCGTTGTCTATGATAATTTTTTTTTCTTATTAAGTTTTGGGACTGTCACATAAATGCCACTTTTACGCACTTTTTATTGCATTTCTTCAGACCTGTAAGCTTTTACTCACGTTCTATTATCCAGACACTAAGCTGTATTCAAACATGTTCAATTTGGCGATTTTTAATGAAGGAAACCTTCCCCTATTAAATTTGACGAGCAAGATCTTCGCACAGCAAAAATCTTGGCAAATAGACTTGTTCTATATATGATGCATTCAATCAAGTTTTGGTGTAAAAAAAATAAAAAATTAGTAAATATTTCGGAGTGGATGTTTTTTAGTAGTTGTTAAACTCTTTCAAAATTATCTCAGTTCAATAAGTTGCAATTGGTGCATGGAAATTAGAAATGCATATAAAAGGTTGATATTAAAATTTTAGTTTTTTAGGGGTTATTTTTAAATATTTTATATTAGCTTCGATTTTGTGTATGTGTATGCCTGATGCCGGGCAAATCTGCTGAGACCTAATTAACCAACTTGCCGTCATCCGGTCGGGCTGAAACTTGGTATATATATTCGGTGTCGATGAGTACGCATTCTATCGAGGTTTGGGGGTTGTCACTAAAAGACAGCTTTTACACAGGCTTCCATTTTGGCTTCTGAGGACTAATTTACCCACTTGCCGTCATTCAATCGAATTGAAATTTGACAGATAGATTAGTTGTCTATAAGATGCAGCCTATCAAGTTTTTGGGCTGTCACTAAAGGGTCTCTTTTACACAAGCTTCCATTTCGGTTGGCTTGTACGCTCAACGACTTATTTATGCAAAATGACGGCTAATGAAACAGAGACTTATAGCTTAACGTGGATTCCGAACCACAAAAAGCATATATGCCAAACCCAGGATTCGAACCCGGCACTTTTGGCATGCGAGACTAGATCACTAACCACACAGATATCAGGATATTCGAAAAAATGTCAGAATAAAAATTGTAATATCTATTTGCAATACCCATGTGCAATACCTATTTGCAATACTCATGTGCAATACCTATTTGCAATACACATATGCAATACACATGTGCGATACCTATTTCGAATACTCATGTGCAATACACATACACAATACTGCCAACCAAACGGTATAGTGGTTAGCGTGCTGGTTTCTAGAGCGCGAAGTTGCGGGTTCGAGACCCGCGCTAGGCATGGGTGTTTGTAAATGTATGTTGGCTTGTCTAATGAAGAATGCTTCGGCGCATTATAGCCCTTGTGTTGCTGACGGTGCCAGATAATCTGAATACAACCAACCATACACAATACTCATATGCAATACCTATTTGCAATACACATATGCAATACACATGTGCAATACCTATTTCGAATACTCATGTGCAATACACATACACAAAACTCATATGCAATACCTATTTGCAATACTCATGTGCAATATCTACTTGCAATACTTATGTGCAATACCCATTTGGAATACTCATGTGCAATACATATACATAATACTCATATGCAATACCGATTTGCAATACTCATGTTCAAAGCCAATTTGCATTTCTCATATGCAATACACATATGCAATACTCATGTGCAATACCTTTTTGGAATACTCATGTGCAATACACATTCACAATACTCATATGCAATACCTATTTGCAATACACATGTGAAATACCTATTTGCTATCCTCATGTGCAATATCTACTTGCAATTCTTATGGGCAATACTCATGTGCAATCCCTAATTTATAGCATACACATGTGCAATAGCTATTCTCAATATATATGGGCAATACCTATTCGCAATACTCATCTGCAATACCTAATTGCAACAAGCATTTGCAATATACACGTACAGTACCTATTTGCAGTACACATGTGTTATTACTATATGCAGTTATCAATATGCAATACACATAATTATTAGCACTAATAACCTCAATTTTAAAAAAATCCTCGATATAAATCAGCAACGGATCAAAGTTGCACATGCGCACTGAGTACCCCCGCACTATGCCAGTAAGCATCCATCCGAGAAAAACCTTCCTGGATTTATGCAAGTATTCCAGGTAAACCGACCAGTCTCCACTGTGAACGCCCCCATAGAGAAGCATGGTTTTATTTTACCTCGCACGTGCGAGTATGCGAGTAAGCACCCATCCCGGCTCCACTGTGTAAGCACCCTTAGACATTTTATTTATGATTGGATTTTCAGGGTACTATGGTGGAAGCCTTGCTACCTTATCGATTCCGAAACTATTCTCGGATTCAAGATAAAACGTCTACTATGAAATTTTGATCTTTCGCTTATTTTCTACTATTTTAGTAAGATTTAATTGTATTCTCTTCCTTGTGGAAAGAAAAATTATCTCAAGCACTGACGAATTATGTTTTTTTCTTTAAAAATTACTTTACTTTAATGCAGTTATTTCGTTAATAACAATAATGGTAACAAATTAGAACACTTTAACCATAAATATACATTCCCCTTAATAGAGTATACACTAATTTTTAAAGAGATATAATTTTATAACAGGTTTTAGACGTCTATATAAACATTGTTTATTATACCTTCAAAAACCAGTACTAATCATCATCTCATCAAAGTTTGGTACACATGCGGCCAAGCGAATCTCAAACAATATTTTCCTCTCTACAACTTTTGTCAAAATTTTTATCGTAATTATTTTTTAAATAACAAAAACACTAACGGTATAAGATAGTAGAACTACTCGTAAGCCACATATACACAATGCTAGAGACATCCTTAAGAATGAACTAGAAGGGGAAAATATCAAAACAAATTTTCACTACCAGTTGAAACCATTTTAAATATATAGAGAATAAATTGCAAAGTAAATTGATATTTACAGCAATAGAATATAAGTTGGGATAATTTATTTTGTTATGAATTTGTTATGAACTCTTTTATTATGAACTCTCAAGTGTCGAGAGGGTAACAAGTGCGGGTAGTTTGGGAGAGAGAGAGAGATAGATAGAGAGAGAGAGAGAGAGAGTTCTTTTTTCTTTGTTAGGAAGTTTTGTTATTCGTTTGAATTAGACCTATAACTAAGACATTCTGATAATTTTATTAAAATTTATTCTGTATCATTAGAAGGTAAAACAAGGAAATAATTTTCAAGCAAATGGATAGATAGATATCGTCGAGATTTTTATATCACGGTGTCATATTAGCGTCTTAGTCTTTGAAAAATAAAAATCTTTTTTAATTTTTCGGACAATAATAGTGATATTACTAAGATAGATTAAAAAATCAAAAACTTATCGAAAGAATAATGTTAATTACGATTTTGTAAATAATTGTCCATAATGTATATATTTCGTGAATTATAATTCCATTTTATTCTGTAATTCATTTTTGTTGTAGCTTTTTATTAATGTATAAATTCAAATTTGTTGCTGTTTAAGTTATATTAGAATTTTTCTAGAAGGTTATTAAAAGGTTCTACTCTATAAAATTTCTCGTTAGGTTTAACCTGTGTTCAGTGAGTGGATGCTTTGGGATTGAAGATTTAGTGGATGCTGTTGAGTTTGCTACGGCTAAAACTTCAATGTCAAATTTTTTTTAATTTATGCAAATTTATTAAGAATTGTAGAATTCTTGAAGAAGAATAAGAAATAGTTATTTTGTAATCCTATAACTTCATTAGTCAGAGAAGAAAATGTTTAACAACTTTAAGTATAAATTATCAAAGGTGCATAGATGTGTTGAGGAAGTTTATTGGAAGAACTACAATAAGGTTATTTTTAAAAGCATATTTTTTTTTTACCTAAAAGGGAATAAATATTAATAATTATGAAAAATAATTCCAATCACGCAGTTTATTTAAACTTCACCAATATATGACCTTAATTCTCTTTTTATAATTCTTCTTAATTCTAATAGTAACTAAATAATAAAAGAAAATTAATAATATCAAAATTATATTGTTTAATTATTTTAACATATTTTTGATTTAAACGACTAAGATTTATGCAAATTTCTAAATTATGAAGATGGTCATTTTAAAAACAAAGTGGGACATTTGTTTATCAAAAGAATGTAAATAATTCTCGAACTATCCAATTTTCCCTCTAGAAAACTAATTTCGAATATTAAAATACTACTCGCCATACAAGTGTTCGATTGATAAAAATAATCGATTGTAAAATGAATGAAAAATAGTAGTACATACAAGCCGAAAAGTCACGCAGTTTGATTACCTTTTCTTAGCGGAAACGGTTTTAATGTGCATAATTTTCAGTTATTTTTCCCTGATTGAGAGTTATTTTTCAAGTATTTTCCTAAAGTAATTTGTGAATAAAACGTGTGGATATGTGTGATATTGAATTTATTCCAATCAATTGCGGAAGCATATGCATAATATGTTCACTTATAACTTTCTAGAAATGAGCTGATACGAAAATATTAAATTTTAAGAATTTTTATTAGATAGACTTGTCGTTAAAGAAGACTATATAAAAAAGTTATTTTATGTTAAATTACTCTTAACTACCAAATATAAAAATAATTTTGCTTATGAGAATAAAGCAATTTTCGATCAAGTATGCAAATCAATAAAATGAAGATTTGAGCAATTATAAACTAAGTCATTAATAAATTATCTAACTTATTAGTGTCATTAATTATCTAATTAACTTGAATTGATTTCATTTTTAAAAGTTTGTAAATACATCAAAATTAATTCTTCCATTTAGAATAAATTAAAAATTCATAATTAACTGTTGTAATACTAATTCTTATAAAATATTAAAGATCTTTACTTCGTTTAAAATTTTGTTTATGTAGTAATTACACCAATTTTAAACTTCGGCTAGTACTTTTTATAATACGAACCTAATAAAAACTTTATCTCAGAGATTGAAAGTAAAAAGCAAGTGTTTTCACAGCTTATTGATAACTTATTTTACTGACGTTGTATTTCCATTGTTATTTATTCTATTGGTATTTGCTGTTTCAAACATGTAAAATAAGCGATATATATTCGAACTATTTGAAATAGAAATAGAAACTATTTTTAACAGTCTAACGAGGTACAGAGATTCAAACAATCAACTTATTGCTCAAAAAATTTCTTATTTGACTATATTGTATAAAATTTACGGAAAATCAAAAAATGTTACATTGATTTGATGATTTTATATTAAGCTAGCTATAAAATCTATAATAAATTAAACTAAAATTGAGATAAAAATATGACTTTAATATTATAAAATATTTTAAGAATAAAAATTAAGGGAATCAAAGAAAATACAATTTTAATAATATTAATAATATATATATATATATATATATATATATATATATATATATATATATATATATATATATATATATATATATATATATATATATATATATATATATATATATATATATATATATATATATATATATATATATATATATATGTATATTAATATGTTTATGTATATGTATCTGTTAATTAATTTATTTCAAATAATATGGGATAATTTATCATTTTTTAACATTAGGATTAATCTAACGTTTATCGATTCTATTCAAATAACTATTCTTAGAATAAATATGAAAAGTATAATTAAATAACATTAAATAAGAGACTTCTACCAGTTTTTACTCTTGTATGAATTTAATCAACCAAGTTATAAACAAACAATAAAAAAAATGTAGTACAATATAAAAGAAATATCGTACTAATTTTAAAATAGCTGTATATTCATAATTATTCAATTATAAAAATCAGTTATAAATTAACTAAAACTATTAACTAGTATAAAACTAAAAGTATTCGTGAAATATTAATAAGTATTTTTGTATAAACTAACACTCTTAAAATTATATAAGTAAGTTATAAAGTAAAAGTAAATTAGTGGTGATGATTTAGAAGAAATATAAAATTGTTAACGAAGAAAGAGTAGTCACCTGATATTTGAATTAATTTTTGACCATGAATAGACTAGGAAAATAACCAAATATGATATGTCATAACAAGTAAAAACGACAAGGCGTATTCTTACGTATTTTAATCGGTTTGAAAAAACCTTGTGTTTATCTAAACGGACAATTGGCGGATCAGAATGTCATTGGAGGAAAAAAAGTCACGTGACTAATATGATTGGTCAAAATCTCAATGAGCGGATATGGCTTACTTTATTAAGTAAACTGCTCAGACAGCTCAAACATATTTCATAAGCAAGCTTTAGTTACGAATAGTATTATTTAATAAAAAGGGCATTGAAAGACCGTGCATTGTCGAATATTGAGACTTTCTTTGATTCAAATATTGAGACTTTCTTTTATTCAAATATTGAGACTTTCTTTTGTTCAAGTACAATAGGAAGAGCGAAACTTGGAGAGAAATTATTTGAATTTAGACCATTTGACAGTGATCGTTTGTCTATTGTGGTAAGTTAGAATTCTTTGTTTCTTAGAACCATGTTTATTTTCTTTACAATAATTTTTATTTCAAGATATTCCTTTAAATAATACCATTATTTTGAACCATCGTAATATGCTTTAGGAAATCGATTTTTCAATGAATAAAAATTTCAGCATATCGTTATTTTACTATTTAGAGAATAGTTTTATTTCTGAATTTAAAAACTTGTTTTATTTCTTTGTCATTTATTATGTAACTTAACAAGCACTGTATTGCATATCTATCATAAAATTTATTTTTTAACATTTCTTACAACGGGAGATTTTTGCTAAATTATTTATAGAAAGAATAATTTTTATTAATTAAAACTTTAAAGCATTCTTATTTGAAAGGACCCTCGTATATTTTATTGAATCTTTAGACTTTAAACTGAATCGTCAGAAAACTTTAACTATTCTTCAAACATTCATTCTAATTCAGAATGCGTGATTTTGTTATTTAACACTATTAATTTTGCAAAGTTTTTATTAGATGTACTTAAAAATATGACGTGATAGTAAGGAATTGTAATTAAATATATATATATATATAATAAAAATTATAATAAATTATATCGTATACCTCAAAAATGCAAAATCAATTTTATTTTCAACAATCTAATTTCAAAAATTATTATTATTGAGAAAAGAAGAAGAAGAAAAAAAAAGAAAAAGGGGAAGAAAAAAAACAAAAACATTTGTAACCTCTTATAAACACGAGTCTATGCCAACTCATTACGACACACTTGGCAGAGATCTTCGAAACGTCACACAACAGTTTCGCTTCATTTTTCAGCGTACGCGCGTAAACTACTTTTCTCACTCATTTCCACATTTCTCATACTTTAATAATCGGAATAAAAACAATCTGTGCCTCGCTTCGTATTCTGTTTGAGAACATTCCAAAATGGTGTTCCTTTCCGGTGAATTTGGGATCAATAGGCTAATGGAACAGCCGGCGAATGTAAGCACTCGGCTGATGCCAGAAGGAAATTAATGTCTGAGACAGTCATCGAGTTTGCACGTGAACATTCGTTTTTCAACTTTTACGGGTGAGTTTTAATTTCGTTATCGCTAAGAGACGTACGCGGAAATATTTTTTATTGATATAAGGTCGATTCTCATGGTGCTTCCTTATAGTTTAAGTGGTTTTATTCAATGGCTTTTATGAAGTATTGTTTTGCATAATTGTGGATATTTTCTGTCTTGAAATTAAAGAGTAAAGAGCCTTGCTGGAGATGCGTAAGTTGATTGCAATCTTATCTTTTAGACTAAGGTATTTTATGAGATGGTGATTTAAAAAAGATGTGTTTTTATCATTGATTACAAGTTCTCTAAGAAAATTGCGTCTTTTTAATGAAACTTAAGTGACTTATTTATTCCCGAGACGGATAAGTGCGAATAAATTTCAAATTCTGCAGGCTCTTTAATTCCTTTTTCTTTCTACATAAGTACTGATATTTAATTATCAATATATTACTTCAGATCAGATCTTGTTTTTTCATATACGTGTAATCTTGTACAATATGATTTTTCTGAAACATTTATTTTGGTAATATTTATTTTTATCAGACTAGCAAAAAATGTACGCGTTGTCTCTTCGAATAGACGACAACATTCATCATTCATTGATTCTTTCAAACATTTAATGTACTTTTTTACTCAATATATATCCATTATTTTAATACGTATAAAATAGAAGCATTATTTTCCCTCGAAATAATGTGTGCAGATGAAGAAAATTCGATGTCATTGCAGAGTTAAGAAAACTTGAATCATCAAGTCTTAGGTCGTACTATGTAAAATTAATGGAAAATTAATATTGAATATGTTTTTCAAACATATTCAATATTAATTATTGAATATGTTTGAAAAACATTAAAGTATATTAAATCTAATTTTATATACTTTAAAGTATATTAAATCTAATTTTTTTAAAGTATATTAAATCTAATTTTATATACTTTAAAGTATATTAAATCTAATTTTTTTAAAGTATATTAAATCTAATTTTATATACTTTAAAGTATATTAAATCTAATTTTTTTAAAGTATATTAAATCTAATTGTTTTAATATATTATTTTTCGAAATTGAAAAGTGAGTATTTATATTTTATGATATCAATATTAAATTTTTCCGCCATTTTTATATTTAAAACGATAAACCGTCATTTTATCTTTTTATAAATTTCATTATATTTATTATTTAACGCGTTATAGATATTTTTTACAACTTTAAATAAAAATTCATGTTTAAAACCTTTTTTCCAATCATATAACTTTAATGATTACTGAAACATCTCTTAGCAATACCAGTAATCTAGATATAAACAAGAAGACCCGTTCTACTTATTATCAAACTTCCTGTCACAATTAGTGCTAATGTCCCCCGACAAATGATCTCTTTTATTGGACAAACGATAATATATCTTCTCTTGCTTCACTTCGCATCAGTAAACGCCTTTTCTTCCTTGTGAAAATCGCAGTTTCAAAGACTAGACTCTTAAACCTTTACGAAATGCAGCTATCAAGCGTCAACAAACCATCGCAGTTTCCCTAATTACTAGTTAAAACAACAAACTTAACTAACGATCGTATTGCAGGAAATAGGGTTTCAAAATAGACTGACCATAACACAATGTTAACAGTAACAGTATTGGCATTTAACAAAAGCTGTGTGAGTAATTTAAAAGTAATTTTTGTTACATAACACTGATCACTTGTGTTAAACAGAGCAGGCTGTAAAGTTCTTTATGTGTTGCAACAAAAAAGGATCCAGGAATTTTTCCACAACGAGTAACGGCTTGTCGATACATGAATTGACCGATTAAAATTAAATTGGTAAATAATTCAACCTTTTGAAAACCTACGACTTAATTCAGTAAAAATGTAGGTGGCCAATGTCTTTGAATTATACTTACACGTTTTGAATAACTTTGTAATTAAAAACATAGAGTAGCATTTTCGTAATTTCAAATGTCCACACCTTAATTTTTTTTTTTTTTTTTTTTTTTTTTTTACAAATGACTAAGAGGCAACACTAGACCAATTTGAATGTCCAAGTACTAATCCAGAGGATATATTAAACGGTGATATTACAAGGCCGCAAGAGACAATTATATGCAGCTGAAGAAAGTTCTGGAAATCGGGTGAAACGTGATTCTTTTTCTAATCATATCACCTTGAAGAAACACGTGAGATTAATAAAGAGAAAGGGACAACATTCAAGTTCCTTTAACCGACTTCTTCCGTTGATGATTTAAATTACGGGTTTTATCGTTGTTCTTCCGAAGATGCCGTTTAAAAACTACCATGACGACAAAAGTGACCTTTGCTTAGCATTTTTGTGAATTCCCGGGTTATGCAGTTGGACTGGTTTGTTTTGTAATAACTATCGTTTTGGAGTAGGTGTAATACTATCTTTATATGGATTTTTGGTGAAGAAGATTCTTAAAGTAAACAACAATAATTTCTCTTTGGTTTATTTTTAAACATTGGTAAAAAAAAAACGTCGTTGGTTAATTCTTTTCGCAAAAGAGTTTTAATTTTCAATAAAATAATTTTATCAAATATGAACGAAACAGCATAGAAAAACAAATTTAAGTTTTCTTTAAGCAACAATTCGAAATTATATGCTTTCAATTTTCTTGCATTTGAATCTTTCAGTATAAAGTTGAATATTATATCTGAATGAAAGGAAGTTTTTTTTTTTTTTTTTTTTTTTTTTTTTTTTTTAAGTATAGTCAACTCGCGATAACTCGAAGTATCATAAGTCGAATATTCGTTTATCTCGAAGTTTTCATTAGGTCCCAAGAATATGTCTTGAATAGAAAATTACTTCCGATAACTCGAACTTCGGATGACTCGAAGAATTTGGCCAATCCCTTGAACTTCGAGTTATTGCGAGTTGACTATAATATTGTCCATCGATAGTATACTTTTTAGATTTTAAAGAGCAAAATACTTCCCCCATTATAGTAATGCAAAATTTAGTTATTCTTTTTTAACGTCAAAAATAATTAGTTTACAAAAATTTAAAAAGAATAATTCGCCTCTCGCATTTCCACTTTTAAATACCAATATTAGAAAAAAATAACCCATAAAAACAAAGTTTTTTTTATGGAAATAATTCACACGCATTTGCTAATTTTTATATGCGTTTTTTAAGAACGTTGAAAATTTCGTTATTTGGTAATATTTTTCCTTTTATGCGAATATTTACGAGGGAAATTCTTTTGACTAATTGATTCATTTTCTTGAAAATTTACAGGATATATTTATTATCATGCACTCAAATTCTTGTAGTTAAAACATACTTAAAATAGTACAAAAACAAGCGTTAAAAATAATATTGAAATGTTTCCGTATTGTTTACAAACAATTTGTTTCCTTATACAAAATTCGAAATAGCCATGCGAAATATTATTAGATTGAACATTTATTCATATTATTTTACCTTTTCCGATATCACCAACAAAGGCAAAACTATTTAATATACAAAATAACAGATTATGTGTTTCATCTGTCCTTCCCAAGGTTTCAAATTATGCGCAACTTACAACAATAAATATAAAACATTTACTAACATGTTTTCATCGACGTTATTCAAAAAAAAAAAAAAAAAAAAAAAAAAAAAAAAATTAGCATTGACAGAATAGGTAAGGTTTTATATCTCGGCGTAAGAGTCAGGTTACCTTTCGAATAACTGAAATACGAGTCATAAATTCGAAGGACAAGAAATAGCCCCCAAATGGAAGTGATTAATAACAACTGTTTAAGGTAACTCTTAAGGTTACTCTCTTCACGTTGCATTGGTGTGTGTTCTAGCTTACGTACGCGCACTTTGAGCAAATCTCAATCGTGTCTAACTTTTTTTAATGAGTGGACGTGGAAAGTATTGTAAGAATTCTTAATGAACTTGAGTTGTGAGATGGATATACAGATGTAAGTTGATCTCTCAAAGCTCGGAGACGTTCTATTTCAACGATGAGGTTATTTCTCATTGGACTTTCTTAAACAGATTAAGGTTTGTAAATATATTTTCAATTATAATCAGATTCTAAGTTTGTATTTAATATGCATTGTTGAAAAATAATTAGTGAAGGATTGGAAATCGTTTTGGAAACTCGGATGTTAGATTAATTTCTGAATTTTACAATATTTTCTATTTGACCTTTTTAGTTACGAATATTTCTTCGTCTAGCTATTGTATCTTCAAACTCGTTTCTTACAACATGAAAGGCGCTAACAAGAAGAAAAAAAATAATGGTTTTATCTTAACGCCTTCCATTTGAGATCCTTCAAACCGATCATTGTATGTAACTAAAATTTTCATTAGTATTTAGTAATGTATTAAGAATAATATCAATGCAATTCTGTCTTGCTCATCAATTTATTTTAATTTATTATAATTATTATTTAATGTCCCCATATTTATAGAAAATATCATTCAAGAGTGTAAAATATAAATTATTTGATTGAATAACTAAATCTGATAAACGGAATCAACCTTTCTCTTAACACTGTATACCTTAGATAAAAACTGAAAACAAGGAATATAATTCTAAATGAATGAGAGATGCCTGTACATATCCTTTCATTACCAAAAATAAACTAAAACACTTTTACAAATAGAACTTGACTGAATGCCACAGAATTAAATTTATGACGAACCTTTAAAATGCTTCATAACAGAAAAATGTATCATAGCAACTGCACACTAACGCATCCTACGAAAAGGCCCACGCTTAATTTAGTGTTTGGGTAATGGCAACGCCTGCATAATCTCTTATTATCTTCAGCTGTTGATGGAACTTATCCAAATTTTTTATATGAAAAAAGGCTTAAGATAAACATAAATATTAAATGAACTAATGAAAGGAGAACGTTAATGAAATGTGTGTACATCGCAGTTATAAACTGTTCGTTTAAAACAATAAACTGTTTTAACATTGCTTGTTTTAAAGAACATTTATTGTTGGGTTTTTAAAAAAAACTTTGGAGATATCCCAAAATTGATAGTTTTGTTTCCCCAAAGATTTTTTCAACACAATTCATGATATTTTTAAAATTTGTCAATAAGACATTATTTAAAGATTTTTTTTTAGTAATATGCACATTTATTCTTTATGTTTTTAGATTTTTTCCCCCTCTCAACCAAATTTTTCAATACTTTAGTCGTATTAAAGTGCTGTTTAAAAAGAGTAATAAATGGATTTAAAATTATTTTTTAAATAGAAATTTATTGAAACAAGATCTCTGATTAGAAAACAACATCGATTTGATAATTTTAATGTATACTAAGTAGTAGTTTGTTAATAAAATAGAACAACTAATATTGATTTTAGATAATTAATATTTTAAAAGTTTTTATATTTTTCCAAAAAACAAATGCCATATTATGACATCATATAAACCAATGTTCGGTAGTAAATTTTAGCAATAGAGTTTACCTATTTTCTCAAAAATTCAATATATTTTCCTTTTATGTTAAAAGTATGTGAACTTAAAATTTGGACTTTTGGTATTTGAAAATATACAACGAGTTACTTATTCTCAAAATCTTCTTTTTAAAAACAGTGATGGAAAAAAAAAAATTTCATTATTATTTATCAAAAATATTTTTGTTTAGGTGTTCGTTTTTATTTAATATTATAGTAAATATCTTATTTATATTTATCTGAAATAATTTTGTTCAATAAATGTCGGTCGTAAATAAATAAGATTCTCTTATGAAAAATTACTTATAGTAGTCATCATTAAACGGCATAATTTAAAAGACATTTTCTGATTAAAAAATATTTAGGTGGAAACGAATTCATTTAGGAAAATAATAGAAAATTGTATGGCCAATAAAACTGTATATAAAGTCATGAAATATTAAAATTTCTGTTTTTATTTGAGCATGTTTAGTTTTTTATTTGCAGCATTTCGTAAAATCAAATTACTAACTATTTCCCTACCAAACGTATTAATGATATACATTATATTTTTCTTAGGATATGCATTTATTAAAATAATAACGTCACTTTCTTACCCAAATTCTATAGCATGTCTCGCAAGCACATTTTCACCTTCAAGTAAAAGCACATAAAAATTAATGACCGAATAAAGAGTAATCAAGTAATGGAAGTTCAAAATTATTATTTTCTTCTACCTAAAAAAATTCAGATACACATTTAAAATTCCAAACGATATTTATTTCTAATTCTGAAATTAACAGAATTTATTCAAGGTATTATTTTGAGCGAGTGTATTGTCGTTTGCGAAAACTGTGACGAATAAAAATGCACATGTAAAAACAAAATCGTGTTTTCTTCCAATCATGAACCGGCAGGGTCGTGACCATACCAATAAGTTGAAAGATGAGCTGTGTGTAACGTCGCTCTGCTAAAGATTCATAGTTTTTCCTTACGTCTTGATTTGGTGCATAGTTTTTCGGCTGAAAAAATTTGTGACCAATCACAATAATACATTTAAAAATAAATTCGAAATTTTAAATTACATTACCTATCACAAACTAATATTTGCCTTTTCTCGTCAGAAATTGCTGAGCAGTAGCCTGTGATTTCCCCATGTGTAAAGTCAATGGATTAACCGGTTGTCACTAAAAGGCCACTTTTACACACGCTTCTATTGTTGCTTAGGAGGACCAATTAAACCACTTGCCGTCATCCAATCTAGATGAAACTTGTCATATAGACTCTTTGTCGATGATAATGCATTTTATTAAGTTTTGGAAGGTAAAAAATATTTTGTCCATCGAACGGAATCTGTGTTTTTGGTTGTCATAGTGATCAAACACTATGAAAAGTCTATTTGAGCTTAAAATTTCTTAAATGAGTTGCTATTCCTCTTAAAATTAGGAAATGAATTTAAAAGAAACTTTGTTTTTATGGTTAACTTGCTTTGCATAAAAGTTTTTTTTTTTTTTTAATCAAAACTGTGTTAAATTATTCCAATGTAAACAATATTCAAACCTCAAAATCCGAAATTGCAATTGCCTTCATTTTTTAGCTAAAAGTTTTTTTCACATAAAATACTCCTTGATTCTATTAATTGCACTTTTACCCCTTGTTTTTAAATTGAATATACACACAGTGTTAGGAGTGTGGGTAAACGCGAGGTGACGCATACCCCCACTTTTCAAGAAAATGCCCATGCGTCCCTCCACTTCTAAAACCACTGAAATCCATCACCACACTTTTAAAAACACGCAATCCGTCTAAAAACTACTAAAGAAAAATAACAACATTTAAATGTAGTGACACTGGGAAAAAGTAATTTAAAGTTTTGAAATGAAAAAAAAAAAAAAAAAAAAAAAAACACTATTTATAGTATTACATCATAGTATTATAAAAATGTATTATACAACTTTGTATAAAGATATGAGTATTTTTATCTACAAATACTTACACTTGGTCAACTTTTATTTGGCGGAACTTTCTTTTAGGTTAAATTTCTATTCTAATTTCATATAAAGACAAGCTACTTAAAAAAAAAATTAAAGCTCCTTATTAATTTAATTTCATGAAAGTATACATAATTAGATGCACTATTTAAGTTTAAATGAAGAGTTATGTATATAATGTTTAATTATTACTTCACTTTATCACTTACTTCTAAGTAAAAAACTAAGTCGCAGAATATTCCTTAAAATAACAATAAGTTTTTGACCCTTGTTCAATGTTGGTGTTAGGAAGTATATCATTTCCTTGCAAGTTAATATTTTTATTATAAAATAAGGAATTATAAAATTTATCATTGGGGGGGGGGGGGTGCACTTGGCTCCAACTTTTAGGCATCCCCCCACTTCCACCCTCTCTCCCCACTTCTACCACTGTATACGCATTTACTTTGATAAACTCTTCAATCAAGGTTACGGCAATCCAAAGCAGATGATAATTCAATAATCAAAAGCTCGGGAAATTTATTCTCTTTTCCTCCGATTATTTTATTCGTTCACTTACACTGCTTCGGTACTGAATTAGCTCACAAACACGCGATGCTCATTCTACTTGGGGGGAAAAAAAGATAAGCAATTTAAATTCAGTTAAAATGTGCCCTACTTCCCCACTTCGGGCGGTATCATAATTCTAATTTGTTACTCATCCGAACGAAGACTCGTGTCCAGCGCCATCTTGACCCTTTCACTTTCAGTGTGATTCCAGTTCGTTCACCTTAATTTTTATGCATTTCTTTAATTTGTTTCACTTTCAAATTGTTCTTATTATATATCATGTGCAAGGCTATGTTAAAGGTAACTGCTCATCGCAATATCTGACAGGAAAAAAAAATCAAACATATATTTGTAACTAATTAATTAAATTTTAAAATTCGATTTTAGATTACAATGTGTTGCAGTGCATCTTTTTGCATAATGTTACTTAAGTGGGATTTCATCGTCTGGTAACATACAGGTGATCTATTATGACTAATAACAATTCTGCTTTAAAAAATAGCCATTCACAAACGCGTATTGATATTTTCCTCGACTGGCAGTAGAAAGCAGTTTCACGTGTTGTCTTTGTTGTCTCAAGAGTTGCATAACATCCATTTACGTCAATTGCCATCTTAAATATTGTTCACTAATGTTTATATTGAAAATAACTTTAATTTTTATTTTCTTTTTGCTTTAAGTCTTATATCGAGCAAACTATCTTAAAAAAAAATTATATAATTTACATGTTTCTCGATTAAAATAAATAGTGCATACGTTTTATTGAGTAGAGTGCTTTGTTGTCCTCAAGTGTTTTTAAACTGTTGGATAACTTCCCCAACAACTTACGAAATACACATCACAGTGTTATAAGTTTAAATCTGAGCTTAAATCAAAGCATGTGCCAAATCTGTTTCTAATTATAACTTCAAAGAGAAACCGTGTTCACGAGATATTCTTGTGGTCACGTGAAAGTATTTTTAAAAGCAAAGTTGACAGTGTATGAAGGTACAAAATCCCGGCATGTGTATGACGTGATTTCCAAAAACTTTTTATGCAAGACACTTCAAACTCAAAAAAGTCAGCGGTATGGGGCATTTTTTTTATATCTTTCAGAGCTTATATTTAAAATATGAATTTCAAAATAAAATGCTTAGCACTTAGGTTTCTTTTTGGTGGTTTTCTTTTTTATGAAAAGTGAGGTATTTTTAAATTTGAAAATGTATATAAACTATAATAAAATATTGTTTCAAAATTGTAATGATGATTTTGGGATGACGTGTGGGGGAATTTGGTTAGGTAATGATTTCGCGAAATGATTGATGTTTATTTTTAAATCCCGTATATTAACTTAGATTTTGCTTGTCGGTGGCGGGCATATCTGCGGAGACCTAATTTACCCCCTTGCCGTCATCCAATAGATTCTATGACAAGGCATTCTACCACATTTTGGGGGGTTAACTGCCACTAAAAGGTCTTTTTTAAGGAATACTAATGAACAAACTTACCGTAATCTAATCGCGCTAAAACAGCATTTAACCGATTATTGAAAAAGCTCTTTCCTGTAGTCAAAATTTTTTAATAATTAAATAATAAAATTACATTGATCAGAATAAATAAATGATATTTGGATGTTAGTGCATAAATTCACGTTATTTTTTAATAAATAAATTTTGAAACGTAGTTTGTTGCAAATTTTGATGATAGAAATGTTTTTGATACTTAAAATTAGATGCAAACACCAAGAACACGCTGTTTACAGAATCGGCGCGTGTGTTAACGGATATAAAAATTGGAAATATATATGAAGGATTTATATTAAAAACTTTCTTTTTATGGGTTATATTATTTCTTCTTCATAAATCATTTGCTCGTTATCGAAATTCCATGAATACGAAATTTTATGAAGATATATTAATCAAATTTGATATTTGACGCAATCGAAGAATTAACTGATATTTTTTAAATCATCCTCTATATATTGGCCTTTGAATCTGATATATATATATATATATATATATATATATATATATATATATATATATATATATATATATATATATATATATATATATATATATATATATATATATATATATATATATATATATATATATATATATATATATATATATATATATATATATATATATATATATATATATATATATATATATATATATATATATATATATATATATATATATATATATATATATATATATATATATATATATATATATATATATTTGAAGTAATACTTTAACGGCTCTCGAGTGCATTAAACGTTATGCTTTTTTTTTTTAAACTTAAATTTAATTTTTAGATGCTATTTTCCTACATTCTCAGTCGAACTCTTATAAAGTTTCCTGAAAATATGTGAATATTTACAAACAAAAATTACTTCAAATAGCTTCAGTTTAATTGTTAACACCCCCTGCTAACTGTTAACACCCCATTGTTAACACACTCTAAATATTTAGCATCAATAAGTGTTGTTATCTCATGTAAAAGCAGTCTGAAAAGATGTTTCGTTTCGGAAGAGATAATCTAAGCGAATAATAATCCGATTAAAGTTTAGCTACTGTAACCAATCACTTCTGGTGGAATGGATGTGTGATCCTCTGAACACTCATTTCAAGGGCTAATAATTTTTATGCCTTTGTACTGCAAAACTCGAGGAAGAGTTTTTTAGAGCATAGTTTTCGTTTACAAATTGACTTTTAGTACTAATACGTAGCTGATCATAGAGCCTTCAGTCCATGAAAAGATTTACATTCGTAAGTTTTTTTTTTATGGTATTAGTATAGTTTTACGTTAAAAGATTTTTTTTTTTTTTCATTTACCTTGGTTTTTATGTTTTCTTGCAATTGAAAATTGGCATTTCATATTTTAATAAAGATTAAAATAATGAAATATAAGTAATTTTTTATAATATTTGCCATTTTATTTTTAAAAATATGAATATAAAATTTCAGTCCTGTCCAGTTGAAAGACATTTAAGTAATGATAATCTGAAACTATTTCCATTGTATTTCCACAAAATTTTGTTTCGAAAATACAATCAAAGAAGATATTCCTTTCGATTTTCATATATATATCTTTTGGAACAGTAGTTTCTGAATAAAGTTTGTCGAATTTCTTATCTTTTGTTACATACCATAAAAAAGAACTTAAATTATAAATTTATTCGAAAGTAGTACTTTTCAAGTTAAATAAATTACGAAACCTTGCAAAATTACGATTTCCTCAAAAATATGAAATCAAGAGTATATATAGGGGGAAATGGAATTTAACGAAAATGTCCTGTTTTCGAAAACTTTCGTGTATCTTTATCAAGTGAACCTTCAAATAACCCTTGCCCCACAATTGTCAGTCATGTATAGTTCAATTTATGCGAAATGACATGATAATTATTTTGTTGACGATGATTTTCGTCATTTCGTTTGACATCTTTGGTCATTTCGCACTCTTTCAACTTTTGTTCGGAATTTATGCAAAAGAATTTTCCTTAACTCAGATGTATGTTTTGCCAGAGGTATAATACGTATTTCAAAATCGAAGTACTTTCTAACCAAACTTTTATTTTGGAAAAATAAGAACATATATTTTTGAATACGTACTTGAATGAGTTTAAAAATACACATTAGCATTAGTTGTATGAAACAAGTTCAACAAAATCTTGTAACAATCAATGCAACCGATAATAAAGTATGTCGTTTAGAACTTCGCTTAAATTGAGAAAAAAAACACATTATTTTTATAATTAAATTATCGTTATTTTCTAAACTTTTCTTGAAAGCTTATGTTTTGCAAAAGAATATACTATGAACTTTAATGCATAATATCACAATTTATCAGACAGGAATCTTGAAAGGTCCTTTTAAATATCCCAACTATAGGGACTCTTAGTACAATGCATTTATTTATAATTTGTTAACTAATTATCCAACATTATTATGATCGTTGCTAATCGTATTATGGAAATGGCTTGTTATGTTAATACGCAATGCATGGAAATTGATCATTTTCAAAATTGTCCTTGGAGTAATGGTTTTATTATTTCCCAACCTTAAACACGTAATTTATTTTAAAATTTCCCTAATTACTATAATCAAATAATCAACCACTTTTTAAAAACATTCCACTTGTGATGTTAAAATTAAACATTAAATCAGTATTTTTAAGACATTTCCGTAATATATATTTTCTTTTTTAACAGTAATTTAGCATAAAAGTATTTACTTGCACAATTTCTTCCATTAGAACATCGTTTTGCGAAATAACACGAGCGCAGTGGTTTTAATTGTTGAATAACTTTTCCTCGTATTCTTTTGTATACCTTGCATACAATATTATTTATATCCAGTATCAAATCTGGCAATTTTCAACATTCAGATTATAAAACATTAGACAAAGCGTCTCGCTCCCTGGCTATATCAATTATCAAGCTTAACTGGCTTTAAATTATCAAGCTCTCATGGTGCTTATTCTCCATAGACATACTTTTCTATTTCTGTAACTTAAATTAAAAAGATATATTTCTGGGACGACCCATGAATTTATATTTATATCTACCTAATTATCCTAAGTTACTGAGCTAATGGAATCAAATTGAAGACTCAGAAATTATTAACACGAAAGCAATGCCACATGCTATGGCTCCCATTTTTAATAATCCGTGAAAGAATAGAGATAGGAAACTGATATCACAAACTATCGTCCTCCAATGCTAAATGGGAAGGAATATTGATACCAGTTAACAACCATCATTAAATGGGAATCGAGACTTTGCATTACGTTACGTCTCATTCCAAATTTATTGGATAATTTTAAAATAATGCATAAAATTGAATTTACGTTTGTTAATTAATTAAAATAAATAATCCACACCTTTCTATAAAAAATTACGCAGACGATTCCTTATCTCTGAATTGAAAAAAGAATGACATCCCACTGCGACTTCGTCTTGTAAAAACGTCCTTTGATTGCGTATATTTTTTGGGACTTTTAGATTTGTTCTTTTCAATTAAAAGATAACGAATCGCCGCCTGCGTATTAAAAAGATTCAAGGGTGAAATTGTTTTGATTTATTTTTAGCATTATGCCTGAAAATTTAAATGACCGTGTAAGCAATGTAAAAGGAATTTCAAACTGGAATTTAGCAAAGTCCCATAAAAATGACGCCACTAAATGCGTTCAGTTCTTCAATATGCACTGAGCATTCCTTGTGGTTAATACTACTAATAATAACAGGTTCCTATCTCTATGGGTGAAGGTCATTCCAAATAATCTAAATTAGGCATTGACCCTTTATGTATACTATGTACTTTGTAACAAGACTTATCAAAGACAATGAATTCAGTTCTCATAAAATAGCCAGTGATAAATGCGAGGCTCATTTGCTTCCATAATGTGAAAAATTTATTAAATTCTAATAGTTGAGATATTACATTTGGATTTTTAGTTATTCTGACATTAGAAACATTAAAAATAAAGTTTTCTAATTATGTTGAAAACTATTTTAGACAACTTTTTCATATTGATTCTTCAGGCTTCAAAAGAAAGACACTTGATTTGGGTACTAATACGGAAATCAAAGTTTCAAAAGATTAAATTCGATATCAGTTTTAAATAGGTCGTTTTCCTCAACAATGGCCGCATGTTTTAGTGGCAGAATAATAATTTTATCATATTTTGCAATAATCATATGCAAAAAAGAGATACTTAAAAACAAGGATGATAGTGCCACATACAATACAATTTTCTGGTACTTTTTACTTAAATAAGTCGCAAAGTCAAGGAATATATCTACCATTCGCAACTTTATTTTGAAAAATAAACAAACTTCGTCATGAAAAAGTTGCTACTTGGAAAATTCTTCTATTCTTTGTTCTTATCACTAAAACGATATTATAATACTGATAAAAGAATTCGCATAAAATTACGTATTTTATTTTATCTAAAATATATGATTGCATAAAAATTATGCGTTTTTGCAAAACACTAACACTTCAGACAAATAACACTTCCTGAAAAACAAATGTTTTTTTACATCTACAGTCACTTTTCGACTTCAATTCAGCATATATATGATATTCTATTTAAACGTATTCTCATAAAAAAATTAAAGTAATGGGAATTATGGACCACAAGTCTGACACAGGAAAAGTAGCATTTGAAAATTTAAAAATTGTCGATGCTCTCAATTTAAAGACTATTACCAAGATAATTTTGGTATTTCTCTCCTATATCATAGTTCACCACTGAATTGAACTAGAAATTATTTGACTCTAGGGAACATACGCTCGACATTATTTAGAGTGGAAGTTTTTTTTTTCGTGTGTGTGCCTGGCAAAATTTGTATCTAATCTCAATAACAGTTTAAAAATTAAACAATTAAACTAAAAATTCAAAGCCAAAACTCCGTGTTTTATTTTTTCAGTCAGGAATTACTAAAAAGCAGTTGTATATAGTTTCATGTACAAAGTTAGTATCAAAATATAAGTTAAAGAAAACAATCGTGTATTTAAGTACTAATCAGAAAACATAAATGAACAAACTGAGAGTTATCATAAGTTATAAATTCTTTGATGACAGCTAGTAGCAGAAGTTAACCAAGGAATGAACTCAGTTGATGTTGTTTAAAAAGATATGTAATTCCATCAAATTTTCTCTGACATTTGAGGAGCGTATCTGATTATTCCTTTACTGAATCGGAAAAAAAAAATATTTTCAAGTTGAACAACCTCCTCTTCAATACATTTCAGTCACCTTAGAGTAATTTGCATGTCAGCCGTTTAAGCCTTTAGAATTTTCTTCTTCTTTTTTCTATTGACAACATGTAAATTTTTTTATTTTTTTATTTTGATGCAAATGAACAAAAACTAGAAAAGTTGCGAGAATGCAATGAAGTGAAGAACTCCTTTCAGAATTTTTTATTTTCAAGGTACAAGGTTAAACTGTCGACCGTTTCCAAAAGACAAATCATAATATCTTTCTTTCTGTGATATTGACGTCATAAAATGCCGGAAATAACAGACTTGTGTCTTTCTTCACCTTAACGACCCTTCGGTCGAACAACTGATCATGTGAGGAAATCTCGTTTATTCAAAATTTTAACTTGTTCTGTTTTCATAGGATAGAAAAGTTCCGAGCGGAAATAATTTGATTATATATAACACTGTCATATTTTTAAATAGCAGTCTCCTATAAGTTTTTCTGGCAATAAGTGTCTTTGTCGAATGTCTGCTTCGTTTCAAATTTTCTGTTCTTGAATTGGAACTTTTTTCGAATTTGTGACTGACTTAGAATCTTTTGGTTTCTATACGGTGAGATACTACAATTTTTTAATTTATCGTTCGATATAATTTTGTTTTATGTAATGAAAATTTTATGGTGTTTCATACTGTTTACACTTTGAATGTTTAACATTAATAAATCATATGATAGTGAATAATCATCGTTGTCAGTTTTATTTCAAATGCACGAATTGTTTTATTACTAATTTTAAATAATTAAATTGACTAAATTTATTACTTACATCAGCTCTAGTACGGATGATTTACTAGTGTACCATGCTAAATTTAATGGTATCATTTTTAGATGGTAGTTGTAGCAATTAAAACTGCAATAATTTTTCAATTTTAACACAGTATTTTTATATTTATGTTATATTTTTAAATTAGTATTTTGAAATTAATTAATATTTTTCAAAGTTTAGTGAAAGTTTGGGATGTCTTTAGCTAGCCATCAACATGAAGCTGTTTGTATACTGATTTTAAAAAATACTTTTTTGTTAAGATTTATTTATATTGTTTCACATCACTTTCACAAAAAGTGAGTTTCCTAGAGACTTTCTAAAGAGTTTCTAATTTGAAGTGAAATCTTTCGTGGTGCCCTCTACTATCGATGTTCATAAGTTAATGTTCTTCCGTACCAATTTACGCAATATTCATTTATTAAACATTAAATTAATTGCTTACATCCACTCTGGTACAAATGAAGTGAAATGGTTTACTAATGTACTATGCTAAATCTTATACTTATTTTTCAAGGTAGAATACTTTACAAGCATAAATAGTTTGCTATAATTTTAGATGGTATTTCTGATAATTAGAATAGCAATAAGTTTTCAATTCTATTTTATTATTCTAAAATCTATTTGAAATCATTGGTGACTAAGTCACTCGTATGCATAAGTCCTAATAAATAGAATTTCGAACAATAAAATGAAAATAAAATCGGTTTCAATTTTATTAGCTGAACATTATTGAACGCTCAATAAATAAACCGACATCAAAGAGAAAAAACAAAACTTTTAAACAAAAAACTTTAAAAAAAAAAGTTAGAGGCAAGGTTAACCTACGCAAAATAATCACTGAAAATGAGATTAAAATATTGCTTTGACATTGAATGTTAAAGACACACCGGTTCATTTTATCGAAGTCCGTTAAGCTTGTGACGTATGAACTTATTATATTACTTTTCTAGAACACTTTCCATCTGGAAAAAAAAGATAAGCGAACTGAACAAGATCATCAATCGCTCCGGTGCAAAGTGATCAGAACGACAGTAAAAATAAAATAATAAACATCAATAGATTTGGAAGACTTCACGTGACGTCACGTATCAAATATGGATGAGAAGATAAAAAGGGATAGTTTTCAAAATGCATCTTCATTCTCAATTTTTGTTGGCTAAAGAGATATTCTGCTAAACTACATTACTTGATGTTAATTGATCGTCGGTAAATAGGTAAATTTTCAAAACCATCTTTATTGAGATATTTTTTTGCGATAAAATCTTCATTGCGTTAGATAGTTTTTTAACCGAAACTTTTTTTAAATGTTTAAAAATAAAGAATGGAAAATATCTTATGTGTGTGATAATGTGTGCAATAGTGGTTTTAATAAATTTCTAAATTTAAAATTGTATATACATTCATTTCCTATTTCATAATTTTTTCAAGGAGTATATGGCTTTTATTCAAGCAGTAACATTATTACAATGCTGATGAAAATTTTAATTTAAACAATGCTTACTAATTGTTTATATTTTTAAATTTAATTTTTTTTCAAATATTTGTGAATATAAAATTTAATATACCTCTTGAAAAGGTTTATTATAAACTCTTAATAAAATTTACGATACACATACGTTTGGAAAATAGCAATAGTTTTGTAAAATTTAAATACTTTAAAATTATAGAATGTTAATATATTTTAAATTCAGACTATCTAAGATTTGAATAATTAAAGGCTTTATAGTTATTTGTGCTTAATTGGGCTGAATGGGATTTATTAAAACAAAATAAACTAATTAAACTACTTTTAATCGAGATGCTTATGAACTGAAACATAAAAAAAAAATATCACCTTTCTTCAAAACTATGAATAAATCTTAAATTAATATAAATTCACACATTAAAAAATACTAAAAACAAGTTAAAGCAAATTTATAAATAAAAACAATTTTCTTAATTTGTAAGTTTCTATAAACTATATCATTTCCAATGTGCTATTGTATAAAAATGTAACTGTAAAATTTATTTTGTTTTAGAAATATTATATAAATAATGAAATATCTTAACGGTATTTTTATTCCTCGCTAAGGGAACTTGGTACCCCATGTTTCACAAAAAATAATAAAAATATAATTTTTCTATTTTTTTCGTGTTTATAATCTTTGAAACCTTCTCCTTAATCTGACAAGTTTGTGAGCTGACCCGATAACTGCAATTACAGAAAAACTGTATTTTTATGGAGAATTTAGCATTTCTGCAATACCACCTTTGATGTTTTGAAAGTATTTTTCTCAATTCGTGATTGTTGAAATTCCCACCTTACGCAAAATGTTAAAACTTTAGTAAATATGAATGAAAAGACTGGAATTTTTTGTGCGTCATTCTTGATATCTATTTGACAAAATAGGCGTGGAATTTTGAATAATATAACAACTTTTTTTTTACAAATTTCAATGTTGAAAAATACCGTTTTTTTACATATAGGTACAGTAATTATCGTTTTTCTCGAAAACTATTTTACTTATTCTAAATACGATGCCTAAAAAGTTAAAGTATATTACTTATTCTAAATACGATGCCTAAAAAGTTAGAGCATATTACTAGGAACATTTTTTTTTAAAAAATCAGGAAAAAATATTAAAAAATAAAAAAGAACATAGAATTTGAAATTTGATGAATTTGTTAAAAAAAATTTAAACTTTGAAAAGAGAATTATATGAACTTTTTTTTTTCTAATAAAATTTAATTTTTATTTACTAATACTTCCAAATTTGTAAAAATTATAATTTTAAAGGCCCAAATAAAAAAAAAAATTGAAGGGTACCAAATCCCCTCAAAGAATGATATCTAAACACACATTTTCAAAGAATGACCATAAACCCATTTTATAACTTTCAATTTCTATGTTCTAGAATAAGAAGAAAAGTTGCTTGATAGACCCAAACCTCGTGTTGAAAAGAATCTAATCCAAAATCGCCAAAGATGCCTATGAAGACTGAATCTGAGAACGAAAACACTGAGGTGTGTAAGTTCCTGCCCTATGACTTGGAGTATATCCCAGATGATCTCAGAAAGAAAGCGAAGGCAGAGCTCTTTGAAGACGAAGATACCCGCATCAACAGTCTTAGACTGCTCAGAACGATGTTGAAAGGTAAGGAGATTGTGGTAGTTGTGTTTGGTAATGTTGATGAACTGTAAATGTGGGTGGGTTTACTTTGTGAGATGTATAGGTTGGGCACTTCTACTGATAGAAATATTTGTTTTGTTGAGATTATTTTAACGTACGAAGAAAAACTGAGTTCGAGATTAAAAATAAATTATGTTTAATTTAGGGTATTTTCTTAATTGTGCTATAAAGGTATTTTTATAATAGGTCAGAAATTAATTTGCATTAGGAATAGTGTGTTATGAGTAAAGATTAACAATCAATTTTGATGGGAAATTAAGAAATCGGTAATACTGAATAATTATTGAAATTTAATCATTATTCCAGCATTGCTGATAGTTATTTTTACTGGGACAAAATTCGATTGCAAAAAACCATTAAATATACTTTTTTGCAATTGAATTTTGTTTCCTTTGTAAAAATTATTTAATTTTTAACTAAAGAACGAAGCATCCTTAAAGTTACTATTTAAAATATATCAAGGAAGAAGATGACGTGTACCTATGCAAAAGTATTATGAAGTTAATAAGATTTTCCTACGAATTTAAATGTTATAATTACGAAAATTTTAAAAATTATTTTCTACTACTTGAAAAACTGTATAATAATATTACAATTTAAAAATAAACAAAAAATAAATACGACATGGAAAAAATATCATTGAAACTTTCTTGAGATAAAATTTTTTCCAATGGGTCACTAAAAATGTTTAAGAACTTTAAACAAAATGAAGTTTGACGGGACTTATAACATTCTGTAACAAAAATATCATATACATACTTTATTTGCATCGTAAGTAAATACATTAGTTATTATTTTATCATCCATTATAAAAATTAGTAAGCACAGCATTCAAACTGAACTGAAGAATAAATGTAATTTTCTTTTCAGAAGAGAAAGATCTCTACTGGCATGACGATGAACTCTTTCTCTTAGCTTTCCTGCGAGCCAGGAAGTTCGACGTAAAGCGAGCTTTCAATCTAGTGCGCAACTTCTACACGGTGAAGGCGAAGCACTATGAACTGTACGACAACTTCGACTTCGAGGACGTGAAGGACTCGCTCAAAGACAACACGGTCGGATTTTTGCCCTACAGAGACGAAGAAGGTTGTGTCATTCTCATCCTCAGTACTGGTAAGTTTTTATTAATGTGATGATAAACTTCTACGTCTAATATGTACAGTCTATTGGAGCAGCGCATGCCAACGCTAAGGGTGTCCAATAAACGACCCATGGTAAACTTAAATGAAGAGGGGGGAATGGAAAAAACCCACAAAAAAACACGATTTTGAGTTAAAAATTAATTCGCAAACCTCTGTATTTGCAAAATTTATTGTTTTTCTAGTACCCAGGTAGCACAGAGGTGTTGGTCAATATGGAAAACAGGGGTTCTGGGAAGATTGGCTAGTCCATGCCAAAATTCGAGCATCGTTCCAAAATACACGATTTAAAAGAAGAAAAAAATTCAAAACCATCATAAATCATATTTTTTACCATTCTTTTAAAACTATATTTCAATTTTAAAACTCTGCATCAATATCTTAAAACTATCAGTATGTTTTACTCAACACTGGGCTAGATTGGACAATAACAGCAGCAATGTCCAGTCTACAGCGGTCCGTCTCGGGATTGGCCTGTGTCGAACGATATTCGCCAGTGTATTTGGGCTACTGGGGTACCAATGCAGCAAACCATACATTCCTATCTCCAATCGTATTTTAATTATTCACGTTCAAAAATTCCATTAGAATCAATCATGTATTAGATATCCTGTATATAACAAAAAGGTAGTGAAAATTATTTTTTGAAAGAAGTTTAGTCCAGTTTGAAAGAACTTCTATTATTTATTCAGTATGTCCTCAAGATAGACAGCCAACCAGCTAAAGATGACGGAGTCTTAATTTTTACTCACTAAATCAATTGTCAAGTGGCAGTTATTGAAAACACACTGTGTGGAGATTGCTCAAAACACATATTGATCACGTGATTAGAACGATTTTTAGATCTGGTCTTTATTTGAATAAAATTAATTGCATAATTTGCCAGAATATTTAGAATTATGAATGTGCTACAGACATATGCACATTTTCAAGGAATGAATGTTAACGAGAAAGAATTTTATGAGGAGTTATATGCTAATTCTGCTTTAGGTATACACCAAGAATAAAATAAGAATTTAAAAAACTAACCCATAGAAACAAAGTTTTTCTGCATCCGTATTACTAGTTTTTGTGTGCAAATACAACTTATTTAAACGATTTTGAGCTCATATCGAGTTTTCTTAGTTTCAACCATTACGAAGAAAACGTCCATTGACTGCCATTGACTAACCTTTTTTTACCCCTAAAACTTGGGTGAATAATGCATTTTATTATCTACAATAAGTCTATCCTCTAAGTTTCAGAGCAATTGGCTGGCGACAAAGGGATTAAACTCTCTGACGATTTTGCCCACCACTCTATAAACACACAAACAAAATTGAAGTTAATAAAAAAGGATTTAAAAAAGAACTATAAGTGTAGAATGATTAAAAATTATTAAATTAATTTTGTAATTAATGCATACAGAAGACTATATTTCATCAGTGCAGGCCAGTATTACTTATTATTATCTACCACAAGCACATTACTCACCCAATGTAAAAATGACCAAACTAAAAATGGTTCATTTTCGAGTTACAGCGTGCACTGAGTTATAGACTGGGTTGAATTGGGCTGGAAAGAAATGGATCGAATCAGATATCATTTAAAACTTGTGCCGTACTTTCAAGCAGTCTGTGACTCTGTGTATACTCTAACTCAAAAATAAAGAATTTTGAGTTGCGTCACTTTTATCGAGGGTTGTGCGACATGAAGTGGACATCACTAGAATGTATTCTTGGATGGTTAGTAACATTACTTATTTTTTTCATAGCGAAGTGGAATCCCACCGAAAACCCTATGTCTTCTCTCATGCGTGCTCTGACTACTGGTCTCTTGAATGCCATCATGAGTCCAGCCACCCAAGTGGCAGGTTTCAAGGTCATCGTTGACTTCACCGGATTTACGATCAGACACGTGCCACATGTGTCCCCTACCTACCTTTGGCTGTTCGCCGAGGCATTACAGGTGAGTTGATCACACAAAATATAGCACCTAGAGCTAGAAAACACTGTATTATGCATATTAAAAATCATTCCACTACCAATCTCAGGATTTTTCTAAAAAAAGTTTCGTTTCTAAATTTACAGAATAGTAAGTCCTAAAATATTCGTTCTGTACGATTACAATTGGATGAAGATAGTAAAATCCAGACCCAACTAGAAACTTTGCTCCAAACTTGGTGTCGTATCCTTAGACTTAGATATGTAATTTGCCGTGGATTCAACATAGTTAGTATTTATTAAGAACAACTACCACCAATTCATACCCGAGACACTGAATGTAAGTCTCTCAGGAGAGGGAATCTGTGATCAGTTTCCAGAGATTAAAATACATAGCGCCTATTGTGACAGATTTGTTGTCGATTGTTAAGTACCAGGTCTGGGTTTTGATGGTTTTTCCCATTATATGTGTAAACCGGGGCAGTTTATCTTGAAATACCTCAAGAAAGGCATTACCCTATCAAGATAGCACGACAAAATGTCGAAATAGATAAGTCCTCATTTAGGTCCTTTGCATGAAAAATCCAATACATCACTATCCACCTCTAAGCCACATGCCAACTACTAGAGGTTATTACAAGGACTATTTCAGTTCTCAATTTGTATGAAAATCTTTATAAACCAGGTCAAGTGCTAAAGAAATAGGTTCAATTCTCTACATAAACAAAGTCTGGAGTTAACATAAACAAAGTATAACGCACTTCTTGACTTTGAATTTATAGTTTATCTACAATTTTATCGATTTCTAAATGATGCTCGGTTTATGCCTGCATCTTGAAATTTCACAAATGTTATTTGCGAAAATATTTTATCTTTGACCTAATAATCCATTTACAGTTTAATAGAAGGAGTACGTACCGATCGAAAGGTTCGGGTGAGATAAAAAAAAATAAAAAAATAAAGTAAGCTTTGAACAATTTGTGTGCTCCTATGTACTCCAATAGTTTTCTTGCACAACGTGATAAAATGATTTTTTTCCCTTAAAACATGCTGATTACTATTGTTAGGTAAAAGTTATGAAATAGCTCAAATAGATATTGTATTTATTCTACTGAAATTTTAATCTATTGATAAGCAATTTGTATATTCAGAGAATATTTATTTTTAATGCGTCGTTTTAAACTCTAAAGTTTGAAGACTAAAGTTTTAAAACAGTTTCGTTCACATCGATTACTTATCTCTCATATCCGATGCAAACTTGGTTACAAGCAAAATCCACATTTTACTTAATCAAAACACTATTTGTTAAACATATTATTCAATTATGTATAGTAAATGAGCAAACTAATAAATAACTGTCCGATTCTTTATTTTGATCTACGACTTTCGTATTTTTTGAAACCGGTAAAATTAATAATAATTATTACGTATACTAGGGGTGTGGAACATCGCACAACTTTCAATTACACTATAATACTAATGTGAACTTGTGTTAATACTTAACCGTTTTTATATTTTCATCATTCGTTTAGGAGAAATGGCCAGTTTGGCAATATTTTTAGGGATAATTCTTGTATGTGTCTATAAAAAAGAGGGAAAAAAAACTCCCCCAAAATGGTGATTTTTGCAATATACTTTTCGATAATCCTTATATTAATTATCCTTTATTATAAGCGAAACTGAGGGAAGAAGAAAAACGATCGTTGATGAGGTATGCTCAAGAAAAGAAAACTCTGTGTTGAAAGCATTGGTTTTTCAACTTTTTACGCCATTAAAACATTTCTAAGGGAATTTCGGAGGTGGGGATGTTTAAAACACCTTATAAGAGGCATTACCACAGCGATTTTTATCAATATCGTTTGAGCCGTTTTTTAGCAATCAGTGAAATACATGATTTTTTTCAGTGGTAACTTCCACATGCGCATGCGCGATTATGACGAAAACCTTAATGGCAGGTCCCATGGCCACCACTAATCCTCATACCATATATAAACATCGTAGGTCAATTTTTTCGGGTGTTTTGCTGACCACAGACACATATACACACAGATAGATATTTTTTCTAGATCACACTTTTGAAATCAGAATGTTCCAAAACGTGGAGAAAGGCAAAAAAATAATTTTTTTAAAACGAATTTTTTTTTTTTTTTTTTTTTTTTTTTTTTATTAAACATAATGCTTTACTTTCATTACCCTATGCATACATTTGTGTAGTTAAAAGTAAAAAGTGATGGTCGTAAACAGGAATGTGGTAACTGAGTAAACAAACAATTATTGAGTAGTTGATACATTACATCTTAGAAGGTATTGCACATATTTATGAAATTTCAAAACATTGTTTACTTTTTATGTGGGATACACCTAAAATATTCAAATATGTATGATATTTTTCTTTTTTTCTTCTAGAACTGTTTCCCTGGTAGATTCCGAGCAGTTCATTTGGTAAATGAAGGCCACCTCTTCACATACGTTTGGTCAATTCTGAAGCAGTTACTCACTAAGAAGCTGAGAGATAGAGTAAGTACATAGTATTATTCTGTGCCTCTCTGCCTTATTCGAAAAATGTTTCAATCCTTTCAGCTCTACATGCTACAATGCATAGTCTTTTGTATTTGTTTCATTCTTTTGTTTCATTCTGAGTTGATATCCCCCTTTGAACGACATTCCTCTTTTTGATCTTCCAAGCAACATTTAACAGTATCTTGAAATCTTCTTTCGATATCAGTATTCCTTGTCCATACACTTTTGAACCTATGGCGGTCACTTAAAAATCCTGAAACTTCTCTCGCACAGCAGCGATCGCTTTTACCTGACGGTTGTATTTTCAGGCCTAGCATGTGGATACGTTGCCTCAGCATCAATTATAAGCTATGGTATTCCCTAACTGAGCCTTTCGACTCTACTTCACCATGCAACCTTTTGTAGTTCTTAGGTATAATACAGAGTGTTCACGAATTAGTTGGGCAATGCAGCTCAAATTGATCTGTACAACTCTTAATAACAAGGAATAATAATAAAAAAATTTGCATATAGATTGACATGGTGAAAATAAGTTAATTGGGAAAAAGAATGGTTTATAAAGCCTAGTTATTAAGAGTTATTCAGATGTATTTGAACTCCATTGTCCAACTAATTTGTAGACCTGTACTGTATGAATCTCCCATTTTCTTACTCTGTTTTTCCTTTTTCCAGTTCCACTTCCACGGCAAGAACGTGAAGAAGCTCCACAAGTATTTCTCTCCAAGCATTCTTCCCGCAGAGTACGAAGGTGATCTCCCTCGATTTGACAACAGGGAATGGGTCAAGCAGATGGAACTGACAGAACCTCAGCTCACAGAAAGCTATTCGTACGGATACAACAAGCAGAAAAACAAGGAGAAGAACTAGGCTGCAATTGTACTGGACATTATTGTCGCCAAAGCGAAAAAGGTTCTAAACCTTCCTGTAATATAAAATAAGTCACTTAAGGACCCAGTCCCGGAAAAGAGGGAATGGCTGCTGCCTTGTATTGGTCCAAATGTATTCGTGACTCGAGTTTCAGAAGTAATCACAGTCTACCACAAAATTCAGTTGCTGGGTTTGCTCCATGTAATGCAATAGAGAACTTTTAAATTAATAATTTGAAACCACCTTAAAAGAATTTAAATTTCAATCCGAAAAACAGATGACAATTCTCGTTAACGTACACTTGAATTTCATTGGTGCGTACCAAATGGCATGATTCTGGTAGAAAAGTTTATCTAGAGAGCTGTGTAGCATACAATCAAGAGTGATGCACTGAACAGACACATCGCAATAAGTATGCGGAGAACGTATTTGTGCCATTTCATAAAGCATTCTTCCCCCGATTACCATATTGATTAAAAATCATAAAAAATTCTTGAAGATCGTATGCTTCCGCATCGCAATACTAACGTGACTAAGATACTCAAGTGGTTATAGGTCACTGAAGTCAGGTTTACATTAAATAGCTTTACCTGAAAATGTCTAAGAAGTAACCACTTTATAAACATTTTGAGGTAAAGTTATTTAATGTAAACCTGATTTCAGTGACTTGTTTAATAAGGGTTCTCCCATTTTGTGGATAAATATACCCACTTTATTAGCATTACAGTGGCAATCTTCAATAATTGGGCAACATTAATTTTGTACAAAATATCTCGAAACTGGATATTTTTGCCACGAGATCATGCGTCTTCGATTATACTTTATTTATTTATTTGAAAAACTGCGTGTAAGTTGTTACATATCGTGGAAACCAGGGGCTGTGCCCAACAATGCAAGAATATTGCATTTCGTGTAATATATGTGTATATAGTTAATATTTCTGTAAAATGAAAGTATTTGCATAATTATATCTCTGGTTCATTTATTTAATTACCAAGTACATGAAAAATTTAATTTATAAGTAAGCGGTAGTCTTATATTTAAAGACCCATGTGTAATTGTGAATAATTATATAAATAATTCATGTAACTTCTGTGTATATATATATATATATATATATATATATATATATATATATATATATATATATATATATATATATATATATATATATATATATATATATATATATATATATATATATATATATGTGTGTGTGTGTCTTACCAACAAGGGCCATGTATATATACTGCAATCTTTTTTTTAACAGTTACATTATTTATATAACCTCAAGTTACTAAATATGCATTAGTGAATAAAGAACGACCAAAAACTACCAATGAAAAAACTATCGATATAAGAAAATATTGACTTCATTAGGATTAACTTTGATACAAATGTGTATTTAATCAATGAAACCATTCCATTCAGTAACGAGAAATTGTATTGCAAACAATTAAATTATTCCCAGATGGAGAAAATTTAAATTTTCTAAAATAAAATTAATTCATAGAAACCTTTTTATGTAATTTTTTTCAATTATGTATTAAGTTATTTTTTGTGTGTCTAGTTATTATTTTCTTTAAGTATTCGACTCATACTCTTGTCATTTTTCGAACATTTTTGTTTACACATATAATGCAGTCATTTTGTATATTGTATTGAATTTTAAATGAACTTCTAAAAAAACATTTTGTAATTTTAATTTATCCAAAAGTAAAATAATTATTTATCATTTTAAATAATGTATAAATATCTTGATCTACTTTTAAATTTACTCTTTAATTGTAGTATAATTTAAAAGTTTAAATTAAAAAAATTAAATGAATCAGAGATGATAATGAGTTATTATTAATGAAAGATGATAATGACTATTTACAACCTCTCTAAGAAAATGCAAAATCTATACTTGAATTTATTGACTTAAAATATCTTGTAATTTGAGTATAGTGTGAAATTAATGTAAAAGTTCATTTGATATTATATATATATAATATATATATTCAAACACATTAATCACTTTTCATCTTTCATTTATTGTTATTTGCGTTTATATCTGGAATATACTTTTTGACAACATTGAAATTGTCTATCAACTATTAGATTCAAATAGAAATCAAAATCTAATAAAATTTTTATTTTATTCCAACCAATATTATAGTGCTATATATATTTTTAAAACTGAAAATTATTTTAATTGCAAATTTATGTATTACGTTTAAAACTAATATTCATATCTAAAAAATTGTTTTTATAGTTGTTCATACAATACAACTGTATATATTATATGTAAATAGTAAATGCTTTTATAATAATAATAAAAAAAATAATAATTTAAATGGATATTAATATTTTTACTGTTTTACATATTCATATTTTTTTTTGTGCCTTAATACATAAGTTTTAACGTCTAAAATACATAATTTACTTATGCAATCAGTGGAAATTACTTTTTTTAATAAAATAATACGAAAATAACTTCTATATTTAAATCTTTGAGGGTTCTTATTGAGTACAGAAGAACTTATTAGGTCATTGGGGACAGAAAATTCCACATTTGTCTCGAGCATAATAGTTTACGATATTTTAAAAAATTTACGTTTCTTTCATTTAGTTATTATAAGTAGCTTTTTTAGAAGAAAAAAATTATCATAGTTTCTTCTACAAGTTTTTTTTTTTTTTCTTACTTTTTTTACTTTTTTACTTCGAAATTAAAACATATAACATTACCATCGCATAAAAATATAAAACAATAATATGTACATCGCATGGTAATATGCAGGTGAAATACAAAAATAAAACTAATTGTAAATGCATTTCAAATCACTTTATTTGTTCATTCAGTCAGTAAAGTCATAAACGAAAAAAAAAGTGATCATCAATTGCAGAAACAAAGTAAGATAATCGTCTAAATTATCAATCATCGATTTTTTTTACCTATTTTCACCAAATATGAAACGCTAATTCCAAAAATGTGAAAATCTTGAGATGATTGTCCCTTCGTCTATCGTGCTAGAAATCGTACCTATAATATTTGTATTTTATCTATAATAATAAAACAGAGAGTTTGTCCGTCCCTCTATAGAAAGCTACTTAAAATAGACGTAGAGTTCTGCAACTTTAACATAAGTAGTTTTGATCTTCTAACTTGACTTTTGAAAAACAGAATGTTAAAATTTTAATTAGATTTTTATAAGTAATTTTAATTATCATTTTTTTTTTTTTTTTTTTTTTTTTTTGACTTCTATTTTAGCTACAGCCCGACTTCTAATGTCGCTACAATACAAAAATATTCAACATAAGTAATTTTAGCCTTCTAACTGGAGTTTGGAAAAACATCATGTTAAAATTTCAATTGCATTTTTTAATTAATTTCATTTTTTTTTTTTTTTTTTTTTTTTTTCACAAAACAACTTCAAATAGGGCTACAGCTGTGAAATTTTCAATATAAATAGTTTTGGCGATCTAATTGAACTTTTGAAAAACAGAATGTTGAACTATTTTTTTTTTTAATTAAGTTTTGTTAAAATATTCTCACATCTCAGAGGGGTGAGGGGATTGTGTTATTGTATTAACGAAGATATTTTTTTTTTCTTCTCTCGACAGGATTGGAGGTTCTATTATAAAGAGTTTACGAAGCAATTATTCTCTTAGCGAATAAAACAAACTTATGCTTGCTCAGCGATTAACTTTTCCACGAGCGAAACGACCTTATGCTTGCACAGTAATAACCCTTTCAGCGAGAAAAGCTAGCCTGTGCCTTGCGAGGCCTTGCGAGTGAATCAATCAGCGAGCACTGCCAGCTTGAGCTTACGTTGCAATGAATCTTTCAGCGAGCGAAGTGAGCCTGTGCTTATGTGTCTATGAAATTTTCAGCGAGCGATGCGAGCTATGTTTGCATGATAACGAAACTTTTTGCAAACGAAGCAGGCTTGGTTTTGCATAGCAATGAACCTTTCAGCGAGCAAAGCGCAGAAAGGTGAAACCTAAACACCAATGACGGGTCTCGGCAACGCTGGACCACGCAACTAGTATAAAATATTATAATTCAACAAGAAAAATTATATAGATAGGAGCTCTACATATATTTTGAAAATGCCATCCTTATTACCTTACCAGTTATTAAGTCTATATCACATATGAAACGACAGAATTTTTATATCAATCCACTTACTAAAAATGGAATACTGCTTTATGATTGGATTTGAAATGCCCCTTGAATAATTTCAAACTGCATGATGATAATTACGATTTGTGCTTTAATATTCCTATTTTGAAATGGATCGTAAGAGTGGTGACATCACATCAAACTGAATTTTGCCACTTTCGAAGGGGAAAAAATGGGATACGGGTCAGTGATTGGCAATTAAAATTTGAAAATCGGAATTTATTTTTAAAGGGATTTTTGTAATTGGTCGCAAGTTTTGACAGAGAAAAAATCGTCATTCCAATAAGGTCGTAAATATCGGTCTGCTTTTAAGAGAATATCCCATACGTTACAAAGTGATGGAATTTAATGTATATCTTCAGATGCATGGAAACATATCCCTTGACACAACTCAAATACTTGGTTTGTGAAGATGGAAAAAACAGCATAAGTTAAATCCAACCAAACATCTTCAACACTTTATCTCAAAATGAAGAATTTTTAGCTGTGTCACTTTTGTGGCAAGCAGCGTCTTGCATTTTTATGCATCAGTTTTCAGAATGCAATAGAAATAAACCAACTAATTATTGACCGTACCATGAAAGCCAGGATGGCTCCGCTGCATATGCAGAATAAGACAAAAATAATCTTTTCAACTATATATTAGGGTGGATCGGAAAAAAAAAATCAGAATTTCAAATCCTACCTATGGGGAAAAGATGTTCTATGGTATATAGATACATGAAAAAATAATAAAAAAAAATTAAATTTTAAGTTCAGTACTGCCAAAAGGAGGATGAAGTTTAGGTATATGAGCTTTTTTATAGCAAAAAGTCAAAGTCAATTGAATTTTTTTTCTGCGGAATTTCAAAACTTACCTACACGGAAAAGGTGTTCCAAGGTAGATTGATTAAGGGAAAACTAAAATAAAAATTATAAATTTTATTTTAAGCTCTGTGCAAGGGTGATTTTTGTTTAAGTGAAACAAGCCTTTAGTACTTTTAAATGTTTTTTTGGAATGAGAGCACATATACTAAATGGTTACAGGAAAAAAGCTTTAGGTACATATAACAGTATCTTAAGTATTAAATCAAGAAAAATCTAAAAAAATCTTCGAAATTACAGTGAACGGTAATCACGTTTGGTGTTGAAAATTGACTTGAGGTTTCGTGATTCCAGGAAATTCTTATTAACCCGTCTCTTCTGTATGATCCTCGTACAGCTGCAAATGCTTCTGTGACTACTCGTTCTGCAGCTTGAGTATGACAGGGAAAACTCTTGATAGTAGATAATATTGCCGTAGAAATGATTGCTGGGTTTATTATTGCTTCTGAAATCATGTCATCGTTAAATCATTCTGTCACATTCTCCCACTTAATCAAGTCCACATAATCTGTAGCACAAGGGTCAAAAGTTGGTATCTTTAAGATACGGATATTATTCGCTAAAAGGGTTTAGGTTGCAGTAGAACTTTTGACTTTGCGCAAATTCAAAATTCTTTGGAGGACCAATTCCCTTATGTTATTTCTGTCGTCAGATAGCATTGATATTAGGATATTTTCAGGAAAGCCAAAACCCCCGTATCAAAAATTACTGGATCATTGACTTTCTTCAAATCAGTTGACAAATAACGCGATAGAAAGATAGATTGATGCAAAATGCTGTGCACCATATAGATTACCGATTGTTTGGTTTGATCTTGAACAACGTAGGTCCCTAGATTTTTACGATGAACGTAATTAATGTCACTAAAGCTTCTGTTGGACTTCTTCTAAGCCAAATAGAATTTGAAAATTCTGTTGGAGGTTGTTAATTAACTTGATTGGCAAATCTTTCCAGAGTTTCTCTTCAACAGCTCTTCACTGCATCGTCCGCAGTGATGGCTTAACAAAGTTCAATTAAGCACAGTTGATCAGTACTTAAGTCTTTCTTGTTAGTCAGTTCGCATAGGTTGGGTTTAAGTGAATGAAACTACAGGTAGTATCTCGCATACGGTCACTCATTGGAGTGTAACTGGCACACAAACCATTGTAGAGGATGCTTCAGAATCAGTTCCATGTTTGCATAACACCTTCTTTGATACCTGTGTTAACAGACTATCTATTATTGCAAACAATTTTGTCACATCTATGTCATTATCTACGCATGACCAAAACTTACGATGTGCTTTCCAATGATTTGTGCTCTCCCTGAATTTACAGACATGTGACCGATGTATTCGGAGAACCAAGGAATTCTTTTACCAAGTTTAAGTCTTAAATGTTCTTCTATTATGACTTTTTTTCTATTGTCTCTCATTGATTGGGTCCTGTCTTTGTGTCCATCGAAGTATAAACCAAACTGGTCATGGTCATAATCTTCTTCAACTGATTGAGAGGTATATTGGTCCTTGCCTTTGTTCTCTCACGCCGAATTTTATTTCTATCAACAACGTTCGATACATTGCATTGTGAGATAAAGCCTTCATCTTCAAGCGCAGCTGACCCGATGGCAGTGCCTGCTCGATCGGAAATGCCAAAGCGGTCCAATGTTATAACGACGGTTGGGAATTTTGTCACAACAGGTGTAACGTCGTCTGGTTAACGTTTTGAGCTCCGTTTTCAATGATAGATGATGGTGTAGAAAAGTCAGTATGCTCTTACATACTCCGATTCCGTTCTCATCCATTATTTACGTCTATTGAACTGAAAGAATCAGTCAGTGTTTTGTGTCTCTCCCCTTATCGCTCTAGCTTCAATTTTCATTTTGCGGTAGTAGTATTATGGAGTAGGGATGAGCCATATTTTAATAACAGTTAAAAGTTATTGATACTTAAACTCACGCGAACTAACAGTTACCTAATTTTCTAAGTAACAGTTATTCATTTATTATAAATGCAATAGATGGCGCTAGTATGTCCATATATTTCTGTTATTGAAGATCATAATATCAGAATCACGAAATAAAAATATATTTTTCTAATAACGGTGATTCGGAAAAATATTTTTTTCTAATAACGGTGAACGGAAAAATATATTTTTTTATCGTGATTCTGATATTAGGATCCTGGTCGTTATTCCTGGAATAACTAACTGTATCCATCGAAATAACTTGTCTGAATGGATTAACGTGTCCGATTGGTATCAGTTGATATTGACATAATTTTCAATAAAAGTAGATATAACTGTCATAAGATATTGACAGAAGTTTTTGTATTGGAATACCTTTTGGACCATTCTTTGTTAGCGCTGCTTTTCAAGATGGTATTTTAAATTTCGTTTCGATTTTTTGTTTTTGTTTTTTCGTTGATTTTTGTTAGTTCGTTATGATTTTTTGTTTATTCAAATTAATTCGAATTCTGCACCAATTTCTTGTTATAGTTTATATCTCGGTTTCAGAATAGATGTTTCAGTTTTATTTGGATGCACATTATGAGTGGTGGGGTGAAGAGGAATGTGCGTGGGGGGGGGGGAGTATCTGACGCAACATTTTTTGGGTTTAAATGACAGAGATGGGGGAAAGAAGGTGGGGGATTAGGATTAAGGATTTAGGAAGAAATGCATGCGTGTTTTTGCGGAAGGCTCTTTTTTTTTATGTTACAAGAATTCCTTTGGTGGGAGAGGTTTTGAACGTTCGTTCGCATTTCATTTCAGTCTTCTTATGAGACTTTTAAAGACTCGCTGTGTTTCTTTCGTATTGGTTGGAGGTGGGAAAATTTTTCGTTATTGTTTTGGAATAAGAAAATTATACTATATATAAAAAATGAAGAGAGAGTAGGATTTGAGTTTTTCCTTTTGATGGAAAATAAATTATGTTCTTTTCCTTGTAAAGCAAGCTTCTAATTTCAAATCGATATAATCAAAAGATTGTGTAGTAAATTTGGAGCGTAGTTAAATAGGTTTTAATGTTAAACAAAAATTTGTTTATACATATATTTTTTATATTTAAAGCATTACCTGAGAGGTTTTTAATTTTTTTATGATCATTTTTCAATTTGAACTAAATAAAGGGAATTTATTATTTTTAAAATTGCTTTTCTTGATTAATTATGAATTGAATTTTTTAAATAAACATGACATTCATCTTTTTTAGCTTGATTAACTTTATAATATTTGAATTTTACTTCAAATTTTTTATTAAAAATATTTTTATTCGGATTTAATATCGTAACTTAAATTTATAATTTTTGTTTATAAATTTTTATTTCATGAATTTATGTATACATATATGTGGTCGTGACGGCACAATTATTTATAAAATACATAATTTCTATAAATAGTTTTAACGCGCCATAATTAATTTACAATAATTTCAAAAATATAGTTATTGAAATAATAATAATATCCCTATATTTAAAACATATATTTTTTATACTTCAAAGATTCCTCTGAAAATGTACATTTTTCTCACAATATTACATAAAATTTATATGTAAGTAATAATTTTAAAGCCTGTGCACGTAAAATGTTTCAAAATGTGTTTTCATTTAAAAATCACTTTTATTTTATATGTATCAGTTATGAATTATGTTGTATTGTAAATTCTTTCTCCAATTTATTGTTAAATCATAAAAATAAAAAAATTAAAAAAAAATTCTTATAAAATAACCTCAAAACTATAAATGATTTCTTTTATTTTGATATTTTTACAAATTTATATTGAAAGATGTTCTAATTTAAAATCGATTAACTGATATCTAAAGAGAATGTTGTAGAAAAACAGGTATGTTTTATTTATTCCATGTATTTATTTTTATTTACCTTTTACTTTAAAAATAAAGGATAACGGTTATAATATTTCGTTATTTCCTAATAATTTTAATGTAACTGCAGTTATTTAACAATAACTGTTAAGCTCATCCCTATATGGAGAGTAACTAACCGATTCAGTGTCCTGATTACCATTTTTTTTCCCTTTCAATTATTTGATTTAGTAGATATTCTCGCTAGTTCATTGGTACGCTCCGTTCTTTCTTTCAGTTGCAGCTTTCAAAGTATTTACAAGTACATGTAGATATATCAAACACTTGCCTTTTTTCGGAAAGTATCAATTAGCTTGCGATAGCTTTCAGTTTGTTTTCTGGCTTTGAAAGCGCGATATTTGTCGTGGTATGAACTTATTTTTCTCAAAATGTTGTAGTGGTTATTTGTTGCTATTACAGATCGTTTCCAGGTATCTTCTAACTTACTTACAATTTATTTACACGTGGAGAAAAGTGTATTTAAATACACTGTACTTTGCTTCTCTTTTTGAATGCCAATATACGCACCTTATTACGTTTTCGTATACGTAGAAAGCATAATCGTTGGCATATCACAGCCTGATCCAAATATAGGACAAATCATGTCTTTTCTTAACAACGCGCGCTAGTACATTATTAGTCCAAGTATACAAACAAACAAATGTCACACAATAAAATTGTAATTTAATTTACTTTACAAGAACAGTGTTCACCGATTAGGCGTCTAATTTCGTAAGCCGCAGACAACTGCACTACAGGGTTGTAGGGCTGATTCAAAGGTGACGTCGGGGAGGGAGTGGTGGTGGGGGGGGGGGGGGAGGAGTTGGGTCAAAAAATGTTGCAATGTACATTGTACTACTAAATATTCAGTAAACATCACTTTTTTAGGATTTATATTGTAAGAAACAATTATTTTTAATGTAAAATCATCTAACCAAAATTAAAACTTTTTTTTTGTTGTTGAAAATTTAACCCCCTTGTGGCAGTGTTACATTTTGAAATTAATTTTTTTATTATTTTTACCCTAATCTCTATATCATAAAACATATTTTCCCCATAGGTATGTTCTAATTAATAATATTTTTTTTTTCCATAGAAGAACGATCCCACCCTACTATATATTCTCCAATCTCTACCAAGCAATTTTAATTTAATGACAAATAAAATATGGCATAACAAATATTTCCGAAGAAAACTTTATAATAATCATTTAATAATACTTAAGAAAAGGGAATGAAAATCATAACTCCAGCTTTTATTTAGAATTTATAATCTAAAAGTTTGCTAAAACGCCTATTAGTATAAACGATTTCATCAAAATTTGTGAAATTTAGTAAATACCTGCAAAAGGCGAAAATTTTAATGAAATAAATTCAGTGATTTAATATTTTTTAATCTAGAACTTGTTTAGAAATAATTCCTTGATCAGAGTAATGCATTTTTCTCAAAAAACAAAGGGGACACTTTTGTTTGTTTCAATAGGAAAGGAGTATTTACTGTTTTACAAAGTTGATGTTCAAGTAAAAACAACAACAACAACAAATAACATAAATTTCAAATGAAATACGCTAATTTATAGTTTTTGATGTACTTTCAAGAGGAAATTTAAAAGTTAAATAAGTAATTTAAATTAACTATGATCATGTTTTATCATTACTCTAGTTCCAGGGGAATGTTATTCTAATTGAGATTTAATTTCTTACAACTACAATAGCAAATATATTGGTTGGAAAAATTGAATATTAGTTGTAATTACGATTGAAAATTTATTTTTTATCTATGCATTATTTTAATTTTAGATATTAGTTTCATAAACAACACATTATGCTTTGCTCATTGAATTGAAGTTGCTTTTAAAATAGGTAGTGCTGCCATCTGTAGACCAGAAGAAACTAATGAATATTATTGAGTTGTTGAAATTATACTATTTGGCATAAGTTTAGGTTTCATAACTATTTAACAGAGAAAACATACAAAAATGAATATTAATTTCAATATGAATGTGATTTTTTGGTTTTCTATGTTTTGGGCGAAACTGAAAAAAAAAAGAGTAGAAAATCACATTAATATTGAAATTTATTTTTTGTTTTCACTGAAATTTGTTTTTTGTTTATTTTATTACATTGTGAAATTAAATAATTCGAAATAAGTTGAGATCTAAGGACTATAAACATTATTGCATAAAAAGTGTTATTTAGGTATCCTAATAAAAATTATTTTAAAATATTTTTTGCTCAATTTAGTGGTTTTGTTGTTAACTGGAAGGCATGCAGCATGCAGTGATCCAATGATGAAAGGGAAAATAAATTACGACGCACGCAACACTTTGACTTTTCTGGTACCCTCTTCACTCTTATAGTCACGTTTGTTTGATCTCCCTCTCCTAAAATTACTTCACGTTGCAGCAACACTTACTTCCCGTAAAATCATGCCTTTCTGTTTCTAAAATTTAAAAAAATGAGTACTTAATGTGCTAGTTTGTAGTTTTGAAATTAACTGATAAAATAAATTCCAAATCTCAGATTAACTTTTTTTAATTGATTAATGATCTATAAATAAATGATCTATTCCAATGATTGAAACTAATTTTTTTAAACTTTAAATTAAAAAAAAAATAGATTTATTAAATGTGTCCTACAATAGTGAAATCGACACGTCAGGAAAACGATTATTCCCCCTTTTCCGTCGTGGACCATAATGTTGACAAACTATCTCTCTCTCCATCTATGTGTGACGTAAATTAGGTTCATCCCCAAAAGGGAAGCAAAGAGTAAAAATGTTTTAGAAGAGCTTTTTTTTTTTCACATCATTGAGAACACCTTAAATGAATTACAACAATGTTCGATTGTTCGATGCAAATTCATAGAGGAACTTACTTTTGAAGGAAATTGAAGACAGTTTAATTTGTAATGTTTTGAAACAAGAATATTAAACTTTATTGTACACAAATGGAAATTAGGAAAATTCAAAATTGGGAAATATTTTAGTAAACATATTAATAGAATTATGAAACAAAATCACTACTGATTACTAACAAAAATTAAAAAAAAAAAAAAAAGTATTTTGACAAAATCAACTCCAAAATGCGCAATGAAGTTGTGAAAAGTAATAAATATTAATAAAAGACTTATCATTTGCGCTTATTTTAAATATTGATGAGCATTATATTTCGTAATATATATATTTTTGCATACTGTAACTGTAGTATACGTATAGTTAATAACATCCAAACATCAACCACCGAATAACGTCCATTCCACATTTTCAGTATTTAAAAATTCATTTTCTGTTGAAATGTTGGTGTCGCCATCTTTAGAGGAAATTAAATACAATTAGTTATTTAAAATGTCTGAATTCAAAATTTTGAATTGTCCGTGAACTAGAATGAAAGTTACATTACTGTTGCTGTTAATGGAAAATAGTTAGTGATTTTGATATTTTTTTCGGATGAAATTGCAATCGATAAAAATTATGGCATTGCAAAAAAACAACTGATAATTCGGCTTGAAATGATCAAGTACATTACCTTTTCCAACTTACTCCCAGCATTATAGTTGCCACTTAATATTTTATAATTTTTCAAAATTATTAATTAAAATGAAATTTTAGGCTGCATTTTAAATTTGTTTCTGAAATAGAGGTTTTGTGCTGTAATAACTTATTTCTAAACCTTAAAAATATCCTTTTGTAAAGTTTATTACCATTATTGATGAATCTAAGAGCAATATTCCATGTATTATGTAGTAAACAATTACTATTGAATTATATTGTATACATTGAATTTAAAAAAAATGTATCTCTAAATATAATACTAAAATTTAATAAGATTTGAATGTCCACATAAGTAGCAATTGTTTATTGAATTAGCTATTTTAGAAAGAATATTTTTTGTTATTTGAACATTAATTATTCTAGTTAATGTCAAAATTTATTTATAAATATGTATACATTTAATTAGAAAAGGATTTTTAAAAAACCTGGTTTAAACCAAAAAACCCCGATTTTTTCCAACCCTGATAGCATGTGATAACTTTTTGTATACTTTAAAATTTTTATTTAAGTAAGAAGAAAATGTTTATCATTTAAGGTTACTTCTATCTACAAATTGCATGAATTTTTAGTATATTATATTCCTTTTAGTATATTCCTTTTGGATTGACAATAAAGAAAAATTCAAGGAAATTCAATGAAATGCATAATGTTGCAATGCACAAAATACGACATTTTTCAGTTCAGTTGAGAAACCAAATTTTTAATGCATATGCCTATTTTACTGAAAATTGGATGTTAAGCCGATATAATATAGGGTTCCCTCAGAACCTAATTACCCTGCAGAAGTTATTAAAAATGAATGGTAACAAGAAAACAGAGTGTCAACAAAAAAGGTTGTTTTATTCCAACAAAACATATTAGGACATCCTGAAAAGACATTTTCTATGACGTATGATTTTATTTTTAAAGTCACAGAATTTTAATTTTTTGAAATCCTTGCATATTAAAAATGGAAATTTAAAAAATGTACTTATGATAAATTCTATTCATATATAAAATAGCACTATATCTTTAAAATTAACCGAAATACCGCATTAAAAAATTTGTGAAATACACCATTTTAGAAGAGTTCTGATAGGGGATAGGGGAACAAAGGACGCCAACTGAACAGGTCATTTAAATTTTAAGTTGTATGATATTATAAAGATTATGTATTATTTGTAACTAAGACAGCATAAGTGAAGTTCGTTATATTTTATATATATATATATATATATATATATATATATATATATATATATATATATATATATATATATATATATATATATAAAAGACTATCCCGACAGTCTCTCTTCATTGAAAGTAACATACTTGTTCCAGTTGTGGCATTGGTACGACGTAGTACATATTAATTTAGCAATTCATACATCGTACTTTTGTTCATTTCCAGAGCATTCCGTTGGTCTTAACAGTTGTTAGAAGGGCAGTTGTGGCAACAGGGAATTATGCATGTATTACATTACCTGTTACAAGAAAACAAATGACTGGCAAGGAAAACTCAGCATATGAGTACGTCTAAGCTGGTCAATATCATTCAACATTGGGCAATCATGATGTATAACGGTGTAAACTGACAGTTGTTACAGATATTGGTCAATCGTGCTGCATAAAATATACCAGAAGTTTTGAAATATCGATACACAATTTTAAAACTGAAATATTTTATTTATAAGAAAGAATAGAGGGCAAAGAAAAAATATGTTTTGTGAGGTTTTTGACATGTTTATTTTAAAAACATCGTGTATTTTGGAAAGACGGTTGAGTGTTGGCCAGAATCGGCCAATCTTCCAGACCCCCTATTCCCGACATTTTACAGTACTGCTGGCTACCTGGGTACTCGCACCTGACTCCCCCCCCCCCCCCCACATATCTCAAGCCTTTTTTTATTTTTCGGCAGTCAATTTATTTCATTATTGACCACTTATGCCATTTCCTCATTTGTATAATAGACCCTCATTATACGAACAAGGAAATCGTTGCTGAATGTTTTCAAAACAATGCAGAGATAAACACAATGAAAAAGAGAAGGAAAAAAAATCCTTTTAACGAAATCCGAAAACGATTATCTCATCGCACGAAATCGCTAACAGCGACTTCCGAAATAGAAATTAGTTTCAAGGAACTAAAAAAGAACATACCTTGCGCATCATTTATTCCTGTAAAAGGAAAACAGGAATTAGAACAATTCTGAGTGACGTCACACCTTACGGGCCAATGACCAAGCAGATTCGCTCAACCAACTGGAAGTTCAAGGACGTTTGGGCTTAGTTTGGCACTAGTGACCGATATACTGTGAGGAAGGCGAAGATCCGTCTGGGACGTGTTCCCAAAATCAGTTTTCTTCCAGGCTGGGAAATAGTTTTCAGTTTTTTTTCCTTCGGCTGCCATCACTTGGGTCTTTTTGGATAAATCGAATCCCACTGCCGTCTTGTCGGAGGTGAGTGAGGCTTAATTTGTGTGCTCTACTAAATTTATTGTAATAATTTAGGGATTCGAATTATCAATTTACCATTCAACAGGTAGTATGGTATAATTATTGAAATTTATAGCTTCCGGTGGGGTTTTTTACTTCATGATATTAGTAACTTATTCCTTTAAACTGTAAATTCTTTTTTTTATTATTACTCTTTATCTTGGAAAGCGTCACGGAAATTTTCCCTGGTTTTTATTATAATTATTATTATTGATACTTTTAAGTTTGTTAAAGTTTCTAATAATTTTTAGTTGCAAAACCTCCAGAGAAGTGCAAGGGATGCACACCCCTGGACTTTGATAATTAAAAAAAATAATGTGAAGAAAAGTGGTATGATTCAATGGAAAGAGCAGTATGATGTAGATTTTAATATAAACAATGTATAATTAATTTAATACAGAACTATTGCATAAAATTTCATCAAGATAGCCATTTGGAAAATCGAGGTTAAAGAAAATTTAACCGTTTCGCCCCCCTTGATGAAAATAACTTTGCTGGAGCTCATATGCATAGATTATTCTAGAAATTCTTCTAACATCTCAAAAGTTTGTTAAACTACTTCCGCGATCGAAAATATGCACTTGAATTTATATTTTCCCTTTATAAAAACATTTCTTACTAAAGTAAATCGCTATGTTAAGAATTGTGAACGAAAGAAAGTTTTCCTTCTTTTTTCTTTTCTTGCTTTTTATTAAAAAAAAATTAAAATGCATGTTAAAGAAAATATGCGTTTTCGATTAATAAATTAAGATGCAGTTAAATATAATTCATCAAATATTTGTTCCTGTTCATTAAAATAATTCGTTATTTTTTAACCGTTGGGGAAAATATCGGGAGTATCCCTTATATAATTACAGGAACATCTGTAAGAAAAACGGTGGCAAAGAAATAACAAAGACATTCACATTAACTTTCCAGTGTGGTACCAATGGTTTCAATATCAAAGCGTAAACAATATTTAAAAAAATTCCAAACCGTATTGGAAGTTTAAATTGTTGAAATGGAAGAATAAGAAGCTTGCTGAAACATGACTTTTTTAAACGTGATTAAATAGAATGATCCCTTTCTTCCCAAGTTTCTTAAAAATTAAAAGCGGAAAGTGACCGGTTATGTTATCTACAACAATATATATGTAATTAAAAAATAAAATTTGTTTCGAAAATGTGGTGTACTATTAGTGTTTGAATTCCTTAATAAAATTGAACATCTTGTAAAAATATTTTCCTCTTCATTTGCAAATTGATTGATGCATCAAAAGTTTTTAAGATTTATCAACGTCTCTTTTAGCAAAAAAGCTTAGTTATTTTCCAACAACTTGATTGTTGATATTTACCTAGAAATAAATATGTATGTAATCAAATGTGAAACTTAATTTGAATATCCATTCCTAAAGTTTTTTTTTATTATTATTATTATTATTATTATTATTATTTTTTTAGTAATTACAAATTTGAAAGTACGGTTAACACAAGTTTAACTTATTTGAATTACCTCTCCCTATTGTAAAAAGATACTCTGGCAAATTACGCATGAAATGAATTATTATTTTTTTTTTTTTTAGTTGTAGTGTTGTCAATGAATGAATTGGCGTAGTTAAAATAAATATACAGGAAGTAAGACAGATGAATTATGCTAAAAAAACCCCTGCAAAATGTGACTCAAATCCAGGTCTTCCTAATAAAGAATAATTTGTTCAGAGATTCCAGATGAATTTGTAAACGCTCTGTTTATATAAATTCACATACTTCGATACGATATCAAATTATTCAATGTCATACTAGAAAGTAGTAAGGCACCCATTGAAAAATGAGGAATATAACATGCATTTTAATGTAATGTACACGAAATATTTATATGAAATGATAATTTTTTTAATTTTTTTATTTATTTCCAATTTCTCAGAATCTTACGACAAAAAACATATTTTCTCACGACAGTTCCATCCTCCATTGTTGCCACTTTCATTATAACTGAAATAACGTATATTAAAATTAAAGCGTTCGTCGGAGAAGAAAATTCGCAATAAATAACATGTAATTTCCCTATCTCGTTAACAGAAATAAATGAAAAGATTCACCGTTACAGAGTGAGTGAGTCAGTCAGTGATGAGTGATATTCTTGTAGTAATGGTTAGATGATCTGTAAATACATCCGTTAGTGTAAATATGTTACTGTATAAAGAATTTCGTACATTGAGTCAAACTGCAACGGAGAAACAACAAGAGTATAAACGGCAACTTTTGACTTGTATTAGTAATTGATCTTGTAGCTTGTATTAGTAATTGGTGCTACAAAAATATATTGCGTACTTTTCTAGTCGCGAATTTAGTATCAATTTGTAATAATTGATATTAGGAATTGGGTTCCTGAAAAAGGTACGTTTTCTGCCTTACCGTTCAGAAATGAGATAGTTCATTATTTTCAATTACGCATATGTATACATAGGGTAATGAAAGAATAGCATTAGCTAAAAAAAAAATCGATTGTGTGTGTGTGTGTGTGTGTGTGTGTGTGTGTGTGTGTGTGTGTGTGTGTGTGTGTGTGTGTGTGTGTGTGTGTGTGTGTGTGTGTGTGTGTGTGTGTGTGTGTGTGTGTGTGTGTGTGTGTGTGTGTGCATTTCTCCACGTTTTGGAAGAACATTCTGATTTCAAAAAAGTGATCAAGAAAAAATATTTGTCTGTGGTCAGCATAACTCCTGAACAAATTGACCTACAATGTTCAAATTTGGTGTGCCGGTTGGTGGTAGCCATGGAACCACCGTTAAGGTTTTCGTAAAAATCGAGCATGCGCATAAGGTAGCTGCCATTGAATAAGGTAGCTGCCATTAAAAAGTTGAAAAACGATCGCCTTCAACACAGAGTTCTCTTTCCTTGAGCATACCTCATCAACGATCATTTTTTTTTCTCTCTCCTCAGTTTCACTTATAATAAAGGATAATATAAGGGTAATCGAAATGTATATCACCAAAATCACTAATTTGGCGTAGTTTTTTTTTTTTTTTAAGATCCATACAAGAATATCACAAAAAAATTATCTCCAAATTGGACATTTTTTTTTTTAAATGCATGATGAAAATATAAAAATGGTAAATGACACAAATTCACGTCATTATTAAAGTGTAAGTGAAAGTTGTACGATGTTCCACACCCTTAGTTTTTAATTCGTATGAGTAATTTCCAAAACAGTGTTTTATTATTATTATTGCGTAGATCAATCATAGATTCTCGAAAATTGCTATTAAAATTAAATCTACCAAACATGGCGATTAACAGAAAAATTTCTTCTTCAAAAGAGTTCATGAAGCCTCTTCAAATATTACGTTACGTCCTATAATGTCATTGATATAATTAAAGGCATACCATTGAGTTTAGCATACCAAATAAGTGGAACATGATGTAGGATTGAAAAATAAGTTCAAATTTTTTTTTTAAATGCTTCTGCTGTCAACCCACTACCCTTATTAATGTAAATTTGATGTTTTTACGACCTTGTTGCTCGATCTATACTTACTACGCAAAAATGAAGCTACACCTTTGTTTTTCTTTAGAAATCCTACACCGTCGCGTCGTCGTTTTGGTCCAGTTATCTTCAAAGACCACACGAAACGGATTTGCCTTGAGAAGCATCCGGTTTTCAATTTCCTACATTTGAATATTAGAAGAATTAAGAATAAGTCACTATCCGAAATCAAAAGGGTGAAAAGAATAAAAGTAGCACTTCAACTAAAGTAAAAATGTCTAATTAATTCAGAGTTCAAATGCGTCAGAATGTATCAATGGACGATTCCCGCATTTTTTTAAAACGAGTGAAATTAGTTTATATTTATGAAGAATTTCTTTCTCATTCCAAATATTCAAACTAAAGTTCTTTTAAAAAAATTAGTCATTTAAATATTAAGAAAAGAAAATACCCGAAAACCTCGTCTGATCGCAGTCCGATCCGCTATAGCTGTGACGTCAAAACATCCTTCAGTTTCTATGGTTATTGTGAGGTTTCTGCCAAATTTTTGTTGTGTGTTTGTAGGCAGTTGCTGTGTCGCGTACCGGTTGGCGTGATTTTCGAGAAACTTTCAAAACTGGTTTCCGCTGCTGTGTTTCAAGCCAAATTGTTTCAGATGTAGTGACGTCACATTAGCTTCGAGCCGAATGTGTCGTTTTCCCCGCCAAAACTAACAAGCGAACTTTGGTTACAAATTTAAAAAAAGGAAATGAAAAAGCGCAGTGAGCTGAAATTTTTGTGTTTATGGCTTTTTCGAAACATTTGGAATTGAATAAAAAATGTTAAAATTTTTTTTAAAAAAATGCGGGAATTGTCCATGGGTGAAAAATTGTTTCAGGCAATATGTTCTTTCATCCTTTATATCTTAAGGTACATATCATGTTAATGAGCTAAGTGCACAAAAATATGAGTACTGTATTTAACATATTTAAAAAAAAATAATTCTAGTTTAGAAAATAGTATCAAAATAAGAAACTTTCTTGCTGATGCTCTATTATGTGTGAATCTCATGTTTTTATACAAAAACCTTCCTTTTTGGTACCAAGTGGGTCATTACCCACCTCATTAATACTCAAAAGCAGGCTACGAATAACATTGGAAATAATTTATTTTATTTAAAAAAGAAATTCCTAACGCATCCTAAGTATATTTTACTTTCTTCTCTTCACTAGTGCAGAGATGATTATACAAAGGATCTGAGGTCAACATTTCTACAAGTAAACTATAAATAATTGAGGTAAACTACAAATTCTACAATCATGTGTGATATTTCAAATGAAAGGTGCCGTCAAGACAAGTTTCCATATTGATTGATAGGTAACTGTAAATTTAGATATCCCATCGAATATCATTCTGAATTTTTATAGCAGGTAGAGAAATACTAGTAGATTATCAATACACTGATCTGCCGAGGCAAAAATGGTCGAAGCAATTAAAAAATCAAGTTTGAATGAGTTGAACTAAACCCCGATTTCCAAATAAGAAGCTTTTTTTTTTATTTGGTGACCCACAATTCTTTTATGCTCGATAAGGAAGGGTGCAGACGATTTCATATCTCGTGTCATGTTAAGCAATAGAAACGTATGTAAAAGCAACCTTTGCGTGACAGTCCCAAAACTCGATAGAAAGCATTGTTATCGACAACGAGTATACTAACCAGGTTTCTGAGTTTCAGTCCGATTGCATGACGGGAAGTATACTTATAAGTAATACCAAGCGACAATTGAAGGGAGTGTAAAAGCGGCCATTTAGTGACAGTGTCAGCCTCCAAAATTTGATAAAATGCATTGTCATTGACATCAAATTTATCTACCAAGTTTCAGCCCGATCGCATAACGGCAAGTGGCAGATTTTGCTGGCTGGCTTATACACAGTCACACACAAAATCGAAGTTTACATAAAGGAGTTAAAAATAATTTCGATTGTAATTATAAAATAAAAATTAAAATAGTAAAAAACAAAAACTAGGTGGAGCCACTGCATATACATTAACGTATGGATTTCAAATATAAAACAAAATATATTAGACGCTAATAACGAGTTTTATTTTATGTCATTTCATTAAGTGATCCTTTTCATATCTACTCACTAAATTTCAAGCTTTTCTGCAAAGTAAAACTACTTCTAAATGAACTGGGCTAGAAGATTGTAACATAACGGGTATAGGGAATGACCTGCAAGAGGATTTCCTCTTAAAAGATGGGCTATTCCAACTTATAACGCAGCGTTTTAAAAAATATATCCTTATCCTGGGTACATTCAAGTGGAACTGTCCCACATTTGATTTTCCAATGGTTTTCCAAATAACCTGAAAATCTATACTTGCCTCTCTGTCATATTCGCTGTTATATCTTATAATTTCTTCATAACCTACAACTCACAATCCCGATCGTCTGCCAACAATTTCACTTCGTTAAAGTAGTTTAACACCAAAAGTTTGGTACCATTTATAAACCTTAATATCCATGTCTTCAGTCCTGGCGACTGTGTACAAATTTTGGAAATTCGGTGGCAAATTTTAAAAAACGTCACAATTTCGCCGTCAAAAACACTAGAAGCCTCAAACGCTCTTCAGCCTCTGCGACTAACAATAAACGTGTGTTGGATTGGAATAAGAAATTGAATAGAAGTGAATACCGACTTAGTGAATTGGTGAACGTGTTAAGGAATAATGAGGCTGAAAGAAATCTTTCATTTTTCATGCACCACATTATGAAAAATTCCGCATCATCCACATCCAACTAAGTAAGATTGCTCATCGGGGTGTAACAAGTCCTATTGGTTTCGTATATGATCCTGCTTTCTTGATCTCATTTTTTTTGGATACGGCCCAGTTATTTAGACGGAATTCGGTAGTTTCTGTGTCATTCTACCGGCATGCTATTTAACGTTGCTTATGAATCCGGAAATAGCTTCAGAGAAAGAAAAAAACATAACTGCGGAGGTTGTAACAGTTAACTAAATCACTACAACTGCTATTTCTCAGATCGCAGGTGCCAATTTATAATGAATTATTTTTCGTGAGGCGGCTGCTTCTTCCCTATATTCAACTGTAGATGAGCCAAAACGTTCCAAAAGTACAAAAATATTTTATTAATTGGTTTAATTACAATATATTTTTAATTTTAAGTGTTTTTCGATAAACTGAATGGCAGCAACTAACAGGTTTTATGTAGATTTTCAGACCCTGCATATTTTAGGTAGCGCATTTGATTGATTTTAATTAATTTTTGTTTTTGTTGAGTTCACCTGCATATTTTTTTGGAAACTTTGTATGTAACTGAAACTTAGACACAATTTGTACTTGTTATTCCACTGTGTATTGAGTGAGAATTGAAATGTTTGAAATGATATTATAGTATTTTCCAATCGACCATTTTCACCATACAAAAAATTCCACCAATATGTTACTAAGGTGTTCAACTAAATGGCGAAGTAAATAATACAACCCATCAAAAAAAAATTGCCAATTTTTAAGTACAATTGCAACTCATTGAGCTCAGATCGAGTTTTCATAGTAAACGACAAATAAGAACAAAAAATCCATTCCGAACTATTTACTAATTTCTTTTTTGTTCCCAAACCTTGATTGAATACCTTTTTCATCTACTGCGAGTCTATATGTCAAGATTCAGCTTGATTGGATGGACGGAAAGTGGGTAATTAACCCTCCAAAGATTTTGCCTCGTCAGCCTTAATTGGGGAAGATTTTAGTCATTAAATATCACAAAAGTGTGTTGTTTGAATTAAGCATGAAGTGAAAAGTGAAGTGTTTGAATTAAGTTTAGCATCCGGATTATAGAACATCAGTAAAAGCTGATAAGTCTGGAGTAAGGCAATTAAAACATGTGTAAAAATTACCTTTGAGTGACAATCCTAAAACTTGATAGAAAGCATTGTCATTGACAACGAGTATACCAACCAAGTTTCAAAGTTTTAGTTCAACTCGATGACGTGAAGTAGGTTTATTAGTTATCTCATCGTCAATTACAGCGTGTGTAAAAGCGGCCTTTTAGTGATAGTGACATACCTCAAAACTTGATAATATGCAATCTTATCGACAGCGAATCTTTCTGTCCAATTTCAGCTCGATTGAATGACAGCGAGTTTATTTATTCATATTCCAAAACGATTATAGAAGTTTTGTGTATAAATAGCCTTTAAGTGACAGTGACGGATCCCAAAGCTTTATGTAATACAACCTTATTGATAACGAATCAATATGTCAAATTTCAGCTTCAAGTTCTGGTTTATTAGTATTCCGAAGATAGAAGCGTGTGTACAAGCAACCTTTCAGTGACAATGACAAACCCGAAAATTCGGCATTGAATCTACCTGCCAAGTTTCAAACGGTTCGATTGGTGAACTAATGCACCTGTGGTAGACATATCCTTATTTCCCATAAGGCCAGAGAGGTCCGTGCCTAGGGTCCCAAATTTTTAGGGCCCTAAATTTCCTCACAGTAAACGTTTTCTTTGTTATAATGTATATAATTAGAATTTAATTTTTTGTAATTATCAATATTCTTTTCAGTACACTTGATTAATGTCCTGAAATTTGGTAATATTGGAGTGGGGAACATCGCACAACTTTCAATTACACTACAATACTGATATGGACTGGTACTATTAATCGTTTTTAAACCTTCATTATTTATGTAGATACAAAAAGCCAGTATGGCTGTATTTTTGGCAATTATTCTTGTATATGCCTTCAAAAAAAAAAAAAAAAAAACGCTGCCACAATGGAAATATTAGCGATATACTTTTCGATAATTCTTACATTCTCCTTTGTTGTAAGGGAAGCAGAGGAGATAAGAAAAACGGTTGTTGATGACCGATGCTCAAGGGAAGAGAACTCTGTGTTGAAGGCCTTCGTTTTTCAACTTTTTACATCTTAATAGTATTTTTATGTGAATTTCGAAGGTAGGGACTTTTAGAACAGATAAAGAGGCATTACCACAGCGACTTTGATCAAAATCATTAGAGCAGTTTCTTAGCAATTACTGGAAAACACGATTTTTACTTTCAATTAATCATATATTAATATAGGGTAAATAAAGTATTGTTTTCGGTCAAAAAAGAACTTTGGTTTCAAACTATACGTATCGCTTTTAAAATGAAATTACTCATTTGCATAGGGTTTAAACAGTACAGCGCCATCTATTGGCAACATTTCAAACTATTTTTTTTTAAACGGAAACCTTGTCCGCATGATCTATATAACACGTATTTAAAATTTCATTCAGATCCCTTCTGTAAAACCGGAGCTACGAGTACCTTCAGTTTAATTTCAACCTCCCTATATCTCTCGAATAACAGCACCAATTTCTCCGTTTTGAACTTTTTTTTTTCGTCCAATGTAAAAATTATAGGAAAAAATATGGCCAAACTGGTCACTTTCATTTACATGATTGAAAATATGAAAACAGTAAATAACGCCATGTAAGTTTTTAATGCAATGATCAATATTATAGTGTAATTGAAAGTTGAGAGATGTTCCACACCCCTAGTTTACTTTCAACTAGCCATATGTTAACATAGGGTAATAAATGGCTTGGGTCCGGTAAAAAAACCTTTTTTTTTTTCATTTCCACAAGTTTTGGCACTGGTTGAGTTCAAACTAAGGATAAAAAACATCGCATAACTTTCAATTACACTATAGTATTGGTCATTGCATTAAAGTTTGATAAGGTGTTATTTATCGTTATCATATTTTCACTTATTTAAATAAAAATGGCTAGTTTGGCGATATTTTTTGCATTAATTTTTACATAGACAAAAAAAAAGAGAGAGAGAGAGAGCCAAAACGGCGAAATTGGCAATGTTATTCGATAAACATTACATTGTCCTTTCTTGCGAATGAAACTGGACGAAATCAATTGTTGATGGGCGATGCTCAAGGGCAGAGAACACTGTGCTAGTATGAATGCTTAAAACACCTTAAGAGGCAATAGCAGAGAAATGTTAATTAAAATCGTTAGAGCCATTTTAGCAATTGTTGAAAAACTTGCTGTTTTCATGATTTTTCATGATTTCAATCTTATGCACAAACATTATTTTGACGAAAACCTTAATGAAAGGTCCCATGGCCATCACTACCCCGCTTACCAAATTTGATCATCGTAGGTCAGTTTGTTTAGGATTTATGCTGACCAATTACACACAGACGCACGTTTATTGTCTGCTAAAACTTGTGACCAATTACAATACCACCTTTCCAAATTCCAACAGTCAATCACTCATGTTTCACATTAGATATCGCAGAGAGAAGTTGCCATTGAAGTCATTACGTACAACGCCCATCACGTATCGTTAGTATCAAGCAAGGCATAATGTGGGATACTAGCCGACTATTACGTGACATGCGACATCATTTAAATTTATCTTTTAACGAATTCTTTTCATAAGGTAAAAATAAAAACATTTGGAGATAAATGGAAATCTCCATCGGAAAATTTCGCTGCTATTAAAAACGATTTTTTTTTTTTTTTTTTTTTTTTTGTAACGAAAGAAGTAACCGTTTCCAAATAATTTTTCATTATCTATGATGGCGAATATTGAAAAAGACTATAAACTAGAAGTAAAGTCAAAAACTGGAGCAGGACATCATTCGGCTAAATCTTCTTCAGAAGTAGGATATTTAGAAACTGCGTTTAACAATAGCGATTTGAAAAACATCGAGTTTAATTATGATGACTTGTCTGTTCATAAAAAATGTCAAAAAAGAGATCCATCAAACTACAAAATTTGCTAGGGAACAAATTGCATTGAAAACCGTTCTACTCCAAACAAAGTCTGCATAAGCGAGTATAAAAATATGTTGAAAGAAACAACCAATGGGCCAGAAAATGACCTTAAAACAAGTAGAGAAATTCTAGAGCTTTCTAATGGAAGTACGGACGATATCGAAAATCAAACATTTTCTGATGGTAACCTCGAAAAATTAAAGAACATTCCATCGCCTTCTACTCCAAACAGAGTCTGCATAAGCAAATATAAAAATATGCTTAAAGAAACAACTGATCGGCCTGAAAATGACATGGTAACAAGTAAAGAAAATCTAAAACTTTCTGATATAAACATGCAGGATATTGAAAATCGAACGTTTTCAGATGAAAACCTGGAATTATTAAAGAAAATTCCATCTCGTTCTACACGAAACAGAGTCTGCATAAGCAAGTATAAAAATATGTTTAAAGAAACAACCGATATCAACCAGAAAATGACTTTGAAACAAGTAAAGAAAATCTGGCACTTTCTGATGGAAACGTTGAGAACTCAAAGTATTCTGCTATTTGTTCTACTCCTAGCAGAGCCTATAAAAGCATGACGCATAGTCTGAAACAAATAACTGATGAGTTGGAAGAGAATATAGCTTTTGAAAATCTAGCATTTTCTGATGAAAGCGAAGAAAGGGTGAAGTACATTCCCTCCCTTTATACTCCAAGCAAAGCCCCCAAAGACAAGTTTACTCTTTTTAGAGAAACTGTTTATCAGCCGGTCAAGGATATTGAAATAACTCGACCACCCTCAATCACAGCTAGTTTAGAACGACCAAAGAATTTGAACTTTGCAAAAGATGACACTTTTCTTACAAAAGGCAAGCTCGTTGAAGTTGGTGATTTTCAAATGAGTTCATCCTTGGAAAGTTTGGTTATTAACAAGAAATCTAACTTGAACCTGAAGGAACACATGGATAAAAAGCGTTTGTCAGATGGCACAAAATGACTCATCGAAAAGCACTGCGGCTCGTCCCTCCCTATTGTGCGATTGATTAGAATGCCATATGATGACGTAGTTACAGAAAACGAAGATTTGGATCCTAGAAAAGAAAATACTAAAGTTTGGGGTACGTCAAGTGTAAATCATGATGAAGGAATGTCTTTAAAAGAAGCTAGACTACCATTTGGCGAAAAATATTTAAACAAGCAAGTCAAGAATTCATCTTTGCATAAATCAAATGATGATGTACAGAAACCAACTGCTGGATCAATGGGAAAGGTTTTCAAAGAGAATTCCATTCCTAATTTTTAGAGGTCTGGACACCTGTCTGACTAATTCAAGAGATGGAACGATAGTTTCCAATCAAGTGTGCTATTTACAATGTTTTATTTCATAAGTTCAACTAATCAGAGTTTAATGTTGTTGGATTATGAATTACGTTGGTGAATTTTTCCTCTCAAAGTAAATTTTGTATTACATTGCAAGAAAAAGACAAGCGGCACTATTTACGTACTTTCGACATGCTTAGAAATTCTTTGAAAATGTTTTGTTGCAAATTTTTATTTCAACTTTGAACTTGGGATTTAAGCAAAATTTGTGTGTTTTTTATTTTAAAGGTCTGCAAAGTCACCACTTTAAATACTTTAAAGAATATTCACTAAGATAATCAGTTTTGGATAATATTTTAAATTAGTCATTTGAAAAACAACCGTTGATAGTATTTACAAATATCTCTCACTTTAAAATAAAAATTTAAATTCTGTAAAATAATGTGTTTTATTACTTCATTAGCTATACATTTCAAACCATAGCTTGTTCTATGTAGGATACATAAGGTTTGGAATTGGTACCCGTCTAAAGGAAAGTACCATATAATCAAAATGAACCAAGTCCATAAATTGCAGTACTTCAAACCAGACTTTTGAAGGTGATCAAAAGCGTTTAAAACATTTTGCACCGATTCCTATATAATTGATTGAGATATGATAAAAAAAAAAAAAAATACCCTAAAAATTCAAAAATATAATATAATATTAGACTAAAGTTTTATCATATCTGTATCCCAGAGGCAGAGGTCATTGAATATCCTAATGTTCTTGGTCCATTTTTCCAAATTTCACAGATGAGGCAATCAAATTTGGAAGAAGAAAAATTCCATCTTCCTAATACTGTTCTTAAAAAAAAAAAAAAAAAAAAAAAAAAAAAAGACTAGAACACGTTTATAATATCTTAATCATAAATTGATCACGAAAAAAAAAAAAAACTAGGGGTGTGGATCGCCAATCTTGCTGTATTAAAGGGATTTTTATATAAATATTACATTATCCTCACTTGTAAGTGAAACAAAGTAGAAACAGTCGTTGATGGGTGATGCTCAATGGAAGGAAACTCTGTGTTAGAAACAGTCGTTGATGGGTGATGCTCAATGGAAGGAAACTCTGTGTTAGAAACATTCGTTCTTGAACTTTTTACACCATTTTCTCATTTCTAAAGAAATATCGGAAGTGCTGAAACACATAACTTTTTCAATGACAGCTACCATCGCATACGCAATTTTGACGAAAATCTTAAGGACAACACTAACCTATAAGTCAAAATTAAACACTGAAGGTTAATCGTAGGTCAATCCATTCGGAAGTTATACTGACCAAGGAGACACACAGACACGTCTAACGGGTCTGTGAAATGGGGTGTGAAACATCGCCCTACTTTCAGTGTTAAACTTAATATTGGTCCCTGCATTTAAATTTGCTGTGTAATCGACCGTTTTCATATTTTCATTATTTTAATAAAGGGCCAGTTTGGCGATGTTTTTTATACTAATTATTACATTTGCGAAAAAAAAATAAAAAAATGGCGCAATTGGTGGTATGTTTTTTGACAAATATTTTATTATTCTTTATTGTAAGTGAAACAGAGGAGAAAACAGTCGTTGGTTAGGGTTGCTCAAGGGAAGACAGCAGACATTCGTTTTCTAACAACTTTTTACGCCGTTATCGCATTTTCCATTGAAATTTCGTTGCTGAGGATGTTCAAAGCACCTTAAAAAGCATTGCTACAGCGATTTTGATCAAAATCATTGGAGCCGGTTTTTTTTATCAATTGCCGAAAACATAAATTTTTCTTTGGCAGCAATCTTAGGCATACGCAGTTTTGATAAAACTCTTAATGACAGGTTCCATGGCCACCAATAACTCGTATGCAGATCAAACATCGTAGATCAATTTATTAGCGAGTTACATATGCTGATCACGGACACACAGTGACACATTTTTTTTTTTTTTTTGAGAGCATTTTTTTTAAAACTCAGCACGTTTTTAAATGTGATCAGGGAAATGTCAGGGAGCTTTCCGATTGTGGAAAAAATCAGGGAAATGTCAGGGAACTTTTTAAAATTTCATGAAAATCAGCGAAATTTTGTAATGCTTAAGGCATGTTTATTCATATTTTGGCGCTATTTACATGGAGATTTGTAGTGGTAAGATTAGAAGTTTAATGTTAGGGAATAATTTAAACTTTTCATTGCCAGCAAAACTATTTTTTTAAAAATTGCATGTTATCTCTTTAGCATACATGTTCTATTTGATCAGGGTGTCTAGACATCTGGAAAACCTAAGAAAATGTTGGAAATTTGAAAAAAGTTTGCCTTAAAATCATGGAATTTTTTAGAAATCTGTCAGGGAAATCAGGGAACTTTTTTTCCTGAATTTTGTGGCCACCCTGCTAATACAATACTTTCATTACCCTAAATTAACAAATGGGTAATTAAAAGTAATAATTGAAACAGTATCTTGAATCATGAGATGGGGAGAGGAAGTTTTTATGATTTTCCTCCAAATTAAAAGAGACGCCCACAAATGTGGACCTAACTCCTACCAAATCTGATTGCAAATGCAATCTACGTTCTCGTTAAGGAAGTTCATCCGCATGCTTTCTAAATTTAAATCTTGCCTATGGCGGTGAAACAACTTTCGCTATCGGTAGAAAAAAAAAAGTATTAAAAAAACACTCTCTTAACATCCTATAATACCGGTTTCAGATGCGCTAAGAAATTAGTTTTGACAGATGATGTTCAATAAAATTTCTTCACCCCATAGCTAAAGGCGATGCTCAACTAGGTCGTTCAGAGTGACCACAAATAGATCACGGTTTCTAAAACTCGCCCTTTGATAAGCAAGAGAATTTCCTTATCCAAGAGGAAGTACTTTCGAAATTGCACAAAAGGTACGAATTGAAATTGTCAAACCCCAATACCACAAATGAAGGTTGTACTAAAATTAGGTTTGCCATCGAGATCGGAGACAAAATGCTCGCATGTCTTGGAAGAGATATTGGTTTCGATTCCTTATAGAGATTCTCTGCAATTTACAGTGCGGCTCGTGAGATACAACCAGTACAGGTGGGCTGCATCTAAATTTATTTGTTTAAAAGTAAAATTATACATTATACTAACTTCTTTAACTGAAGATTAGAATTGAAAACGAGTATAGAATTTCTACGGTAAGCGATCAAAACTTCAAAAAATTGCAAACCTGTTACTTCTACGCAAAATTCAGGAGAGACATATATTCCTTCAAATCAATACAAACTGAAGACTTCCAAGCGAACTACAGTAACGCCATCTAGAGAATCTCTCTCTAAGCGTTGACACTGCCAGTTTCTGAAATTACGATTCGGCTGAGTTCGTTGCCATGGCAGCCGTTGCTACTATGAACTTTTTTTATTCTAAGTTTTGTATATACGGCGCTATTTCGCGTTTCAGCCCGAGAGGAATTTACAATTTCGGCTGTGCTTGGAAATTCGAAGAACTGATTGGCTGCGAGAATCGGCGAGGGTGGTCCAGGGACACTTTTAAGAATCTCTCCGAAATGGAAATAGTCTTCACTTATGATGTCTTGTGATTTCTTAAGTAAACTATTATAAAACAAGGAGTTCGTTATGATTAAATGTGCGTCTTGCTTGAAACTCGTTTTAGAAGATAGAAAAAAGATTTTAAACGTCAACAACTTATAAAGAAGATAGACCGACATCAAAACTGCCCATTCATAAAAAAAAAGGGGATACGTTTCAGCATGGTCTAAGTTTTCAGTTAACTTGGTATATGCTTTTCTCGTGGTTACGTGGTAGTTTTTACTTACAAAGAAATTTTTTGTTGACCATGTTTGATAGTCAGAATTATAAAGGCCGTTTGGAAAAGTGTTGGATATGGTGGATTAATCCTCATCTCACAAGGGCGTATATATAGGGGGGAGGGGGGCTCAGGAGGCCATGCCCCCCCCCCAAAAAAAAAAACAAGAAAAAAAAATTAAATAATACGTAGTTGTTATTGGTAGGCGTTTCTTCGCAAATAATTTTCTTGCTTTTACCTCCCCCCCCCCAAAAAAAAAAAATGTTGATGGCATCAGGGAGTACCGTGAAATTAATTTTTGGGTGTATAATGAAGGTGTGGCATTGGGTGTTTTATCTTTAGCTCTGTTTATTCAGTTAGTGAGTTTTTTAAATAGCTGTGTAACTGCGATCCTTTGCATTTTGCTGTTCTGGAATGTTAATTTTTTATTAAGTTAACGGCATTCATAATGACGAGACAAAATTTTTATTCAAAACAATTTTGTGAAAAAACATAGTGTAAATAGGCCTGTTAGCGACAGTGCTGAAGTTGGCTGTGCCAGTAACAATGTTTCTTCTGACATCGTAAATTCTAGTCCGTTGATCAAGCATCAGCTACGAAGGACTTAAACAAATAAAGAAAAAGAAAAAAAAATTTAAAAAAAAAAATCACTTGTAGAAAATGTATGGAAATCGTAGCCTTTATACAAATTTCCTTCTTCTTATACACTGGTCTGCTAAATTAAAGGATATTTCAGTTTTTCCCTAATAACTTCTCAGTGGAGCAGCATAGACAGATGAAATTCACATCAAAGATACATTTTTATGTAACATATCTATAAGTAAAACAACTCAGTCGCAAATTGAAATGTAAAGTGTATAGTGGGAGCATATGTAAAAGAATAGAGTACCATTAGTGTGTAGTTGTACAGATACATTTACATTACAAATCACGTAACTCATGGAGTTGACTTTTAGTGTGAGATATGATCTCCCCTGTCATCAGTGCTTACTTGGCATTCTCCTACTTAACATGAGTTTCTTGATGAATTCTAGTGGCTAAATTACTCATCCCCTCATTTGAACTGTTTGCAAGTGATGGAAAGTTCCCAATACATTAAATCTTTACAAAATGCAAATCGTAGAAGTGTCCCACTTCATGTTTGATGAAATTTGGCTTAGAGAAGTGATCTGGCTTACTTGTAAGAGCGATATTCATATTTTTTAATCGTTTATCAAAAGCAAAAGAGGAATAAAAAATTTCATAAGTATCAATAAACACTATATTTAGAAACCAATATTTTATCATTAAAAACTTGTCGATATCAAGTTAACTTAATTACAGAGAAAAAGTCGAATTTAATTATCTTTTGCTCTTGAAGAACTTATCAAACCGATTCAACAAGATCAAAACCAAACCGACACCCAAAGACCAAATCTTTTTAACATCAGACACTTTTTATTGAAAATTCTGAAGAAAAATATGAAATTTTTTGTAAATATTACGTAATATTTCCTCTCTCCAAAAGTATAGGAAAGAGAGTTCACCAAGTAACAAGGAAATTAGTAACACGGGCTTTCAGTAATTTCAAATAACATAACGAATATTTTTTATCACTGCTGA